>CM038221.1:1822178-2520342 GCA_021442155.1 Cymbidium sinense
AAATATAAATGCAGACACACAAATAGACTATCTAAACATTTAGCAGCTTAGTCGTCTGGAATCGCACCACTCGGTGTGTCTTGGTGGGTGCGTGATGGACAATCCGCATTAGGCGATGGTGACCCTCCAATACAAGATCTTGAAAGTGCGTCGGATAGTCTGGCGGGGAAGATAGGTGGTGTGACTCATCGGTGAGGCGATATGTAGAAGGACGAGGATCATACATAGATGGACTGGATTAGCATATGTAGATGGTTGACACCCCCGTCATGATGTGGGACATCCTCAGTAGCTCGATCCGTAATGTGTATCACCGATATGTACACATAATTACAAGTCTCTGCATATTACCTACTATCTGACTCCCTATGGCTCGTGCTCATCTGCAGTAGAAATGCAATTTGGAAGATGTCAGTGTTATGTGCTCATATGAAAAAAATAGTGTGAAATTAGCCTCAAGTAACATATTGAATTCAGAATACTTATGTTAATGCTTACATATATCTCTACAGTGCTCAGGATAGTAAGTGGTGGGAGGATCTATTGTGTGATGTAAGTAGAGAAGCCCAAGATGCGAGCAGCACATGCTTGATTGATGGCCGCTATCCTCATCTTCATCAAGCCCTCGGCGAGGTAATCTCTCCACCTCTCTAAGCGGCAATGTACACATAGTGGTAATCAACCCAGTCGACATCCGCTTTTCCTCGACCATCAACCCTTTTGAAACTAGGGTCAACTGGTGCCACATCTACTCTGGGTATGAGTCTGTCCGCACTCGATCAGGTAAATGCCACTCCACCCTCTTCCAGCTGATCAGCGGGACTCGTGTCAACCATATATCGACTCGAGCATATATGTGACAGACGTAGCGTGATCTGCTCAATGTATGACTCCCAAATCACCTGCACATGTTAAAAATTATGTTAAATTAGAATATGCATTATAGAAATTTGAATCAAAATGTACTTTGCAAGTCCAACCTGAGTATGCAGCAAGCCATCCAACTCATTTGTATACAATGCAACATTAGTCATTGGCATATGGCGAACATATCTCTCGTTCCATCTATGCACAACACATTTAAAACAAATATATACACTAAAAATTTGAAAGTGCAGAAAGTAAAATATACCTCAATCCAATGCTGAGGTCGTCAAGATCCGTCAGATATGACACATGTAGTCGCCTCCCCATGAAAATGCTCCCTACCATATGTAGGAGGTGTAGGCGACCATGTTGGCCTTCTGGGCTAGTAGATTTGTAGAGTTCTCTGTATAGGTGGGCCAGAACTTCTACTCCTATAGACAACATACTGAATGAATCTATGTCCTCTAGAAGTGGAAGATACTGCAGGGGGACCTCAGAACCTGATGTATCCGGCAGTAAGAAACACCCAATAAGAAAGAGAATGTAGGCACACAGGTGCCTGAAGTACTCCTCAGTGCTTAGATGCGCGTATAAATCTGTAAAAAAGCACTCCTGATGCATCTGCGTCTGCACGTGCCATCACGAAGGTCGATCGATGTGTGATGTCATGATACACCACATCTAGTATAGGGTGTCATCCCAACAACTCGTCGTAACAATCTGACCAGCTAGCCCATCTTTTTCCCTCACCGATCATAATTGGGAGGCTATGCTATGGTGGACCTCAATAGGTGGTACGCTATGGGGTGGCCTCCCTAGCAAGCGACGGTGACGTCTAGTGGCGGTGCTCCTCATCCTATTGAAGAAAACAAATGTAGTCGTGTAGAGGTTCTAAATAATGAAAAGTAAGCATAAAAAAAAGTACTGCAACCTACAAGGAAAGTCTAAGTAACATGCACTAAACATATACATTGCATGCTAATGTATCTACGACATACCTTCTACTATTAACATTGTGTGGGAACGATGACATGTAGTGTCCAACTATCTTGCATAGACTGCAGGTTCTACTACTGCTAGCTCTATTTTCATCCATTGTATTTTTGAACCTACTAGTACGAGGACTACCTGACCTTCTACGAAAATTGGGTGGTTGTAATGCTACTAATCCATGCTCAAAGATGGCCGGTCAAAATGCGGTCAAGCAAAATGTGAAACTCATTTAAGTATGTGAGCTTATCTGATGCATGTGTATCTTGTGACACACCGTTAGGTGGTTTAATCTTCTAAATCCGGTCGCAACAACATGCGGGCATGACCAATGATATGTGACTGTTTTGTTGCAACTATAGTTGCATTGGCTATTATCAAGCAAATCAACTCTAAATGATCGGCTTGACACTCAAAGACATCTCGGGGTTGATGTTCATTCGAGGAAAATGTCGGCTTCCCTCTCGATGCGTTGTAATATTGTGGATACCCTTTGGGTGAAAATAGATAAGTTGGCCTCTGTTGCTAAGTTATAGAGGCATGTCTTTTCATGAACAATGCTTAAATTGTAGTAAATAGCGATAATTAGAGCACGAATCGGCAAACCACGAGCACATTTGAGAACATGTTGAAACATTCAAATCGTTAGTCGTCATTGAACCGTAATGCATCCCACCATCATGTACAAGTGACTATTTAACAAGGTCACATTCCACAAGCCATTTATGAGCTTCTTCTTTCATATTTTTAATATCTGACATGCAACGATTAAACTCACGAATATCATCAGTGTTTCCTACGACATACATCTTCTGGCATAGAAATTCAACATCACCAATCTCAATCTACATTATCATCTTTTAAAATTTTCACTAGATAGATGGCGATGAATGAGCCCATGGAAAAACTTCTCTACACCCACGTAACAAATCAACATGTTTATCAGATATGATGCACAAATCACGTTTAGAAGACACTACAGGCAGCATATCATGTAAGCATATTAAGAACCACAACCAAGAATCAGTCGACTTAGACTCTGCAGCGGTAAAGGCAAGAGGGAACAACCCATTGTTTCCATCTATTCAACAGTTAATAACGCATTGCGGTACTTTAACAAAATGTACCGTCTAAGTGAGCACTTGACGGTATCCCATAATGGAAGGACCAAATGCCCAAAAAACATCTTTGGAAGCATTTGTCTTGCTATAGATCAATTTGTACGTAAAGTAGTATAAATTGATTCCATGTAAAGGTGAGAGTAAGACTCTTCCCAATACCAAGATTGCTTTTATTGCCTTACGCCTTGCATCTCGGGCCTTGGAGAAACTTTAACATTAAACTTTGACTCCATTCTATTTATAATCTCCCTAGGTTTCAGATCAATTTGATGCCTGATCACAGGTATAATGAAATAAGCTATGAATTTTGAGCTACCTTGATCGCCTAAGTGCATTGATACATCTATGATTTTCCCCAATTCTGGATATTCTCCAAGCACCCCCTAAGCGTCTGTTGTTGTTACAATGCAAACGCCAATTACATGGTCTGGTAGGACTATCATGATGTACACATGTAACCGTATAGTTCTTTTGGTTAGAGGTAACTATTTGGAATTGAACATTATTCACTATACACCACCCAATAATACCAAATTAAAGACTCCATTTACTTGCAAAACACATTCCTTCGATAAGGTCACACAGGATTTCAATATCGTCATTATGACATTTTTATCGGATGGGCCGTCAAAATTAATATCATTGTCCCACTCTCATAGTTTGACACATCCGTATATACTGCGTGTAGACAACATCGACTTTCACTATCAATATTCGGGTGAATGATTTTTTAAAGATCATGGCCGGTTACATCCCAACACGGTAGCTTCTAACTTAAGTGAACAATCATCATCACGATATCTATTTAGACTCACTACTTGAACCACAGCTCATAGTCTGATACTTATCATTGCCTCCAGCACTCTGAAGCATATATGGTTCCTCTGAATGATAAATAGCATCATCGCTACCACAAAAGTCATAAGCAGGACGACAGACTTTGATATTAATTATTACAAGTATAAAGGGAAAGGTTGACAAGGTATTATCTGTGAATCAATTCATCAAAGCTGCTTTGTGTCGCCACAAGTACATGTGCGATGAAATTCTGTGTATGCATCATTGGTATATCTACTGACCTTATTACCAGATCAGCTGATGTGGATGCAACATTAGCATCCTCCACTTTCACATATACTAATATCGATGGGAAGTTTAGTCGGTGTAACATCGCCAAACTTCATCATCGGATAATGACGCTAAATCCGTTACCCATCGGATAATGACATATAAGACTTACAGTGGCGGCGAATCAATGTTCAATGACATCATAATTACTATTTTAATTCCGGTAAGGTGCTCTAGCATAATCTTAGCGATGATTTGACCTCCCACATAACTTAGGCGAATTGCTCGTCGATACTTAGTTCGCCTCCATAGAAAAGATCAAGAAACAAACTCTCTACTCATCCATCAAATAACAGAGAATAACTAATCATCAATATTTCCTAAATCTAAAAAATATTAGCATCCAAATTTATTTGTAGAACAAACTACATAAATCATAAGAAATTTAAATCAATCGACACGTTATACAAACGCCGCCATCTAACGTGACTACAGGTAACGGGCTCTAAGCTTATAGGCCAACTGCAACAACTCAAACCCAACTCATACCATTCAAAAATATGTCGTAGACCCTAAATAATAGTATACTCGACATATTATCACATAAAATTACAAATAAATTACTTGAACCATAACACTAACACAACTTACAAATCAAATCCAACCACAAAATTCTAACCATACAGCTCTAAGCGCTAGAACACATACACTATTAATTTATAAATGAGAAGAAATAGGGATTTATCGTGTGTTGACGAAGAACGACGGGAATGTGCACAAAAAACTGTAGAATCCACCGTAGGAAACTTCCTCGAACAAAATGGAGCTGCCGGAATCATCGTCGGAAGCTAATGTTGGGTTCAAGGGTTAGATGGAGGGAAGTCGTTAAACACCGTGGAGTCGGGAAGAAAATGGTACTTTTGGCTAGAAGGAGAAGATGGAACAATGCGCGTTGGAGCAATGGGCGGCTGAGCAGGCGAAGATGATGTGCTCGGAAGGGGCAAAATGTGGGCGGCTCGTGTGGAGGCGTCGGAGGTGTCGGGGGCAGAACAAATGATTATAGGGAAAGAATAGGGTCGATCGAACAATGAATTTCTTTTAACCTCATTGGCAGCTGAACTATTCAATTAAATGAAGCCTACTAAGTGGGGCGGCTTCCGTTAACGTGCAACTTCCATGCCGCGTGGGGACGTGGCTACCTACTTAATGGCGTATACCTATTTCTAAAATTTTTTTATTAATACTTAATTCCCTAATTAAATTTCTAACGATACTTATTTTAGAAAAATTCCCAATTTTAAATTAGGGTTATTAGCTATAAGGGGATGTAGATTTGGTTTATGATCAAATCACTTAAAAATCTCTATATCTCATACTCATAATAACTAAAATTTATTTATATTAGAATTATTTTAGTGATGAATGACACACTTGTCTATTATGCTCTTATGTAGAGATTTATTTATGATGTACTTATGATTAATTATTTTGTCATTGCACAATCTATAGTTGTGATTATTTTGTCACTTAACTCACTATATATAGTTATGATTATTTGGGCACTTTTTAACTATTGAAGATGTTATTTGTGGAGCTTAATTGTGTCGATCAATCGGAGATGTAATGTCGACTGAGAGCCCTTAAATACATCGTTCGAGCTTGGCGGTGAGCTCAGAGGATGGGGCGGTGTGCCTTGCTTAGGATTTGGGGATAGAAAAGACAATATCTCAATGCTATGACATAGAAGTATTAGCTTCAAAGATGAAGAAGACAACATCTTGGTATATAGGGAAAGTCTTTGAAGCATTAAGACGTAAGTTTACATCGGAAAGATAGAGAAGATAGTGCATTAGCCGCAATAACATTCATTGCGGAAAGAAGATAAGGCGACCTTGACACGCCACAAGCATCACCGTAGTGCTAGGACTCGGGTGCCAAAGGCACAACAGATAAGTCGAAATGGCATTGAAGTAGTAGCACTATGGCTTGAACCCATCAAAAGTCGAACAACATCAATGCCAATACCTTGGGCTAGAGTCATGTTGTCGTGTCGCGAAAATTGCAAAGTTCATATTTATTTTCTATAATTTTTTTTATGTGTCTTGTAATTTTTCCATTCTCATGTAAATATGTAAGTGGAGTGCATGAGAGTGAGAAGTGTGGAGAATTTTGAGTGAAGTGTCAAATTGTACTATTTTTTCATTTTCTTCATTGTGGATTTTGGTATGGTATAACTCTATAGTTTTGTTTTCATTATCGGGTATTTCCACATTAAATATGATGTTTTTTTATGATATTATAGTTTGGTTACTTATGTTCAACGTTTTGCTTTGATTCTCTCAAATCAATTTTTGGGATCTAATCTCCCAACATAATATAATTTTTTGTGAAGTTATCTATATACTTTGTTTCTGATACTCAATATTTGCTCACTTATCTAAATCATTTATCCTACATCTGAAGTTAAATGATTTACGTAAGTGCTACAAATTTTAGGTGAAGATGACTTCTTTAAAGTATGATCAACAAAATTTTGTATAATATGTTTAGAAAAAAAAAAAAAGAGCAACTAAATGTGGAAAAAAGCCTCATTCAAGTTTTTTTTTTGTTTGTGGAAAAGAAAATAAAAAAATGTCAGAATTTGTTGAAGTCACAAAAAAATGCTGGAAGAAGAATGCTAGACTTCGAAAATGAGAAGGAACTGTTTGTGTTGACTTTAAAGTATCATCTATTCAATTTTATATCAATAATATAATTCTTCCTATTTCACATATGAGAGTCCGTTTAGAATCATTTTTTTATTTCTCAATTTTATTTTATTTTATTTATATCTTACATTAAATAAAAATTATTTAATATCTTAGAAATATAATTTTATTTTTTTTAGATGATGTCTTAGTAGTAGTTGATAAAGTAAAGATGACATTATTGTTGATCGTTATAGCGTGATGGCTGATGATTATTACGATGGGAACAATTGACATGTCATGAGTTAATATCGGTGATGGTCGGTGAAACGATTGATGGTGATAGTGGTGATTGATTGTGGTAGCGGTCGTAGATGATGATAATTATTTTTAAACACTAAAAACACCTAACAATATTTTTTTAACATAATTTAATTTATTTTTAAAGATAATAACTAAAAGCAATTAAAAATACCAAACAACTAAAAAAATACTAGTAATCTCAAAAATGGCTCATTCATTTAAAAGGATTTAACGAAAACAATGCAAGGCTGACCCCAGCTAGAAATCATGCTCGCGCGCTAATCTTAATATGAAAGTACCTACTGATAACTGTTCTAGCTCAGAAAAATTGATAAGAGGAAAGCCATGTTAGTTTTCTCACCAGATTTCCATGGGTAGTAAGATTTCATTTAGAAACACAAAATACAGTCATATTTAAATACCAAATACAGCATCGCATGAAGAAGAAAATCAACAGAAGACTATGTACTTGCATAACTTATAACGAAAATATTTCAATCACGAAACAATCCTTCAAATTATTTTGCCATGTTGTTTTCCCTTACAGCTCTTATGGATCTACAGCTCGAAAGCAGAAGCAATAAAGCTGTCGGAGAGTCCTGTGCCAGTTTTGAAGGTGAGTTTCTCAGAAGTGGGGTCTCGAAATAGACTTCCACAACAGAGAGCCAAAGCAAGAGCTCCTTCGTCTTAACACCAGTCATCTTCTTCAGCTTATACTTCTCAACGAAGGCAGTCACCTCCGGAGCATAAGACACGGCTCTCTTGATCTGCTTGAACACATGGTCCTTCTTCTTCTTTTGTATTAGCCATATGAAGCCAGAAGCACGGTTATAGCCGAATTCCTCAATATCTTCCATGGGAAACAGACCCTTTGGAAGGCAGAGCTCTTCCAGCAATTCGATCGACTTCTTCCTGCAGATTTCATCCCCCTTGTAGACCTCGGCTCCCTCCCGGTGGCTGTCGATTGCCTGAGAAGCCATTAGGATAATTACTTAAGGTGTATGCAAGAGGAGGCAATATTTAAAGGATTAAGATAGCTTGAGTGAGCTAGCTGTGAGAGAAATCTGAGTGCTGGCAGGGGTATAAATAGTGGATATGGGAAGAATTAATAGTTTGACCTTTTAAAACGTACGTTGGGCTGGACGGTTGGGATTGAGGAGTCGACAAGGAGGACGAAGTCAAGGTTGACATCGTCAACAATGGCAGGGGGAATTGGGTTAAGCCTTCAGAACTTGACTACAGAAGAAAGCGCTTCTCACTGTGGAATTTCTAATGGGATTTATTTTTCTATAGCATATGCGTATAATTTATTAGAGTTCGTTTGATAATTATTATTTTTACCTTTCTAAAAATTATCTCAAATAAAAAGAAAAAGCTGAGCTATAGTTCGAAATATTTATTTTTTTTAAAAGCAGTTTTTTATTTTATGAAAACTGTAATCCTCTGACTAAATTTTCAAATTAAGCCTGATTATTAATTAAATTAGCTAATTAGTCATTTAAATTTTTTTTTTAAATAGGCTGTCGAGTCAGATCGGCGCATCCCGGTCGGCTGATTCTGACTCCGAAATATTTTTTTTAAAAAAATTAAATTGTTAGTCCCTGTTTTTGGGCCATATCAGGCTCATTAGGTGATGAATTTTGGTGTAGTTGGTATCGTTGGAAAGATAATGAAAAATTCATAACTTTGTTGACAACTTTCAGAATCTCACTGAGCAGGTTGAATCTTTCCATGTAATATTAATTTAGTCGAGATATACACATTTCTATCTGTAATAAATACATATATGGCAAAAATTCTTAAGTTATAGTTGAAATATATGTAATTTCACATTGAATCTTTGCTCTCATGTTTGAATTAACCAAAATAAATTAACTAATAAAACAATATAAGTATCTGATGAGAAAAGCGAATAGTGAGCATTAGAAATAAAAAAAGCACTACTGCCATGAACTGTAAAAAAAAGATAACACTATCATCATTCGATGTGCGTGATGGAATCGCATCTACCCGGGGGTGTAATGGGATGGTGGTGTCGGCTGGCGATCGCGTAGATGATCGATGATTGTCCTCCTCCTCTTCCACTTTCGTCGGGTTGTTGTATCGCAATGCGTAACATGTGGTATATCGGTGAAGCTGAGATGACAACAGTACCCGTGGTATACTCTATATGACGGTGTCATATGAAATGACGGTGGATCATATGTCGGACGGGATCGGTACATGCCAAGGGTGACTATGAGACCACATTGCATCTGATATGAATCGAGAGGTGGTGTGTAAATATGGGTAGATCCCTCGGCGTAGAGATGGACCCATCGGAACATCTGCTCTGCACGATCACGAAGTGCATATCGGTATCCTTGTATATGATGTCGAGAGATATGCATGTTGCTCGTTCCATAGCTGCCATAATCTTCGGTGTCTTTCAACATTGTCATCACCTAAAATCAACAATGTATTTTACTCATCAAACGCAAAAATATATCATGGTCGATGTATATTACAAAATCACGTATGAAGGCGCAAATTACTTAGAAAAAATTTACTTGTCGGGATGCTATTTGTGAACCCAGAGTATCTTAGGGTGAACACCTGGCGGTGGTGAGCCGTGTCCTCAATTCCTCACTCGGTGGGTGCCAACAACATGCATGTGTTAGAATGATGGATGCAACGTGAATTTTGATTGGTTGAGCGTATATGACATACTCGACATTATTTATAATTGACCACTGAGCGACATTGTAGCGCTTCTTTTCATTGCACATACCTTCCAATTCATCGGGATGCGGTTCTTCTTCAAAGGATGAATCATCGATGGGCCATCAAATGCAAGGTCTTCATCCCATTCTCCACATGATTTGAGCACTACGATGTAGTCATTGTGCATATCAAATGCTCCCGGTATGACTTGTTCTCATTGAGTGCTATCAAATCTCAATATGTGGGATGGTTCATTTGCCACTCGGCACTCGAGTCCTATCATCGCATCATCATCGCCAAAATATTCTCGGGCATGTTTCATATTCAACATCTTCAAGATGGTGGGTTCTCATTACCTTACGGGTTAGCCATATGAGTAATGCGAAAATATTCATTTTCTCTTGTTGTGCATATAATTTCACATGATGTTCACGAGAAGGTGGTGTGATGTATCGGTGGTGATTTCTCTACATGGTATATTCTTGCTCATGTCTCCGAGTTCCTCACTCACTACCATAATAGGTTGACGTCGCATTAATTATAGCATCACATACTTCTCGTTAATGTGTGTTGCAATAAATCCAACTCCAATGAAATGACCAGTTAACATAGAACTTTGATGGATCTAGCTTTAACGACATCATTACTCTTTTCGTAATTCCTCAATTTAATTAGTGGGATTTGGGTAGACGATTTCTCCCAATATATGTTGGAATGAACTCGCTTACTCGAGTTCACCACATAATAAAAACTCTGCATCTCACAACTCATCACTTCTAGTAATCGAAACACCAATAAATTGCTATCATACAGAAAAGCTTGCATTAATAGATGATAAAGGCTGAAAGAATCATACATTCCGAAGGCAACTTAATCTTGAAACAATCACTCAATCCTCAATTAATTGAAATCAACATGGAATCAAAAGCGATCACATCTAGAAGAAAATATGGCTCTCTAATTATCAAATTATTTGACATAACAAATAAAATCAAATACGAATATCACAACAATCTTATAAAAAATGTCTCTTTTGCATTTATCGATTGACATCTCAATATGTTGTAGTAGTAATCTATAACAACCACGTGCTTCATTTGCAAAAAATATCACGAAAATATTCACCAAAAGATCACACCGAATAAACTTTTCCAAAATAAAAATAAACACCACATATGCTAATCCAACTAAAGTGCTTGATAACACCTAATTAAACTACATATACACTTAATCAAGCAAAAATTGCACAAATTAAGATCCCCAAAAAATAAAAACACCATAAACAAAATGAGATCCAACACAAACTTCATATGAGAATCATAATAATTAGCTTAAACATACAAAATAAACTCATACAATTTAAAATCTAACAATTTTTTTTTGTTTAGGGTTAGAAATACCTAAATCGGCGGAAAAAAATCAACAAAAACCCTTGCGAGCTCCTTCTTCACCAGCGGCGAGCAATTTCCAGCCGGCGACAACGGATCTGGCCAGCAACTAGCGAATGCGGCGGGGATCGGGACGGAGAACAGGAAGAAACTCGGCTTCATTTCGTTACCACAATAATCTGAGATGGATCGCCCGGCGTCGGCCTTATATCAATCGCATGATCGCCCATTAACGACTTAGGCTTATTTTAATTTTTTAAGCGCATAATTACTAATTAAATTAATAATCGCTTAATTTAAAAATTTAGCATAATCCTCTATCCAATTATTCTTTTAAAATTGCATTTTTTATGGGTCGTCCTTTGTGTTAGTCCAATCTGAGAACACATCTAAGTTGATCTTTTCGTTAATAATCTCAATAGTTAATCTAATGGCCCATAGCTCAACTCATACATTTATTAATAAACCTCCCAAAGTCAATAATTAATACTTCCTAGAGAAAATTTTTTATATTGATAACTACTAAAAGCTACATATTGTTACAAAATTTGACATCCTATTTAAAATTATCATAGAACTGTCTAAGTTGATCAGCATAAGTCAATAACCTCTAATAGTTAATACTAATGGCAGTCATTCAATCATTATTAATAAACCTCCCAAAGTCAATAATTAATACTCACTCAATTTTTATATTAATAACTTAAACATACATATTTGTTACAAAATTTGACATCGCCTATTTAAACTTTAAATAGAAAAAATTGGCTTACGCATAAACTTCTTACGATCATCTATCTTGTCCTTGATCTTACGGATGATAGTAAGTGTAATCCATGTACCATCTTCTACATCGAGAATGTTCAGAGCTCGCACCGCAGCCTCAAGCCTTCATAAGGTTCTAGCTTCAACTTATTTAATCTTACGGCACAATTCTCGGAGGTCACGGGCGATCTCAACCTCATTGGAGCGCCATCTCCAACTCCTGGATAGTCAATGAGGTTGCGATGTCCATTGGGTTCCGGTGAAGCTCATGAACTGTGCCTCGGATCCCCGATGACGTCGGGATCGGCATCTCTGGTGATTAGCGTGCATCTGCGTGCGAATCGTAATGGTGGAAGTAGTTCGGATGGCTTGACATCGTGGTCAGCGACAAAGCGGATGAAACTTGTCGATCTTTTGTCTACAACCTTGTAACGAACGGCAATCATAAATTGAACCTGCGGCGGTAGTAGGCCAAGTTCGGATAATTCAATCTCGCATGGATCTTGGGCGTGGTGTTTGGCGGTAAAACATCGTGTTAGTGTAACGAAGGAAGTTGCATTGCGAGGATAATGCGCCGCAATTGTCCATGATCAAAAATTACATGGCCGCCATTCGTGCATCAAACCATTTGAGCCACTCGGTGAAGATGATATCGTCATCCACGCGTTGTTTGTACCAAGCTATCTTGGTTGACATTTTGAAATAATGAGGATTAGAAACTAGATGATAAAGCGGAAGCTTTATGCACGTCGCATTAGCACACCAGTCGCTCTTTGTTACTAATGCGACGCTATTTTGTGGTGGTGAATTGTCACCAGTACAAGTGTTACCAAATATAGAATTTTTTTAGGAAAATAAATGCTCATTCCTCACTTACAAATCGGTAAAACAATCCAATTTTCCATGTTGTAGATGTTGCAAAAAGCTGGTCCAATGTCGGATCTCGGCGGGTTCCATCACGTCCATGTTGATAGATCCAGACTCTCCAAAATGGTGGTAGGACTTGATGCCATGGCGATTCTTGAATGCTTCGAACGTTTGAGAATTCAAAGGCATGGTGTACAGTACGTCGAGGAAGAAGGTGCCCTTCTCTTTGATGAGGTCACCCATGTTGACCTTATCGGTAGGTAAGAAACCATGGTACATTCGTCTCCATCGGCGGAACGGCGGCCCGATTATTCAGCCGGTCGGTTCATGTCTTCCTTCCGAGTAAGGATGTCTGGCGTTTATTGATCGTCCTTGGCGGCATACATTCGTCTCCTTTAACCACATGATGAGATCTTGTGGGGAAGGATTATTTTTTTTGTGCTCACAAAGTGAAATGCGGACGTCGTTGGTCATGTTTGTCTTCTTTGAAGCCATTATGGTGGTGAGTGTTTGAATCAGGGTGAAGTGTTTGGTTTATGGTGTGCTCAGATGGGCAAAGGGTTGGGTTGAAGGATGTTGTTGTGAGATTTCAGCGCCGCATCACGGAGAAATTTTTTCCCTAGTCTCCCGTGCGGCATTAGCACTCCTTCCTTAATGCTAAGTCAGCCTAACCCTCGCAACGCTGGACTATAATGCTCAAAACTCTTTTAGACAAGAGAGGTTGGAAGTAAGAAAGCACTTCACTATGAGAGCTTTATACAAGATTGCTTGGGAACCTTGGATCCCTTTCTTGGTTAATGCTTGCTTCCTTGCTTGGATCCAAATGAGGGGTGAGGTCCCCATTTATAGTTCTTCCCACCCATCCTGGAATAATCTAGAAAAGAATGTTCTAGAACAATAATATATGCATGGTTCTAGATCATTCCACACCACTCCCATATCTGAGGGTTGAGTATTCCACTATCCAGAGTTCTCTTGAAGCCTTCCTCAACACCTTGAATATGGTGGAACCTTGAGTCTTAGTTATTTTCTTCTATAATTCTCAGAAGCTTCCCCTCTTTGTATGGTTAAGAGAGCGTGGTTGATCTCCCTTTATTTAGCTCGTGAGCGTCGGGTTGGTGTAGAATATCGCTCACGGCAGCAATCAAGTAATTAAATGACACACTCTTTATTAATATTCTGCCTAAGTTAATACAATGTCGTTGGTCTCAAGAGTATCAATTTAGACAGGTTCTACTGCATAGCAGATTTTCCCGCCAAGCGATCCTAATAAGAATAAATTAAGGGTAATGTTTCGCGAAAGTTTCTTTAAAAAATAGAGATTACACGACAAAAATGTGATTCGCATTCATAGAAAACACGTGCCAGAATAGTAAATCTGAACGTAGGACGCGTGAAATTCAACTAGCGTTTGAATTTTTGCAATAATTGTTCAAATTTTAAATAATATTAAATTAAAATAATTATCATTTGATTATATCAATATAAAACGCTATATTTATTTTGTTTTGTAAATAATAAATTTTATCTTGCAAAAATATTGACTTGACATGTTGTGTCGTTAAATTGAAGAGATGTTTTAAATTAAAAAAATATTTATTACAAATAATATACATCTTATCATATTATATAGAAATACTTTATTTACATAATTTTTTGAGATTTTTTAATACAGAACCTATCCCATTGAATTAAAATTTTGTGATTAGGTTCACCTCACTCTTCTCTATTTAATGAGGTTTGATAAAGTTCAGTAAGATCTCACATCTCTTTGATTCATTTTCTAATAAATATCTTCTCGCAAATAACTTTACTAAATTAATGATATAATCTCTCACAGGCACTCCCTAATATTGGTTACATATATTTTTTATTTTTCACACATAAAAATATTATTTAAAATGCTTATCAATTATATAGAAATATTAAAAAAATAATTAATTTATTAAAATGCTTAAATTTATGGCATCATTTACGTTCTTTTAGCTTAATTTTGCAATGATCACATCAGTTACTTCAAGCTTCGAGATTAGTTCTTCCTACCATGGTTTCTTAGGAGCAATTTGGAATCTCTTTTATTTTCTAATTTTATTTTTTTTATTTTATTTTGGTTATGCTTTGATTCAAAATAAATATGTTTGGAAGTGATTGATATTTTAAAATATTCAGAACATTTAAAACTTATTTTAAGTATTTTTAAAATGAAGTTATTTATAATTAAAATAATAAAAAATCTTGATATGACACTAAATTCTACTTATCAAAGCATCTTGATGTTAAAAGCAATGATCGAAGTTATATCAATTAAAATATCATTGAAAAATTTGACATATCAGTTAAATCCCTAAATGGCTCTTAAACATGGAGTGTTTATAGTCAAATCGAGCGTCTCGACGAGCCGGATCTAACAAGCCTAATATCTCATAATTCCGACTTCATTTGAGCAATCAAATACACAAAATACATCAAATGATCAAGAGAATCATTTTGAGCCGTCTGATGGAGGAGTGGTTTGATTTTGCGTATTCTGAGACGCACTTCTCCTATACTCTTCATGAAGGGAGGCCAAAGCAAGAGAGTGAGGAAGCTCATAAGCGAAAATCCCAGCATAATCACCACTCGATGATCACCACCCGTACTAATGGGTTGCTGCTTCTTGATCGCTAATTCGTCATCTCGTCGCCGGTCGTCACCGATTCGCGCCCGACTGTCATCGTATAAATTTCGTCATCGATTAAATTCGCGACCACCCGTATAACACATCGTCGGTGCCGTTCCTCAGCACCATCTTCGCGGTCACCATCCGACGACCTTCGCGTCGGTCGGCCACGCATTTCTATATATGGCTCTTGTTGCTGATTTTGGGATTCCATTTCATTCTCTGATCTGTAATCCATGTCGGAAAACTTGTACTCAAAAAATACATTGGAGATTTTTTTCTGGGCTAGGTCGTAGTTTTCCGATTTTTTACGTAAAAATTCGGTTTTCTTGTTACTCTTTAAATATTTGTGTGTCTTTGGATTTCACAAAAGGCGTAAACTTTCATTCTGCTGGTTTTCTAGCACACAATAACAATTAAGGCTTATTTGAGATTAAATTTGTTTTGTATTTTTTTTTTTTTATGTTATTTTTAGAATTATGTTAGTTTAGTATATTTCTAAAAAATGTTAATTTTTAAAATAAATCACATTATTTAAAATACTCAAATAAATTTTGGATACTTTGAATATTTTAAAATAACTATCATTACTAAATATATTTTTATTTAAAATCAAAATATTAAAAAAATTTAAAAAAATAAAAGTTATTCCAAACAGCCCTTTTAAAAAATACATGAAACAGACAAATTTAAAAAAAAAAAACATAAGAATCAAAATAAAAAAAGTCGAATAAAATTAATCCCAATAGACTTTAAACCATTCGAAGTCTTTTATATTTTTTTCTGAAAAAAATTTATATAGAATAGATTAGATTAGGATCATCACAACATATCATTTTATAATGAAATATTGCAACAATTTTAATTTTGTTTTATTTCCAAAGAAAAACTTTGTATTGAGCCATTTACAATAGAAAGTGTTGATCACAAGAATCTATATAACTCATACATTACTCATTAGTGATTTGATGATGAAAAATTTAAAAAAAAAACAATCTTGTGCAGTGTCATCAAATAGTCATTTTTAATAAAATATTTTGTAACTATAAATAGGTTTCATAAGAAAAATCTAACTGATATTTTAATAACCTAATCAAATTAACTAAATAAAGTCTATTCAATTTAGTTTTCAGTCTTATCTAAGCAATATTGCTTATTAACTCATGTTAACACTTCTATGTCTCCACAAAGAAGTCGAACATTTTAAAATTTTAAAATAAGTATGGTTTAAAATAATTAGTAATTTAAGTATCTTAAAAAAATAGATATAAGTATAATGTCATTTAATGGGCTACTACATCAAAATCGAATGGCAAAGCACTCAGCATTTGGGAAGGGCTAGCCTAGTTAGCAGGCTACTCAGTAACATCTGGCTAGTCCCATTAATGGGCGACTAGCTCTGGAATAAATTTTTTTTGGTTGATTATGAAGGGGTTTAGGGAGAAGTATACGAGATTTACATATGGTATTTATTTATTTAAAGAAAGCATGTGATAAAATTCCAAGAGAATATTCAAGTCATTAAGGATATGTATACTGGAGCTATTACTTGTGTCCAAACACATAGAGGATTAATAATATATTTTCCTATTTCAGTTGATTACATCAAGGATCAGCTTTAAGTCCTTATCTTTTTGCTTTAGTTATGGATGTTCTTACTAGGCATGTAATACATTTGTTAAGAGGTTTGATGGAATAGTATAGATAGAGGAAGGAGTATGATATTTGTTGATTTAGGGAAAGCATGTGATAAAGTTCTATGAGAAGTTTTTTGGGAGTAGAAAGAGAGGAGTTAATATTTAGCATATTCAAGTCATCAAGGATATGCATACTTGAACTATTACTTGTGTCCAAACACATAGAGGATTACTAGCATGTAATACAATAAAGTTTCAAGATATAGAGAGAAATGAAACATCTACTATAGCACTACAATAAGAAAAATAAAACATAAATGAATCGTGTATATGACACACAGGCCACACTATCCTAACATCTCGTGTTTGCATGGAATCACTACTCCCGTGTATCGATGTGCCGTGATGATGATCAGGATGGTGGCCCTCGATCTTGAGTCATTAGGATAGTCCTGTGATGGGAAGAAGGTGGCTGTGACTCATAGGTAGGCTAGTACGTAGAAGGACCTAGATCAGCATATGTAGATGGTCCGGCACCCCAGTCATGCTGTGGGACATCCTCTGCAGGCTCCGGTCTATAACGTGAGTCGCTGATATGTACCTGCAACCTCAAGTATCTACATAACACCTTGTACCTATCTATAGCTCCCTGTAACTCGTGCTCATCTGTACAACCGAAGTACGACTGAAAGATGTCCTGAGTCGCCAAAATATGCTTTGATTGCATAAAAAAATAGGGTTTGAAATTAGCCTCAAGCAGGTATGTAACATATTAAATTTAATAGAATACTTATGTTAATACTTACATATATGCGTCTACAAATGCTCTGGGATAGTAAGTAGTGGGAGGATCTGCGGTAAATAGAGAAACCAAGATCTAAACCGGTATATATATTGATGATAGTCGTTAGTCGTCCTCATCTTCATCAAGCTCTCAACTATAATCCCTCGCCTCCCAGAGGTAATATGCACGATAGTAATCAACCAAGTCATCTTTACCTCAACCCACCTTTTGAAAGTAGTCTGGGTGCCACATCAACTCAATATGAGTCCAAACTATCTCAACACTCGTGTAAGTGCCACTACCCTCTTTAGTTGATGACACTGCCAATATCGAACTCAACATGTACTTGACTTGCATGATCGCTGGTGTGTGACTCCCAAACTTTACATATTAAAATTATATTAAATTGGTATACACATTAGAAAATAAACATAACTACTCACAAGTCATACATGTGTACAAACCATCAACTCATTTATATATAATGCCACATTCTCCATTGGCATCTAGAACCTCTTTGTGAACATTAGGGATGTTATCTAGTGGACCTCAGGAGGTTGCTCATTTGTGTGTCCTCACAGCATGCCCCTTCTATGTTTAATTGGGGGGAGGTGCTCCTCGGCCATCGTACCTTTTGAAAGAAACATATGTAGTAGTCAGTGTCAGGAAAATATAAATTTTAAATGAAAAATTATTACATAAAGTAAGCTAAAAAGAGTCAACCTACCTAAAATTCTAATAAGGAGCATAGTACATATAAATGTATTGTTATAGCTACAACATACCTTCTACTATTGACATTGTATGGGCACGATGACCTCTAGTGGCCAACCACCTTGCATAGATTATAGGATCTGCTACTGCTAGCTCTATTTTCATCCATTATATTTTTGAACCTAATGGTGCGTGGTCTACATGACCTTCTACAAAAATTAGGTGGCAATAATTTGATAATACCTTACGTACCTGGTCACTCAAGCAATGTATGAAACCTGAATATGTGAGCTCTCGTAAGTGTAATACTATGAAACACCCATTAGGTGATTCAATCTACTGGACCCCAATGCGGCAATAACACGAGCTCATGGATATATCGTCTTATTACAACTTCTGACTACCGACCATTATCTCATAAATCAACTCTAAATGATTGACTTGACCTATCAAATGCATGCATCTTTAGGGTTGATGTTGGATTGAAACTTCTAGCTTTCATAACTCTATAATGGTTGATACATTTGGTGAACATAGATATATTAGCTTCCATCTTTAGTTGCGTGTCAAATCTTCTCATAAATAGTGCAACTAAATTGTAATAATTATGATTGATTACAAAACCCGCGTGCATGTTTAAGAACACTATTGAAATATTCAAATGTATTTGTCATCATTATACCATAATGCATTCTAACATCATGCACTAGTAACCATCTAACCGGGTCGCTCCACTAACCATTTGTGGGCTTCTTCTTTCACATTTTTTCTATCTGTCATATAATGATTAAACTCATGCATGTCATGGTGTTCCCACCATATATTTTTTGAGAAACTCTACATCACCAATTCTTAATCTATGTATAACCTTTTTGAAATTCTCATGTAGATGTCGTAAGTAATGCCTATGAGCGGCCCAGGGAGAATGTCTCTGCACCCACACAATAAGCCAGCATGTTTATCAAATATTATGAACAAATCGCATATAGCTAACACTATAGGTAACATCTCATGTAAACAAATTAAGAACCACGCCATCATTCAACTCGGACTTAACGACAAGGCAAAGAAACAAATCGTGTTGTTTCATCTATTCCAACTACTAAGTAATGTACCATAATACTTTAAAATGTACCATCTAAAGAGGACAATACAAGCCTATCAAAATAGAAGGACCAAATGCGAGAAAAGTCTCGAATTCATTATTATGGCTATGATACTATAATGTGCGGTAAAGTAGAAACCTTCCATGAAGGGTTGAGTTCTATAAGACTCTTTCCAACTACCAAAATAATCAACATCCGAGGCCTTCATGTAAGATACTTTTATAATAAACTTTGATTCCATTCTACCCATAATCTCCCAGGTTTGGATCAATTTGATGCGATTCAATATAATGAAGTAAGCTATGAATTTGGCACTACCCGATGACCGCTATCATTGTATTGATACATATGTGGTCATCAACTGAGATTCTCCAAGAACCCCTAAACACCTTTTTGTTACAATGGAACACAAATAACATATTACTTAGAATTATCATGACGTACACATATCACAGTATTGTTCTTCTAGTTTGAGGTGACTGTTTCGAATTGAACATTATTAACTACACACTATCCAATAATAGCAAATTGAAGGATCCTTTTACTAATGAAACACATTCCTTCAATAACAACACTTAGGATTTCAACATCATCTGTTAAGACATTTTCATCAGATGGACCTTCGAAATAAATATCGTTATCCCATTCTCTAGTGGTTTGACACATCATGACATGCTTATTATTAGTAAACATTTCACATTCACTCTTAATACTTCATAATGAATGGTTCTTTAATAGATATTGATTAGCTACATTACCAAAACTAGGTGCCCATCATCATCAATACCACCTTTCGAGCCACGCGAGCCGCCTTTCATGTCGTACACATCATCACATGCATCACTCTGAGACATATGATTCCTCTGATTGATAAATAACATTATCACTAGATGCAATTTCATGACATACATCCGGTAACATGACACATATCACCAGAAAAATTAACAAGTTGGGAAAGATAAGCAAGGTACTACATGGTAATCATTTGGTCAAAGGCTATGTGTCAAATGAAGGATCTGTGATGAAATCTTATGTATGTCGATGGTATATTGATTAGCCTCAATACTAGATCGGCGATATGGATGCACATTAGCATCTTTGACTCCCATGTACAACACTAATGTCTACGGCCGTCAATATAACATCACAATTTCATCATCAAATAACAACGCTATAAATCCATTACCCACGTAGTGACATGTCAACTAATTGTGTGATGCTCTGAATCAATGTGCAGTGATCTCACAATTCTTTGTTTCAAATCCAATAAGGTGTTGTGTCTCAGAACCTTAATTGGACGATTTCGACCACTCTTATAACTTGAAATGAACTAGTCATCGACACTTAGTTTGCCTCCGAAGAATAAGATCAATGAAACCAACTCTCAACTCATTATTAACAAGATCAGTTGAGGTAAATTAAATATCTAAAATATAATCAATCAAATTAGAATTACGTAAATTTAAAAATAGCTTGCACAAATAAATATTTTCACGAATATATTCATTTTATATTTTATCTGTAAGACATAAGCCAATCATCCACCTAAGCAATAGGCCAAATGCTATTGTAGTGAAATTTTTTTGAACGTAATAAACCTAATGCATTCCTTCATTTGAACCATCCAACTTGAATCCTACTAATATCATCCCAAAATATTTCACAATCATTTTAAACAATAGACCCGACTTATCTTAAATGTTTACACTTTTTAATGATGTGATCACACAAAATTACAACAAAAATCTCTAAAGCACAAGCCTAATCCCTAAACTAAAACCCTAAACCAAATTTTAACAATGCAACTTAATCAATTACAAATTAAAACATTAGAGATTCTTTGTGCTTCTGGTCGTCATATGCATTGTGAACCACATAAATAGCCATAAACTCTCCTTAAAAGCAATGGTCGAAAGCATCACTTCCTTAAAACAGCAGCCATCGAAAGTGTGGTGAAAGCCAATTTTGGGTTCCTCAGCTGTCGGACGAAGATGAAGGCTGCGGATGCGAGGGAGATGCTCGACCATGGAAATAAACTTGGGGCTTGGGGACTCAGCCAAGGGAGCTTGGTTGTTGGAATGATCGATGAGCTTCACGGAGGTGGGAAGTATGGTTAGAGCATTGGGAGGGTGGAATGGCGCATAATCATAAACAAAATCGGTGGAGGGGCCACTTGGTTGCTGTGTTGAAATCGCAGAATGGCTCATGCGAATGGCGATCATTCGATCGACCCATCATAACTAATTAGTCCATTTAACGGTGACTAGCTCTCGATATATAAAGCTAACAATTATCGTCGTGCTACACCCTGACCTCCATGCACGCGTCATAAGTCAAGTTGAGCTCATGAATTGATTGAGCTTCGCGCAAATCAGAGCAGAAATGCACTCGATAGCATCAAAAATCAATTGAAATGATCTCCGATTGATGAACGGACTTTGCCATCATGTTCAAAATGTCAAAATTGATTAGAATAGGCATCTTGCATAATTTGTGACGATCAAGGAGGGTGATGCGACAAATATATGGTAAAGCGCGATATTACCCAAATGACTTTCATTCATAAAATTGATCACTCTGTCAGCATCAAAATTTCAAAACCTATCAAATGAGACTGTTCATGCTCAATTCGGATGAGTATGCATGAATATCGAGTAATCAGATACAACAACATGCAAATCGGAGCAGAAATCCACTCTATGGCACTAAAAATCAGTCGAAATGACCTCCGATCAACGAATGGACTCCCCCATCACATTAAAAATGTTGAAATTGATCATAGTATGTATCTTGCATAATTCGATGGTCGATCAAGGAGGGCGATTCGACATGCATATAATTGAGGGAGTAGTTGCCCAAATGATCCCCGTTCACAAAATTGATCACTTTGTTAGCATTGAAATGTCCAAACCTATCAAATGAGACTATTTTCACTCAATTTGGATGAGTATATGCGAGTATCAAGCGAGTGGAAGCAATGACACACAAATTTGAACAGAAATTGACCCCGATTTGACGCCCACTTAAACCAAATGCCTCCGTCAAACGGATTTTGTATTGCATTTGGAACATCGAGTAACCTAAAATTGACATATATATTGTCTAGTGATGATGTGTGTGTAAAATCTAAATTATGAAAAATAAAATAATAAAAAAATATAAATATCCCTAAAAAACCCTAATTTTCCCTATTCTCCCTCCCTCTCCCACAACGAACAACTCTCTCCCTCCCTCTCGTAAGCCCACTCCTCTCTCCTCTCTCTCTCTCTCTCTCTCTCTCTCTCTCTCTCTCTCTCTCTCTCTCTCTCTCTCATCATGGTTTCATAGTGATGTTATGGTGTTTTTTTCGCGAAATGACCATGACAGCTGGCGACACTTCATCACCACGTAAGCTCGCTGTGCACAGGCATGCGCCATGTGCATCGCTGCTCCGGCTCATGCGACAAGAACCCACACTGCTGATAGCCATGAGCTCTCCCTGCCCAACCATGCTTCAGCTTTGTTTTGACTAGAATGGTATACATGTTTCTTGGCATGGTGGAGAAATTATACTTGCTTGTGTATAAGTGCCGTACACTTTCTTGGCGTGATAGAAAATCTATTTCAGTAGGTACCTTAGAGACCCATACATGCCTTTCTCGGCATGGTGGGAAGGCATATTCAGACCGTGATTTGTACCACTCATACATACCTTTCTTGGTGTAGTGGGGCCAGATACCAAAGTAAAATATGGGGGGTCGACGGGATCGCCAAAATGCCAAACTTCACACCGATAGGGGGACATACACAGCTTGATAATAAACTATACTGTATTATAAAATTATTATTTAAACTAATATTGCAGGTGTATAAGTGCACGTACACACCTTTCTTGACATGGCGGGAAAATCTATTATAGCAGGTACCTTAGAGCCTCATACATGCCTTTCTTGGCATGGTGGGAAGGCTCATTCAGGCCGTGGTTTATACTACTCATACACGCCTTTCTTGGCATGGGCCAGATACCCAAGTATCCCCTATATGGGGATGGCGTCGAGATCTTTATAAAATCTTTGTCAAATTTTACACTAATATGATTAATAAACTCCTTAATGAAAATTCAATAATAAAGCTAAAATTAATATTTTAACACTTAAATATATAAGTACATGTACACACCTTTCTTGGATGGCGAAAATATATGTCTCTATAGGTACTTGAGAGACCCATACATATTTTCTTGATATGGTCGGATGATTGATTGTGTGTTTGCACCACCCATACATGCCTTTCTTGGCATGGTGGGGCCACCCGTTGTAGCCCCATGTCCAGGAGGCTCAAATCTGTCAAATTTTACTAAAACTTATACTTGCAATAGAATTCAATCAAAATAAGTAATATTATATAAATTCCTTAGATTTAAATTAATGTTGAATCAAATACACCTGGGTCAACTACTGAATGCTTAAATTCAAGTGTTTGAGGATATGCGGTTGCTTCCGGTTGGGTCTTAAGATCGGTCGTTAACAAAACCTAAAATCAAATGATGTTATTATAATATCTTAATCTAATAAAATATTTGAAGTTAATTCTATCATATGAAGCATCTGATCCTCATTATTAAATTAATAGAATAGATCAGAAATGAAAATAAACCATCCCAATGATGGGCGTGTTAAATGAAAATTTTAATCGGAGGGGATACTTTCATCAAAATATGATTACAATTTCAAAGCAAACTAACTTAGATTGAACATCAATCTAAATGCAGGATTTAAAATATCTTTGAGCTATAAATGTCTAAGTGAAATTCAATATTAAAAACTTAAAGCTAAAAATTCAACTCACGTTCCACAATTATTTATCGGAGGTGACAAATTAAGAAAACCCTAGCTCATAAAATGAGCCAAAGTCAAATCAAGTATACAACTATATTTACTCTCAAATCTCAAGATGTGGCTCGTGTCCCGACTACGGGCAGAGCTCCATATGATCGATCGAGAGTCCTCGACCGGTGGTTGTCAAATGACCACACTATATCACGATGAACTTTAGCTTTATGCTCCCCAATGGCTCACGCCTTTGAGTTGTGAACCATAGGGTATACTTGATAGGGCAAAAGCCCTCATCAACTAAGGTAGACTTAAGCTCTCCTTGACAAACACACCCCAGTCAAGGATTTCTTGGATGATGTAACCCGTGTATTGCGTAAGAATCCTTTGATGGTTGGTTGACTACCTCCTCTAAGTAGACTAGGGACCACGATGGCAGGATGTGACCCAAAGAATGGGTTTTTAAAAAGAATGTTATAATTAATGAGGCTCGTGGTGGTCGACACACTTGTGAATCCTCAAATCCCATCACCTAAATGATCTTCTCTTGATTTTGATCAGCCCTCCGATTGAGGCGTTTGTCCCATACTCTAAATAGATGGGACTAGAATAAGGCTACAAGAAGAAGAAGAGGAAGAAGAAGAAGAAGACATCATAGGGGTAGAGGTGGTGTATATGGTACAACACGTTGGATAATCATCTTTAGATCAATCACGTCTAGAGCACATCTTATCCACATCGAAGAACCAACACTAGCTCAAACAGAAGCAAAACCTTTTAGTTCTTTCTCAAGTCATGAGCAAGAAGAGGAACCGAGAAGAAATAACACAATTATACTTCACTTGCTAAAGGCAAATGTGATGGCATGAGAGAAGGATAAGGATATCTCTCACAAAATTCAAAGATGAACGGATGACGCATGAATCTCATGATGCAAATGATGCAGAGGATTGACATGTGCCAACATCGGTTCCTCACTAATCATCAAACAATCAACTCTCATCAATCCACTATTTCAAGTGCCACAAACCTCACGGAGCACAAAGTGCTTATAATGGTAGAAATGAAGTCAATCAATTATTTGTTCCACCCATTCTCCCAGCAAAATCTGGGCACATTTGAGCTAGTGACATTATACTTGAACTATTATAAGTGAAAAGATTAAAGCGTCATAGTAGAACAAGTGGAGAAATTGGTGAGAGAAGTATATCCTGCAGAATATGACCAGGTGTCATATACTAAAGGTTACTCAATGCCAAAATTCCACTCATTTGATGGAAACGGTAACCCTAGGCAGCACCTAGGACAATTTAAAGCAACATGTGGTAATATTGTAATGATGCGTTTTAGCGTTGTTAGACTTAACAACTACTTTCGAGTGGTACATAGAGTTGCCAAATGACTCAGTTAAGACATTCACCAAATTGGAGGCAATGTTTATCAAAAGATTTGCTAGTGCAGTTAGAAATACAACAATAGCTGACCTCGCCCTTGAGAAGAGAAAGAAGGACGAGTCAGTTACAAAGTACATAACTCAATAGCAAAATATGAGTATGAAGTGCGAGCAACAGTTGGAAGAAGAACATGCAATTCTTGAAAATGGGCAACATTGATGATAAAATGATGCCCTATTTATACAAACTTCCATTACCACCTTTCAAAACTACTAGATCGGTGGCAAAATTTGAAAAGTTGAATCTCTAAAGCGAAAGCCATTGAAGAACAAAGAAAGAAGTTCTAATCAAGGGGCCAATCTCACCTGGATATGATTGAAATAGAGGAAGGAGGGTAACTTATAATGTAGATAAGGGGAAACAACCTATCTATTTTGAAGAGAAAGTTAAACAACCCTTCAATTCTCAACCAAGGTTAGTTCTTGGAGGCAATGACAAACCCAGAACTTTCTCGGGTAGTGGTGACCTCCCAAGGCAACCATTTGGAGATGATGATCGAATGTGTCCATCTATTAAGGAGAAGATGAACAAGGAATATTCATTCAAAAGGGAAAGCGTGACCAAACTATTTTGACAATCACTCAGGTTGGGTTCCGAATGTAAAGACCTAAGAGTTAGGACAAACGACAGAAATTACTATCCATATCATGGTAGTTAGCCACCATATAGAAGATTGCTATGTGTTCAAGGATTTAGAAAGAAAATGAAAGATGAATTCACCACAAAGCATTATTATTCACCCAAAGAAAGAACTAAGGGTGGTTACATCGTCTTCTGTGCCCCCGTGGAAAGATAAAATAAAAGAAAAGATACTTGAGGATGACAAATGAGAGATTGCGATCTCAAAGAAAATTATGAAAATGTTGAAGCAATTAGAAGGCATTGGGTGTATAATGGAAATCTCCACTTGACGGTGTTGAGCAGAAGGTAGAATCTACATCAAAGGTTGCTCTTGAAGTAGTCCTGTTTGGTGTTCTCGAGAAATAACTCAGAGAACTCCCAAAGGCCTAACAAAAGAAGATAAAGAAATTTACTACCTAAAATATTATTCTTGAAGAATATCAGCAAGACAAATTAAGCTTGTTGATTTTATGTTAGACTCAAACCATTGAAATAAATGTGCATGGAGATGATGAAGAATCTCTTTCTAGAGAAGTCTGTCGGGTTATCTCAACGTCTTAAGATAATCCAAAAAGAAGAATCACTAAAGATGTGGCATTGCTTTCTGGTGAAACAAAAAACAGGATAGCTTAAAACTGTGCTTTCAGGAAGATATCAATGCAATACCACCATTAATGATGGGCATAAAATTGGGAAGTGTTTGCCTCCATCATCCTCATAAATGGTGGTTTTGAAGGAGACATTTTAGAAGAATCAGAGCGTAGAAGCAACATATATCTAAGAAGTGATAAGGTGCTAGTCATCATAGAAGAAAGAGCAAGTACATGTAATGAGAACATAAAGTCAATAAAATATCATTCCCAAAGATCCAAGAAGAATTCTAGGATAAAGGAATGATTACAACATCTTATTGACTTAAGATCCACATGAAATTGAGTGTGTATGAGACCTCATGATCTCATAGGATCTCGTGAAATAATTCAGCTCTTAAGAATGAAATATGAGGCATACTTTCGAGCGGTGTATATGAAATATTACAATCTCAAGACCTTAGGCGATCACCTTCTCAGGAAGATCTTATTCGGGACATGAGAACATACTGCATATGTCCGAGTGATGGTGTCACAATCAATCAAATTCTAATTGATCCAAGTTCATGTTAATCTCATGAGTCTAAAATATTGGAGGATTATGATGTTTAATCAGACGGGATAAATTGATGATCCATCGTTTGATGAAAAAAGGGAAAAGACGTCTTTTACCTTATCGCTAAGATTTGGAGAACTTCACACAAAAGCCAAATTCCATGTCATAGATGCTGACACCTCATTTAGGGCCTTGTTGGGGCACACCTGGTTACCTGAGTATGGAATGGTCTCGTCTAATTTGTACAAATGCATGAAATACATAAGAATGGAAGAAAAACATATAATTTCTAGTGACCTTCAACCATTTAAAGTCCATGAAGCTAAAATCTACGAAGATGCAAAATACTACCTATTGAAGGAGCCCAAGCCTCAATAATTCAAAGCTTCTACCTTAAAGGCTACAAAATTACACAAAAAAGTGAAGAAGAAAAAAGGAAGAAAGAAGGCGATGCTGACTCATCCTAAAGTAGCTGACGCATCACATAAGTTGAAAAGGCTAATCCCTCATATGGGCAGTGACATAGAAGAAGAAGATGATGATGATCCTTCTGACCCAAGGAGTAAAACAAGTCTCGTGAAAGGAAAGAAAATTATGGAGAACTCAGTTCAGTATCATTAAATTTATGGTGAAGTTGATGTATCTCTTCAAGAAGGGCAGACTGTTTAGAAGAATCATTAGTGATCGTGTCGTTTCCTTTTCAACACTTCAAAGAAACTACTCCACGTGAAGTCCACATTGTTGAACAGTTAAAGACTTTCTATGTGCCTCCTTTGCCTAGAAGTAATGAACGTGAAATTTCATTTTACAAGTCTGAGGAGTGCTATCACTAGGATTCTAATTGGCTCATGCAATTTGATGAATATGATGATATAGTTCTCACAAGAAAGCCAAAATATTATCCTCCAAGGATTCACAAGATGATGCAAAAATTAAGAGTTGATATTGGAACAAACAAATGGCGAGTACTTTGATACCCTTTGGTCTAAAAGTTCACCTGAAAGTGTGGTAATCATACATCTAAAGGTCTTGGACATCGAATAAACAAGAAAATGGTTATGATATAAGAAAAAAGACACTAAAATTGAAAATGAAGATGATCTTTATGAGATTTAAGCGACCAACGAAGAGGAGGTAGAAACCAAGCCACACAAGAGCTTGAGGATGGTGAATGGCATACAATGGATATTAAATTTAAAGATATTTTAACAAGTATTTATTTTATTAATATTTATTTATTAACCAATTTATTAATTAACTCACTAAGTGTAATTATCCACCATGTACCACTAGAAATTAGATAAGAAAATCATCACACATTAATTTTTCTTTTAAAATCTTTATTTAAATAAATTTTAAATCTCTTTTGAAATCACAACGAAATCCTATAAATCTGAGTTTGGCTCATTTTAAGAAAAAATTGAAATTCTAAACAAAAAGCTGAATTAGATAAAAGTGGCTAATCATTTTGCAGAGTTGATGTAAACTTATTTTACCTTTAATATTTTTTTATATATAAATATTTATAATTTTTTTTTGAGTTTTTTTTTCAAATTAATTTATTTTCTATTAGTGCATTCACCTATATATTTAATGTAATCCCTGTTATTTATTTCAATGAACTAATTTACTAATACTTATTTATATTATTTGATTGAAAAAAAATTGATCACCATTTACTATTATCTCATTTAATTAATGTAAAGTAGTTAGATATTAATTCTAATTTTATTAAGTTGTTTGTTTGTTCATATTTATAAAATTATTTTATTATATTGAAATATATAAAGTCAAGTACTTGATCAAAATTTTAGCTTTTTTGTTAACTTGTTGAAGTAATCACTCAATTAATATAAATAATAAAATACTTGAGATTATTAGAATTTAAAATATATCTATATTAAAAATGGAAAATAAGAAAAATAATGTTGCCCTCGAACAACCCATTAATCATATTGTTAGATATTTTCACCAACAATTTTAGAAAAACTAACAATAAATTAAACTAACGAACATAAACAAATCATAAGAAAATTAAGTGAAGATCCCTCATATATGAGCTCCAATGCATGTAATTGATAAATAAATATAAATAAAATAAAATAAAATCAAGATAGATTTTCACAAGAATTATTAATAATCATCTAGATATTAGAGTGAAGGTAAGAAATAGATGTTTTCACTTAGATCAGTGCTTGAATGCCAATTCACATATATGTTCATGAGGGATTTGTTGAAATAAACAACAAAATCACAATGCTCCATCAGGTAGCTTAGAGATGTGTCCGTCCATGTCTGAGCTTGCCATTATCATCTGCCTAAGTTATGGAGATATCAACTTAACTCTTGAAAATGATCTCCCCATCCTGCAAAAACCTCTCCTTCATACCCAAAATAATGGCAATGTTTCATGGACTTTGATGTTGCTATGGCATTTGTGTCAATATCCTCTTACATTGTTATGCATGTTCTTGAATGTGCAACATGGATTTGGTTAGTTCATTAAATTTCTTAAATTTGGTGAAAGTAACATAAAGAAATAAAAACATAAATGGGAAAATAACGGCTACAATTTTCCCAACAATTGACTTAACCGATTAATGCATCCTTGATTGAGATTGTCAAGGCTCAGCTACATGCATGTCAAATTCAAAATGCCTCTATAAGAGATAACCCTTACTAATATAAAGAATGTATGTTAGGTTTCTCTACTATTATAGAGTGAACTAGTCAAAACAAGTTTAGAGAAACAAAATTCTAAAGGGCATTTTTTTAAATAAGTATCATTAGAACCTTAATTAGGGAATTAAGTATCATTAAAAAAAACTTTAGAAATAGGTATAGTCGCCCACTAAGTGGGCGATTAGGTAGCCACGTCGACTCCGACGTGGCAAGGAAGCTAATCAAGGTGTAATAGTGCTTAGTTGCCTTATTAGTGGAATAGGCATTTACATTTTATCATCAAAAGCGATCTAGACAGGATCTAAGCTAGTTGCCCACTAAGTGGGTGAAGCAAAAAAATTTTTTTTAAACAAGCAATTGGCTATTACATCAAGGATTAGCTTTAAGCTCTTATGTTTTTTGCTTTAGGTTTAGATGTTCCATTCGTTAGCTTTAAGCCCTTACATTTTTTGCTTTTGGTTTAGATGTTCTATTCATTAGCTTTAAGCCCTTATTATCAATTATAGAGGTCAACCTTAGAGTCTGCAGGTTTTCATTTAAGTAGATCTAAAACTAAGTATATGGATGATTCATTATAAAATGAATATAAGTTCTACAAGTCATTCCAAAAGTGAGTACAAGTATTTACATAAATGGATGATCCGTCAAAATAAATAAATAAAAAACAAATATAAATGCAGACAAATAGACTATCCTAAACATTTAACGCTTCCGTCGCCTGCATGGAATCGCACCACTCTCAGGTGTGTACTGGTCAGGTGCACGTGATGGACGATCACGTAGCTGATGGTGGCCCTCCAATACAAGGTCTTTGGAAGTCTACGTCAGATAGTCCTGTGACGGGAAAATAGGTGGATGTGACTCATCAGTAGGCTGATATGTAGAAGGACCAGGATAACCATACATAGATGGACCTGGATCAGCATATCTAGATGGTCCGACACCCCAATCATGATGTGAGACATCCTCCGTAAGCTCTAATCCGTAATGTGTATCAGATATGTACGTAATTACAAGTCTCGCATAATACCTACCATCTATGGCTCCCATAGCTCGTGCTCATCTACGCTAAAATACGTGGAAGATGTCCCAGTGCCAAAATGTGCTCGGCGCATGAAAAAATAGTGTGTGAAATTAGCCTCAAGTAACTTATTGAATTCAGTTGAATACTTATGTTAAGCAACATATATATCTAGCTCTAGGATAGTAAGTGGTCGGAGGATCTATTGGTGTGGCCAGTAAGTAGAGAGAAGCCCAAGATCTGAATGAGCACATGTACTGATTGATAGCTGCCAGCCAATCCTCATGTTCATCCAAGCCCTCGACGAGGTAATCCCCCCTCCTCTCCTAAGCGAAATGTGCACATAGTGGTAATCAACCCAGTCGACATCCGCTTTGCCTCGACCATCAACCCTTTTGAAACTAGGGTCAACTGGTGCCACATCTACTCTAGGTATGAGTCTGAACTGTCGTAGCACTCGATCAGGTAAACACCATTCCACCCTATTCCAGCTGATCAGCGGCACTCATGCCAACCATATATCAGAGCCTGGTGAGCATATATGTGACAAACGTAGCATGATCTGCTCAATGTACGACTCCCAAATCACCTGCACATGTTAAAAATTATGTTAAATTAGAATATGCATTATAGAAATTTGAATCAAAATATACTCAACAAGTCCAACCTAAGTATGCAGCAAGCCATCCAACTCATTTGTATATAATGCAACATTAGTCATTGGCATCTGGCGAACATATCTCTTGTTCCACCTATGCACATAACACATTTAAAACAAACATATGCGCTAAAAATTTGAAAGTGCAGAAAGTAAAATATACCTCAAACCAATTCTGAGACCGTCAAGATCCGTCAGATATGACACATGTAAGGTCGGTCTCCCCACATGAAAATGCTCCCTAGACCATATCTATAGGAGGTGTAGGCAGCCAACCATGTTGGCCCTACTGGGCCTAGTAGATTTGTAGAGTTCTCTATATAGGTGGGCCAGAACTTCTACTCCTATAGGCAACATACTGAATGAATCTATGTCCTCTAGAAGTGGAAGATACTGCAGATGGACCTCAGAACCTGATGTATCCGGCAGTAAGAAACACCCAATAAGAAAGAGAATGTAGGCACACAAGTGCCTGAAGTACCAGTGCTTAGATGCGCGTATCAATCTCTATAAAAAGCCCACCTAAGCCACCTCAATGGCATGCATGCAGCGTTCGACCCATCAGGTCGATCGATGTGTGGGCCGATCTGATACACCACATCTAGTATAGGTGTCATCCCAACTCGTCAGCGCAATCAATTGTAGCCCATCTCTTTCCCTCATCGATCACAATTGGGAGGCTATGTTAGGGTGGACCTTAATAGTTGGCTGCTCCAACTGTGAGGTGGCCTCCCTAGCATGGCCCCGACGCCGACGTCTAACTGGGGTGTGCATCGCCATCCTATTGAAGAAAACAAATGTAGAGTCGATTAGCTCTAAATAATGAATGGGAAAACTGAAGCATAAAGCTAGCCAAAAAAAGTACTACAACCTATAAGGAAAGTCTAAGTAACATGCACTAAACATATACATTGCATGCTAATGTATCTACGACATACCTTCTACTATTAATATTGTGTGGGAACGATGACATGTAGTGGCCAACTATCTTGCATAGACTGCAGGTTCTACTACTGCTAGCTCTATTTTCATCCATTGTATTTCTGAACCTACTGGTACGAGGACTACCTGACCTTCTACAAAAATTGGGTGATTGTAATGCTACTAATCCATGCTCTACACTGAAAGATGGCCAGTCAGAATGATCAAGAAAAGTGTGAAACTCATTTAAGTATGTGAGCTTATCTGAGATCGTAGTATGCGACACGTTAGGTGGTTTAATCTTCTAAATCCTAGTGCAGCAATAACATGCGGGCATGACCAATGATATGTGACTGTTTTGTTGCAACTATAGTTGCATTGGCTATTATCAAGCAAATCAACTCTAAATGATCGGCTTGACCTGTCAAAGACCCGCATCTCCCGGGGGTTGATGTTCACCGATTCAGGAAAATGTTTAGCTTCCCTCTCAGTACATTGTAATATTGTGGATACCCTTTGGGTGAAAATAGATAAGTTGGCCTCCTATTGCTAAATTATAGAGGCATGTCTTTTCATGAACAATGCAACTATAGTAAATAGCGATAATTAGAGCACGGTCGAAAAACCAGTACATTTTAGAACACCGTTGAAACATTCAAATGTGTTAGTCATCATTGTATACATGCATCCCACCATCATGTACAAGTGACTATTTAACAAGGTCGCATTCCACAAGCCATTTTTGAGCTTCTTCTTTCATATTTTTAATATCTGACATGCAACGATTAAACTCATGAATATCATCAGTGTTTCCTATGACATAAATCTTCTAGCATAGAAATTCAACATCACCAATCTCCAATCTAAGTATCATCTTTTTAAAATTTTCATGTAGATGGCGCAAGCAGTGTCTATGAGTGGCCCATGGAAAAACTTCTCTACACCCACGTAACAAATCAGTATGTTTATCAGATATGATGCACAAATCACGTTTAGAAGACACTACAGGCAGCATATCATGTAAGCATATTAAGAACCACAACCAATAATCAGTTGACTTACACTCTGCAACAACAAAGGCAAGAAGGAAAAACCCATTATTTCCATCTATTCAGAGTTAATAACGTACCACGGTACTTGCCTAACAAAAATGTACCGTCTAAGCTGAGCACTTGACGGTAGCTATCCCAGCCCATAATGGAAGGACCAAATGCCCAAAAAAGTCTTTGAAGCTTGCGTATGCTGCATTTATCGTACTGTCGGTAAAGTAGTATAAATTGATTCCATGTAAAGTGAGAGTCTAAGACTCTTCCCAACCAAAGATTGCTTTTATTGCCTTACGACTTGCATCTCTTCGTGTAGGAAACTTTAACATTAAACTTTGACTCTATTCTACTTATAATCTCCCTAGGTTTTAGATCAATTTGATGCGTGATCACATGTATAATGAAATAAGCTATGAATTTTGAATTACGCGATGGCTTCTAAGTGCATTGATACATCTATGATTTTTCCCAATTCTGGATATTCTCCAAGCACCCCCTAAGCATCTGCTGTTGTTACAAAGCAAACATCAATTATATGGTCGGTAGGACTATCATAATATACAAATGTAACCATATAGTTCTTTTGGTTAGAGGTAATTATTTGGAATTGAACATTATTCACAATACACCACCCAATAATACCAAATTAAAGACTCTGTTTACTTGCAAAACACATTCCTTCGATAAGGTCACCTGGGATTTCAATATTGTCTGTTATGACATTTTTATCAGATGGACCGTCAAAATTAATATCATTGTCCCACTCTCTCATAGTTTGACACATCTGTATATACTCGTGTGTAGACAACATCTGACTTTCACTATCAATATTCTAGAGTGAATGATTTTTAAAAGATCATGACTTGTTACATCCCAATCACAGTAGCTTCTAAAACAATCATCATCATTGATATCCTATTTAGACTCACTACTTGAACCACAGCTCATAGTCTGATACTCATCATTGCCTCCAGCACTCTGAGGCATATATGGTTCCTCTGAACGATAAATAACATCATCGCTGCCACAAAAGTCATAAGCAGGATGACAAACTTTGATATTAATTATTACAAGTATAAACAGGGAAAGGTTGACAAGGTATTATCTGTGAGTCAATTCATCAAAGGCTGCTTTGTGTAAACAAATACATGTGCGATGAAATTACGTGTATGCATCATTGGTATATCTCGACCTTATTACGGATCGGTGATGTGGATGCAACATTAGCATCCTCCACTTTCACATACAGACTAATATCGGCGGAAGTTTTTCAAGTGTAACATCGCATAAATTTCATCATCGATATAGACGCCATATTCTATCCCATCGATAACGACATGTAAGACTTACAGTGGTCAGAATCAATGTTCAATGACATCATAATTCCGATTTAATTCCGAGGTGCTCGCCACATAATCTTAACTGGACGATTTTGACCTCCCACATAACTTAGACTGAATTGCTCGTCGATACTTAGTTCGCCTCCATAGAAAAAGATCAACGAAACAAACTCTCTACTCATCCATCAAATAACTGGAGAATAACTAATCATATCAATATTTCCTAAATCTAAAAAAGTATTCGTCCAAATTTATTTGTAGAACAAACTACATAAATCATAAGAAATTTAAATCAATCGACATGTTATACAAGCGCCATCTAACGTGACTACATTAGCAGCTCTAAGCTTATAGGCCAACTGCAACTCAAACCCATACCATTCAAAATATGTCGTAGACCCTAAATAATAGTATACTCGACATATTATCACATAAAATTACAAATAAATTACTTGAACCACAACACTAACACTAACTTACAAATCAAATCCGACCACAAAATTATAACCATACAGCTCTAAGCGCTAGAACACATACACTATTAATTTATAAATGAGAAGAAATAGGGATTTACCGTGTGTTGACGAAGAACAACGGGAATGTGCACAACTGTAGAATCTACCGTAGGAAACTTCCTCGAACAAAATGGAGCTGCCGGAATCATCGCCGGAAGCTAATGTTGGGTTCCAAGGGCTGTTAGATGGAGAGGGAAGTTGTTAAACACGTGGGCACGTCGGAAGAAAAAGCTCTTTTGGCTAGAAGGAGAAGATGGAACAATGCAGTAGTTGGAGCAATGCCGACGGCTACCGGGAAGCTTGGAGCCGAAGATGACCGTGCTCGGAAGGGGCAAAATGTGGGCGGCTCACGTGGAGGCGTCGGAGGCGTCGGGGGCAGAACGAACGATTAGAGGGAAAGAATAGGGTCGATCGATCGATCGACCCGATTTCTTTAACCTCCGCTAGTCGCCCACTAAGTTCATATTTAGGCAGTTTTCTATAATTTCTTTAACCTCCGCTAGTCTTGAAAAAATTGGTCTGCTTTAAACAGCCAACCTCTAGGGTTCTCTCCATTGAATCTTGGCATATCCACTTTCATAGGCCTATTGTTGTGTTGAGTTTGTTGTCTAGGAGGAAAAGAAATTTCAGAGTGAGGATGGGTACATACCTGTGATTGTTGTTGTTCTTGCAGAGTGCTTTCCAATTTTTCTTCAATTGATGTGAGTCTTCTGGATACTTCATTTAGTATCATAGTGATGGATTGCATTTGCTCATCATTTTTGTTTAGCCTGTTTACACATTCATTAATAGTTTTTGCTGTGTGTCTTGTGCCTTCTGCCATTGTTTGAGTTGTGGGACTCAACGAGAGCACCAATGATATGTATGTAATTCAGTAATTGGATCTGATACAGTGAGGCTTAAGTGAATAATGTTGATCAGAGCTAATTCAGACTCTGATTAGATCAAAATTTTTCGGGTTTAAGTCTGGTCTGGTTAGCTTTAGGCTTAGTGCAGTGAGTTAACTCACTGAGTGTTGGAACCCGTCTGAGTTGGGTTGCTATCCGGGTCCTATCGGGTGTGATCTGGACCGTTGGATGGCTTCTTTAGAACTCAGCCATTGGATGCTAACACACGGATTGAGTGTTTTTTGTGCTGTTTGTAAACCGTTGGATCTGGGAAACTTAATCTCTGCCCTTGGATCCGTGTTTTCTTACGGCGCCTTGTCTTTAATTTGCGGCTGTCTGATTGTGTGAGTGGATTACAGCTAGTCCGTTCCCGTAGGCTTGATCCATCTTTTGGCTGATAAACGTTGGATGAGCTTTAGTGGATTACAAGTGTCGATGATCCGACGGTGTGGGATCGAATTCAGGGATTGAATCGGGAGAATTCTAACGCATTTGCCTCATTTCATTTCAGGCGTCTATTCAGTCATAGGGTTCTGAGAGAAGCGGGGAGATGGAGAAGAAGATCGAGTGTTAGGAGATTCTTACCGGCGATGGTCGGTCCAGTGAAGATCCACCGTAGAAATGCTCTAAGGTGAACGGTTCGAGATAGAGAAGGAGGAGCTACATTTGATTCTCGTTCGATGGAGATTTCCCGGCTTCCAGTGAAATGATCTCGAGAGGAAGTAGAAAGATCGGGACAGAGGGAGAAGAAGAGGAAGCTAGAGACAGAGGAGTTCTTGAGATAATTCTTCAACCCTTCTTTGATTTCCTCATCTATTTATAGTATTTGGTTTGCTCTTCTAGAATATTCCTCTTATGTCTCGTAACTAATTTACATTATTTTTTTGCTAGAGTCTTGCCTCTGTGTATTGATTGGGTTTCTTGATTTCACTTGCTCGGTCTTACTTTTAGATCTTTGTCTTGGCAGTTATTCCTGTTATACTTCTTGATTTTATTCTGTCTTGTAATGAGCTCTGTTGGACTAGATTTAGGTTATGAAGGCATGGTCATCTTTATCTGTTTATTGGCTTGTGTGCTCATGTAAATGGCGGAGATCCTCATTGTAAAAGCGATGTCTTTATTATATTTATTTGTTATTTACTTATTTCTTTATTCTCTGTTTATTGTAAATCTTCTTCTGGATATTTGTTATAATGGCTTGGGAATGTTAGTGAAGTCTTTTAGCCAATTTGGCCTTCTTCTCTCCCTTGGACTTGATATTTCTCACGGATACATATTCATATCATTACTCCCCTCCCCACCTTGACCTCCTCAGGTCAAATTCAGAAAGGATTCTTGTAACTCTTCTCTTATCCATGAGTTATCTGTTGCTAATCCTTCCCATTGTATTAGTAATTCTTTGATCGGTGATCCCCCTTTAGTATAGTTACGTCTAGAACTTTGATTGGTTTGATAAGCATTTGACCACGAATTGTGTTGATAATTGTCTGGGTGTAGGTTAGAATCGTGTTTGTATGGTTTTAGTCTGGAGATATGGAATACATTATGTATTCTTGTTGATATAGGTAGTTCAATTTTATAGGCTACATTTCCTATTTTCTGTAGCACTTTAAAAGGCCCATAATATCTCCTTTGTAATTTGGTGTATTGATTTCCGATCCGAAATCTCATAAGGTTGTATCTTGACCAATACCAAGTCATTGACTTGTAATTGAAACTCTCTTATGCTTATCAGTCATTTGTTTCATTCTGTTTGAGCTTGTTGTAGATTGGTTTTCAATTGTTGAAGCATCCCGGTCTCTGTTGTAACATGCTTTCCACTTACGTGTTGGTTTGAATTTCTTTGTGAGATAGTACATTAGGGGGAAGTCTGCCATATATAATTTGAAAAGGGGACATCTTTGTTGATGTGTTGATTGAAGTATTATATGAGAATTCTGCCCAGGGTAGGAATTGTAACCATACTTTAGGTTTTTCCAACACAAAACTTCTCAAGTATTATTCTAGGATCCTGTTAGTTACCTCTGTTTGTCCATCTGCTGGGTGGTAAACCTTCGTGTTTTAAAGTAGTCCCACTTGATCTGAATAATTCTTGCCAAAAACTGCTCATAAACACTGGATCTCTGAAACTATTCCTTGTGGAATACCATGGAGTTTAATAATGTCTGTGACAAAGATCTGAGCTATATAGACAGCAGAAAAATTATTAGGTAGGGCTGAAAAATGAGCATATTTGGATAATCTATCCACCACTACTAATATGGTTGTTTTATTATGAGATCTGGGTAAACCCGTAATGAAGTCCATGGATACTTCTTCCCATATGGCTTGTGGTATGGGCAGTGGTTGTAATAATCCTGCTGGCTTTTGAGTATCATACTTGACTTGTTGACAGATAGGGCAGGTGGATACAAAATGTTTTATATCCTTTTTCATCTGTTTCCAGTAGAATTGTTGGATAATTCTGTTCAAAGTCTTTTGGATGCCTCCATGCCCTCCCACTGGTGTAGAATGTAATTCTCTGATAATAGTATTTTTGATAGGTGAATCTTTGGCTAGTACAATCCTGTCTTTGTAGTATAGCAATCCATCAGTAATTTTATGTTTGGGAAAATTCCTTGGATTGTTTGCTATCTGTTGCTGTATCTGTTGGAGTTTCTTATTGGTGTTTGTTTCCTCTTTAATTTGCTGGAGCAAATTTGTAAAGTGTTGAGTATAAGCATATAAGTGTACATTCCTGGAAACTTCGGGATTGATTTCAAATGGCTTGTTTGATGTCCAGTTTATACTTAGTATAATCTCAAGAGCTTAATTAAAATCTTGTTTTGAATGGTTTGTTGCATTAATTCTCTAATGCTCTTTTGATATTACGATTGTAAACTTATTTCCCAATAAGTATTGTCTCCATTTGCTTAGTTATAGCATAAAGTTCTCTGGCATATGTTGATGTTTTGCATTGTGGGAGATAACTTTTTTGATAAGCTAGAGGGTGATTGTTTTGAGCTATCTATTGTCTTTGTTCTGAGGCATCTGTTTCTAAAATGAAGGGTATAGTAAAATTTGGAAAGGCTAATCGGCAATGAGATCATTTTTCTTTTGTTGTTTGAATCTTTGCTATGGATTCTTATCCTGGAATTATTGTTTAGCAAGCATTGATGTTAAGGGAGATGCCATTGCTGCATAATTTTTTACAAACTTTCTATAGTATCCTGTTAAGCCCAAGAATCCTCTTAACTGTTTTACTGTTTTTGGCCTAGGCCATGCTTGTACTGCTTTGATTTTTGAGGATCCACTTCTATCCCTTGCGGTATATATACTCTATTCTATCTTGGATGAAATAGCATTTGGAAGGTTTGACATATAGTGTATGTTGTTTCAGTTGTTCTAAAATAGCTTGTAGATGACCTTGGTGTAGTTCCAATGTTTGACTGTATATGAGTATGTCATCAAAAAAAACTAGGACAAACTTCCTTAAAAATGGTTTAAGTACTGAATTCATTAGTGCTTGGAATGTTGAGGGAGCATTGGTTAATCCAAATGGCATTGCTAAGAACTCATAGTGACCTTCATGAGTTCTGAAAGCTATTTTATAGATGGCTTCCTCTGCCATTCTGATTTGGTGATAACCAGATCTTAAATCCAATTTGGAAAATATAGTAGCCCCATGTAATTCATCCATCAGTTCTTCAGGAGTTGGAATGGGAAACCTATCAGGTATAGTGATTTTGTTCAAAGCCCTATAATCCACACAAAAATGCCAAGTGCCATCTTTTTTCTTGATTAACAAGGCTGGAGATGAAAACGGGCTGGTACTTTCTCTTATGATTCCTGATTCTAACATTTCTTTAATCAGCTTTTCTATTTCTGTTCTTTGAAAATGGGGATATCTATAATTCTTTACTTTGACAGGTTGAGCTCCCGGCTGTAGCTGTATTTTATGGTCTATCTTCCTGTTGGGAGGTAAACTTGTTGGGATCCAAATAATTCTTGGTATTGCCTTAATACTTATTGTATACCTTCAGGTAATTTGCTGAATTTCATTGTAGTCTGTTCCGCTTCCCTCGTGTATTTTTTTGATTTGTAAGTATGAAACTATTTCTTTTTTGTTTTGTAATTTTGTAAACTGGTGGAATGTAATGCTATCCACTTTGGATGATGTATCTCCTTGCAGTTGCACTAACTTGTCATTGTGATAGAATTTCATTGTGAACTTTTTATAGTCAGTTGTACACTCACCTAATTGTTCTAACCACTGAATTCCTAACACTACATCTGCCCCTTGCATAGGAAGAAGATAGCAATCGAAGTGAAAGTGTATCCTTGTATTTGGATAGAAATATTTGAGCATATTCCTGAACACTTTAATATTTCTTCATTTCCTACCAACACTTTAAACACTGAGGCAGGAGTTACTGTATGATCTATGAACTTGGCTAGTTTAGACTGGATAAAATTGTGGGTCGAGCCACTATCAATAAGTACCCGTACCTTTTTGTTGCCAATTACTCCTTGTAGTCTTAATGTTCTAGGGTTAGATTGACCTGTAAATGCATTGAGACTAATTTTAGGGAATTCTTCTTGTAGCTCTTGCATTTCAGGTTCAGATTCTTGCTGGACATACTGTTCTTGATCCTCATTGATCACTATTAGATTGAACAGCTTTTGAAAATGTGTCCTCAGTGATACTTATCATCACAATTAAAGCATAATCCCTTTTTTCTTCTTTCATCTATTTGTGTTGGTGTCGGCCGGATGGGATTGTTTTGTCTATTATGCATTCCATTATTTTGATTGAATGCTGGAATTCCTGGAGGTGATGGCAGTAAAGGTGGTAGATAGTTTTGATTTTGTTTATTCTATTGAGCTTGGTGTGTTCTGTAATTTCTTGGCATTGTTATATCTTCAGCAAGCCTATCCTCCATCAATTTAGCTAACTGGAAGGCTTGCTGTAGTGAGCTAGGTTGCAATGCTCTTACCTCCCTTTTTATATCTTGCCTTAAACCAGATTCAAAACAACTCTGTAAGAATTCGTGTGGAATACGATATCCGGTTTGCTAATTCCTCAAATTCTATAAAATTGTCGCGACTTGTTGCTTTGTAATTTTGCAAGTTCACCCCTTAAATCTCTATACAATGAGGGGCCAAATCTGAATAACTTGCTCTTTAAATTGTATCCAAGAGTGTAATTGGTGATTAAGATGCATCCATTGGTACCAACTTAGGTCGGTCCATGTAAAACAGATGCTATTAAGAATTTCTGGTCTTCTGAAAGGCTATAATATTGAAAAAATTGGTCTGCTTTAAACAGCCAACCTCTAGGGTTCTCTCCATTGAATCTTGGCATATCCACTTTCATAGGCCTATTGTTGTGTTGAGTTTGTTGTCTAGGAGGAAAAGAAATTTCAGAGTGAGGATGGGTACATACCTGTGATTGTTGTTGTTCTTGCAGAGTGCTTTCCCATTTTTCTTCATGATGAGTCTTCTGGATACTTCATTTAGTATCATAGTGATGGATTGCATTTGCTCATCATCTTTGTTTATTGTTTACACATTCATTAATAGTTTTGCCGGTGTCTTTCCGCCATTGTTTGAGTTGTGGGACTCAACGAGAGCACCAATGATATGTATGTAATTCAGTAATTGGATCTGATACAGTGAGGCTTAAGTGAATAATGTTGATCAGAGCTAATTCAGACTCTGATTAGATCAATTTTTGGGTTTAAGTCCGTCCGGTTAGCTTTAGTTAGTGCGCGAGTTAACTCACCGAGTGTTGGAACCCCGAAGCAAGCTAACCGTCCCATCTGTGATGGACCGTTGGATGGCATCTTTTAAACTCAGCCGTTGGATGCTAACACACGGATTGAGTGTTTCTTGCGCTGTTTGTAAGCCGTTGGATCTGGGAAACTTAATCTCTAACCTTGGATCCGTGTTTTCTTACGGCGCCTTGTCTTTAATTTGCGGCTGTCTGATTGTGTGAGTGGATTACGTCCGCTCCGCTTGATCCGCCTTTGGCGATAAACGTTGGATGAGCTTTAGTGGATTACAAGTGTCGGCGATCCACGGGATCAATTCGTGATTGAATCGGGAGAATTCTAACGCATTTGCCTCATTTCATTTCAGGCGTCTATTCGAGTCGTCTAGGGTTCCTGAGGGAGAACTGAGGGAGATGGAGAAGAAGATCGAGTGTTCGCCAGAGATTCTTACCGACGATGGTCGATCCAATGAAGATCCACCGTAGAAATGCTCTAAGGAGGTAATGTTCGAAGAAGGAGGGAGCTCGCTTGATTTCCTCCGTTCTGATGGAGATTTCCGGCGGCTTCCATCGTGAGAAATGATCTAGAGAGGAAGTAGAAAGATCGGGACAGAGGGAGAAGAAGAGGAAGCTAGAGACAGAGGAGTTCTTGAGATAATTCTTCAACCCTTCTTTGATTTCCTCATCTCTATTTATAGTATTTGGTTTGCTCTTCTAGAATATTCCTCTGCTATGTCTCTGTAACTAATTTTTGTTATTTTCTATTAGAGTCTTGCCTCTGTCGTGTATTCAGTTGGGTTTCTTGATTTCCTGTTATCAGTCTTCTATTTTAGATGCTGTGCTAGCAGTTATTCCTGTTATACTTCTTGATTTTATTCTGTCTTGTAATGAGCTCTGTTGGACTAGATTTAGGTTATGAAGCCATGGTCATCTTTATCTGTTTATTGGCTTGTGTATTGCTCATGTAAACTGGAGATCCTCTGTTGTAAAAGCTGATGTCTTTATTATATTTATTTGTTATTTACTTATTTCTTTATTCTCTGTTTATTGTAAATCTTCTTACGGATATTTGTTATAAATGTTAGTGAAGTCTTTTAGCCAATTTGGCCTTCTTCTCTCCCTTGGACTTCTGATATTTCTCTGGATACTGATATTCATATCAAAGGCAGTCACCTCCGGAGCATAAGACACGGTTCTCTTGATCTGCTTGAACACATGGTCCTTCTTCTTCTTTTGTATTAGCCATATGAAGCCAGAAGCACAGTTATAGCCGAATTCCTCAATATCTTCCATGGAAGCACCCTTTGGAAGGCAGAGCTCTTCAGAATTGATCGACTTCTTCCCAGATTTCATCCCCTTGTAGACCTCGGCTCCCACCCTATTGTCGATTGCACTGAGAAGCCATTAGGATAATTACTTAAGGTGTATGCAAGAGGAGGCAATATTTAAAGGATTAAGATAGCTTGAGTGAGCTAGTTGTGAGAGAAATGAGTCTGGGGGTATAAATAGTGGATATGGGAAGAATTAATAGTTTGACCTTTTAAAACGTCGTTGGACGGTTGGGATTGAGGAGCCAACAAGGAGGACAGTCAAGGTTGACATCGCCAACAATGTGGGGAAATGGGTTAAGCCTTAACTGAACTTGACGTAAGAAAGCGCTTCTCACCGTGTGAAATTTCTAATGGGATTTATTTTTCTATAGCATATGTGTATAATTTATTAGAGTTCATTTGATAATCATTATTTTTACCTTTCTAAAAATTATCTCAAATAAAAAGAAAAAGCTAAGCTATAGTTCAAAATATTTATTTTTTTTAAAAGCAGTTTTTATTTTATGAAAACTGTAATCCTCTGACTAAATTTTCAAATTAAGCCTGATTCTTAATTAAATTAGCTAATTAGTCATTAAAAAAAAAATTTAAATAGGCCTAGTAGTGAGCTGAGACCGAGAGCATCCAGCCTCCGACTCGGCGACTTCTCCTGAAATATTTTTTATAAAAAAAATTAAATTGGTAGTCTCCATTTTTTGGCCATATCAGGCTCATTAGGTGTTGAATTTTGGCGTAGTTGGTATCGTTGGGAAGATAATGAAAAATTCTATAACTTTCATGTTGACAACTTTCCAAGAATCTCGCCGAGTGAAATCTTTTCATGTAATATTAATTTAGTCTCGAGATATACCTACATTTGACTCATACCATAATAAATACATATTTGGCAAAAAAGTTCTTAAGTTAGAGTTGAAATATAGGTAGTTTCACAATGAATCTTTGCTCCTCAAACAACACTATCAGTATACAATCAGAAGAAACTGAATGAGTGAACATTAGAAATAAAAAATAGCTACAACTACATGCCATGAACCGTAAAAAAAAGATAACACAGCTATCGTGCCGATGCATATGGTGGAATCATCTCTACCGGGGTGTAATGGGATGGTGGTCACGTCGATCAATGATGATATCGATGATTGTCCTCCTCCTCTTCCACCTGCTCGCCAGGTTGTTGCGAACATCGCAAGTCTGTAACATGTGGTATATCAGCGGACGCCTGAGATGACAACGAGTACTCGTGGTATACTCTATATGACGGTGTCATATGAAATGACGGTGGATCATATGTCGGCGGGATCGGTGCATGCCAAGGGTAACTATGAGACCACATTGCATCCTGATATGAATATTGAGGTGGCTGTGTAAATGTATAGGTAGACTGTCCCACCACTGGCGTAGAGGATGGACCCACATCCATCGACGGAACATCTCGCTACCGATGCGAAGCGAATGTCAGTATCCTTGTATATGATGTCAGAGATATGCATGTTCCGCCTCAGTTCCACGCACAACTGCTCATAATCGTCGGTGTCTTTCTGAAATTATATGTCATCACCTCTACCGAAATAGCGCTGAAATATATCCTCAGTGTTCAAGATGTGCTCATGCTGCAAATAAAGTAAATTTATATCATGGTTTCGATGTTGCAAGAAAAAGCAAATTATAATTCCACATAAACTAACCATCAAACGATCTCCAAGCGCACGGGGGTAGTATGTGTCAGGAGGAACTATTGGTGCCTTCAGCATGTAAAGTGAAGCCCAAGAACGGTACCACCTCATGTACCGGTTGATCGCTGGCTCCCGATCATGCTGCGATGAATCCACCATCACAACCAACTCACGTCGACGCTCCCACTGTGCAATGTAGGAGTGATGGTACTCGACCCAATCAACATTAGCCTTTCCTCGTCCATCAACCCGAACGAACGATGGATCTATCGGGGCAACATCAATTGTAAGAGGCATGCCAACCACCACCACACGAGGCGGTACCACTCTACCCTTTTCCAACAAATCAACGGTACTCTAGCTAACCATATCTCCTCTCCCTGCAAACACATATCTACGACACGCATGCGGATCTGATGTCCATATGACTCCCAGATGACATATGTATAAGTTATTCTAAATCCCATGATGAGCATGCTAATAAAATGACATAAATTCAGATACCCGACTCTCTGAAGGCCATCCAACTCATCCCTATATACTCGATGTTGGATCCGGCATTTCTAACAAACCCTTCATTCCGACATCCAACACTGAGCCCATCAATGTCTGCGGGATAGGGAACACGTAAGGTAGGTCTGTCGACATGAATGTGCTCCCAAGCCAATACCTGCAATAAATGAATACATCTTTCTATGTTCATACGCTTTGGCTTGGTTGCCGCATGTAACTCTCTGTATATAAGTGTAAGCACAGTTGAGCCTAATGACAACCCCCTAAATGCATGAATATCCTCTAGTAAAGGTAGATACTGCAGATAAACGTCAGAGCCGGAAGTGTCTGGGAGTAGGAAAGATCAAACGATAAATAGTATGTACGCTATGATATGCATAAGAAACTGGAGCTCTGGTAGATCTAAGTATGAATCTCTATAGTAAGTCAATCTCAGCCATCGTAATGGTAAGCAAGTGCATGTGCTCTGCCCCATCCAAATTCTGATGTGATATGTGGATGGATCGGATCATGGTACACGATGTTTGGCTCTCGATGCGCTCCAATCAACTCATCACAGCAGTCTGGCCACGTAGCCCACCGTTTCCCTCCACCAACAACAATCACCGCGTGGGCCATCTATCCAAATGCCCGTGATCATCGCGAACATCGCATCGCGTGATCATCATCTCACCGGTGGCTGGAATGTGTTGCGCAGGCACCGTGGCTTCACGAATCGCCGTAAGTGATGATCTAGCTTAAAATACTACATATGAGATACACTTTCAGAAATCTGCAAGGCCCATGAATCTAGGATTAAGTGTCATTCCCTAAACATCAATAAGTGCGCTTCTCATCAAAACCTGCAACCACAATGAAGTATGCTTAGACTGCGTATGTATAACAATAACATATGTACGAAGGCGCACAAATTACTTAGAAAAAAAATTTACTTAATCAAGATGCGCTGCTCTGTGCCTACCATGGAGCACAGCTATGCTAAGGTGAACACTTGCTGGTGGTGAGTCGTAGTCCTCAACTATCTCCTCTCGTGGGTGTACAACAAACATGGTCTAGCTGTGTTAGAATGATGGATGCACAACACAGTGAATTTTGATTGGTTCGAAGCATATATGACATACTCAACATTATTTATAATTGACCAACCCTGAACAACAAATTGTAACTGCTTCTTTTCATTAAAGCACATACCTTCAACCAATTCATTTGGGATGCAGTTCTTCTCTTCAAAGGATGAATCATCTGATGGGCCATCAAATGCAAGGTCTTCATCCCATTCTCTAATGATTTGAGCACTACGCATGTAGTCATTATTACGTATCAAGTGCTCCTCAGTATGACTTGTTCTCATTGAGTAATCGACAATCAAATCTCAATTATGGGATGGTTACATGTTCTTAAATCACTCTCACCCGAGTCACTATCATCGCCATCATCATCGCTACTATCTCCACTGGGCATAGTTTCATATTCAACATCTTCATCAGATGGTGGGTTCGCTTCATTACCTTCTGGGTCAGCCATATGAGTAGAACTTGTGCCAACAAAATATTCATTTTCTCTTGTTGCAGACCCATACAATTTCACATGAGTACTAACCTGAGAAGGTGGTGTGATGTAATCAGTGGTGATTCCAGCTCTCTGACAGTCAACTATATTGTTAACCTCCCTATCTCCACATGGGAGTTCCTCAACTTCGACATACACCATAATAGGTGCATTATGTTGCATTAATTATACTTTCATCGCACGTGTGTTACAATAAATTCAACTCCAATAGGAAAATGACCCACCAGATTAACATAGAACTTTGATGGATCTAGCTTTAACGACATCATTACTCTTTTCTGTAATTCCTCAAATTTAATCCGTCGTGGGATTTGAACTGGATGATTTCTTTCACCAATGTATGTTGGAATGAACTCGTCGCTTACTCTGAGTTCACCACCATAATAAAGAACTATACGAGCGATCCGAACTCATCATTTAGTAATAACGAAATACCGATATGCTACCTATTACGCACAAAAAGCTTGCATTAATAGATGATAAAGAAGACTGAAAGAATCATACATTTCTAGAAGGCAACTTAATCTTGAAACAATCACTCAATCCTAATATGTGAAATCAACATGGAGGTTGATCTTCAAACGATCACACAATCCTAGAAGAAAACATGACGCCTCTCATAATTATCAAATTATTTCAGCATAACAAATAAAATCCAAATACTCGAATGTCACAACAATCTTATAAAAGCCAATCGGTCTCTTTTGCATTTATCAGATCGACATCTCAACCATGTAGTAGTAATCCTATTACAACCACGCATTTCATTTGCAAAAAAATATCACGCACAAAAATATTCACCAAAAAGATCACACACAGAATAAACTTTTCCAAAAAAATAAACACCACATATGCTAATAATCCAACTAAAGTGCTTGATAACTCCTAATTAAACTACACATATACACTTAATCAAGCAAAAAAAATTGCGCACAAATTAAGATCCCCTAAAAAAATAAAAACATCACAAACAAAATGAGATCCAACACAAACTTCATATGAGAATCATAATAATTAGCTTAAACATACAAAATAAACTCATATAATTTAAAATCTAACAATTTTTTTTCGTTTAGGGTTAGAAATACCTAAATCGGCGGAAAAAAATCAACAAAAACCCTTGCGAGCTCCTTCTTCACCGGCGACGAGCAATTTCCAGCCGGCGACAACGGATCTGGCCGGCAACTAGCGAATGCGGCGGGGGATCGGGACGGAGAACAGGAAAACTGAGAGCTGTGAGCGAGCTCAGCACTTGGGTTTTCGTTCTACCCTAATAATCTGGAGATGAGGCCACGTCGGCCGATCGTTGTCCCATCACGCATGCCTCACGACCGGGCAATTAGCTTATTTTAATTTTTTTAAACGCGCATAATTACCTAATTAAATTAATAATCGCTTAATTTAAAATTTAGCATAATCCTCCTATCCAATTATTATTCTTTAAAATTACATTTTTTATGGGTCGTCGAAGTGTTCAGGTCCAATACAAGAACTGTCTAATATAAGTCAATAACCTCTAATAGTTAATACTAATCTAATCCCGGGCCTCATACATTTATTAATAAACCTCCCAAAGTCAATAATTAATACTACTACTCCAAAATTTTTTATATTGATAGCTTACATACATATTTGTTACAAAATTTGATATCAGCATTTAAAATTCGAGAAATACTAGATAACTGCCTAAGTTGAGCAAGTCAATAACCTCTAATAGTTAATACTAATGACCCAGTCCCAGCTCGGGCCTCATACATTTATTAATAAATCTCTCAAAGTCAATTAATACTCGCCCCAAAAATTTTTATATTGATAACTACTAAACACTACATATTTGTTACAAAATTTGACATCTTTATTTAAACTTTCAGAAATAAAGATTGGCTTACGCAAGCTTTTCTCGATCATCTTGATTTTATCCTTGATCTTACGGATGATAGTAGTGACTCATGTCAACGACATCTTGCGCATCTGTAATCGCTCGGCCAAGACACGCAAAGCCTCTAAGCCTTCACAATCAGGTTCCGACGTCACAACTTCTATTTCGTCTATTTAGCTCCGTGAACATCAGGTTGGAATTATAGAATATCCGCACCTCCCTGGCAACGAAAAATCAATTAATTAAATGACACACTCTTTATTAATATCCTGCCTAAGTTAATATAATACCCTTGGTCTCGGGAGTATCAATTTAGACAGGTTCTACTTTATAGCAGATTTTCACGCCGAGCGATCCTAATAAGAATAAATTAAGGGCAATGTTTCGGGAAAGTTTCTTTGAAAAATAGAGATTACACGACAAAAATGTGATTTGCATTCACAGAAAATGCATGCCGGATTAGTTAATCTGAACGTAGGACGCGTGAAATTCAACTAGCGTTTGAATTTTTGCAATAATTGTTCAAATTTTAAATAATATTAAATTAAAATAAATATCATTTGATTATATCAATATAAAATGCTATATTTATTTTTGTTTTGTAAATAATAAATTTTAGCTTGCAAAAAATATTGACTTGACATGTTGTGTCGTTAAATTGAAGAGATGTTTTTAAATTAAAAAAAAAATATTTATTACAAATAATATACATCTTATCATATTATATAGAAATACTTTATTTACATAATTTTTCGAGATTTTTTAATACAGAACCTACCCCATTGAATTAAAATTTTGTGATTAGGTTCACCTCACTCTTCTCTATTTAATGAGGTTTGATAAAGTTCATTAAGATCTCACATCTCTTTGATTCATTTTCTAATAAATATCTTTTCGCAAATAACTTTACTAAATTAATGATATAATCTCTCACAGGCACTCCCTAAATTATATAGAAATATTAAAAAAATAATTAATTGATTAAAATGCTTAAATTTATAGCATCATTTACATTTCTTTTAGCTTTGTGATAATTTTACAATGATCACATCAGCTACTTCAAGCTTCGAGATTAGTTCTTCCTACCATGGTTTCTTAGGAGCAATTTGGAATCTCTTTTATTTTCTAATTTTATTTTATTTTATTTTGATTATGCTTTGATTCAAAATAAATATGTTTGGAAGTGATTGATATTTTTAAAAATATTCAGAACATTTAAAACTTATTTTAAGTATTTTTAAAAATGAAGTTATTTATAATTAAAAATAATAAAAAAATACTTGATATGACACTGAAAATTCTACTAATCAAAGCACGAATCTTGATGTTAAAAACAAGCTGATCCGAAGTTAAAACTGATCGAGATCAAGCACTTAAAATATCATTGGAAATTTTGGGATATCAGTTAAATCCCTAAATGGCTCTTAAACATGGATTATTTATGGTCAAATTGAGCGTCTTGACGAGCCGGATCAAACAAGCCCAATATCTCATAATTCCGACTTCATTTGAGCATTCAAATACACAAAATACTTCAGATGATCAAGGGAATCATTTTGAGCCGTCCGATGGAGTGGTTCGATTTTGCATGTATTATTCTGAGACGCCACTTCTCCAATATAAATATCATTCCTCATATAAGAGAGAGGCCAAGAGAGAGAGAGACCTCTAAAGCAAAATCCAGGCATAATCATATCACCACTCGACGCCGACCACCTTTGGTTACCAACCACGCCACCAGCCATATCCACCGATCCTTGCGTGCCAATCTCCATCGCCGGCCGGCCACCGCCTCGTCATGTCATCGTGCAACCATCGTCGGTCATCATCGCCGACCACCGCCGCCGACTACCATCGTCGGTCACCGCCGCCGTTCCTCAACGACCATCTTCGCCGGTCACCATCCCGACGACCTTCACCGTCAGTCGCTGACCCACGCTGTTCACCATATTACTATATGGCTCTTGTAGCCTGATTTTGGGATTCCCATTGTCAGTCATTCTCATATACAATTCTATAATCCCCTATCGGGAAAATTTGTACTCCAAAATAAATACATAGTGAAAGATATTTATTGAGCTGATTTTTTCCTTTTTTGAAATTTTCATAAAAAATTCGAGTTTTCTTATTCACTCTTTAAATAGTGGATTTCACGACAGGCTATGAACTTTCACTCTACCAAATCGATTTTCTAAGAAACAACAATTAAGGCTTATTTGAGATTAAATTTGTTTTGTATTTTTATTTTTATTTTATGTTATTTTAGAATTATGTTAGTTTAGTATATTTCTAAAAAATGTTACTTTTAAAATAAATCACATTATTTAAAATACTCAAATAAATTTTGGATACTTTGAATATTTTAAAAATAATTATCATTACTAAATATATTTTTATTTAAAATCAAAATATTAAAAAAAATTTAAAAAAAATAAAAGTTATTCCAAGCAGCCCTTTTAAAAATACATGAAATAGACAAATTTAAAAAAAAAAACATAAGAATAAAAATAAAAAAAGTCGAATAAAATTATTCCCAATAGACTTTAAACCATTCGAAATCTTTTATATTTTTTTCTGAAAAAAATTTATATAGAATAGATTAGATTAGGATCATCACAACATATCATTTTATAATGAAATATTGCAACAATTTTAATTTTGTTTTATTTCCAAAGAAAAAGTTTGTATTGAGCCATTTACAATAGAAAGTGTTGATCACAAGAATCTATATAACTCATACATTACTCAGTGATTTGATGATGAAAAATTTAAAAAAAAAAACAATCTTGTGCAGTGTCATCAAATAGTCATTTTTTATAAAATATATTGTAACTATAAATAGGTTTCATAAGAAAAATCTAACGAATATTTTAATAACCTAATCAAATTAATTAAATAAAGTCTATTCAATTTAGTTTTCAGTCTTATCTAAGCAATATTGCTTATTAACTCATGTTAACACTTCTATGTCTCCACAAAGAAGTCGAACATTTTAGGACAAATTTTTAAAATAAGTATGATTTAAAATGTAATTAGTAATTTAAGTATCTTAAAAAAAAATAGATATAAGTAATAGACATTTAATGGGCGAGCGCCAAAATCGCGGCAAAGCACTATGATTGGGAAGGGAGCAAGACGCTGGTTAACGCGCTCAGCCACAGGCTAGTCCGCTAAAAGCAACTAGCTCTGGAACAATTTTTTTTGGTTGATTATGAAGGGGTTTAGGGAGAAGTATAGGGGATTTACATATGGTATTTATTTATTTAGAGAAAGCATGTGATAAAATTCCAAGAGAATATTCAAGTCATTAAGGATATGTATACTGGAGCTATTACTTGTGTCCAAACACAAAGAGGATTAACAATATATTTCCTATTTCAGTTGATTACATCAAGGATCAGCTTTAAGTCCTTATCTTTTTTGCTTTAGTTATGGATGTTCTTACTAGGCATGTAATACATTTGTTAAGAGGTTTGATGGAATAGTATAGATAAAGGAAGGAGTATGATATTTGTTGATTTAGGGAAAGCATGTGATAAAGTTCTATGAGAAGTTTTTTGGGGAGTAGAAAAGAGAGGAGTTAATATTTAGCATATTCAAGTCATCAAGGATATGCATACTAGAACTATTACTTGTGTCCAAACACATAGAGGATTACCTAAACAGTGCAATACAATAAAGTTTCAAGATATATAGAGAAAAATGAAACATCTACTATAACACAATACAATAAGAAAAATAAAACATAAATGAATATGTGTACTATAGACACACAGGCCACACTATCCGAAATAGCTAACACCTCTGTCATTTGCATGGAATCACTCTACTCCCAGGTGTATACTGATCAGGTGCACGTGTTGAACGATCACGCAGCTGATGGTGGCCCTCCAATGCAGGATCTTCAGAAGTCTACGTAGGATAGTCCTGTGATGGGAAGAAGGTGGTTGTGACTCATAGGTAGGCTAGAATGAAGGACCTGGGACAAGATATGTAGATGGTCCGCACCCACCATGCTATGGGACATCCTCTGCAGGCTCCGGTATATAACGTGAGTCGTTGATATGTACCTGCAACCTCAACTATCTACATAACACCTTGTACCTATATATATCTCCCTATAACTCGTGTTCATCTGTACAACTGAAGTACGACTGAAAGATGTCCTGAGTCGCCAAAATATGCTCTGATTGCATGAAAAAATAGGTATTGAAATTAGCCTCAAGCAAGTTTGTAACATATTAAATTTAATAGAATACTTATGTTAATACTTACATATATGCGCTCTACAAATGCTCTAGGATAGTAAGTAGTGGGAGGATCTGTCGGGACGGCGAGTAAATAGAGAGAAACTCAAGATCTAAACTAGTATATATACTGATTGATAGTCGTTAATCTGTCCTCATCTTCATCCAAGCTCTCAACTACGTAATCCCTCTGCCTCTCCCAAGAGGTAATATGCACCTGATAGTAATCAACCAAGTCTACATCTGCTTTACCTCAACCATCGACCCTTTTGAAAGTAGAGTCTACAGGTGCCACATCAACTCTGGGTATGAGTCCAAACTATCTCAACACTCGATCAGGTAAGTGCCACTCTACCCTCTTTCAGTTGATGAGCGGGACTCGTGCCAACCATATATCAGAGCCTACTGAACATGTACTTGACAAGCGTTGCGTGATCTGCTCAGTGTATGACTCCCAAATCACCTGCACATATTAAAAATTATATTAAATTGGTATGCACATTATAGAAAATAAACTGAATAACTACTCTGCAAGTCATACATGTGTAAGCAGCAAACCATCCAACTCATTACTATATAATGCCACATTCTCCATTGGCATCTAGAGAACCTCTTTGTCGACCACGTAGGGATGTTATGCTAGGGTGGACCTCTCGAGGAGGTTGCTCTCACTATGTGGTGTCCTCCCTAGCATGCCCCCGATGCCTATGTTTAATTGGGGGGAGGTGCTCCTCGGCCATCGTACCTATTGAAAGAAACATATATAGTAGTCAGTGTCAGGCAATTATAAATTTTAAATGAAAAATTATTACGTAAAGTAAGCTAAAAAAGAGTACTGCAACCTACCTAAAAATTCTAATAAGGAGCATAGTACATATAAACGTGTAGTTGTTATAGCTACAACATACCTTCTATTATTGACATTGTATGGGCACGATGACCTCTAGTGGCCAACCACCTTGCATAGATTACAGGATCTGCTACTGCTAGCTCTATTTTCATCCATTATATTTTTGAACCTAATGGTGCGTGGTCTACATGACCTTCTACAAAAATTAGGTGGCAACAATTCGATAATACCTTACTCAGCGTTGTAAGCTGGCTAGTCAGAACGGTCAAGCAATGTATGGAACTCAACTGAATATGTGAGCTTATACAGACGTAAAGTGTAATACTATGAAACACCCATTAGGTGATTCAATCTTCTGAACCCCAATGCGGTAATAGCACGAGGTCATGGAAAATGATATATAACTGTCTTATTACAACTACAGCTACACTGACCATTATCTGATAAATCAACTCTAAATGATTGACTTGACCTATCAAACACATGCATCTCCCTAGGGTTGATGTTGATCGGTTCGGAAACCTCTAGCTTTCATAACTCTATAATATGGTTGATACCCGCTTTGGTGAACATAAATAAATTAGCTTCCCGCTATCGATGCCAAATCTTCTCATAAATAGTGCAACTAAATTGTAATAATTAGCAGTGATTAATGTCTAAATTGGCAAACCACGTGCACGTTTAAGAACACTATTGAAATATTCAAATGTATTTATCATCATTGTACCATAATGCATTCTACCATCATGCACTAGTGACCATCTAACCGGGTCGCTCCACTAGCCAATTGTGGGCTTCTTCTTTCACATTTTTTCTATCTATCATATAATAATTAAACTCATGCATGTCATCAGTGTTCCCAACCATATATATTTTTTGGCAAAGAAACTCTACATCACCAATTCTTAATCTATGTATAACCTTTTTGAAATTCTCATGTCGTAAGTAATGCCTATGAGCGCCCAGGAGAAGGTCTCACCACAATAAGTCGATGTTTATCAGATATTATGAACAAATCACATCTAGCTAACACTACAGGTAACATCTCATGTAAACATATTAAGAACCACAGCCAGGAATCATTCAACTTAGACTTAATGATAGCAAAGGCAAAAGGAAACAAATCATTGTTTTCATCTATTCCAACTACAGTCAATAATATACCATAATACTTGCCCAGCAAAAATGTACCATCTAAGCTGAGGACAAGGTGGCAACTACCCCAACCCAAAATAGAAGGACCAAAAGTCTCTGGAATCACTGTGTATGGCTTGATCAGATTTTGTATAATGTACAAAAAAGAAGAAAGCGCTTTCCATGAAGAGGTTGAGAGTTCTATAAGACTCTTTCCAACTACCAAAAATTACTTTTATTACCTTACGCCCAACATCCGAGGCCTTCATGTAAGATACTTTTATAATAAACTTTGATTCCATTCTACCCATAATCTCCCTAGGTTTCAGATCAATTTGATGCCTGATTATAGGTATAATGAAGTAAGCTATGAATTTGGCACTGCACTGCCAATGACCACTGTCGATCATTGTATTGATAAATATGTGGTCATCCCTAACTCTGGAGATTCTCCAAGAACCCCCTAAACACCTGCTGCTGCTACAATGCAAACACAAATAACATGTTCTGTTAGAATTATCGTGAGGTACACATATCACATTATAGCTCTTCTAGTTTGAGGTGAGTGTTTGGAATTGAACATTATTAACTGTACACTATCCAATAATAGCAAATTGAAGGCTCCTTTTACTTATGAAACACATTTCTTTAATAAGATCACTTGGGATTTCAACATCATCTGTTAAGACATTTTCATCAGATGGACCTTCGAAATAAATATCGTTATCCCATTCTCTGGTGGTTTGACACATCATGACATGCTTATTATTAGTAAACATTTCACATTCACTCTTAATATTTCATAATGAATGGTTCTTTAATAGATATTGATTAGCTACATTACCAACCATAGCTTCTAACCTAGGTGCACAGTCATCATCACTGATACCCTGCTCAGAGTCACTGCTTGAGCCACTGCTCATAATCTCGTACACATCATCACATGCATCACTCTGAGACACATATGATTCCTCTGATTGATAAATAACATTATCGCTAGATCTGCAATTTCATGACATACATCAGTAACATGACACACATCACCAAGAAAAATTAATAATGTAAGTTGGGAAAGATAAGCAAGGTATTACATGGTAATCATTTCGTCAAAGTTGCTATGCGTCATCGAAGGATCAGGTGTGATGAAATCTTATGTATGGGTCGATGATATATTGATTAGCCTTAATACTAGATCAACTAATATGGATGCAACATTAGCATCTTCAACTCCCATATACAACACTAATGTCTGACGAGAAGCTTCATCCAATATGTCATTACAAATTTCATCATCAGAAATAACAAATGCTATAAATCCATTACCCACCGGGTAGTGACATGTCAGACTAATTGTGTGATGCTCTGAATCAATGTGCAGTGATCTCATAATTCTTTGTTTCAAATCCAATAAGGTGTTGTGTCTCAAAACCTTAATTGGACGATTTCGAACACTCTTATAATTTGAAATGAACTAGTCATCGACACTTAGTTTGCCTCCGTAGAATAAGATCAATGAAACCAACTCTCTACTCATTATTAACAAGATGAGTTGAGGTAAATTAAATATCTAAAATATAATCAATCATATTAGGATTACATAAATTTAAAAATAGCTTGTACAAATAAATATTTTCATGAATATATTCATTTTGTATTTTATCTGTAAGACTTAAGCCAATCATCCACCTAAGCAATAGGCCAAATGCTACTGTAGTGAAATTTTTTTGAACGCAATAGACCTAATGCATTCCTTCATTTCAACCATACAACTTGAATCCTACTAATATCATCCCAAAATATTTCACAATCATTTTAAACAATAGACCCGACTTATCTTAAATGTTTACACTTTTTAATGACGTGATCACACAAAATTACAACAAAAATTACTAAAGCACAAGCCTAATCCCTAAACTAAAATCCTAAACCAAATTCTAACAATGCAACTTAATCAATTACAAATTAAAAACATTAGAGAATTACTGTGCGTTTATAAAGATTGGCATCAATGTGCATTGCGAACCCCATAAATAGCCGCAAGAAACTCTCCTTAAAGCAACGGAGCCGCCGAAAGCGTCACTGAAAACTTCCTTAAAAGCAACGAAGCCACCGAAAGTGTCATCGAAAGCCAATATTGGGTTCCTCGGGCTGTCGGACGAAGATGAAGGCTGCTGGATGCAGGGGATGCAGCTGTCGGCCATAAAAATAGGCTTTAGAAGGGCTTGGGAGCGGCTACTAGCCAAGGGAGCTTGGTTGTTCAGCAATGATTGACGGTCGAAGCTTCTATGGAGGCGGGAAGCACGGTTAGAGCATTGGCAGAGGGTGGGAATGACTCGTGCGTAATCGGACAAACAAAATCGATGGAGGGCCACTTGGTCGCTGTGTTGAAATCGTAAAATGGCTCATGCGAATGAGGCCGATCGGTTCGATTGACCCCTTTTCATAACCTAAGCTAGTTGTCCATTTAACAGGTTACTAGCTCTCAGCGTTATAAAGCTAAAAATTATACGTCGGTGCTACCCCACCACTGTTGGCCTCCATGCATGCGTCATAAGTCAAGTCGAGCTCATAAGGTGAATTCGATGAGCTTGACAAATCGAGTAAATGCACTCTCGGATTAAAATCAGTTGAAATGATCTCTGATCGATGAACAGACTTTGCCATCATGTTCAAAATGTTAAAATTGATTAGAATAAGCATCTTGCATAATTTGACGGTCGACCGATCCAGGAGGGTCGCTGATGCGCTGACACACATATCGAGGTTGAGAAGCAGCGATATTACCCAAATGACCTTCATTCATAAAATTGTTCACTCTGTCAGCATCAAAATGTTAAAACCTATCAAATGAGACTGTTCATGCTCAATTAGGATGAGTATGCATGAATATCGAGTAATCAGATACAATAGCATGTAAATCGGAGTAGAAATTCAATCTATGGCACTAAAAATCAGTCGAAATGACCTCCGATCAATGAATGGACTCTGTCATCACATTAAAAATGTTGAAATTGATCAAAATTTGCATCTTGCATAATTCGATGGTCGACCAATCAAGAAGGAGGGTCAATGATTCGTAGACATGTATATCAAGGTCGGGAAGCTGTGACGTTGCCCAAATGATCCCCGTTAACAAAATTGATCACTCTCTTAGCATTGAAATATCAAAACCTATCAAATGAGACTATTTTCACTCAATTCGGATGAGTATACGTGAGTATCAAGCGAGTGGAAGCAATGACGCACAAATTTGAACTGAAATTGACCCCGATTTGACGCCCACTTGAACCAAACGGCCTCCGATCGCAAAATGGACTGCATTGTTGCATCTGAAACATCAGAGTAACCTAAAATTGACATATATATTGTCTACGTGATGATGTCAATGTGAAAATCCAAATTATGACAAATAAAATAATAAAAAATCCTATAAATATCCCTCCTAAAATCCTAAACCCTAATTTTTCCCTATTCTCCCTCCCTCTCCCACAACCGACAACTCTCTCCCTCTCTCCCGTAAGCCCACTCCCTCTCTCCCTCTATCTCTCTCTCTCTCTCACTCTTCCCACCCATTTCCGCCACTTTAAGTATGGTGAGTGCGACAAATGACCGCAGATCAGAGTGGGCGACACTTCACGTCGCACCACGCAAGCAAGCGCTTCACTCACGCGACGCACCTTTGTGCCATGTGGGCATGCGTTAGCTCCACTGGCGTGCGGAGTCAGCGCGACCCTGCGCTCAGACGCCTCCGGCTTCTCAGCGCACACCCATGCTTGCTTGAAGCCTGTTTTGACCAGAAGTAACCGTATACATGTTTCTTGGCATGGCGGAGAAATTTATACTTGCTTGCTTGTGTATAAGTACCCGTACACGCCTTTCTTGGCGTGATAGGGAAATCTATTTTAGCAGTACCTTAGAGACCCATACATGCCTTTCTTGGCATGGTGGGAAGGCATATTCAGACCATGATTTGTATCACTCATACACGTCTTTCTTGGCGTAGTGGGCAGGCCCAGAGCATACCCGAAGTAGTCCCTAATATGGGGACGATGCTGGGATGCTACTGAAATGCTGCCAAACTTCACATCGATAGGGGGACAGACACAGCTTGATAATAAACTATACTGCAATATAAAATTATTATTTAAACTAATATTGTAGGTGTATAAGTGCACATACACACCTTTCTTGGCATGGCGAGAAAATCTGTTATAGCGAGTATCTTAGAGCCCCATACATGCCTTTCTTGGCATGGTGGGAAGGCTCATTCAGGCCGTGGTTTATATCACCCATACACGCCTTTCTTGGCATGGTGGGCAGGCCCAGGATACTAGAAGTAGCCCCCTATATGGGGATGACGTCAGGATGCTGCCAAATTACTGCCAAATTTTTACACTAATATGATTAATAAACTCCTTAATGAAATTCAACAATAAAGCTAAAATTAATATTTTAACTTGACAATGTAAATATATAAGTACATGTACATGCCTTTTTCGGTGTGGCAGGAAAATATTTATCTCATATAGGTACTTCAGAGACCCATACATATTTTTCTTGATATGGTCGAATGATGCATTCAGTCATGGTGTTTACACCACATGCCTTTCTTGGCATGGTGGGCAGGCCCAGCCCCCATTGTAGCCCCCTATATGGGGATGACGCCGGGAGGCTGCCTAAATGATGTCAAAATTTTACCTAAAAACTTATACTTGCAATAGAATTCAGTCAAAATAAGTAATATTATATAAATTACTTAGATTTAAATTAATGCTGAATCAAATACACTCGTATGGGCCCCGACACTATGCTGAATGCTTAAATTTAAGTATTTGAGGATGCTGCACGGGTTGCTTCCCGGTTGGATCTTAAGACCGGGTCCGGGTTAACAAAACCTAAAAATCAAATGATGTTATTATAATATCTTCAATCTAATAAAATGTTTGAGAAGTTAATTCTATCATATGACAGCAGATTTGATCCTTTATTATTAAATTAATAGAGTCGACGGGATCTGAAATAGTGAAACAATAAACCACCCCAATGATGGTCGTGTTAAATCAAAATTTTAATCGGAGGGGATACTTTAATCAAAATATGATTACAATTTCAAAGCAAACTAACTTAGATTGAACATCAATCTAAATGCAAGATTTAATATATCTTTGAGCTATAAATGTCTAAGTGAAATTCAATATTAAAAACTTAAAGCTAAAAATTCAACTCACGTTTCACAATTATTTATCGGAGGTGACAAATTAAGAAAATCCTAGCTCATAAAATGAGCCAAAGTCAAATCAAGTATACAACTATATTTACTCTCAAATAATTTCATGTCAGCAAAGACGTGGCCCGTGTCCCCTGACTACGTGGCTTGGCCAGTAGGCTCCATATGATGCAGTCACAACCAGAGTCCTCTGACCGGGTGGTTGTCACCAAATGACCACACTATATCATGATCATGAATTTAGCTTATATGCTCCCCAATGGCTCTGCCCTTTGAGTTGTGAATCATAGGGTATACTTGATAGGACAAAAACCCTCTGTCAACTAAGGTAAACTGAAGCTTGTCTCCTTAGACGAACACCACCCCAGGTCTACAAGGATTTTTTGGATGATGTAACCCATGTGTTACAGATAAGGATCCTTTGATCAGGTTAGGTCGACTACCTTCTCTGACTAAGTAGACTAGGGACCACGATAACCCTGAATGACGGAACTAAAGGATCTAGATCAATCGCATTATCGTTCTCCCAACCATCCTCTTTAAGTTAAATAATGAAGAATTTAATAAATATAAATTTCAAAACTCCACATGCTGCTATTATATGTTGCGCACTAAGCGGCCTAACGACTAGTCTTAATCAAAAGTTCCCTCTCAGCATTGAGAGGCGTAATTAACTATAGGTGCTTGCGCCTATAGAAAACCTGGAACCAGATCTAAAGTCCTCACAAAATGAGGGTGAAATCTCTTATCTACTATTACATCTACCTTCTAAAAATTTTACCTACATTTTAAATCACTCTTTTCAATGAGAGGTCGGTGGTGAATTTTCGGAGCCCAAAGATTTCTAGTGACTCCACTGGTGATAGGTTTCTCTTTCCATGTTTGGCTAGTCGAATCAAAGCTATGATAGTAGCGGAGTATAGTAAAATGAAAACTTAAAGTTATTTATAAAGTTAAATTGATTGAAACTCAAAGTTCTTTTATAATGAACATAATCAAGTTTTGAAAATATTTTCTTATTCATAACTTGCATATTTTTCATGTTTGTTCCGTTATATCTCTGCATCATGAAAGTGTGGGATGATATGTCAATTATCGATTAATAATCCTCATCTTTCATTTTGCAAATGGATCTTCAGAACACACCCTTCACTGTGCATCTAGTTCGCAAAGCTAACATCCGCTATCTATCAACAGGAGATGCTTTGGAGCTATATAATTTGGTAGCAAAGATTTTTCATGATCGCTCAAATTATCGCTTGGCCCGCAGACAATCATGTATAGCTTGTATCACTCGCGGCACATGCCAAATCCACTAAAACTCTTGCATCCTTGAGGTCCCTCGAAAGAGAGCCTCTGTATTTGAAAGGTTAGGAGACACTGACGCTCCAGCCATGAAGAGAATGATAGCTGGGCAAACAATTTCAGTAGCACATATGAACACTACTTCTCTGCTGACCTTGCCCTTTGTGCAAGGCCAACATGATGCTGAAGCTTCCTCATCTGGAGGAAAGCTAACTAGAAGACAAAGAAGAAGAGAGAATATCGAGTTGCGAGCCCAACAGCTCTCACCTAGCCCCTCCGTTACACAACCAACTGTGGAACCAGAAGCAAGTGTTCCCACCCACAATAAATTTGAAAATCTCAACTGGGTAAAAAGGAACAACTCTACTAGTGATATTAAGCAGTCATTTTGGGAGCAACGGTACCAAGCTCCAACACCACAAAAAAGGCATCCTAAGACTCTATCCTCTAGGGTGCATAAGGTGCTGAAAGTTGTAAAAGAACAAGGCCTTATGAAGAAGAAATATCAAAGACTAATTATTAGAGAAGCCAACAATGCTCCACTGCAAAGGCTACCATCTAAGATGATAAGAACTTAGGAGCGTTACAAATAAGCCCTACACGGTGAACGACACCAACCACACGCGGTAATGAATTCGCTGAAAGGTCCCGGCGAAGGAAAATAAGTCCGGAGGAAGCCTCAAGAAGAAGCCGCCATCAAAGGCATGACATTTGGTTTGCATATCCAGAGATCCACGATGACATAGAATGGGTTCCTAAAAAGAATGTTATAATTAATGAGGCTCGTGGTGGTCGACACCCTGGTGAATCCTCCAGGGAATCCTATCACCAACCTAAATGATCTTCTCTTGATTTTGATCGTAGCCCTCCGATTGAGGAGGCATTTGTCCCACACTCTAAGCCTGAAATCAGATGGAGACTTTGATCAGAATAGGGCTACAAGAAGAAGAAGAGGAAGAAGAAGAAGAAGAAGAAGACATCATAGGGGTAGAGGTGGTGTATATGGTAAAGCACGTTGGATAATCATCTATGCAAGCATCATCCGCATCCTAGAGCCACACATCTTATCCACATTGAAGAACTGACACTAGCTCAAACGGAAGCAGAACCTTTTAGTTCTTCCTCAAGTGATGAGCAAGAAGAGGAACCAGAAGAAAAAAATAACATGCTATTCGCTGACACTACTACACTTGCTCAGGTGCAAAGGCAAATGCGACGGCAGATGAAAGAGAAGGATAATGATATCTCTCAACTGAATTCAAAGATGAACCAGATGATGACGTAGATGAATCTCATGATGCAAATGATATAGAGGAACGTTGATGTATTGCCAACATCAATTCCTCCTGTCAATCATCAAACAATTAACACTGCGCCCATCAAACCACTAGTTGAGCAAGCGCCACAAGCCTCTAGAGCACAAAGTGCTTATAATGGTGGAAATAAAGTCAATCAATTGACTATTCCACCCATTCTCCAGCAAATACTGGGCACATTTGAGCCAGTGACTGTTGTACAACTTGAAACTATTATAAGTGAAAAGATTAAAGTCGTCATAGCTGCAGAACAAGTGGAGAAATTGGTGAACAGAAGTTGCCCATATCCTGTAGAATATGACTAGGTGTCATATCCTAAAGGTTACTCATTGCCAAAATTCCACTCATTTGATGACAACGGTAACCCTAGGCAGCACCTAACATAATTTAAAGCAACATGTGGTAATACTGGGGGTAATGATGCGCTAAAGTTTTGCCAGTTCTTTAACAGCTTAACTTTGTCTGCTTTCGAGTGGTACATAGAGTTTCCAAATGACTCAGTTAAGATATTCGCTGAGCTGGAGGCAATGTTTATCAAAAGATTTGCTAGTGCAGTTAGAAATACAACAATAGCTGGCCTCACCCTAGAGAAGAGAAGGAATGATGAGTCAGTTACAAAGTACATAACTCACTAGCGAAATATGAGTATGAAGTGCGAGCAACAGCTGGAAGAAGAACATGCAATTTAGCTGAAAATGGGCAACATTGATGATAAAATGATGCCCTATTTATACATGACTTCCATCACCACCTTTCAAAAACTACTAGATCAGGTGGCAAAATTTGAAAAGTGGAATCTCTCTAAAATTGAAAGCCATTCAGATAGAACAAAGAAAGAGAAGTTCTCAGAATCAAGGGGGATTGAATCTCACACTGCTTGATATGATTTAAATAAAGGAAGGAGGGTAACTTATAATGTAGATAAGGGGAAACAACCTATCTATTTTAAAGAGAAAGTTAAACAACCCTTCAATTCTCAACCAAGGTTAATTCTTGGAGGCAATGACAAACTAACTTTCTGGGTGACCGCCCAAGGCAACCATTTGGAGATGATGATCGAATGCGTCCATCTCTTAAGGAGAAGATGAACAAGGAATATTCATTCAAAAGGGAAAGCATGACCAAACTATTTCGACAAGCACTCAAGGTAGGGTTGGAGTTGCCAGAATGTAAAATACCTAAAGAGTTTGGACGAACTGACAACCCAAATTACTAACCATATCATCGGGTAGTTAGCCACCATATAGAAGATTGCTATGTGTTCAAGGATTGGCTAGAAAGAAAATACAAGAGAGATGAATTCCCGCTAACCAATAGCATTATTATTCACCCAAAGAAAGAATCTACAAGGGTGGTTACGTCATCTTCCGTGCCCCCACGGAAAGATAAAACAAAAGAAAAGATAGTTGAGGATGACAAATGGGAGATTGTGGTCTCAAAGAAAATTATGAAAATATTAAAGCAATTAGAAGGCATTCCGTGTGTCAGATGGAAATCTCCACTTGAACTGGTGCTGGAACCGAAGGTAGAATCTACATCAAAAGGTTACGCTCTTGAAGCTCAGTGTTTGGTGTTCCTCGCCTGAGAATAACTTATTGAGCTTGCCAAAAACTCCCAAAAGGCCAGCCAAATAAAAGAAGATAAAGAAGAAATCTACTACCTAAAAAATTATTAATAATCTTGAAGAATACCAACGACCAGCAAAACAACCAATTAAGCTTGTTGATTTTATGTTAAGACTCCAAACCATTGAAATAAACGTGCATGGAGATGATGACGAAGAATCTCTTTCTGGAGAAGTATGTCTGGTTATCTCAACGTCTTAAGATAATCCAAGAAGAAGAATCACTAATGATGTGGCATTCAAGCTTTGCCTGATGGTGAAGCAAACAGAGGATAGCTCAGAAGAAAACTTGTGCTTTCCAAAGGAAGATGAATCAGAGTCTTCAATACCACCATTAATGATGGGCATAAAATTGGGAAGTATTTCTGAAGCCTCCATCTGATCCTAAGGCATTAATGGTGGTTCTGAAGAGGAGACATTTTTAGAAGAATCTGAGCCAGGTAGAGCAGCCTCAATATAGCTAAGAAGTGATAAGGTGCTACTGTCATCACAGAAGAAAGGAACGCCAAGTACAGGCAATGACAAGAACATAAAAGTCAATAAAAATATCATTCCCAAAGATCTAAAGAAGAAGTATAACATGGATAAAGGAATAGATTACAATATCTCATTGTACTTGAGGAAGATCCCTGCATAATTGAGTGTGTATGAGACCCTCATGATGTCATAGGATCTCCGTGAAACCTTAATTCAGGCTCTTAAGAATCCGGAGAAATATGAGGCATACTTTGCCGAGCAGTGTATGACTGAAGTATTACAATCTCAAGACCTTCCCACGATCACCTTCTCTAAGGAAGATCTTATGCTCGGGACATCAGAACACAATTTTCCGCTATATGTCTCTACGGAGAGTGATGGTGTCACAATCAATCGAATTCTAAGTGATCCAAGTTCATCTGTTAATCTAATGAGTCTAAAAATATTGAGAGGATTATCCCTTGATGTTCAGCATCTAGGATGGGACAAATCGATGATCCACGGTTTCAATGAAAAAGGGCAAAAGATGCTCGGGTCTTTTACCTTGTCGCTAAGATTTTGAGAACTTCACACAAAAGCCAAATTCCATGTCATAGATGCTGACACCTCATTCAGGGCCTTGTTGGGGCACCCCTGGTTACCTGAGTATGGAATGGTTCCATCTACTTTGTACCAATGCATGAAATACATAAGAAGCGAATAAAAACATATAATTTCTAGCAACCTTTAACCATTTAAAGTCCATGAAGCTAAAATCTACAAAGATACAAAATACTACCTGTTGAAGGAGCCCAAGCCTCAACAATTCAAAGGCACATTTCATAAGTTGGAAAGGCTAGTCCTCATCCGTAAAGGACACAAAGAAGAAGATGATCCTTCCTCAGGACCCAAGGGAGTAAACAAGTCTCTGGTGAAAGGAAAGAAAATTATGGAGTACTCAGATTCTGAGTATGATTCTGAACCTACTTATAAAAGTGAAGTTCAGTGTATCTCTTCAAGAAGGATGGTAGGCCTATTGATATTAGAAGAATCATTAGTGATCATTCCAGTTCCTTTTCAACACTTCAAAGAAATCACTCAACGTGAAGTCCACATTGTTGAACAGTTAAAGACGTGTCTCCTTTGCCTAGAAGTAATGAACGTGGAATTTCATTTTACAAGTCTGAGGAGTGCTATCACTAGGATTCTGATTGGCTCATGCAATTTGATGAATCTGATGATATGGTTCTCACAAGAATGCCAAAATATTATCCTCCAAGGATTCACAAGATGATGCACAAATTGAGAGTTGATATTGGAACAGACAAATGACTAGCCCACTTCTTTGATACACTTTGGGGTCTAAAAAGTTCACAGACCTCGCAAAAGTGTGGTAATCATACATCTAAAGGTCTTGGATATATCTGACATAAACACCGTCAAAGAAAAACCTGTAATGCGATAATAGAAGAAAAGATTGACACTAAAATTGAAAATGAAGATGATCTTTATGAGATTTATCTGACCAACGATGATGAGGTAGAAGCCAAGCCAGCGCCTGAAGAGCTTGAGGATGGTGAATAGGCAGCTACATTGGTTGAGTTTAAGGAAATCAACTTGGGAACAGAGGATGATCCCCGCCCAACTTTCGTTAGTACCCTTCTGCCTGATGAAAAGGTTGAAGAAATGAAAGCTCTGCTAGTTGAATTCAGGGATTGCTTTGCTTGGATATACTCTAAAATGCCAGGCTTATCTCTTGATGTGGATTCATAAACTAGTCATCATGGAAGATGCAACACCTATTAAGCAAGTTCCTAGGCGAATGAGATTGAAGATTGAAGAATAGGTGATTGCAGAAACTAAGAAGCTGATCGACGCAGGTTTATCCGAGAAGAAAAGTATGCAGATTGGATAACCAATGTTGTTCCAATGAGAAAGAAGAATGGTCAAATCCATATCTGCATTGATTTTTGAGATCTGAACAAAGCATGCCCAAAAGATGATTTTTTGCTACCAATATCAGAACTACTAGTTGACAATACTTCTAACTACGATATGTTCTCATTTATGGACGAGTCATGGGATACAATCAAATCAAGATGGCTCTTGAAGATGAGAAGCACACATCATTTAGGATGTCAATTGGTATATACTGCTATACAGTCATGCCCTTTGGACTGAAGAATGCTGAAGCTACAAATTAGAGGGCCATGACACGCATCTTCGATGAGTTGATTCATTAGAAAGTAGAATGCTATATGGATGACCTCATCGTCAAGAGCATAGATTGAAGAGATCATTTTGTTGACCTGAAGATGGTCTTTGAAAGAATTAGGAAGTACGATCTCAAGATGAACCCTCTCAAATGTGCATTTGGGGTTTCTCCTGGAAAGTTCATTGGCTATGTGGTACGACATAGAGGAATTGAGATCAACCCTAATAAAATCGGCGATATGCTAATAGAAGAATCTTATCTTCGTTTGGGACATTTGGCATTCATCCGACACTTCATATCAAATTTGTCAGGCAGGTGTCAACCATTTGCTAAATTGATGAAGAAGAATGCACCATTTAAGTGGGACGATGAGTGCCAAGAAGCATTTGATAGCATCAAAAGATACCCGTTAAATCCACCAATTCTTGCAGCACTAATCCCAAGAAAGACTCTCATTTTGTATACAGTTGAATTAGAAGAATCCCTCAGATCATTGCTTGCACATCACAATGAAGAGGGCAAAGAAAATGCGTTGTACTATATCAGTCGAAGATTGATAGGAGCTGAGGCAAAGTACTCTCCAATCGAGAAGCTCTATCTTGCACTGATCTTTGTCACCTAGAATCTTCGACATTACATGTTGTCACATAAGATAACACTCATCTCAAAGATCAATCCGCTGAAGTTCCTGGTGACTAGACCAACATTGACAAGTCGTTTAGCATGATGCGCAGTACTCCTGTTATAGTTCGATATCACATATGTATCTCAAAAAGCTGTTAAGGGATAAATACTAGCATATTTTCTCAATGTGCATCCTATCCCAACAGATTCAGTAGTCAACGATGATTTACCATATGAATAAATTCTGTTAATTCATGAAAGGGAGGATTTGCAGATTTGGGAAATGTATTTCGATGGTGCATCATCTATTAAGCCTGCTTAGCCTCCAAATCTGCCAAAAGTATGAGTTGGCATCGACCTCATCTTCATAACACCGGAGGGTGGCATAATGAGACCTTCATATAGACTGACTGAGCCAAGAACCAATAATGAAGCTGAATACAAGGCATTGGTGGCAGGTCTCGAAGAAGCTGTTGTTATCGATATTCAAAATATAAGAATCTTTGGAGACTCTCAATTGGTAATCAACCAAGTGTGGGGTCTCTATAAGATTAACAAGCTTGAATTAGCATACTACCATAAGTGAGTGCTTGAGCTCATGAAGCAAATTCTAAACATTAAACTAGCTCGAGTTTCTCGATCAAAGAATATTAAAGCAGATTGCCTAGCCAAGCTAGCAAAAGAGTTGGTGAACACGGACGACGACGATGTGTTGCTTAAAGTGTCCACTCGTTGAGTTCTGCAACTAGGAAATCCATATTCCCCATAGGTAGAGAGGACATCAAACTCAAGCCAACAGGAAGCAATCCAAATTGATCCTCACTCTCCCAAAGAACGATAAGTGTAAGAGATAGAAAAACTCAAAAGTACTACGAACAAATCATGCGAAGCTTTCATAATGGAAGAGCCTGATGATTGGAGACAACCCTTCATCAATTATTTTCAAGGAAAAAATTGCTGAGCGATAAATCACTAGCCTCACAAATTTAAAAAAGAATCCTATGATATGACTATGTTAATGACACATTGTACTGTAGATCCTTGGAGCAAATGTGGCTACGATGCTTAGGGATGGATGAAGCCAACAGAGTATTATTTGAAATTCATGAAGGACTCTGTGGCGCGCACTAATCAGGTCCTAAAATGACAATAAAAATTAAGAGAATAGGGTACTATCGGCCTTCAATGGTGAAACACTGCATAAATCATGCTAGAAAATGCCACGAATGCCAAGTCCACAAGGATCTCATTCATCAATCTCCGAATCCTCTACACCCAACAATAGTGTCCTGACCGTTCAAAAGTTGGGGCACAAATATAATTGGACTGATTGATCCTTCATCATCAGCTGGACATCGATTCATTCTAGCAGCTACTGACTACTTCTCCAAGTGGGCCGAGGCTGCTACATTTAAGGAAGTCACTGCTGATCGAGTCATTGACTTCTTCACTAATAATATCGTCTATTGATTTGAGGTGCCACGATGAATCATTTTAGACAATGACCAAGCTTTCAAGAATGCAAAGATATATAGATTTGTTGATCGGTACAAAATCGATTGGCGGTATTCATCAATCTACAATCCAAGGGAAAATGGTTTAGCAGAGGCTTTCAATAAGACATTGGTAAAGCTGCTCAAAAAGATTCTCACAAAGAATAAAAGAGAGTGACACACTAAAATGATGGAAGCACTCTGGGCATACAGGACAACTTATAAAATTCCAACCAAAGCCACTCCTTATGCTTTAACATTTGGAGTTGAGGCTATTCTACCACTAGAAGTTGAGCTACCATCACTTCGAGTAGTCCAATTCAATCTTACTCAAGATGAGAATGCTCACTTGCGAATGGAAGAGTTGGATGCACTTGATGGAGTTAGACTCCAAGCTCAATAAAGTTTAGAAATTTATCGAAGTGAGGATGTCCAAAGCATTAAATAATTAAGTACGTCCTTGGACATTCCATAAAGGTGAATTGGTTCTGGTGCTGAGAAGGCCAATCATCCCTCATCACAAGATCGGTGGTAAATTTGAAGCTAACTGGGAAGGTCCTTATGTCATAGAGAAGGTGTACGAAGGAGGAGCCTACCAACTTATTGACAAGAATGGTCAACGACCGATGCCACCAATCAATGGTCGATATCTCAAGAAATATCACAACTGACTATGGATAAGTATATAAATACTTAAATGAATCTTGCACTAGTAAGGCTTTCAAATATATATGTAATATCACTTGAAGATTTTCTCGTAAAATGAGAACGCATTTTCAAGTTACTGCGAAAGCCTCCCCCTATTAGATAGAGGGTATTTTTATATATTTAGCTAAGTTGACATCGTGCGTCAAGCTGAAATCCTTAGATAAATATATGTATTATAATCATAATGAGCTCCATTTATTTATATTAAAGAAGTTCAAACTTTGTAATGCATTTCTGAACTAGTCTGCAATCCCCCTGTTAGATAGGGGGCATTTTTTTAGTTTAGTTTTTATAGATCAAAGCTGTTCAATCATTCCCTGTGAAATAGGATAGCATCTTGCACATGCATTCAGGTTGACATCGAGCTTTATGCCGAGATCCTTGAATATATCTATAACTATTATTATTAAAATTGCAAGTCTTATAAGAATAAAAAAAATTTGCTTCAATGCATGAAAAGATAATCCTAAATGTCAAAAGTTTTCCTCCAAGATTCATCAAATGTCAAAGACCAAGTCAGAAGAACTCCTAACTCAACAAGCCCACATGTTCGAGCAACGCTCCCTCACTCAACAAGCCGCAAGAAAAGCAGGAAAGAGCCCCGTCATAATGACAAGAGGCTGCCATCACAACTTAAGTCAAAAAAAAAACTCGAGTATGTTCTAAATGTCAGACTCAGTAAGCCCACAAATGGTCGAGTTGTTGATGCTTTCCTCACTCAATAAGCTGCAAGAAAAGGCCGCAGTGAAAGAGCCCCGCCATCGCCTAATGATGATAGCTTAATCTTAAACCAAATCCAAACTTAGTGACTACAAGCAACCAAAATCCAAGAGATCTTTTTCGATGGACCAAGACTCTAAAGAAACTCTAGTGCCAAATCAATCTATATATTGCCTACAAGGTGATATTCCAATCTCTTTCAAATGATCAAGCACAAAGCACATATCAAATCTCTCATCAAAACAGAAAACACAAGATCGAGGAAGTTCCATTTCACACAAAGGCAATGGCGAACTAACTAAAAGATGGTTATTAAAGCACATAGTTGAATAACTCAACATTGACCTAATATGAGCCAATTTTGTATGCACCCTTCAACAAGTCAATAGAACTTAGGGTGTACATACACTTCCTGACAAGTCAATATGGACAAATCAGGACAATCCTTCATCAAGTCCATCAAGCTTAAAGCTAGGGCAGAAGGAATTTCAAATCTCAAAGCAAACAAACTAATTCCTCCATCAAACCCGATCAAGCATGAAGTTAAGGTCGGAGGAAATTCAAGTTTACAACAAGATAAGAGAAAGAGGTCTTCAGTAAGCCCATTAAAGCAGATAGTAGAAGGAGAAGAGCTCTTATCCACCGTTGATCAAAACAACCGTCATATAGCATGTATAAAATAAAGCATCATATTATTAACAAATCTTGTTAAAGCTCCACGATGCGTGAATCAGATTTATTGGGGGGCATTTATTGACCTCCATACACATGTCATAAGTCAAGTCGAGCTCACAAGGTAAAATCGACGAGCTTCAGTGCATAAATCAAAGTTGAAATGCACTCGATATTGTCAAAAATTAGTTGAAATGATCTCTAATCGATGAACGGACTCTGCCATCATGTTCAAAATATTGAAATTGATCAGAATAGGCATCTTGCATAATTCAACTAATTCAATGAAGAAGGAGGGTGCCGGCGCGCCAAGCATATCGAGGTCGGGAAGCTGCGGCATTGCCCAAACAACCTTCATTCATGAAATTGATCACTCTGTTAGTGTAGAATGTCAAAACCTATCAAATGAGACTGTTCATGCTCAATTCGGACAAGTATTCGTGAATATCGAGTAATCGAATACAACTACATGCAAATCAGAGTGGAAATTCACTCTATGACACCAAAAATCAGTTGAAATAACCTCCGATCGACGAATAAACACTGCCATCGTGTTCAAAATATTAAAATTGATTAAAATAGTCATCTTGCATAATTCAGAGATCGACCGATCAAAGAGGATCACCGATACACTGACACCCATATCGAGATCAAGAAGCTGTGACATTACCCAAATGATCCCCGTTCATAAAATACATCACTCTATTAGCGTAGAAATGTCAAAACCTATCAAATGAGACTATTTTCGCTTCAAATGGACGTATGAGTATGAGCGAAGCAACGACGCATTTTAACTCGAAATTGATCCATTTGACGACTTGAACCAAATGCTCGATCATAAAATGGATGCGCCATTGAACATCGAGTAACCTGAAATTGACATATATATTGTCTATGTGACGATGTCAACGCAAAAATCTAAATTAGGCAAATAAAATAATAAAAAAATAATCCTATAAATACCCCCCTTAAAACCCTAAACCTAATTGTTCCTCCCTCCCTCTCCCACTGACAACTCTCCCACTTTCTCTCTCCTCTCTCTCTTCCTCTCTCTTCCCATGCCCCATTCATGTTACATGCATGAGTTTTCGCACGAAATGATCGCCGCCACCAGAAGTATGGCGAAATCAGTATCAGGGCGACTGTTGATCGCAGCTGGCAATGCCCGCAGTACAGGCTATGCGCCGCCTGTGCCTGCTAGCACATACTGGCCCGGGCCACAGCGCCGCGTCGCTGGTGCCAGTGACGAAGCCTGGTGCTCTGCCCAAGACACACCCGCGGTCATCAGAAGCCTATTTTGACCATAAGTACACATACACGCCTTTCTTGGCATTACGGGAAAACTTGTGTTTAATTGTATACTATAAGTACCCGTACACGCCTTTCTTGGTATGGCAGAGAAATTTGTACTTGCTTGCTTGTGTATAAGTACCCATACATGCCTTTCTTAGCATGGTGGAAAGACGCATTTAGGCCATGGTTTATACCACCCATACACGTCTTTCTTATTATGCGCCGATAAGTAGCCCCAATACCGGTCTTTTGATGCTAAAATGCTACCAAACTTCACACCGATAGGGAGACATACACAGCTTGATAATAAACTATACTGCAATATAAAATTGTTATTTAAACTAATATTGCAGGTGTATAAGTGCTCGTACACGCCTTTCTTGGCATGGCAGGAAAATCTGTTTCAGTAGGTACCTTAGACCCCCATACATACCTTTCTTGGCATGGTGGGAAGGCACATTCAGGTCGTGATTTATACCACCCATACACGCATTTCTTGGCGTGGTGGGCAAAGCCGGTAATTATATGGGGGCGATCGATCTTTGTCAATATGCCAAATTTTACACTGACATGATTAATAAACTACTTAATGAAAATTCAATAATAAAGTTAAAATTAATGTTTTAACTTGACATTACAAATATATAAGTACATGCACACACATTTCTTGGCGTGGCAGGGAAATATACATCTCATATAGGTACTTCAGAGACCCATACATGTCTTTCTTGACATGGTGAGATAACGCATTCGATCGTGGTGTTTACACCACCCATACATGCCTTTCTTAGCATGGTGGGCAGGCCCAGCCCCCGTTGTAGCCCCTTATGTGGGGACGACGCCGAGAGACTGCCGAAATGTTGTCAAAATTTTACCTAAAAATTTATACTTACAATGGAATTCAGTCAAAACAAGCAATATTATACAAATTCCTTAGATTTAAATTAATGCTGAACCAAATACACCCGCATGAGCCCCGACACTACGCTGAATACTTAAATTCAAGTATTTGAGGATGCTGAGCGGGTTGCTTCCCGGTTGGATCTTAGAACTGGGTCCGGGTTAACAAAACCTAAAAATCAAATGAAGTTATTATAATATCATCAATCTAATAAAATATTTGAGAAACTAATTTTGTCATATGACAGTAGATCTGATCCTCTATTATTAAATTAATAGAGTCGACAGGATCTGAAATAGAGAAACAGTAAACCACCCCGATGATGACCGTGTTAAATAAAAATTTTAACCAGAGGGGATACTTTCATCAAAATATGATTACAATTTCAAAGAAAACTAACTTAGATTGAACATCAATTTAAATGCAGGATTTAAAATATCTTTGAGCTATACATGTCTAAGTGAAATTCAATATTGAAAACTTAAAGCTAAAAATTCAACTCATCTTCCGTAATTATTTGTCGGAGGTGACAAATTAAGAAAATCCTAGCTCACAAAAGAAGCCAAAGTCAAATCAAGTATACAATTATATTTACTCTCAAACAATCTCATGCTAACAAGGATGTGGCGTGTCCCATTTGCGTGGCGGCGATGGGTTCCATATAATGCGATCCACGTCAATCTCGGTGAGTGATTGTCATGAAATTACTATATCACGGTCATGGCGTAGATGCTCCCAAGCTCGCCCTTTGAGTTGTGAACTATAGGGTATACTTGATAGGGCAAAAAGCCCTCTGTCAGCTAAAGTATACTTAAGTTTGTTTTCTTAGACAAACACCACCCCAGGTCTACAAGGATTTCCTGGACGATGTAACCCATATGTTGCTGATAAGGATCCTTCGGTCAGGTTGGGTCGACTATCTCCTCTGACTAAGTAGACTAGGGACCACGGCATGGATGACAACCATGGGGTCTCGACGCATCATCGTTCCCCCAACCATTTTAAGTTAAATAATCAATTTCATAAATCTAAATTTTAAAACTCCACATGATACTATTACTCATTGCGCCTAGCGACTAACGAGCCTTAATCGAAAGTTCTCTCTCGACATTGAGAGGGTAATTAACTTAGGTGCTTGCTATAGAAACCCAGATCTAAAGTCTCACAAAATGAGGGAAATCTCGGTAGTGTCTTATCTACTATTCCATCTACCTTCGAAAATTTCAGATATTTTTCACTCTCTTCAATGAGAGGTCGTGGCGAATTTTTTGGAGCCCCACGCGTCGAACTGCGTGGCAAGCTTGCCCATTAAGCGACTATACATATATCTAATTTTTTTTAAGATACTTAAATTACTAATTATATTTTAAACCATACTTATTTTAAAAATTTTGCTCACATTTTATGGAGTAGTTTTTTTATTATTTTTTAAAGATTTTTTAAAATAATGAATTAATTAAGGTTATGAGATAATTATATTATTTAAGAATTTGGGATTAATTTCTATTCGATGAATTTATTAAATTTATAATTTATAATTTGGTATACTTATGATTTAAGTACCCTTGATTGCACTTAAATTCATTGTAAATTATAAAAATATTAGTTTCTTTTTCTTTCAAACCTTCACAAAGTGGGTAGCACCAAACTTAGTGGTGGAATCGGGGGGGTGGTAGTGGCGGTCGTACCCCACCCTCAATCCCTCTTCCTCCCCTTTAAAAATTTCAGACATTTTAAATCACTCTCTTCAATGAGAGGTCTTGGCAAATTTTGAGCCACTTACCTGCATTGTAGCAAGTCAGATTAATATACATATATCTGATTTTTTTAAGATACTTAAATTACTAATTATGTTTTAAACCATACTTATTTTAAAAATTTTGCCCACATTTTATGGAGTAGTTTTTTTTATTATTTTTTAAAGATTTTTTAAAATAATGAATTAATTAAGGTTATGAGATAATTATATTATTTAAGAATTTGGGATTAATTTCTATTCTGATGAATTTATTAAATTTATAATTTATAATTTGGTATACTTATGATTTAAGTACCCTTGATTGCACTTAAATTCATTGTAAATTATAAAAATATTAGTTTCTTTTTCTTCCAAACCTTCATAAAGTGGGTAGCACCAAACCTAGTGGTGGAATCAGGGGTGGCTGAGGTAGCCAGTCTATACCCCAGCCTTCATAAAGCGTTGGCCATCCAATTACCCAGTTAGGAGAGTAGATGCATTAGATTTGCCTTATGTTAAGAAAGGTAAAGGTAGACCTAAAAAGACTTGGTTAAGATGTATAAAAAATGACTTTAGTATACTTGAATTAAATGAGAATTTGGCACATAATAGGACACAATGGGGAAGAAAGATTCATGTAGCCAACCCCATATAGTGGGATAAAGGCTTGTTGTTGTTGATTGTTAGAAAGATATTGTCTCACTTTTTAAAAAAGAAAATATTTGAGTTTAGAAAATGTTAAAGGAAAGTTGGTAGTGACAATGCAACGCTGAATTCAGTCTTCACCTTTCTTCTTTTATGTGCTTAGACTGTATGTAAAATATGTCGTAATGAGTCAAAATATACGATTTAATTTAGTTTAGCCTTAGCCTAATAAATATTTAAAATTAAATTATATCATATGGATACACCAAATATAAATCTAAAACAAAACCAACATTATGACAAACCAAACCCAATTAACCGAATAAGCTAAATTTAGTTCCATTTTCGTCTTAAGAGCATAAATCTTGAGAACTGATTACATATATCTTTTTTACATATTCATGTGCAAGCTCATAATTAAACAGTTCACACTACCATTAATCTTGTTAATTAGGACTAAAACAAGATTATCAAAGTCTAAACTTCAAGTCTTCACCAAGAAGTATTGTGTCAAAATGCCTTTTTGATGTAAGTTCGTTTAAGACGTATGTCCTAAAGTTTTCAGTTTAGTTCAGCAAAATAGACTATGAAATAGGTCCATACATAGTGGCTGTTGGGCTACAGGTAAGATTTAAGCCGAGCCAAAATTTTATATTCTCTGTTTTTCCCATTTTACATCTTTTTTCTTCTTATATAATTGCTTAGTCCAATTTTCTTATTTGATGGAGGGGCACAGATCCAAGAGGTGGTTTTGCATTCCAGAATTCGATGCAAGTAAATATTTCATTAGGAAGCACAAAGCAACAGTCATATAAATCTGATACAGTGCATCACAAGAAAAGGATAAAAAAAGCGATTTAAAGCTATGTAATGTGATAACTCAATACATAATGAGATGCAGTAATGAGTTGTCTTCTCTTATATTGATAGCTCTACAGCTCAAAAGCTGAAGCAATAAAGCTATCAGAGAGTCCTGTGCCAGTTTTGAAGGTGAGTTTCTCAGATGTGGGAGTCTCGAAGTAGACTTCCACAACAGAGAGCCATAGCAAGAGCTCCTTTGTCTTAACACCAGTCATCTTCTTCAGCTTATACTTCTCAACTAAGGCAGTCACCTCCGTAGCATAAGACACGGCTCTCTTGATCTGCTTGAACACATGATCTTTCTTCTTCTTCTGTATGAGCCATATGAAGCCAGAAGCACGGTTATAGCCGAATTCCTCAATGTCTTCCAAGGGAAGCAGACCCTTTGGAAGGCAGAGCTCTTCCAGCAATTCGATCGACTTCTTCCTGCAGATTTCATCCCCCTTGAAGACCTCGGCTCCCTCCCGGTGGCTGTCGATTGCCTGAGAAGCCATTCACTTAATAAAGGTGAATCGAAGAAGAAACAGTTTAAACTTTAAGAAGAAATGATGTGCGGTGAGAGAATTCTGATCATTTGAAGGGGTATTAATAAATGATGGTCGGGGAAGAGTTAAGAGTTCGGCGCAATAAAACATTGACCTAAGAGTTTGACGTTATAAAACATTGACCTTATGGGCTTCTAAGCTTCTTCCTGGAGCCGTTGATGATGGAAGAACGAACGGTTGAGGATGAGGAGTCGGCATAGATGACCAGGTCAAGGTTGAGCTCGTCAACAATGGCGGGGAAGTGAACTAAGCCTTAGCTATTGTGATTTCTACAGCTGGAACCTTTGGATCAAATGACTTTGTGCTCTATGTTGATAATCGTGGTCAAGTGGAAACTGCTTCTTTATTATAAGAAGAAAGAGTAGTTAAAATTGTCGAAATTTCTTTGAATATATTAATTGCTGAATGGCTGACATCAAACCATATTTAAGAAAAAACACCCGTAACCAAAGGAAAAGTCAATTATATTTTTTTACTTATATAATAATTTTGATTAAGATAAAATATAGCTGCATCACCGTCCTTATTGTACAACTAAAAGTTAGAAATTTTTTTATTACTAATGATTTAATTAGGGCAGAGATTTTAGCTGAAAGATAAAAAATTGACTCTATTTTATTTGGCGAGTTTCTCTCTTTAAATTACTTCTGTTAGGAAAAGAAACACTTAAATGCGCTAAACTTATTTAAGAGATTCCGAGCAAATCTCCGAAGAGAATCAAATAAAATAAATGAACGAAGAACACTAGATTTAATATAAAAAATCTTGAGAATGAAAAAATCACAGAACAACACCATATAAAGAATCCACTATCAAGAAAAAAAAAAGTATGAATTATGCTGTAGTATTTATTTTTAAGATATGTGATATCATGATCTTATGAGTCTTTATTAAAGTGATGTCAGATTACATTAAATAATGATCTATCTCGAAAGATAGAAATCATAAATTATAATAACCTAATCACCTAATAAGGACTCTAGGCATAATTAATCTTGAATATATTAGAGATTTCCAAAGATTTTAAAAGTATGATAAATTGGTTATATTGAAAAATCAAGTAGGATTGTTTAAGGAGAAGACTTATTTTCAGAAACCAAAAGGAATAAGTAGGAAATGCTTGTATTACTAGGAAACTTAGTGAGCATTCTCATCTATCGTATAATTAGGCTTTATATATTTGAAGTTTAAGAAATTTATTTTATTTGAGTTGAAATTTCATTAGATTACTATGGCTTATAATCCTCCAACACAAGGTTGTGAAAATGCCTAAGAGATGATGATTTATACTTGCAGCCTGAAGAAAATAGCTATCTCAGATCCTAAATCTAGGGAGCTTTGACATAAGCCAAAACATGCCCTAAATCTAAGCGAAAATGGGTATGTGATTTACCTCTATAGAGAGGATAAACTACCCACCTTATGCTTAAATGAGTGAAACTAACTACTTATGCTTTAAAATCATGTAGGCAAGTCATATGATTTTGCAAGATTAGTTTTATTATTTAGAAAGAGAAGTCCTTAAACTCACTCTCAAGAGTAGAACATGAGTGATATGAGTAATGACTTAGTAATGCAAATCTTTTCAATTTTTATTTGATTTTTTGACTCTTCATTTTGACAAAGGTCATAGGATTTCTTATGCCTAAATGTATATTGAAATAAAATTATGAGCTAAATCAGAGAGAAAGAGGTATTTTCTATCACAGAGGAGACCCTTAAAGGTTAAGTCTTCTCCTATCGTGCAAGGATGAAAACCCTCTCTTAACAAGAGTGAGACAATATGAATGCATGATGTTAAACAAATAAATTCAGCTAAGGGGTTGTTAAATCTTTTAATTATCTTGTATTAACACCTAGGCTTTATGTGAGGTTATGAATTATTTAAAACTTTAATTATGAGTTATAGTTAGGTAAAAAATTTATTTTTCTCTAAGAGTCTAATCAGATACAGACCACACATAAAATCATCATTCATAAAGAAACTATGAAAATGCATGTCATTTCTATTGTGCAATTTAAACATAACATCAAACAATTTTATAGCTACCAAAAAAGAATAAAAGTCGGTGTGATAAATCTGCATGAAAAAAATATGGGTAGAGCTCTTATACAATCCATAATTAAAATAATAATTACAATTATAATGAATGAATGTTATGGAGGTCTTCATTCTTCATGCTTCATGTCTTCATTTTCATATCTCCAAGATTTTATTTGCTCCACTTCAAAAGGATCACATGACCTCCCAGGACAAAGCCTTCTAGCCAATGTTCACCCTTATCCCCCTCATAATACTAATCCTAATTCATAATTACAAAATTACATTAAGAATAGGAAAAGTAAATCTAACTATACCTACAAAATAGATGTTAGCTAAACATACATATAACCCAAGTAGTAATATTCTAATTTGGACTTCGCACCCTACACATGGGTAACCAAGCCCACCTATCCTAACTTAGATTATGCTTAGGGGCTTAAGCAACCTGCAAAGAGTGCATTTATATTTATTTTTTAAGCAGCCCCTATGGTGTTTATTTTTGAGATGGGGGACACCACGCAGATCTTATGAGATACTTATTGGAGTGATCGGGTGCGACATTATGAAATGATATACTTTCTCGAAAGATAGAAATCATCACCCTATAATGGACCTAATCGCCAATAAAGACTCCTAAGGCATGATGGGTCTCCGAATATACTAAAGATTTTTCACCTACTTTACATGGAAAATAAAGTAGGATTTATTTTAAGCTGGGTCTGTTAAGTTCCCTTTGGAGACAAGCCTCTATAATTGATTACGTTCTAAGGGATGTGAATCCCTTAAGAACACTCTCAATTAAAGTAATAATTAGGGTCTCCAAAGATTTCAAGGCTAGACTATCAAAGTATTTTTCGTATTTGAAAATTAAGTGGGAAAACTCAAGGAGAAGACTTATTATTGAAGCCAAAGGGAATGAGTAGGAAATATTCATGATACTAGGAAGCATAGTAAGCATTCCAATCTATCATATGGTTGGGCTTTATAATTTGAAATTGAAGAGATTAATTTTGTTGAAATTAATATTTTATTAGAAAGTTAGGACTTATAAGCCAACAACACAAGGTTGTAAAAATGTCTAAAAGGTGAGGATTTATGCTTGTAGCCCGAAGAAAACAAGTACCTCAGATCCTGAATCTATGGAGCTTTAGTCAGAGCTAAAGCACGACCTAAATCTAAGTGAAGATGAACCTAAGGTTTACCTCCATAAGGGAGTATAAACTTCCCGACTGTTGGGCTTACAACTGCCTGGAGTGGTAGCCAGCTAACTCCTCCTATGATTTTAAAACCATGTAGTCAAGTCTTATGAATTTACAAGATAGTTAGGCTATTATTAATTTATAAAGAGACTAAAGTCCTTAACCCCACTCCCTAAGAGACTAAAGCATGAGTGGTATGATTAATGACTTAATCTAAAAGTGCAAATATTTTCAAGTTTTATTTGATTTTTTTTACACTTCATTTTGACCAATGTCATAGGATTTCTTATGCCTAAATGCATGATGAAAATGGATTATGGGCTAAATCAATGGGAAAGAGGTGTTTTCCACCATAGAGGAGACCCTCAAAGGTCAAGTCTTCCCTATCGTGCAAGGATGTAAACCATCTCTTAGCAAGAGTGAAGTAATGTGAATGCATGATGTTAAACATACAACATTCAGCTAAGGGATTATTAAATCTTTTAATTGTCTTATTTATGCTCTAGGCTTTAATGTGAGGTTATGAGTTGTAGAAAATTTTAATTACGAGTTATAGTTGGGTAAAAGATTTATTTTTTTCTAAGAACCTAAGCGCATCTAGGCCATACAACAAACACAAATCATAAAGAAACTATGAAAATGCATGTAATTTCTAATGCACAAGCTAAACAAAATATCAAATAATTTTATAACTAACGCAAACTAATAAAAGGCTGATGCGATCTGGTATCGCCATACAACCTGAAAAGAGAAAATGGGTAGTCGACTTCTATCCTTATACAACCTGAAATATGAAAGAATAATTACATATAAATGAATAAGTGCTATGGGGGGTCTTCATTCTTCATAACTTCATATGTTTATGTATCTTCCTCCTTCTTTGATTTGGTTTGCTCCACTTCAAAGGCTTCACATGGCCTCCTAGGACAAAGCCTTGTAGCCAATGCTCATCCTTATCCTCTGCTGATCTCACTTTTAGAGTGAGCCCTCAACTTTCTCATCATAGATTTAGAACTCTTGTAGACACTAAGAGCTCTTTAGTCTTAAGACACTTCTAGTGATTACATGAACACCTAACCTAAGACTAGAGACTTAAAAGAGTTAGCCATAGGAATAGGTTATGCCTTAGGGATTTAGGATGTCTTGCCTATCCTATAGCCTTAAACCCAATCCTCACTTCCTCCTTCAAACCAAACCTCAAATTTAAATCCAAGATCATAAATCCAATCCCAAATCAAATGATTAAAACCCATGATTAAATTCAAATTCTGAAACCTTGATTAAATTCAAACTCCAAAATCCCTTCCTATGCCATATGAACCACCTTCATATGCTTAACCAGAACTCCCTTTAAACCAAGTAAAACTTGACGGATTTCTTTATAAATTAATCATTCATTCATTTATATTCACAAATATAAAAGAAATCTAAATTCAAACTATTTCAAATCAAATCAAATTAAATCAAACCAAATCAAGACCTTTCTTAAGCCATATGGACCTACCTCCATGAGCTTAATCAAATCTCAACCCGAATTAACCCAAACTCAATTGATTTTTTTATAAATCAATTATTCCTTCATTTATATTCACAAAAATAAATGAAACCTACCCTCTAATGATCAAAAATAAATCAAACTAAATCAATTCCCCACTTAAGCCCTTTTGACCTACATCCTTAAATTTGGTCAATTTTGCTTCTAAATCACTCCAAACCCAAGTTATTTTCTCATGAATCATTTATATCTTCATTTTTATTCACAAATATAAATGAAATATAAATCCAAATGGACAAAACCAAACCCAAATCAAATCAAATTTCCACTTTTAGCCCTTTTAGCTATTTTCTTGAATTTGGCTAAATGATACCCAAATGAATTCAAAACCTATGGATTTCTTCATGATTCAATCATTCCTTCAATCATTGTTCCAAATCTAGACAAAAACTTCAATTATCAAACCAAATCCAAGTCAGCTCAAGTCCCCCTTTTGACTTGAAATTATCATATGAACCAAAATCCATTTGACTCCAAACCAATTACAATTGGATTTATATTTTCATCATAAACTCATATGTGAGTTCAACTAAACTTGAATCAAGCCAAAGCTAAACCAATTGACCCATTTAGGTCCACTTGATCCAAAGTGACCAAAAAGACCTTTTTGAGCCAAATTCTAATCCAACCCAAATTGGATTGAACTATGCCCATCCAAATCTCATATCATGATCAACAATCATCTTAGGGTGATCAACTATCTTGAATTGGCTCAAATCAAGTCAACTTGGTGCTTTGACCAAGTCAGCCTTTAGCCCAAATAAAACTTAAACAAGCCAAAATCTACTATATACCAAATTGATTGAAACCTTTTATCCAAAGCAACTCATAATCAATGATTGAACATGACCAAACCCTCAATTGAGCCAAACTAACTCCAATTAGCCATTTGACCTAAGTTGACCTAAATTGGCCTAAAAATCTAAAATGGGTTAAATCATAATTTGCTCCAAATTGATTGCAACTAATGGCTCAAGTTCATTCCAAATCACTTTTTGAACTTAACCATAGCAATGATTGAGCCCAATTTGACCAATTGGTCAACTTGGCCCAACCTATCCTAAATTGACCTAAAAAGTCAAATTGACTAAAATCCAAATTAAACCCAAATTAAATCAAACCAAAGCTTACAATCATTTTCAATTAATCAATTGAACTTGAACCAACACCTAACCCAACCCAATTTGGTTAAATTGGTCAACTTAGCCCATTTGACCTATTTGAATCCAAATGAGCCAAAATCAAACCTAAGTCAAATTAATCAAAACAACTCAAACCAAAACTCTTCAAATCATCATTTAAACCTAACTCAAGTCTTGGTTTGACCCAATTTGACCAATTGGTCAACCCAACCCAATCTAACCCAAATGAGTCTACTTTGACCATATGAAGCTAAATCACCCAAAGCCAACCCATGGGACTCTACGACATGGCCTAACCTGACCCAAACCAGCCCAAATCCATAGTGGGTCTGACCCAAGCAATGAGCCATTGGACAAACCTTCTTTTCATTAGATCCTCACATTAACAAGCAAAGTCAACTCCGCCATCACTATGGTAGCCCCCAAGCACTTAAGTGAGGCTCCATCTGACCCACATAGCTCACCTAACCCATCCTAGGTCAGCCAAGGACTAAAGGGAGTTCACCTCTTCCTCACTCAAGCCAAAATCAAAAACCCATGGATTTAAGCCAAGAGGTCTTTGCACACCAGACCTTGGGCAACCTCTCACTACCTTCTCCACTAAAGTCAAGCCACATGGAGTTGGATGTGACCTCTCCGATGCCCTGAAGGCAGCCTGTCAGCTGAAACAAGCCAACCCAACTTATCCATCCATCAAGCATGATTTTGGGGTATACTCCCCCAGTTCGGGTGAGATTCGACACAATCCATACTGTGAGAGTTCCCTAAGCCATTTCAAAACTCCTCAAAGCTTTGTCAAGCATTCCAAAGCTCCCTCAATCATCCATTGCTCTCTACATGCGAAACCAAAATAGGGGATCCCTCCCTTGATTCAAACTCCTCCTCCACTCAATCAAATCTCAATTAAATTTACACACACCTTCACCACACCTAATCTAAGCCAACCAAATCATTTCCAAAGCTTCCAAACTGCCAAAGATAGGACTTCAATCAAGACCAAATGCCAAATCAAATGAGCTTGGTCCATAGAGTAAACCACTTCAAATCAAGGCTCATGTGGTTCAATAGGACTTCATTTCTACCAAATGAGGCTACCTCAGTCAAGGAGACCCTCAAAGATCAAGTCTTCCTTTATCGTGCAAGGATGAAAATCCTCTCTTTGCAGGAATGAAGCAATATGAATACATGATATTAAACATACAATATTCAGCTAAGGGGTTGCTAAATATTTTAATTATCTTGATTTAATGCCTAGGCTTTATATGAGGTTATGAGTTATTTAGAAAATTTAGTTATGAGTTGTACTTATGGTAGAAAAATTAATTTTTCTCTAAGAGTCTAATCGAATCCAGGTCACACATTAAATCAACATTCATAAAGAAACCAGAAAAAGGCATGTTATTTCTATTGCATAATTTAAACATAACATCAAGCATTTTATAAATCTAATGCAAAAGAATAAAAGACTGGTTCGGTCGGGTGACATCGTACAACCCGAAAAGAGAAAATGGATAGCTGAGCTCAACCATTATACAACTTAAAATATGAAAGAATAATTATAATTTATAAATGATTAAATGTTATGTGAGTCTTCTTATCTTCATTCTTCATATCTCCTTCATTTCTCCATTTGGATGTGCTTGCTTCAGAGGTATCACATGGCCTCCTAGGACAAAGCCTTCTAGCCACTGTTCATCTGAATCTCACATAACACTAATCCTAATTCCTAATACAAAATTACATAAAAAATAGAAAAAGTAAATTAAACTACACCTGTAAAATAAGTGTTAGCTAAACACATGATACAACCTAAGCAGTTATATGAATAATTTGGACTTAGAACCCATGCACATGGGTAACCAAGCCCACCTGTCCCAATTTAGATTATGCTTAGGGATTAAGTGACCTGCAAAAGAGAACATTTATATTTATTTTAAGCGCCCCTTAAGCATAATCTCCTACAAAAAATATAATTAGGCTAATCACAATCTACCATCCAGTCAACGAAGCATACACCTTAACATCCAGTCTAAAATAATACATCATAAACCAAACATACATCAAACTAAACACCACCCTAACATAAAGCTAGAAGTGGTGACTCAGTCTAAAGTGTGTGTATTAAGGCTTGTGTGGTATGTCTTAACTAGGCTTCGTTATGATTTTCTAAGTATGAAAGGATGTTTAATTATAAGAAGTTGATTTCATGTTAAGTGATTTCATTGATTTGATAATTTTTCTTAGCATTTTCTTTTGTTCCATTTGGTTTACACTTAACAATTAAGTATTATAAAGAGAAGAAAAGAGAGGATTACTCTCTTTTATCCCTACCTTAAGTCACTTCTAAAGTACATTAATTAGACTTAGTTCTCTTTAGTGAATGTCTTATTATATATTTTAATTAGTCCTAGTTTAGGTTTAAATAATCTCATTCAATTATCTTAAGATTAATTTAATCACATGACACATGTTCATTCATTTCTTTCCATTATATGTAGCATGCATATGATTAAATCCTAAGCATAACTATACATGCAATATATTTTTAGCACACTTAAATGAAAGATGCATAAATAAATTTTATAGAAAGTGAGATTTTCACTCATTAGCTAAATACACATTCAAATGTATAAAAGATTTAAGCAAGTACTTTGCCATTGTGAGCCAGGGGAGTGAGGTAAAGACCTCTTTGAGGCTACTTAAAGCCGTGCATCCTCGAATTATCCAGACTAGATATACCCGCTATTCTTAGATACACACGAATGTACAAACAACTACAAGAGTGAAAAACCATGCTAAAATTGCATCTTTAAAATATTTATACATATGGAATAAAGTTGAAAGGGGAAGACTTTCATTCATTAGCCAAATGCACACACAAGTGTATAAAAATTATAAGCAAGTATTTCACCATTATTAACCAAAGGAGTGAGGTAAAGACCTCCTTGGGGCTACTTAAAGTCGTGCATCCTCAAAATGTCCAGACTAGATATACCCGCTATTCTTAGATACACATGAATGTACAAACAACTACAAAAATGGAAGAATCATGATAAGGTTATATTTTTGAAATATTTATGCATATGGAATAAAGTCTTATCTAAATTCTAGTATTGAAGTATGTAAGAATGAAATCAAATGGAGTACATGTAATTGTTAAACTAGGGAAGTGAGGTAATCAAATGACCTCCTTGGGGCTAACTAAAGCCTCGTATTCCCGGGATGTCCAAGCTATATACCCATTAATATTCTTCCTTACATAAATCGATACATGAATGAAAGAAAAGAAACTTCACTTCATACACTTAAGCATTCATAGCATATATAATTATTCATTTATAAGTTTTGAAAAATATATTTGGATTTAATATGATAGTAGCCATGCATATATTAATTTAAATCAACACATGCAAGCTTGATATAAAGAAAACTATTTAATTTGATTTTGCAAGAGATGAATGCATTAATCAAGGGACATACAACATTTAATATGATTGAAAAGAAATAAAGGGACATAAGCACATGATTTCATTCAATCCAATTAACTCTTAAGCACAATCATATTAAATACGCTCATTTAAAATAAACTAAAATTTCTTAAAGTCATTTCAATTTCATGTTTGATTTGATTTAAGAAATATGAGAGGAGGGTTTGCTATTCCTAATCCCATTCCCCATGTGTGAGTTAATTTGATTTAATGAGAAGCAATTAGATTGATTTTATGGATTAATTAGGTTAAGGTGTGAATTAAATCAATTAATTAAACCATTAATTATATTATCTTAAGATAATTAATTAAATGATTATGAGCTAATGTAATATGCAAATAAATTGAAAGGTAAATAGTAATGATCCTATGAAATGAAAGGGGCTTAATGGAATTAGCTCACAATCACTAATTAATTGTTCTTAGGGAACTAACTTAATAACTTTTATGATTTTTTCACACATGTGAGCTAACCATAATTTTATTAAACTCTCTTTAGGCTATTAAGCACCTAAAGGTCTACCCATAGATCGATTAAGAGAAATCAGATGCAATTACCCTTTTAATTAGGTTAATCAAGTTATTAATATATTAATCCATTCTTATTTTCTTAATTACCAAATTTAATTGATTATCCCTTAAAATGAAATGGGCTTAAGGGGAAAAGATTGGGAAAGAGCTCCCAACCTAATTCCATAAGCCTCTTACTTAATCAAACATGATTTGATATGATTTGAGTATCAATTTAACTAATTAAGTTACTAATTAGTTAATTAATCATTAATTAGCATTTTTAGTTGAAAAAGAGAAAGAAACTTAGGGAAAAGATTTGGAGGAAGGTTTCAATCCAATTCCCTAAGTCTCTCCACTATTCAACAGTGATTAAGGGGTCCAATTTATTGATTAATTACTGTTCACATGCTTAATTATCACTTAATTAAGTCAAGAGAATAATTAAGTCTTAAGCAATCAATTTTTCCAATTAATCAACTAATAAATTCCAAGAAAATAGGGGAGGTAGAGGTCATCCCTTTAAATATTATCAAAAAGTTTGAAATTGATTGGTTAGTTAATTAGGGAGTAATTAGGCTAATTAAATTTTTAATTAAATCCTAATTAAGGAAAAATTATTATTTAAAATTAATCAAGGATAATTTTAATGGATTCCCCTCTGAAATACTTTTAAAAGGAGCCATTATTTATATTTTTTAGATTTTTCTACAATCAGCTATAAATTATAGAAGTTTCAGCCTTAAAAACTATTTAACTAACCTTAATTAAAGCCTAATCCCAACGGTGCCACATGGCACGCTGACGTGATGCACTTTCCATGTGGCACCACAGGATTGACTATTTAAGTAGTCACATTCATGCACTAAGTCAGCTAACGGTGAATGCGATATTGATCTTTGCCGTCCGATCTCGGATCGGATAGTGCATAGCAATCCCGCAGCATAAAAAAAGAAAAATAGATGGATCTAGCGCGATTTGATCAAAACCATCTATTCCAATCATGTGGAACAGATGGCCCATGATCCTCCTTCCAGCGAGCGACAAAAGACGAAGGCCGTCCGCCATGGATCACTCGATCTGAGCTCACCCGAGCTCAAATTCACTCCAAAATCAACTCACACCTTCACGTGAGGGGTCCACAAGGATCCAACAACTAGGATAGGATCACATGCAAATTTCCTTCATAAAAGACCAACACCACTAAAGCTAGAGATCAATTTTCATATAATTATCTCACCGAAGCTAAGGCAAGCGTCATGCTTGATAAAGCTTTAGTGGCAGGATTGTGCCACAATTGGATTGGTTCCACCCGGATAGCTCAGAAGGTCCAAGGATCGAGATTTGGAGCTTCAGTCTTGATCAAAGTCCCTCCTCCGATGGCCTTGGAGCTTAGGAAATGGCATAGGTAGTTTCGACGAGGTATGTGGAAGGTGTGTGTATGAGGAATTGATGTTTGGTTGAGAAATGAGCAAGCTTGGATTGGGATCGAGCTCCCTATTTTGCTGCCAGGGAGGAAAATCTGAAGTGGGGAAGGCTTGGAAATTGCTCTAGGGGTGCTAGGGCATTTCGTTTCACTCTTAAGAGCTCTCATGAATCGAATGGTATTATTTCTCATGCGAATTGATGGGGTATACCCCTCTGTCTTTGAGGTGAGACAAAGCTTCTCATTTTCATTGACGATACCGCTAGGCGTGGTGGTCTCCATCAAGTCCACATGGCTAGGTTTGGTTGGAGGAGTGCTGGGGAGGTGGCTAAAGGCTTGATCTTGGCTGATCTCTTGGCTTGGATCTTTTGGTTGCTCGGTTTATAAGGGAGGTGAGTTAACTCGTGCCCTTTTGGTCTGTGGCAAGTCCTAGCCCTTTCATAGTGGGCTAGGAGGTTTAGGGATGCTCCATTTGGAAGTTTGATGACTTCCAAGGATGAGAAGAGAGTGGACTTTGATATTTGAGGAAATAATCAAATGTGGGAGAGGATCCATAGAGAATTTGCATTGGACTTGACTCCTAATGGGTTTGTATTGATTTTTAGCTAACCTAAGATGGGTTTGGGTTTGGTTAGATCATCCTCCAAGGTCCCATGGGTTAGTTTATGAGTTTTGGCTCAATTTGGTCATATGGATTCAATTTGGGTCATGTTGGGTTAGGTTGACTAATTGGTCAAATTGGGTCAAACCAAGGCTTGGGTTAGGTTCAAATGATGATTTGAAGAGTTTTAATTCAAGTGGTTTCAATCAATTTAGCCTAGGTTTGATTTTGGCTCATTTGGATTAATATAGGTCAAATGGGCAAAGTTGACCAAATTGGACAAATTGCCTTGGGTTAGGTGTTGGTTCATGTTGAATTGGTTAATTGACAATGATTGTAGGCTTTGGTTTGAATCAATTTAGATTTAATTTAGATTTTGGTCAAGCTTAAGGAAATGGCTTAAAAGGCTTGAATTGGGTTTTGGCTACTTGGATTTATATTTAGGAATATAAATGAAGATATAAATGATTCATGAGAAAATCATTTGAGTTTAAAGTGACTTGGAAGAAAATTTAACCAAGCTCATGGATGTAGGTTAAAAGGGCTTAGAGGGATATCAATGTAGTTTGATTTATTTTTGGTTATTGGAAGGTGGGTTTCATTTATATTTATGAATATAAATGGAGAAATAATTGATTTATAAAGAAATCAATTAATTTTGGGTTGATTTGAGTTAAGATTTGGTTAAGCTTATGGAGGTAGGTACAATGGCTTAAGAAGGGTCTTGGCTTGGTTTGATTTAATTTGATTTGGGTATGAATTTCATTTATATTTGTGAATATAAATGAAGGAATAATTGATTTATAAAGAAATCATTCAAGTTTGGGATAACTTAGGTAGAGATTTGGCTAAGCTTATGATAATGGGTCATATAGCTTAGGAAGAAATTTTGGAACTTGGATTTGATTTTAGGATTGAATAATTTGAAGTTGGATTTGAATTGGAATTTGATAGCTTAATTGAAGGACTGAATGGATATTTGAGATAATCAAATGAATTGGGATTGATTTGAATTTGGTTAAGGCTAAGTCCATAAGATAAAATCAAAGGGCTTAGAAAGGATTTTGAATTCAATCATAAGGTTCATGGAGAATTTTAAGCTTGAATTTGATCATGGGATTGATTATAGGTCTTAGAAATTTGGTTTGGATTTGGTATGAATTTGAGGTTTGGTTTGAGAAGGAAAGCATGGATTGGGTTTAAGCTATAGGGTAGGCAAGTCTCCCTAAGTCCCTAAGGCATGACATATCCCTATGGCTAACTCTTCTAAGTATCTAGGCTTAGGTTAAGTGTTGACCTAATCACTATAAGTGTCTTAAGGCTAAGGAGCTCTTAGTGTCTATAAGAGTCCTAGATCTATGATGAGGAAGTTGAGAACTCACTCCAAAAGTGAGGTCAACAAAATGCCTCACAATAGGTGTGGTGTAACTGATAAGACATACCGCACATATTGGCATTGACTGAGATGATCAACAATGTCCAAAGGATTACAAGTGTTAATGAAAAAGATATATCCCTAAACCGAAGACATAGACAGGATCATAATCTTAGTGCAATGCAACTCAACTTATGCCAAGGGCATAAGAGAGGGAGGAGGAGTCCACTAAGGGATTGAGTATATGAACCTTCCACTAGGCAAGCAGGTTCAGGATATCCATAGAGGATAAGGGTTTGAGTTTGATTACAAATATTATTTGGGGAAAGAAGATCCACTAGGGATTAGGATTTATAATCCACTGGAGATGGGTGCATGAACCTTCCACTAGGTAGGAGGTTCAGATTTGTTTAGGGATGTATTTGCTGGGGATAACAATTTGATTTAATTTGATTTGACTGTTATGATTTGGCACTCCACTGGGGATGATATGATTTGGTTTAAGGTGAAGTCGAGAGTGTATCTACTGGAGATCTGTGCACAGATACGTTGAGGAATAAGGTGGATTTGATTTGATGGAATTATTTGGTTTGCTTGGGAAGAATACACTAGGGATAAGAGTGGATTTAATATATGGACCATATCGGTGTGTGATGGGTCTATTGAGAAGGGGCTATATCAGTCTTGGCTTAACTTAGATTTATAAATCTAAAGGGAAAGTCTACCAACCATAATGTAGGACTAACCAACCTAAGGGTGACTACTGAAAGAGTGCCGCTAGAGAGTTACCTCAACTCAAAAATAGTCAGAAATATCATTTTAATTTAATGGACCCTATCGGTGTGTGATGGATTCACTAAGAAGGGGCTATATTAGCCTTGGCCAATCTCAAATTTACAAATACAAAAGGATAGTCTACCGGCTGTGGGGTAGAGCTAACCAACCTAAAGGGTGCTTTTGGTGTGCAACGATTGTGCTAGGAAGAAAGCGTATAAACTTACATCTTCCAAAGTGGAGAGCAATCACTGGGGTGATCGGTTGGTCACATAATAAATCAAACCCGACCTAAGGCTGTCTGTCAGCATGCAATAATAGTGCTAGAGAGAATACATAGTTGACTTATATCTTCCAAAGCAAGGATGACAGCCAAGGTGACCTGTTGGTAGCACAACAAGTCAAACCTGACCTAAGGGCAACTATTGAGAGAGTGCCGCTTGTGATTTATCTCAACTCAAGAGTAGTCAGGTGAGTCCTATTGGGAGTTTCACGGACACTGCCCTAAAGATAGGATGCCTGCTTGGAAAAAGGTATCATTGGGGGTGTCTTAATCCACAAGTGAATATATATTTTTATTTATATATTTGTGTGGAGTGCGAGGGACCACACTTAAAAGGAGCTTATATCAGCCCAATCCTATCTCAGACTTACTGGACCAAGGGAGAATCTGTCTATCCACAAGATGGATTGTCCAACCATAGGGATGACTACTAGGAAAGAGGGACTGTCCAATCCAAGAGTAACCCGGGTAGTGTCTAAATGGGATCGCTAATGAAGTGATCCAAATAGAGTGCCCATAGGGAAGGTGCCTACTAGGGACTTTATCCTGGACCCCATAAAAGAAATCTTATAGGTGTACAGTGGCCAACTCTATGAGAAAGCTTGTAGACTTACATCTGCCATAAATGGTGTATCCATCGGGTGGGTTGCTGTCATCATAGTGAGATCCAACCAACCAAAGGTGCCCATCAGTGTGCGATGATCAATCTGAGTAGAAGGCATGTAGAATTACATCATCACTAATGAAAAATGATCACCAGGATAGTATGTCATCAGTGGGATAGATGTTATCTGACTTAGGGCGACTACTAAATGGGGAGTCTCATATGAGGACTAAACCCAGACTTGAAGTAGTTAGGAGGAAAGAGCCACTGGGGGACTTATCCTAAATCTTAAATATACTCGACCTAGTTAGTGCATGATGGCTAGCTCGAGAAGAAAGCGTATAGGCTTACATCCTCTTAAACAAAGTCAACATGAGGTAGCTTATCGGCAGTACAGTAAAGCCTACCAAACTAACAAGGCGCTCGTTGATTTGTAATGGCCAATTTAAGAAGAAAGCTTGTAGACTTACATCCTCTAAATAAGGAACCACTCGGGTGACACACTAGCAAACTATCATGTCAGCCCGACCTAGAGTGACTAATGAGTGAGTGCCACAACGGGCTTTATCCCACATTAAAGTAGCCCAAGATAAAAGATGTGTTTATTTTATATATGTTTGTGCATAGTTTGTGTTAGTTTTGTGTTGATAAATGATAAGATGCCGCTTGGGTTCCTTACACCTACCCTTGGCAGATTCGCAAACAAAGATATTTTCAAAATATGAAGAAATGGGATTTTAGATGAAAATAAGTTTTATTGATAATCAATTTTTAAACAAGATTTATGGATAATATTTTCTTAGGTAGAGCCCATTGATTGGAAGCATTGGGCGCTCTCCCTTACCATTTATAAGCTGATAAGATCATCCTTGGTAGGCCTTCTCTATGGCAAAAGGGTCTTCCCAAGTGGGTTCAAACTTGCCTCCCATCTTTTGACAGACAATAATTGGTCTCTTTAGAACTAAAGCAAGCTCTTCTACTTGAAAAGCTCTAGGACCAACCAACTTGTTATGAGCTTGAATTATTTTGGCTTTGTACAACTCAAGGTTCTAGCATACCTGGAGGCGTCTCTCCTCCAAACCTTCAAGCTCTTATAACTGCAACTTGACGTCTGCTCCATTTTGATTTTGCTACCCATAACTATCCTTAGTGATGGGAGTTGGAATTCTAATGGTAGAATGGCTTTGGACCCATATACTAAGGAGAAAGGGGTAGACTGAGTTAGAGTTCTGTATGTGGTGCGGTAAGCCCATAAGGCTTTAACTAACTGCTCATGCCACTATCATTTATTTTTGTCGAGTAACTTCTTTAATAACAAGATGAATATTTTGTTGAAGGCTTTTGCCAAGCCATTTGCCCACGGGTAATAGATTGTAGAATATCTCCAATCTATGTCATATCTCCGGGAAAAAATGTTGATTTTAGTGCTCTTGAATGTAGTACCATTATCAGATATAATTCATCGAGGCACCCCAAATCTATATATAATATGGTTCTTGAAAACTGGAGCACATGCTGAGCTGTGACCTCTCTGAGTGATTCCCTCCACCTACTTGGGAAAGTAGTTGGTGGCAGCTAGAATGAATTGATGACCCTTGAAAGAAGGAGGATCAATCAGACCCACTATGTCAGTACCCCAACCCTCAAATGGGCATGTGGCCAAGGTAGGGTGTAGAATGTTGGGTGATTGGTGTAAGACCACACTATGCACTTGACATTGGTGGCACCTTCTAGCTACATCCATGAAGTATGTGATCATCGAAGGCTAGTAGTATTCTAGTCTCTTAATCTTGGCTTTCATTTTTGGACTGGATTGATGCGCTTCACTTGACATTGGTGGCACTTGAGTGTACAAGGTGTCATCCACAATAGCTTAGGAAAGGGCTCTCTGCATCACCTGATGTGCTAGGGCCTTCTCTTAAGGTAGTTTTCTTATATTTAGATAATCCATGAATGGTTGCCTCCAATCTGACTCATCATTCTTTTTGAAAATGGAAACCAAGGGATAAGACTTGTCTATTTTAGACTCTTTTTGGTATTGACTCATCTTCTGTGCATGCCAACTCTTTAACAAGCTTGGCTAAAGCATCCACTACAGTGTTCACTCCTTGAGGAAATTTGTAAATGGTAACCTCTGAGATTTAGGCCAATAACTCCATATCATCTGCATGCCAACTCTTTAACAAGCTTACAAAAGCATCCACTACAGTGTTCACTCCTTGAGGAAATTTGTAAATGGTAACCTCTGAGATTTAGGCCAATAACTCCATACTGTACTTGTGGTAGTGATGGAGCATAAGCTTTAGAACATTATACGACCCAATGATTTAGTTGATGACTAATTGAGAATCCTCAAAGATGTTGATATCCTAGATGTATAGCGTAATGGCTAACTCATCGGTAATAGAGCCTCATATTTCATTGTTGGTGCATGGATTGGATGATATGAGAATCTCATTACATTGGGTCGGAGTTAAGAAAACTATTCTACCTCTTTCCTGAAAGAGTGGTTCTTCTCCCTTTTGAAAGGAAGCTGAACCATCAAAATACATCTCCAATGATGGATGTTAGTGTCCCCTAAGTTCATGATTTATTCATTGGGGAGGTCATCACTATGCAAGGAATCAACAAGAAGTGGGTAAAAATTTGCTTTATCCTTTTCACCAGGGGTATGAAAGTGATGTCAAACTATGATAAAATTATGGACCAATGCGCCAACTGTCCAGATAGTGTCAGGCCATGTCATGAGATTTTGTAGTCGATTGATCCTAAATATCAAGTTTACCTTATGAGAAAGAATGTAGTGCTGTAGATTTTGGGATGCAAAGATTAAAGCTAGGCAGTGCTTTTCAATAGGCGAATAATTTACCTCAGTGGGGATTAGATGATGACTTAGATAGTAGAGTGCATTCTCTTTCCCTTCATCATTGGTTTGGGCCAAGCAAAGGGAGTCATATAATGCAGCAGATATAGTATCAATTGCGGATAAAGCTAGAAACAAAGATCATTAGGTAGTGCTTGATGTCTTCGAAGGCATGTTGACACTTATCATCCCACTTGAACTTGGCATCCTTTTTGACAAGTGCTAAAAATGGTTGGCATCTTCCTAACAGGATGGAAATGAAGCATCTTAGATACACCAACTGCCCTCAAAATGATCTAAGCTGAGTTAGACTTTTAGGGGGTGGCATTTCTAATATCGCCTTGATCTTCTCTCGGATCAATTTTAATACACTTCGTGGATTCTTAATTATCTTAACCATTCAAAAACTAATCTCAAGTCAAAGAGATGGTATTCTTTTTCTTTATTTTTGATAATGAGATCATCGACATAACATTCGACTTGATGATGAATGAGTTCATCAAAGATTCGAGTCATGGCCCACTAGTATGTAGCACTACCATTTTTAAGGCCGAAAGGCAAGGCCCTATAGCAAAAGATTCTGATCGGGGTTCGAAAGGTAGTATTTCTTTCATTTTTAGGGGTCATCTTTATTTGGTTATAACTAGATGAGCCATCCATGAAAGATAAGACTGCATGAGATGAAGTAATGTCCACCATCAGTTCTGGTATTGGTAATGAAAATTCATCTTTTGGACATGTCTTATTTTGATCCCTAAAATTGACGCATATATGAATTTGGCCATTCTATTTCTTAACTAAAATGACACTGGCTAACCAGGTAGGACATTTTTCTTCCCCGATGAAGCCATCATCGATCATATTCTTGACTTCAAAATGACATATTGTTGTCAATCGCATGCCTAGGAGGTATCTTGATAGTTAGCACTAGGCTCTATTACATGGACTACTACATTGAAGATAAACCGGGCATCTTTTGTAATCATGCAAAGTAATCCTTAAACAATAATCTAACTAAGTCATTAGTTTTAGTATTATTCAGGAAAAAACTGATGTATGTTGGACGTGGATTGTCTTCAAATTCTAAGTTAATTTTTTTGAGCTCATCAATAGTTGATCTGATCTCCTATGCATCTTTTACTTTAAAGTCATTCAGATCATTTAAAGTTTCTAAACACACCTCTTTATATGAGTTGGCATGATTTGAAAAGAATCGATCACATTCCAAATGATTAGTGCCGACTAGACAATAATCATCATGATCAACTGGACTCACTATCCCGAATCCTAGTCTTGGTTTTGATTGAGGATGACTGCTTTGTTTGTCACATAACATTTCAAAGTAGTTTGGCCTGTGTTTAGACCAAGTATGTGGGATTAATCCCATCTTTACTAGATTAAGAATACCAGGCGAGTACTAATCAAAGGCTAATTGTATTAAATCTTTATATGAATCATTCTCAAGTTTTACCTCAGCTTTCTGACTTGAGGATGATGCTCCTAAAAATAATCTCTAAGTCTTTCCATATATGGGTGACTTAGGGACTTCTTTAACTACCAAACCCTCAACTTTTTATGAGAAAAGTGGGTTAAAGCTAAGGTTCCTAACTAATGCCTGACCATTTCATATACATACTTGGATACATTTATACTTTGCTTTGGAACCCGATCTTCATCACTATCCTGCTCAAGTGTCACCTCAAAAGGGATCTACTACTGAGAATAGCTGGTTGGTGTGCTAACCACGTAAGACTCATCCTCTAAACTAGACTCTAAGTCTATGTGGATAGCAGGTGTACTCCTGGTGGCTGGGACATACCTCATATTGGGTGACCAATAGGGATGCTTTCCACCTCGGGGGCTGCTTCTAAATTGTCCTCTTCCTCTGCTTAGTGGAGGTCGGGTCACCCTACCCATATGTTCGAATAGAGTAACGAACTGTGGGTGGAATTTAATGTCAGGCTCTATATCTTCCTCTAAGTCCATGTCTCTTTTTTTTTCTTTTTTTCTTTTTTCTATTTAATTTTCTTTTCTTTAATTTCTTTTTGTCCCTCATGAGGATCTTGACTAAGCTCATGAGAATGGACTTGTTAGTTTTTGGGAAGGAAATAGGCTGCATCCTCATATATCCCGATCTCATGAACCGTGAATGGTTTGAGATCTCCTTTGATGCGGTACTCAATTCCACCTCTCATGAACTTCATGCAATGATGTAGAGAGGATAGACTATGTTGTTTTCATGTATCCATGGTCTCCCAAGCAAAGCATTGAAAGATGTATCTGAGTCTATGATATGAAACTTAGTTTCTGTCTTCCAATCATCTATCTCTAATGGCAACACTATGGAGCCTAAATCCTTCTTGCCTTGTTCATTGAATCCTCTCAACATCATCCTCTCCTTTTGGAGTTTGGAGATGTTGATCCTCAAGTAGGCAAGGGTTCTTAGACTCATAATTATGGTGTTTATTTTCAGTATGGGTATGGGGGACACCACACAGATCTGAGGTTACTTGAGATGATCTTACAACATCGGAATGGTGCACTATCTCAAAAGATAGAAATCACCACCCTATAATGGACCTAATCACCTAATAAGGATTCCTAAGGCATGATGGGTCTTCGAATATATCATAAATTTTTCTTCTACTTTACATGGATGAATAAAGAAGGGTTTATTTAAATCAGGTTCTAAAGTTCCCTATAGGGGCAAGCCCCATAGTTAATTACGTCATAAAAAAGTGAATTCATTAGGAATACTCTCGATTAAAGTAGGTAATTATTATCTCTGAAGATTTTAAAGATAGGACTATCAATAAATTGGTTATACTTGAAAAATCAATCGGGGAAGATTAAGAAAGAGAGACTTATTATCAGAGCCAAAAGAGATGAGTAGGGAATGCTCATGATACTAGAAAACCTAGTGAGCATTCTAACATATCCTATAGTTGGGCTTTATATGTTTGAAATTGAGGAGAATTATATGTTTAAATTAGAATTTTATTAGAAGTCTAGGGCTTATAATCCCACAATACAAGGTTGTGGGAATGCCTAAGAGGTGAAAATTTATGCTTGTAGCCCAAAGAAAATAACAACCTCAGATCCTAAATCTAGGGAGTTTCAGGGAGGGTTGAAGCACATCCCAAATCTAAGCGAATATGGGTATATGATTTATCTCCACAAGAGAGGGTAAATCACCCGACTGCTAGACTTATAACTGCCTGGAGTGGCTAACTCCTCCTACGCTTTAAAACTATGTGGCCAAGTTATATGATTTTGCAAGATGGTTAGGTTATTAGTATTTAGAAAGAGACTAAAGTTATAGCATGAGTGGTATGAACAATAACTTAGTCTAATGCAAATCTTTTCAATTTTTATTTCATTTTGGACTCCTCATTTTGATAAAGTCCATAAGATTTTCATATTTTTAAATGCATGATGAAATGAGGTTATTGGCTAAATCAGAGAGAAAGAGGTGTTTTCCACCATAGAGGAGACCCTCAAAGTTCAAGTCTTCCCTTATTATGCAAGGATGGAAACCCTCTCTTAGCAAAAGTGAAATAAAATAGATGCATGATATTAAACATACAACATTCAGTTAAGGGGCTGTTAAATCTTTTAGTTATCTTGATTTAATGCCTAGCCTTTATGTGAGGTTATGATTTATTTAGAAAATTAGGTTATGAGTTATAGTTGGGGTAGAAAGTTTATTTTTTTTCCTAAGAGCCTAATTTAGGCCACACATTAAATCTCTATATAAGTAAGAAACTAAGAAGAGGCATGCCATTTTTATTGCACAATTGTAAACAAAATATCAAACAATTTATAAATCCAACGTAAAAGAATAAAAGGCCGGTGTGGTCGGGTACCACCGTACAATTCAAAAAGAAAATGGGTAGCTGAGTTCTACCCTTATACAACCCGGTATATAAAAGAATAATTACAATTACAAATGATAAATGTTATGAGGATTCTTCATTCTTCATTCTTCATGTCTTCACTTCTTTCCTCCTTTGGATTTGTTTTGGATGTGCTTGCTTTAAAGGCATCATGGGGGCCTCCCAGGACAAAACCTTCTAGCCTCCGCTCATCATAATCCCCCATAACACTAATCCTAATTCCAAATGGAAAATTATGTTAAAATATAAAAAATAAATCTAACTACACTTACAAAATAAGTATTAGCTAAACACACCATATAACCCAAGCAGTTATATGAATAATTTGGACTTAGCACCCTGCACATGGGTTACCAAGTCCACCTAGCTTAATTGGGATTAAGCTTAGAGGTTAAGCAACCTGTAAAAGAGAGAATTTATATTTATTTTAAGCACCCCTTAAGCATAGTCCCTTGCAGAAAATATGATTAAGCTAATCACGGCCTAACATCTAATCTACAAAGCATACATCCCTAACATCCAGTCTAAAATAATACATCATAAAACCAAACATTCATCACACCATGTACCACCCTAAAATAAAGCTAGATGTGGTTTTAATTCTAAAGTGTGTGTATTAAGGCTTGAGTGATATACCTTAACTAGGCTTTGTTGTAATTTTCTAAGTATGAAAGGATTTGATTATGAAGGATGGTTTCACTTTAAGTGATTTAACTAATTTGTAAGTTTTACTTAATATTTTTTTTGTTCCATTTAGTTTACACTTACAACTAAGTGTTATAAAGAGAAGGAAAGAGAGGATCACTCTCTTTTATCCCTACTTAAGCCACATCTAAAGCATATTAATTATTTCTCTTTAATGAATGACTTATTACATATTTTTATTAATCTTAAGTTTAGGTTCACTTTAAATAATCTTATTCAATAAGAAAAAGCATCTTAAGACTAATTCAAATTAATTACTATCACATAACACATGTTTATTATTTTCTTTCCATCATATGTAGCATGCATATGACTAAGTCCTAAACATATCTATACATGCAATATGTGTTGGAACACTTAAATGATGAATATGAACATGTACATTTAAAGTTTATATTTTGCCTTTTGATTGAATTATTTTTATCATATTAATTTAAACTCTATCTAAATTCTTATGCAAAGATACATATGAATGAAGCTAAACAGGTACGTGTTATTGTTAACTAGGGAAGTGAGGTAATCAAATGACCTCCATGGGGCTAGCTAAAGCCTCATATTCCCGGGATGTCCATTCTAAATACCATTTGCATTTAAGCACATGTAAGTTTGCATACATGAATGTAAGAAAGAGAGCTTTTGATCACATGATTAATTAATTCTATTACTTAAACAATTGTAAATGCATGTATTTTGGTAAAAAAAAAAGAAGGTTTTGACTCCATAATTAAGTACACACACATGTATGAGAGACATGAGCTAGTATATAACTTATTAACCAGGGAAGTGAGATACCAAATGACCTCCTTGGGGCTACTTAAAGCCTCGTATTCTCAAGGTGTCCAGACCAACTATTTTCTTTTCTCAAATACATATGAATGTACACACAAATAAAGGAGAGCAAACCATGCAAAAGTTGTATTTTATTTGATTGAAAAGATTTATATGCATGGAGTAAATCTTATTTAAATTTTAATATTGAAATATGTAAGAATGAAATTAAATGGAGTACATGCCATTGTTAATCAGGGAAGTGGGGTAATCAAATAACCTCCTTGGGGCTACTTAAAGCTTCATATTCCTGGGATGTCCAGACTAAATACCCATTAACATTCTTACTTACATAAATCAATATATGTGAGTGAAAGAAAAGAACTTTACTTCATACAGTTAAGCTACAATCATTTGCAATTTTGATGTATTTATAACTAGCATTTATAGCATATGTAATCACTTGTTTATAAGATTTGAAAAATAGATTTGGATTTAATAGTGATAATAGCCACACATATGTTAATTTGAATCAACACATGCAAGCTTGACATAAAAAAATCATTTATGTTTAATTAATTTTTGAAGAAATGAATGCATGATTCAAGTTGTATATAATATTTTTATATGATTGGAAAGAAATACAGAAACACAAGCATGTAATTTCATTCAATCCAACTAATTTCTATGGACAATCATATTAACTAAGCTTATTTAAAATGAACCAAAGCTTCTTAATGTCCCTTTTAATTTTATGTTTAACTTAATTTAATATATGTGAGAAAGATTTGCTGATCAAGTCCTATTACCCATATGTGTGAGTTAATTTGATTTAATAAGAAGCAATTAGATTGATTTTATGGATTGATTAAGTTAGGCATGGATTAAATCAATTAATTAAACCCTTAGCTATGTTACCTTAAGGTCATTGAATAAATGATTATGAGAAAATGATATGCAATTAAATTGAAAAGTAAATAGCAATGCTCCTATGAAATTAAAGAGGCCTAATGGAATTAGCTCATAACTATTTATTAATTAAGCTTAAAGAACTATTTTAATTACTTTCATGATTTTCTCACACATGTGAGCTAATCATAATTTCATTAAACCTCTTTATGTTCTTTAACACCTAAAGCTCTACCCAAGATGAATTAAGGGAAATAAGATTTAACTAGATTTTTTAGTTTAATTAATTAAATCATTAATCCATCAATTCATCTCTCTTAATTAATTATCAAAGTTAATAATTATCTTTTGGAATGAGATGGGCTTAAGGAAAAGATAGGGAAAGAGGTCCTAACCTAATTCCATAAGCCATCTACTTGATCAAGCATGATTTTATGTGATTTGAATTTTTACTTATCTAATTAAGTTATTAATTCATTAATTAATCATTAATTAGTACTTTGGTTGAAAGAGAGGGAAAAATTGGAAAAAGGATTAGGAGGGATGCTCCAATCCACTTCCCTAAGTATCTTTGTTCAATAGTGATTATGGAGTCCAAATAATTAATTAATTACTATTTATATGCTTAATTACTCAATGAAGTTAAGATGATAATTCAAGCTTAATTAATCAATCCTCCTAATTTAACAAGTAATAAATCCCCAAAAAATTAGAGGAGGCGGATGTCATCCTCTGAAATATTATCAAAAATTTTGGGATCAATCACTTGAGAGATTAGAGAGTAATTAAGCTAATTAAGTTTTTAATTAAACCATAATTAAGGTTTATTTACTATTCAAAACCAATTGAAATATTTTGTAAAATTCTCCTTTGAAATACCTTTAAAACGAGCAATTATTTGTATTTTTTGGATTTTTTATAATTAGTTATGAATTATATCAGTTTCAGCCTTAAAATCCATTAATTAACCTTAATTAAACCTAATCTCGTCGGCAGCATGTGGCACGCTAACGCAACGCACTTTTCACGGCACCGCAAGAGTTATTAAGTTATTATCAGTGTCATGTTGAGTTATGGCGTTGCAGATTGATCCCCGGCCCAATCTCAATCGCAGGCGATCAAACCCATGATGTAAAGGAGAGAAATGAGGGAGATCTAGCACGATCTAATCAAAGCCATCCATTCCAATCATGTGGAACGGATGACCCTGATCCTCCTTCCTGCGAGCGATGAATGATGGATCCCGTCCATCATGGATCGGTCGATCCAAGCTCACCCGAGCTTGGATTCACTCCAAACTCAACCCACACCTTTGTGTGAAGGATCCAATGGCTAAGATGCGCTTAAATGAAAAATTCCTTCATAAAGGACCAACCTAATTTTCTTATATCTATGGTTTAAAGGAATTACCTCACCGGAGCTCAAGATCGGTAGTGGGATCAATGGAGGTAGCTTCGTTTAGTAGAGGCGAGGCCCTATTGAGAAGCAATCAAGCCAATTCCACTTGGTTTGCTTGATTGGCCAAAAATAGAGATTTGGAGCTTTGGTCTTGATCGAACTCCTTGCTCCGGTGGGTTAGAAGCTTGGGAACGAGTTGGGTAGCCTCGACGAGGTATGGAGATGGTGTGGGAACGAGCAATTGAAGTTTGGTGGCAAATTAAGAGAGTTTGGATCGAAGATAGCCTCCCATATTTTGGTTCTGCATAGGAAGAGGGAATGCTGAATGTGGGAAGCTCAGAATCACTCTATAACTCATAAGGAAGCTCAGTTTGGTGTTAAGAATCTTGCACGAAGTGAATTGGTTTCATTCCCATTTGATTTGGGGGGAGTATACCCCTTTGATTTGCTGAGTTGGACGGACGGGATGGCCTCCAATTTTTTGGCAAACAAGCCACCGTCAGAGCATCAAAGGTGTCTCAATCGAGTCCATGTGGCTCAATTAGGTAGGAAGAGGTCATGGGAGGTGGCTCAAGGCTTGATCTTGGCTGATTTGATTTCCTTGATCCCTTAGGTGCTTGGCTCACCTCCCTTTGGTCCATGGCTTACCTAGCATGGGTCAGGTGGCCTAGGTGGGTTAGGTGCACCCTCATTTAGAAGTTGGATGGCTGCCATGGTGATGGGAGAGTGGACTTTGCCATTTATGGGTGTAATCCTATGTGAAGAGGGCTTACCAATGGATTATGGCTTGGATGAGGCCCACATGGCTTTTGGGCTGAATTTGGGCTAACCTAGGGTCAATTTTGGTCAGGTTTGGTCAGCCACCAAATCTCATGGGCTGGTTTTATGGGTTTTGGCTTCATTTGGTCAAATGGGTTCATATGGGTTCATGTTGGGTTGGGTTGACCAATAAGTAAATTGGGTCAAACCAAGGCTTAGTTGGGTTCAAATGATGATTTGAAGAGTTTTGGTTCAAGTGGTTTCAATCAATTTGGCCTAGGTTTGATTTTGGCTCACTTGGATTCAAATAGGTAAAATGGGCTAAGTTGACCAATTTGACTAAGTTGAGTTGGGTTAGGTGTTGGTTCATGTTCAATTGAAAGTGATTGTAGGCTTTGGTTTGAATCAATTTGGATTTAATTTGGATTTTGGCCAATTTAACCCTTTAGGTCAATCTGGGCTAGGTTGGGTCAAGTTAACTAATTGGTCAAATTAGGCTCAATTATGGCTTTAGTCAAGTTCAATAATCAATTTGGAATGAACTTGTATTGGTTGCAATCAATTTGGGTTAGATCATGATTTGACCCATTTTGACTTTTCCGGCCAATTTGGGTTAACATGGGTCAAAGGGCCAATTGAACTTGGTTTGGCTCAATTGAGGGTTTAGTCATGTTCATTGATCAATAGTTGGTTAGAATCAATGGCTTCAATCAATTTAGTGTATGGTGAGTTTTGGCTAGTTTAGGGTTCATTTGGGCTAAAGGTTGACTTGCTCAAAGGACCAAGTTGACTTAGTTTGACTTAATTCAAGCTGGTTGATCATCCTAGGGTGATTGCTGATCATGATATGAAGCTTGGATGGGCACGATTCAATCCAATTTAGTTTGAATTAGAACTTGGCTCAAAAAGTTCCTTTAGGCCACTTTGGGTTAAGTGGACCTAAATAGGTTAATTGGTTTGGTTTTGGCTTGATTCAAGTTTAGATGAACTTATATATGAGCCTAGGATTGAAATATAAATACAACTACAATCAATTTGGAGTTGAATGGATTTTGGCTCATTTGAAGTTTTCAAGCTAAATGGGCTAACTTAAGCTTGAGTTGGGTTGACTTGAGTTTGGTTTGATAATTATAGGTTTCATTTATATTTAGGTAAATGATTGAAGGAATGATTGATTCAAGAGAAAATCAATTAGTTTTGGCTTGATTTGGATAGGATTTAGCCAAGTCCAAGGAAATGGCTTAAAAAGCTTGAATTGGGTCTTGGTTTGATTTTGGACTTAGTTTTGGTTGTGTGAATTTATTTTTCATTTATATTTGGGAATATAAATGATGATATAAATGATTCATGAGAAAATCACTTGAGTTTGGAGTGATTTGGAAGTAAATTTGACCAAGCTTAAGGATGTAGGTCAAAAGGTCTAAGGATGAAATCAATTTAGTTTGATTTATTTTTTATCATTGGAGGGCGGGCTTCATTTATATTTATAATTATAAATGAAGGAGTAATTGGTTTATAAAGAAACCAAAAAATTTTGGGTTGATTTGTATAAGATTTGGCTAAGTTCATGGAGGTGGGTCCATATGGCTTAAGAAGGGTTTTGATTTGATTTATTTGATTTAGCTTTGGATATTTGAGTTTATATCTCATTTGTATTTGTGAATATAAATGAAGATATAAATGATTCATGAAGAGATCAATGAAATTTAGATTGAATTGGGTGGATATTTAGCTAAGTTTATGGAATTCAACCATAAGGCTTTAAGTGAGATTTTGATTTTGGATTTGATTATGGGTTCTAATCATTTGGTTTGAAATTTGGATTTGGAATTTCATAAATATTTGAGGGATTGAATTGATCTTGGAAAAGTCAATTGAATTTGGATTGATTTGAATTTGGTTAAGGCTAAGTCCATAAGATGAAATCAAAGGGCTTAGGAAGAATTTTTATTTTGGATTTGATTATGGGTTTCAATCATTTAGTTTGAAATTTGGATTTAGATTTAGTATTTGAGTTGAATTTGTGGTTTAGTTTGAGAAGGTAAGTATAGGTTTGGTTTAGGCTATAGGGTGGGCAAGTCTCTAAGTCCTTAAGGCATAACCTATTCATGTGGCCAACTCTTCTAAGTCCCTAAGCTTAGGTTGAGTGTTCACCTAATCACTAGAAGTATCTTAGACTAAGGAGCTCTTAGTGTCTATAAGAGTCCTAGATCTATGATGAGGAAGTTGAGAATTCACTCCAAAAGTGAGGTCAATAATAATGTTGATTGATGCACCTTGGTCAACCAGAACTCTTGATAACTTGTATCTGCCAATGTCCATTGTAATGTAAATAAAGCAGTTATGCTTAGTCATTCCTAGAAGCAAGTCTTTATCACTAAATGTAACTCTATGATTTTCTTTAAGCTGTGTGCCTCCTCTTTAGTAGTGATCAACTAAGTTAAGCATATCTCTTGATCAAGAAGAGCCTTGATTAGAGATTCCCTTATCTCTTTGGATAAGATAAGGGCATTATATATGCTTAATTTAGCTAACTTTTAAGATGCTAAGATGTTGTAATCAACTTTGACTTGGTCCTCCACATGCATATCCCTAGGTGGAGCATCCAGCGGAGGGGCTATCTGCTCATTGAAACTAATGACTTTTGTACCCTTATCCTGAGGTGCTACCATAGGAGGTAAAACTTTGCCACTGCGCAAGTTGATTTCAGTGACTTCTTGAAATGATAAACTTATGGAAAGTTCTACCTTCTCATCAGGGGTACCTACAATTTCTCCTATGGGATCCTCGAAGTCAGTTGACTCTAAGTCAATCTCAAGAGGTGAACCCGATTGATTCAGAACAGAAAAGTCTGATTCTAAATCAGAAGAGATGGATCGGAATGACTATAGCTATTATTATTTTCTAAACTTGGAGAGTTTTCAACGGGAATAAAATCTAGGGTATCAGAAGTTGACAAGATGTAAGTAAAAGCTTTCTTCATTGATTTCTTTTTGGGTGGGGGTACATGATAAAAATCCAATAAAGTAAGCAAATTAAGGGGTTTAATGCCCTTGTCTTTGATACAACGCTCCTGCTGGTAGAAGGGGAGATAGTAGAGGAAGAAGTAGTAGCTGCAACTTTGGATGGAGTGCTAGACTGGACGGTGGTTGCACTACTAAACTAGGTGAGCTACCGCTGTTACTGTTAGGCTATCACCTTCTTCAAGTTGTCCTTGGCAACTTACAAATCTTCCTTGATGTTGGAGGTTTAAGCTGCCTCAAGCACCTGTAAAGAGAGTTTCTTGATCTTAGAAACTACTTTTTTAGAGGTTAGGGATAAGGCAATATCCCAACCTTCTTTTATCTTAAGAGGATCATAAGTATCCCCAAGAATTACTCTAATAAAACTGGATGGTTGTTCTAATAAATATTCCTTGGAGATAACAACAATGCCTAACTTGTAGCTATGCTCAAGCTAGTCCTTAAAAGTGATACAATCCTCTAAGACATGACTAATCATGCGGTAAGGGCAATAGTTAGAATCATTCATCTTGCCAACTTCCTTCTTGGGCTCTGGTAATTGAAAGTCAGGTTTCTTTAAGAGATTCTTAAAGATTTTCCTAACTACCTCCCTCTCGAATGAATATAGCATATTCAATCTATCGGCAAGAGTAGGTGGGTAATAGCTACTTGGTGGTGGATAGGAGTACCACGGTTGGGTATGCTGCTAAGGTGGTGGGAATGGCCATTGTGGAGGCTGATATGATGGCCGAGGTGGTGGTAGAGGAGGTGGCAAAGGAGGCTTCTAAGCTCAGGGTCTCTCATATTGGACCTTTGCTGGTTGCTTCCCTCTATTCACTGACAAAACTGTCCCTGGCTTTTTCTCAAACACCTTATGTGGCTTGGGTTGAAATGGTTGGTCGAGAATGGGCAACTATTTGGCTCTTCTTATAGCCACCTTATTGATTAGTTTATCAAATGTCCTGATTGTAAAGCCCTTAAGCATGAAGGCGATCAGGCCATGAATATTCTTGAGAAGAATCTCAATAAGCAGTGATAGCGGTATGTGTATTTCATGCTGGTTCCGAGAATATAATCAATAAGGGACTCATTGGGAACTTGCTTTGCTACAACAATGTTGACTATAGGCACTCTTTATTGTGCTCCAGCAAACCCCTTGATGAAGAGGTGCTCCAACTCAACAAAAGTTCTAACCGAACTGTTGTGTTGTTCAATGTATCAATCAAATGCAACCCCTGCTAAGTTGTCAAAGTCCAACAAGAGGCCACCGCCATCTGTTGCACTTTTCTAAAATGTGAAATGTGCTGACGTGGGTTCCCACTGCCATCAAAGATCCAAAAGGAAGGTGGCACAAAACCCTTTGGGTATTAAACTATATCGAATTCCTCTTGGTATGGTCTACCCTTTCGAATGGATGAGCTCCCCCTAGCTTGCGCTATCGTTTCCCTCACATGCTACTCTACCATATGCTTGATATCTTTTTCATGCATGAAGGTGCCATCTGTAACCTTCTCATCTACCAACATGTCTTACGAGAGTACACTAGAATGGTCAAAGTAGCACCAACTGGTCGTCCTTTTCCCCGGAGAAGGTCAGAAATCCTAATAATGCTAAACCACTACCATATCAACCTCTACTTTCTTCTACATCTTATTAATGTGATCATCCCTCTGCTTGAGTTGGTGAAGGATCTCATGAGAATGTCACCTTCCTCGAGATGCCTTCCCTGCTGATCCCGGTGTAAGAATCCCGAGGTCAACCATGTGGACCTCAGCTATATCATCCAACATGTGGAGTGGATGGAGTGGGATCCTTGGGCCATAGTCAGATCACCAATGGGGATGGTCTTTCCCCAGATGGGGGCTTCTGAATCTTGGCAGGAGTAGTGGATGCTATAAGCTGAACGAGTGATGGTGGATGGTGAGTGGGTGTGATGGCAACACCGATTGCCTCTCAGCTGGAGATCTCCCATATGGGCTGATACTCGAGCCTCCATGGCTCTCTCCCTATAGATCTAACCCCTAACACTCCTAGGGATCATGGACCTCAGATTAAATAATGTACCAGACTCTGAGCGTCTATAAGCTCTAGCAATCGAGCGAAGAACAATCCTAAGTCTAGCATAGGGCCTCCTATGCTTCCTAGTCGATGTCTCAAAGTGTGCTAGTGGTGGAGGCAATGCAGTGATCTTCCTATAATCCTCCTCTCCATCTGAGGCCGAGAGGGGGTGAAACCTACTGCCACTCAAAAGTGGAGAGGTCTTACTGGGAGAAGCCTCCTCAGCTATGTGGGATCCGACATCGAGCTCCCTAGCTACTCGCTCGTGATCCCGCTTGACCTTCCTATTTTTATTACAACGTTGGGTGCGGGTGAGAAAAATACAAAGATAGAACCTACCTCAAATGTAGAGGGAATCTAAGATAGCCTTCCCCCTTGGAGTAACCAAAGAGGGGTAGTAACTCTCACTAGAACTATGATAAAGCCAACTGACTGAACCCATGCTGAAGCACCTGGCACTGACACTGATACTCATCGGGGTGTAGGAATCATTGTAGCCTTCCTCTACAATGATGGGAACTCGGAGTCAGATGGCATGTCAAAGCGGATAAGTGGCGTTTGTCCACTACCTCCATATTGACGAGAGTTATCCCTTCACAAGTAATCTGGACTCTCAAAACCATGATCAAAGTAAATCAGATGTCTGGCGATAGTCATTGTGAGAATGGCCTGATCCAAGGCCAGATCCACACCAGAGGGGAAGGAGAAAACAAACTTGCTAGTAGCCATGATCACAGCACTGACTGCATTGAAATCACTGCATTTGTTTGAAACATAACTGAGTGAGACCCTTGCTTTAATATTTGTCTTCAATCATTGTCTTCTAAACTTGATTTGGAATTTGAACCCACACTTGACAAATTTAGGTATGCTAAGTGGGGTAATTAAATTTTTGGAGGGATTTTTGACAATTGGAAGAAAGACTTGGCCATATGATTTTTATTTAGAACCCAGACTCAACAAAGTTAAGTATGTTGAGTGGGGTTCAAATATTTGGATAAACTTTGGAGATATATATATATATGTTGTATGTCTTGTTTGAAAATTTGATTTAGAAAACCTTTACTTAGTAAATTTAGGTATACTAAATGGTTTTCAATTATATGTTTGAAAATCTTGTGAGAACATCTTTGTTTGTGATGATTTGTTATGTGTGTAATATATGTTAATTTGATTTGAAAAATGGGGCATTTACTTAACAAAATTAGTATGTTAAGTAGAGGCCAAATGTGTTTGATGTGAGTTGATTTGAAAATGAGGCTCTTACTTAATAAATTTGGTATGTTAAGTAGGAGTCAAGTGTATTATGATTTTGAAATGAGGCTATTACTTAACAAATTTAGTATGTTAAATAGGAGTCAAGTGTATTCATGATTTTTGAAAAAGGGAAATCTATTTAACAAATTTAGGTATATTAAATAGAGTTCAATTTGTTTTTTATGATTTTTGAAAATAAGACTCTCATTTGACAAATTTGGGTATGTCAAATGGAGTCCAAATGTGTTTTGATATTCAATACTTTGGAAAAGAGGAATTCTATTTAACAAATGTAAGCGTGTTAAATAGAATTCAATTTATTTTGACCAAAAATTTGCCACCAATCTCGATGAAGAGTAGATTAAAGTGTTGTTTAAATTTTTAGAAGGTAGATGGAATTAGTAAGACACTACCCAGAGATTTCACCCTCATTTTGTGAGGACTTTAGATATGGTTCTAGGTTTCATATGGCAAGAATCTATAGTTACTTCTCTCAATGCTGAGAGAGAACTTTTGATTAAGGCTAGTCGTTAGGTCACTTAGTGCGTAGCGTATAATAGAAGTATGTGGAGTTTTAAAATTTAGATTTATAAAATTCATTATATTTAACTTAAAGAGAATGGTTGGGGGAACGATGACGTGCCTGATCTAGATCCCATGGTTCCATCATCTTGGGCTATCGTGGTCCCTAGTCTACTTAATGAGGATGTGACCCAACCGTGAAGGATCCTTATCGACCATGGGTTTGTCATCCAAGAAATCCTTGTATACATGGGGTGGTGTTTGTCTAAGAAGATAATCTTAAGTCTACCTTAGCTGATAGAGCTTTTTCCCTATCAAGTATACCCTATGGTTCACAACTCAAAATATAGAGCCATTGGGGAACATACGGGCTACAATCGTGACTGTGATATAGTGGAGTCATTTGACAACAACCACCCGATCAGATGACTCTGGTCATAACTACATCATGTGGAGCCTCAAGCTACGCGGGAGGACATGGACCACATCCTGCTAGCATGAGATTATTTGAGAGTAAACATAGTTGTGTACTTGATTTGACTTTGGCTCTTTTGTAAGCTAGAGTTTTCTTAATTTGTCACATCCGACAAATAATTGCGGAAGGTGAATTGAATTTTTAGCTTTAAGTTTTTTTTTTATAGATTGAATTTCAATTTACCATTTATAGCTTAATGATACTTTAGATTCTACATTTGGATTAATATTCAATTTGAATTAATTTGATTTAAAATTACAATCATATTTTGATGGAAGTATCATCTCCGGTTGAAATCTCCATTCAACACAGTCATCATTGGGGTAGTTAATTGATTGAATCAAATATATTTGAGAACTTTAGATCATGTCAACTCTATTTAGCTCCTAATAGAGGATCAGATCTATTATTACATGATAGATTAGCTTCTCAGATATTTTACTAAGTTGAAATTCTTATAATAGAATTTTAGGTTTTGTTAACCCGGACCCAGTCCTAAGACTAAACCATAAATCAACCCACACAGCATCCTCGCACTAAGTTTAAGCATTCAACATAGTGTCGGAGCCCATGCAGTTTATTTAGAATACTTAATGAATTTTGAAAATATCAAATTGAATTGACGATTGTTTTATATTTTATAAGAGTTTATTTCTTTCAAATGATTGCAAAATTAAGCACTTGAATTGAGTGCTAGTTGGCTCCATAATTTTTTGCAAATCATTACATTTAAAGTCTATTTAGAATTTAAGCCAACGCCTTCTGTCTACTAGCATAGATGAGTCACAGATTCGGTGACGTAGTCATTTTGGCACTTATTCAATCAATCAAAGCAATATTTGTTTTCTTCACATTTAGTTTTGAATTAATTAAATTTATGAGTTTTTATGAAGCTTGATTTGTTCTTATTGCTGAGCTTCCAATTTTCTACAAGTTCATCATGTCTAGTATCGATTCTCATTCATGGACATACTATTGCATCTTCTTTATGCTTGCTCATGCATATCCAACTTTTTAGTTCTTTCAAGATAAAATGTAAGTATCATTTGAATGTTTATCGAAAGATCACATTTAGTACATGTAGGTGAATTTAGTATAAGCTTCTATTTCTCCCCTATTTTTTTTATTCCTTCAGTTCTTCATAATAATTCCAAAGAGAACTATAATAAAATTCAATAATACATTTAATAGCTTTATTTGCATTAGATGCAATGCTATCAAGTCATGTTTTGCCAAGTGACACATCAATCCCTCTTGAATCACCTTCAATCTAACTTGAGCTTTATTTTCATTTGAAAGATGAATTTCAAGCATAGTATCCTTTATATTTTATAAGTTTTGAGTCTTGCTCATTTGAATCCAATTCTTATAATTATTTGGATATAATACAATCCAAATATTTGTTGAATTTATCATTTGAGAGGTGTAGAATCTCTTGTAAGATTTGTTTTACATTTCTTTTTGTCTAAGGCCAAGCTCTTAAATCCGGATAAGCTTCATTTGTACTCATAATGAACTATTGAGTCTTATTACAAATATCATTTGAATTTACTTGTTGTAGCTTAATTTTTCTTATTTTGATGTTTTAGAAGTTTTATATTCAACTTTAATTTTGAATTGATATTTAATTTAAGTCCAAAAATTTGACTAAATTTTGGCAGCCTCCTGGCATCATCCTCATGAAGGGGGCTGCAACAAGAGCTGCTTTGACCTACCCACCACACTCTTCTTAGTGCAACGGTCGTGTCTTGCAACACCGGTCATAGTCTTTAATCCCACCACGCTCTTCTTAGTGGGGTCTTCAAATAGCTGCATAAAATAAAATATACATTCATATTTTTTGCATGTTAATTTAACTTTGATTTATTGTTTTCATTTAAGTTGAGTTTAAGCTCATAAGTATTTTTATTTAATTCTCTTTAAGCTTCATGTCAAATTTGGTAGCCTTCTGGTGTCATCCCCGCATAGGGGGATGCATTGGGGACTACTTTGACCTACCCGCCACGCTCTTCTAAGTGCATCGGTCAATATCTTGCGACATTGCGGTTGTAGTCTTTAAACCCACCATGCTCTTTTGAGAGCAGAGGGATCTTCAAATGCCCAAGGAGAAATTAATTGACATATGCATATTTCTGAATTGAAGCAAAGTTTAGCTAATGCAAGCAATATTCCCTGGAGATGTCTTGATTGGATTAGACTCTTTTCCAAATAGTTGCAAAGCTTTTAGACTGTTTATGACAATTTCTTGTAGTTGCAATTCCTCTTTATTTGTAATTATATCTAGAAGAGCATGAGAGTCATCTCCAACTTGACCTGAATCTTGAATTGTAATGATTCTTTATTAGCATTTCCAATAAACTCAATGGTATTAGCACATTTCTCATCCTCCTGTTTGGAGATCAATTTGATGTATGATCCTTCTAATTCAAAAGTGTGGAAACCATGCTGATATTTACAAGAATGAAATAGAACCACTCAAGTCAGTGTAAGTGGCCTTTTCATGCACTTCTATGTCAATAGGTAGAACTGTTGTCTCAGAATTTTCGTGCGATGAATTGCCTAACTTCAAGTAGAAGGCTCCAAAAACTGTTCGGCCCAAATTAGGCAACAAATTTAGTTCTATAATAGCTCTAGAACTATTGGGCGGCCCCTCCCGCTGTTGATGAGGCCTCATATCTACCCTTGATGATCCCAGTTCACCACTTCTCATACTAAGCCACTCACTGCCCATATTAGATGTTGATTGAATGTCATCTTGCTAAAATCTATTTACACTATAGAGAACATTTACTGAGTTCATTTTCTTCGAACCCAAAATTGAAATCCATGTGGCTACTTCCTTGACATACAACACATCATTATAAGGATTATACACTCTGTGTTAGTACTAAATACATCGTAGACATTTAAAACACTCTCATATGCTTGTTGACCACTTCTAGAAGTTCCTGGGAAGGAGAGTATATATTCTTTGTCCCCCAATCCAAAATTGGAGGGCTTATCTATATTTTGTGAGGATGAAGAAATAAAAAATCTTTCTTCAAAAAATGCTATCACGGTCACTTGTTGGTGCGCTAAAAGCCTTCATCCAAAGATTAAGAAAAGGGAACCTTCAGAAACTACATCGACATCAACACTCCTATTTCCAAAACCTTGAAGAAGAGGGATTCCACTTGCAGAATTCCTTAAAGAGCAAGAAATAACCTCTCCATTAGTCATCTTGAAAGTTACAATTTTGGATGTCCGACCAAAGTCCTTTGTGACTTCAATGGAGGGCGGCATTCAGTTTGTAGTAGCGATCGTTTGTGATAGAGATGGACAGGAGGAGGGAATGAGGAGGTCTTCATTTGATGTGCTCGGGTGAGTCGAGAGTGGTACCGCTTCTTGATCGAGGAACGATCGAAGAAGGCGATATCTCGTGCTAGGTTTGATCGAGTATGAGCAAGTGAGCGAGGAGGTTTCACTCGCTTATTCGCTCGCTTGCAACAGGGATAAGGTGTAAGGATGGTTTGGGAAGGTGACATGGCAGCTTCTTATTGGCCAAATGGGGTGCAAAAGCATGGGAATGGGCAGCTCCGAGTTCCAAGCCATTGACCGGATGTGATTAAAAGATAACTAGGTGGATTTAACTCAAAATGCATGCTAATTTGACAAAATTTTAAAAACAATAATCTTAGTCAAATAGATATATATTCTAGGTAATGTCAGCATTCCAGATGCAACGGCGCAGTTCGTTTCACGATCGGAGGTCATTTGATTCATGTCGACATTGAATTGGTTCACTTTTAATTCAAAATGCATGTTATTATTTTTGATTGCTCAATTTTCATGCAGACTTATCTGAATTGAGTGCAAATAGTCTTACTTGATAGATTTTGTTGTTTCAAGACTAACGACACAATCAATTTCATGAACAGAGGTCATTTGGTTTGTGTCGGTGCCTTGTGACCTCGATATACATGTCAGCGCAGCGGCAACCGTCCTTTTTGATTGGTTGACCGTCGAGTTGTACAATATGTATATTTTGATCAATTTTGATGTTCTGAACTCGATGGTGGAATTTGTTCATCCATCGGAGGTCATTTCAACTGAATTTCAGCACCATCAAGTGTATTTTAGCTTTGATTTGCAAGTTGTTGTATCTGATAGCTTGATATTCATGCATACTCATCTAAATTAAGCACAAATAGTCTCATTTGATAGGTTTTGATATTTCAACACTAACGCCATGATTAATTTTATGAACAAAGGTTATTTGAGCTTCATCATGGCTTCCCAACCTCGACATACATGTAGGGGCTTCGAGGACCACCTTTCTTGATTGGTAGACTGTCGAATTATGCAGGATATCTATTATGTCAATTTTGGCATTCTTAATGTGATGGCAAAATTTGTTCATGAATCGGAGGTCATTTTGACTGATTTTTTATGCCATCGAGTGTTTTTAGCTCCGATTTGCACATTGAAGCTTGTTGAATTCATCTGATGAGCTCAACTTTACATGTGATACATGCATGGAGGTCAACAAATGCCCCCCAATAAATATGATTCGTGCATGGAGCGAGACATGTTTGTTGAGAACTGGTTGACCCTTTAGGCTGGCCATGGGTCTTGGATCACTTCAGCTTTCAACTTTCATGGATTCACTGAAGAGCTTCTTCCACCATTTATTCTTTGCTTCGATGGGTTCGTTGAAAGTCTCTTTCTTTTGTGTCTTCATAGATTTGGATTTCCTCTGACCTTAACTTCGTGCATGACCAGTTTGGATGGAGGAATCCATTTATTTATTTTGAGAATTGAAATTCCTTTGTAAGCTTGACTTTGATGAAGGATTGATGAGTTGTCTATTGACTTGTCGTGAAGTGTATGCCAAGTCCGTGCTTGCTATGATGGACGCGTTGAAAGGCGATACATGCTTTTCACATATTAGCCTTGAGTTACCACCGACTTCTTAATACCTTGTGTAACTATGAAACTTTAGTTCAACCATTTTGTGGAAGGGGAATTGCTTTGGCTTTGTGGAGCTTATTGAGAGATTGGAGCATATATATTGATTTGAGTTTCATTGAGAGTTTTCTCATATTATCTTGGTCCATCGATCAAGTGGAAAGATCTCTTGGATTTCTTGTAGTCACTAAGTTAGATATTGAACAACTATCATCATTGAGAGGGCTCTTTTACTATGGCCTTTTTTTGTGGATTGTTGAGTGAGGAGAGCGTCAGCAACTTAGCCATTCGTGGGCTTGTTGAGTCCAACCTTTAGAACCCACTCAAGTTTTTTCGACTTATGCTGTGATGGCTTGGCGATCTTGTCATTAGACTGACGAACGAGGTCTCTTTCATTACGGCCTTTTTTTGCAGCTTGTTGAGTGAGGAGAGCGACAGCAAATCGGCCACTTGTGGTCTTGTTGAGTTCGACCTTTAGAACCCATTCGAGTCTAGACTTGAAGATGTAGGGGTTGATATTTTTCCAACTTATTTTGTTTGAGGCTTCCAAAATTAAGAATTCAATCTTCATTATTTGATGAATCTTAAAGGAAAACTTTTGACATTTAGGACTGTCTTTTCGTGCATTGAAGCAAATTATTTTTGTTCTTATAAGACGCAACAACTTAATAGTTATAAATATATTCAGATCTCGACATAAAGCTCATGTCAACTGAATGCATATACAAGAAGATCTTCTATTTCTGTGGAAGCATTGAACTTTTGATTTATAAAACTAAAAAATGCCCTTATGTAATAGGGGAGACTAGTTTAAATTTATTACTGTTTGAACTTCTTTAATATAAATAAATGGAGCTTGTTCTGATTATTAAAAAAATTTATCTAAGGAACTCAGCTTTAAGCACAATGTCAAACTTAGCTAAATATATAAAAATGCCCCTGCTCTAGGGGAGGCTTTCGAATGCTTGTTGAGAGAATTTGAAATATCTTTGGTCTTATACTTTGTGCTTTCGGACTTGTTGAAGACTTCCTCATGAGAGTTTGAAATTTGTATTTTTTTTCTATCCTGACTTTGTGCCATAGTGGACTTGATGGAGTTGATGGCTTGTTGGCGAGATGAAAACATCTTGGATCCTATGCTTTGTGCTTTGACGGACTTATTGAAGACTCCATCTCAAAGATTTGTACCTTGTATTTTCATCTTTCTTGACTTCATGCCTTGACAGATTTGATGGAGGAAAGTCCTGAATTATCTTAAGGACTTGTTAGGTGATACAAAATTATCTTCTACCACAACTTTCTTCTTTCATGGGCTTATAAAAGGATGTTTGTTGATGACCTAGACCTCGAGCTTGTGTTGGTTAAAAGGAAAATAGTTATCGCCCCTATGCTTTATGCAATGTATATTGATGACATAACTCCCTTAGTTCAGCCTTTGGCTTTGTATGAACATTGGGATGACTCCTTCAGTTCCTTGATTTTTTCTTGGTGGGACTTACTGAAGAAAAGTTTTCTTCGGTCTTTGCTTTCTTCTTGACTAATTGAAGGAATTAAAATTTTATAATTTTCATTGATACCAAATACGGCTTAGTGCCTCCTCGAGTAAGAATATTTTGTTGAATTTTGGAGATGACCTTACGACCATTAGAGATGAACTCCCAATCTGGGCCACTTAACTCACCAAGTTGGAGGGTTTTGGAGATTTGGATGCTCTTGTCTTTGAACTAACAAAGTAGGGGGATCCCTTACTACGGCCTTTATGGCGCATTGAGTAAGCGGACCTGCGACTCGACCATATTTGGGCTTATTGAGTCTGACCTTATGCACCTACTTGAGTCTTGGACTTGAGCAATTGATTGAGGATTTTATCATCAGGCTAATGAGATGGGGGGGATCACTACGGCCTTTGTGATATGTTGAGTAAGCACTGTCAATGACTTCGACCATATTTGGGCTTATTGAGTCGATCTTATGCACCCACTGAGCCCTAAATTTGATGTATGAATGGAAGATATGTTTCCAACTTGATTTGTTGTAGTTTGTAGACTCAAAAATTTCTCTTTTTGGTCGGTAAGACTTTGAGACTTGTGAACTTTGAATACATAATTTGAATATGTATATGAGAATCTTGGCCTTAAGCTCGATGTCAACCCAAATATAACAGAAAGGCCCCCTATTTCACAGGGAGAGTTGCTATAAAATTTAAAAAATACCCCCTATTTGACAGGGGGATGGGGGATTATTGCTTCATTTCAAAAATGCATTCTTGTATTATAAGAGAATTTCCAAGCTAAACTTACACATGTAATGATAGTGAGGAATAATTAATCTTCTCAGAACCATGACCACCCCCATCTTGAAAAGCTTCGAGGGCGTCTATATGATCAAATGTTTTGGACATCGCTAGTAGACTTCTAAATTTTCTTGAGCTTGGAGCCAAGTTTTCCAAGCGCATCAAACTCTTCTATCCGCAGATGGACATTCTAATCTTGGGTGAGATTGTGTTGAATGGCTACTCGGAGTAAGGGTAGTTCAACTTCAAGTGGCAAGACTACTTTAGCTCCAAATACTAGTGCATCATGAGTGAATTTTATGGGAGTAGTGATGTCACGTCACTGTCTTGTTAAGTTTCACCAGGCTTTTTCCTCCAAATTTTCTTACCTTTTTACCGGGACCTTTCGATGACTGATTCTTGAACCTGTGATCCAAGTGTCACACCTCGATGCTCACTGTGTGGGACTTGAATTAGTTGACATCCCATCGGGGGTGGAGGAGGTCTCCTTGGAGGAGCAACTTCGATGACGTGACCTTGATATTTTCTTTTCATTGGTTCTTTTCTCCTTAGCAACCGAGGACCGATGTACTCTTGCATATACAATTTTGAGTTTCCTAGAGAAGTTAAAACTTGACATTGGGTCTAGAAGCTAATTTGACCATTAGAGTTGTCCCCCTTTTTACCCATCTAAGGTTGTCCCATGGATTGGAACACTTGCTTCTAGTTCCGGTTGGTTGTATAATTTTTTGCTTGAACAATGACCGTAGCAACATTTCTCTTTCTCCATCATCTTGGTTATTTGCTAGATGAAGAAGCTTTTGTGTATTTCTTCTCGAGGCTTCACCTCCATACATTTTTCCTTTTAGCGGGACCTTTGAATTGATTCCGGACATATGATCCAGGTGTCACACTCCGATGCTTACCGTATAGGGTTTGTTTAAAATGACCTTGAGTTCTTACAACCACTAATGGTAGCTTTTGTAGTGGAGCATTTTTTGCTTCTTTGATAATTGGTGTTTGATACATTTTATTCATAAGGACTTTTTTCTTGACAACCTTCAAGACTCTATGTAATCGAGTAGATAGAGTTTCAGGTTATTTCTTCTGAAGGGATGGAGCTGACTAATGTTGAGTCCAAAATGGCTGCTTAATATCACCGAGCCTTTTCACTCATTTCAGATTTTCAAACTTGTTATGGTGAGAACACTTCTTTTTGGTGGTCGACGATGACTAACGATTAGAATTATGAAGCTCAGTTCAACATTTCTTCTCCTTCTTTGCCTTTTACTCAATTTTCCTCTAGAAGCTAAAGCTTCAGCATCATGCCTTCTTAATGTGAAATATTCAACTGACAAAGTGGTAGCATTCACAGGCATGACTGAAACTTTCTACCCAGTGATAGTTCTTTCCATGACTGGCACATCAGAATGACTCGATCTTTCAAATACAAAGGCTCTCATTAGAGGAACCTTAGTAGTAGTGGTTATTTCAATTGTCCTCCCGCTTAGATTGATGTACAATATGCGATGCTTCAAGTAGAGAATTGTTTGCAATAATGATAGCTGAGAAGTTTACACTACCAAATAGTTGGCAGCTCAAACATCCCTAATATTGATAACAGCATTAGCTAGACGGACTTTGGCTCCGCAACCTAGCTTCATGATGAATTGTATGCTCTGAAGATCCATTTAATATAAAGAGCAAGCATATTAGTCATAAAGATATGATTTACTTAGATTTAATTTCATTGATAATTGATTTTAAATTTTTAATTATACTCCACTATTACTATATCTTAGATTCACTAGCCAAAGATGGAAAAGGAAACTTGTCCCTAGCGAGCCAAAAAATTGGGCTCCAAACACCTCTCGATGAAGAGGTAGATTAAAGTGTCGGTTAAATTTTTAAGGCGATGAAATATAGTAGATAAGACACTAGAGATTTCACCCTTTTGTGAGGACTTTAGATGGTTCTGGTTTATAGAAAGAAGTACACATATAGTTAATTACCCATCTCAATGCTGAGAGAGAACTTTCGATTAAGGCTAGTTGTTAGGTCACTTAGTGTGTAGCATATAATAGCAGCATGTGGAGTTTTAGAATTTAAATTTATAAAATTCATTATATTTAACTTAAAGCGGATGGTTGGGAGAACGATGACATGCCCGATCTAGATCCCATGGTTCCATCATCCTGGGCTATCATGGTCCCTAGTCTACTTAATGAGGAGAGGTACGACCTTGTAATTCATGCCCAAGAAATTCAGACTGGGTGGTGTTTGTCTAAGGAGATAATCTTAAGTCTACCTTAGCTAACAGAGGGCTTTTTGTCATATCAAGTATAATCTATGGTTCACAACTCAAAAGATAGAATCATTGGGGAACATACGTGCTATAGTAGTGATCGTGATATAGTGGGGCCATTTGGCAACAACCACCCGGTCAAAGGACTCTAGGAATCATCATCATGGAGCCTCACAAGCCATAAAAGGACATAGATCACATCCTTGTTGGCATGAGATTGTTTGAGAGTAAACATAATTGTATACTTGATTTGACTTTGGCTCCTTTGTGAGCTAGAGTTTTTTTAATTTGTCACATCCAACAAATAATTACAGAAAGCGAATTGAATTTTTAGCTTTAAGTTTTTTTTATAGATTGAATTTCATTTAATCATTTATAGCTTAATGATACTTTAGATTCTACATTTGGATTGATATTCAATTTGAATTGATTTGGTTTGAAATTATAATCATATTTTGATGAAAGTATCCCCTCTGGTTGAAATCTCTATTCAACACCATCATGGGATAGTTAATTGATTGAATCAAATATATTTGAGAACTTTTGATCCTGTCAACTCTGTTTAGCTCCTAACAAAGGATCAAATCTACTGTCACATAATGAATTAACTTCATATTTTACTTAGTTAAAATTCTTATAATAGATTTTTAGGTTTTGTTAACCTAGACTCAGTCCTAAGACTAAACCGGGAATCAACCTCTGCAGCATCCTCAGACACTAAGTTTAAGCATTCAACATAGTCGTCCATGTGGGTTATTTAGTATACTTGTATCAATTTTGAAAATATCAAATTGAATTGAAAATTGTTTATATTTGTACAAGTTCATTTCTTTCAAATGATTGTACAAATTCTAAAGCACTTGAATTGAGTGATAGTTGGCTCCATAATTTATGCAAACTCATTACATTTGAAGTATATTTAGAATTTAAGACAACGCCTTCTGTCTGCTAGCATAGATGAGTCACAGATTCTGTAACTTAGTCATTTTGGCACTTATTCAATCAATTGAAGCAATTTTTTTTTCTTCACATTTAGTTTTGAATTCATTGAATTTATGAGTTTTTATGAAGCTTGATTTGTTCTTATTGCTGAGCTTCCGATTTTCTACAAGTTCATCATGTCTAGTATTGATTCTCATTCATGAACAAACTATTGCATCTTCTTTATATTTGCTCATATGTATCCAACTTTTTAGTTCTTTCAAGATAAAATGTAAGTATCATTTGAATGTTTAGTGAAAGATCACACATAATGCATGAAGGTGAATGTAGTATAAGCTTCTATTTCTCCCCACTTTTTTTTATTCCTTCAGTTCTTCTTAATAATTCCAAAGAGAACTATAATAAAATTCAATAATTCATGTAATAGCTTTATTTGCATTAGATGCAAAGCTATCAAGTCATGTTTTTTTTTTGCAAGCGACCATCAAAGCCCTCTTGTGAATCACTTTCAATCTAACTTGAGCTTTATTTTCATTTGAAAGATGAATTTCAAGCATAGTATCCTTTATATGGTATAAGTTTTGAGTCTTGCTCATTTGAATCCAATTCTTATAATTATTTGGATATAATACAACCCAAATATTTGTTGAATTTATCATTTGAGATGTGTAGAATCTCTTGTAAAACTTATTTTATATTTCTTTTTGTCCAAGGCCAAGCTCTTAAATCGACAATAAGCTTCATTTGTACTCATAATGAACTATTGAGTCGTATTACAAATATCATTTGAATTTAGTTGTTGTTGCATAATTTTTCTTATTTTCTTATTTTAAAAGTTTTATATTCAACTTTAATTTTGAATTGATATTTAATTTAAATAAAAAATCGACTAAATAGCCTGGCATCATCTCCATGTAGGGGCTACATCGAGTCGCTTTGACCTACTGTCATGCTCTTCTGCACAACGATCGTCTTACGATACCGTGGTCAGAGTCTCAATCCCACCATGCTCTTCTAAGCATAGTGGGTCTTCAAATATTTGGATAAAATAAAATATACATACATATTTTTGAATGTTAATTTAACTTTGATTTATTGTTTTCATTTAAGTTGAGTTTAAACTCATTAGTATTTTCATTTAATTCTCTTTAAGCTTCATGTTGGTTCAAATTCTGCCTCCTACGTGATGCTGACTACCGCCACGCTTTCTATGCATAGTGGTCAATATCTTACGACAACGTTGTAGTATTTAAACCCGCCATGCTCTTCTGAGCGCAGAGGGGCCTTCAAATGCCCGAGGAGAAATTAATTGACATATGCATATTTCTGAATTGAAGCAAAGTAGCGCTAATGTAAGCAATATTCCCTCGAGACGTCTCGATTGGATTGGAATCTTTTCCAAGTAGTTGTAAAGTTTATAGACTATGTTTACGAAAATTTCTTGTAGTTGCAATTCCTCTTTATTTGTAATTATATATAGAAGTGCACGTGCGAGAGTCATCTCCAACTTGACCTGAATCTTGACTTGTAATGATTTTTCATTAGCATTTCCAATAGACTCAATAATGGTAATAGCACATTTCTCATCCTCCTATTTGTAGATCAATTTGATGCATGATCCTTCTGATTCAAAAGTGTGGAAAGCATGCTGATATTTACAAGAATGAAATAGAACCACTCAAGTCAGTGTAAGTGGCCTTTTCATGCACTTCTATGTCAATAAGTAGAACTCTGTCGAATTTTGTGCGAAATTGCCTAACTTTAAGAAGACGGCTCCAAAAGCTGTTTGGCCCAAATGAGGCCACAAATTTAGTTCTATAATAGCTCTAGAACTACAAGACCACCACTACCGATGAGTCGATATCTACCCTTGATGATCCAGTTAACAACTTCGTGCTAAACCACTCACCGCTCATTAGATGTCGATGAATGTCATCTTTGAAATCTATTTGCACTATAGAGAACATTTACTAAGTTTTCTTTGAACTCGAAATTGAAATCCAGGTGGCTACTTCCTTGACATATAGCACATCATTATAAGGATTATAGAGTGACAAGTTTTCGATCAACCTTTTACCGTAAGAAAAGTTAAATCCCAAGGGGGTGTTTAACGGATTTACTAAGGATTTAGCTCGCTAAACTTATAAATCTTACCAAACACCATCGGAAGATTTAGTAAATCCGTGATGTCAGAATCCGTAAATCAAAGAGCGTGATAAATCTTGGATTTGTTAAATCCGATTTGGCGATTTAACAGATTTACAAAACGGAACTCTGGGTATGGCGGAATGGCGCTCCTCAACTCCCTCGATTGTCTATTTCTTCGCCAGAAGATGTTCACTCTTCTTCTTAGCATAGCGGCATTGCGTATCTCGAGCTGGTAAGTTCGTTCTTCATCTTTAGCAACCAACAAACATTGGATTTGATTGAGTGATCTTTTATCCTCTTCACTCTTCTCCCTCTTTCCCTCTTCCCATTTTCTCTTGAGAATATTCCCTCTCATTCTCCAAAGAACTGCCCAAGGCTTCCTTGTTCCTCCTCTCAACCAAGAGTCTCGGTGAATCCCTCTCCATCTCCTCTGAAAGCAAATCCTGTGATATATGCAAAGGGATTCCCTTGTTGTGAGCTCTACTCTCCATAAACTTCACACTATCTATCTTGCTTATTTTATTTCAAGCTGAAAATTGGTTGAGTTTTCCATTATACGTAATTTAAATTTTATTTTGATTTCATTATTCAAGAACGTTTCTTTTAGTTAAAAAAATGAGAATGATGAAAGGATTGCTTTGCATCTTATCACATTAGATCTGCATGGATTTTCTGAATGTTCTTATTGTCTTTAAACTATTGTGAGAAGTGGAAATGAAGTTGTAGATTTATGAAATCCAATATTATTATTTTCTGATGTTTTGTATGGAGAACTTTCTAATTTATTGATGTGTTGTCTCATCTATGTTATCATGACCTGCCTAAAGAATGTGTTGTCCATAGAGTATATCACACCAAAGATGGGCATTAAAATTCAAGTGTTCATAGGAAAATCATATTATTATTTACCTTACTAACATGGAAAGGGTTAGAATGTGGCTCATGTTGAAGGTTGGTTCTAATGTTGATAGAGATGAAATTCATTAAACTCCACTATTAATGAATAATCTACCCTTTTCTCATTGCTTGTAGTATCCATGTGAAAAAATTATTTCTTTTCCAGTATTTATAATCAAAATTGATAATAAAAAGACATTTTATGATAGCCTAATGCTCAAGTGTAAGGTCATTATCAAAGGTGGGGGTTGTATCTAGAATTTTTTCATAATTATTATGTTCAGGGGTCTGATTCTCCTTCATAAAGAGGACTTGGCCCTTATATTGGTGTTTCATTTCATGTTCTTTTTTGGGGTTCCTAAGAAGTGTTTTAATTGTGGTCTTAGGTTGGATAATGGTAATTGAGGCATGAGTCAAGGGTTTATTAGTAGACTAGGGCTGTGTGTAAAAGTTGTAGACCTTTAGGTTTTGAACTTAAGATTAAGTTCTTATTGCTTTTAATTAGTAGAGTTGAGTGGAAATCGCTTCTAAGGTTTAGGGATCTGTAGTTCAACATCATATTTAATGTCTGATCTATTGCCTATGAAAAGTGCAGTAGTTATTTGTATTTCTATATTAGTGCAATTTGTTCTATCTAATATGTCATCAAAAGCATTCGAATAATTTGCTACTTGCTTCTTGCATTGTTTTAAGGCAACACGTTGGCTATGAAGGTGTTTCTCATGATACATAGGACATTATTTTGATGATAATAGTTCTTTCATCTCTACACGTGCTAAAGTAGTCCCATCTTTTTGGTTTCTTTGCTAACACATTATGCCAATATAATATATCTTCACATGTCCTGTGAGTTTATGACAAAATTACATCTTTGATAGTCATCCATACTATAACAATAAAATATGTTATTTATCGTGAGCTAATCTAAGATTTTATTAGCCATATATACAATCAAATGCAATGCTTGCCTCTTAATTATAGAGCATGGGTCAATAGAAACTTTAAGGTTAGTTTTAGTTTTGGGTCTTTGAACATGTAATCTTCTATTAAATTATTTTGCTTTAGGGTGGTTATGATTAGGGGACATATGTGCAATATATGGGATTTGTGCCCTATGTTATAGAAGTTCAACTCTCATGTTTGTGTTCATTGTTGTTGCTTATGACCTTGAGGGGTTATGTTTTTTATGGTTTTGATAAGTGGTCAAGACTTGCCTAGGTTGGATAGTACTCATAGTGGCAAAGTAGGGCCTCTAACTTTTGATCTTATGATTAACTTCTTATGGCTTTCAATTAGTAGTGAGTGGAAGGCTTTTTTTTATATAGATTTAGGGGTTTCGCTTTAACATCATGCCCGATTTGATCTAAATCTAATGAAAAATTTGTCGCTATCTTTTACTACATAGTAGTGTAATTTGTTTGTGCTAACAGTCGCCCAAAGCATTCAATTAAATAGTTATTGGATCGCTATGTTTTACGTTGAGGTTTTGGCTATGCATGTGTTTCTTATGATACATATGATAATGTTTTGACTTTAATAGTTTTTCATCTACATCCGTGTTATTGTAGTTTTGCTATTTCTTTGTTCTTTTGCTAACACTCTAGATCAATATTTTATTTTTTATTTATTTATTTATTTATTTTAAAAATATTATTATTTAATAGTGACTTAAATCCTCATACAACTTACCAAACATCTTTCTGGATTTAGTAAGATTTAATAAATCTGTTACCAAACACTTTTCAAGATTTAACACCTCAGGATTTACTAAATCCAGTTATACTGGATTTACTAAATCCTACTTGAAATAAATCCAATCCATTGCCAAACATCCCCTAAAGGTTGCAAATGGTAGGGGGACATTGTAGCTGCCCCATTAGCATGAATGACACAACCCCCAAAGCTTGTTTGCAAAACTAGTTGAGCTGAAGACAAACCCAACCATCTAGGCAAGAAAATGAGATGAATTGATGCAGATTCACCTAGTGACTGTGAGAGTGTATGAAAACTGTACGTATTGAACTGTGTTAGTATTAAACAGATCATAGACATTTAAAACACTCTCATATGCTTGTTGATTACTTCTAGAAGTTCCAGGGAAGGAGAGTATATATTCTTTGTCCCCCAATCCAAAATTTGAGGGCTTATCTCTATTTCAGGCGAGGATGAAGTCGTTATAAAAATTTTTGCCTCTGCCTCTTCGAAATGCTTATCAAGGTCACTTATTGGTGCGCTAGAAGTCTTCATCCAAAGATCAAGAAAAAGGGAACCTTCATAGAAATCCACTCTATCGACAACAACACTCCTATTTCCAAAACCGTGAAGAACAGGGATTCCACTTACAGAATTCCTTAAAGAGCAAGAAACGACCTCTCCATTAGTAATCTTCAAAGCTGTAGTCTTGGATGATCGACCAAATCCCTTTGCAACTTCAACGGATGGCGATGTTCAGTTTGCAATAGTGATCATTGGCGGTAGAGACGGACATGAGGAGGGAATGAGGAGGTCTTCATTTGATGAGCTCGTGTGACCAGTGAGAGTGGTGCCTACCCTCTCGATCGAGAGGAACAATCGAAGAAGACAGATAGCTCGTGTGGCTAGGTTTCGATCCAGAGTATGATCAGAGAGAGAGAGAGAGAGGTTTCGCCGCTTTTCCATCCGTTGGCTTGCGATGGGATAAAGGTGATGGTATGGGAAGGTGGCATGGCAACTTCTTATTGGCGAATGGGGTGGAAAAAACATGGGAATGAGCGCCACGAGTTCCAAGCCATTGACCAGATGTGATTGAGAGATAATTAGGTGGATTTATCTCAAAATGCATGCTAATTTGATGAAATTTTAAAAGTAATAATCTAAGTCAAATCAAATATCTATTGTAGGTAATTTGATGTTCTAGACACAACATCATAGTCTGTTTCACGATCAGAGGTCATTTGATTCATGTCGGCGCCGAATTGGATCACTTTTAATTCAAAATACGTGTTGTCATTTACGCTTGATTTTCATGACTTATCCAATTGAGTGAAAATAGTCTTACTTAATAGCTTTCAATGTTTTGAGACTAACGACATAATCAATTTCAAAGGAGATCATTTGGTTTTGTGTCGTTTCCGACCTCGATATAATGCACGCAGCCCTCCTTCTTGATTGGTTGATTGTCAAATTGAGCAATATATATATATATTGATCAATTTTGATGTTATGAACTTGGCAGAGTCCATTCATCGAGCGGAGTCATTTCAACTGATTTTTGGCACCATTGAGTGTATTTCACTTTGATTTGCATTATATCCGATTGCTCGATATTCGTGCGTCACGAATTAAGCGTGAACGATCTCATTTGATAGGTTTTGATGTTTTGATGCTAACAGCATGATTAATTTTGCTAACAAAGGTTATTTGGGCATCATCGTGGCTTCCCGACCTCGACATATGTGTAGGGGCTTCGAGGACCCCTTTTCTTGATCGGTAGACTGTCGAATTATACAAAATGTCTATTCTGATCAATTTTGACATTTTGAATGCAATGGTAGAGTTCGTTCATCAATCTGAGGTCATTTAGACTGATTTTTAGTGCCAACAAGTGCATTTTGCTCTAAGCTAAGCTCATCAAATTCACCTTGAGCTCGACTTAACTTAACATGCATGCATGGAGGTCAACACTTACTTAATAAATTTGGTATATTAAGTAGAGTCAATTGATTTAGAAATGAGGCTCTTACTTAACAAATTTAGTATGTTAAGTAGGAGTCAAGTATATTCATGATTTTTAAAAAAGGGAAATCTATTTAACAAATTTAGGTATGTTAAATAGAGTTCAATTTATTTTTTGTGATTTTTGAAAATGGGACTCTCATTTGACAAATTTGGGTATATCAAATGGAGTCCAAATGTATTTTGATGTTCAAGACTTTGGAAAGTAGGATTTCTATTTAACAAATGTAAGCTCATTAAATAGAATTCAATTTATTTTGATTTTCCAAAAGAAAGGGGAACTCTCATTTGACAAATTTGGGTATGTCAAATGGAGTTCAAATATGTCATGATTTTTGTGTACGATTTCTTGCTTTTGAAAAGAGGGAAACTTCAACTCTAGCATATATGAAATATGCTAAGTGGATTTTCAATTTTATAGCATAATTTTATTTGAAAATAAAATCTTCATTCAATAAATTTAGGTATGTTGAATGGAGATAGCTAATTTCAAAATGTGCTTTTAAAAGGGATTTTAAAAATTGTTGATTTTGATTTTGAAAAGAACCTCCATGTAACAATTATAAGAATTATTAAATGAGGTTTGCTTATATAAATTTTAAGTTTTTTGAAAAATTCGTATGAATTTTGTGCAAATCTTTTATTTTGTGAATTTTGAAAAAGTGTTTTTGGGAAGTGGAATTTTGCAAAAGAGGTTATTTTCTTAAATATATGATGCACCTTGCCTCACCAAGCTAGTGATAAAGAAGTTCTAAATTGTAGTTTTCTCCTTTCATTAGTTAATTTTGGGGACCCAATAGGGGTTTCAAGACCAACAAGGAGTGAGGTCCTAGAACCTAGAGGATGTTGGCTAGCTTTACTTAAGAAGGAAATAAGCTAAGTGCCAACAAAAGGAGAGATGGTCATGAACTCATATGAAATATCAGTCCACTATCGATGCTTGGAGATAATAATTATCTAATAGGGATAGAGAGAAGAACCATCCCCAGCGGAGTCACCAGAAAAATCTGTGGTATTTATTTTTGGTATATGTATGGGGGATACCACATAGATCTGATGGTATACTTATTAAAGTGATCGAGTATGATATCTAGGTATAATGTACTATCTCAAAATATAGAGGCATCACCCTTCAACAGACCTAATCACCTAATAAGGACTTTTAAGGCATGATGGGTCTTCGAATATACCAGAGATTTTTTTCCCTACTTTATCTAGATGAACAAAGTAGGGTTTATATTAAACAGAGTTCAAAAGTTCTTTATGGGGGCAAGCCCCTCATAGTTAATTACATCCTAAGGAAGATGAGTTTCTTTGGAATGCTCTCGATTAAAGTAAGTAATTGTTGTCTCCGAAGATTTCAAAGATAAGACTATCAATAAATTAGTTATATTGAAAAATCAAATGGATAGATTAAAAAGAGAGACTTATTATCGAAGCCAAAAGAGATGAGTACAGAATGCTCTTGATACTAGAAAACCTAGTGAGCATTCCAATCTACCCTATGATTGGGCTTTATGTGTTTGAAATTGAGGAGAATTATTTGTTTGATTTAAATTTTATTAGATTACTAGGTCTTATAATCCAACGGTAAGATTGTGGAAATGCCTAAGAGTGAGGATTTATGCTTGTAGCCTCAAAGAAATAGCCACCTCGGATCATAAATTTAAGGAGTTTTAGTGAGAGCTAAAGCATGACCTAAATCTAAGCAAAGATGGGCCTAAGATTTACCTCCATAAGAGAGGATAAACTGCTAAACTATTGGGCTTACAACCACATGAAGTGGTAGCCATCTAACTCCTCCTACAATTTTAAAATCATGTGATCAAGTCTTATAAATTTACAAGATAGTTAAGTTGTTATTAATTTAGAAAAGATTAAAGTCTTTAAACTCACTAAAAGACTAAAGCATGAGTGCAGAATAATGACTTAATCAATGCGTAAATCTTTTCAAGTTTTATTTGATTTTTTTGACACTTCATTTTGACCAAGGATATAGGATTTCTTATGCCTAAATGCATGATGAAAAGGATAATGGGCTAAGTCAGCAGGAAAGAGTGTTTTTCACCATGGAGGAGGCCCTCAAAGGTCAAGCCTTCCCCTATCGTGCAAGGATGTGAACCCTCTCTTAGCAAGAGTGAAGCAATATGCATGCATGATGTTAAATATACAACATTCATAAGGGGTTGTTAAATATTTTAATTATCTTATTTATGCCCCATGATTTAATGTGAGGTTATGAGTTGTAGAAATTTTAATTACGAGTTGTAGTTGGGTAAAAGATTTATTTTTTTCCTAAGAGCCTAATCGCATCCAAGTCATACAACAAACACCAATCATAAAGAAACTAGGAAAAGGCATGTAATTTCTAATGCACAAGCTAAACAAAACATCAAACAATTTTATAACTAATGCAAAAGACTAAAAGGTCGGTGCGGTCGGGAACCATTGTACAACCCGAAAAGAGAAAATGGGTAGCTGAGCTCTACCCTTATATAACCCAGAATATGAAAGAATAATTATAATTTATAATTGAATAAGTGTCTTTCTTCATGTCTTTATGTATCTTCCTCCTTTGATTTGGTTTGCTCCACTTCAAAGGCATCACATATGGCCTCCGTGATGAAGCCTTCTAGCCAATGCTCATCCTTATCCCCCCATAACACTAATCCTAATTCTTAATACAAAATTGCATTAAAAATAGAAAAAGTAAATCTAACTATACCTGTAAAATAGAGGTTAGCTAAATATACATATAACCCAAGTAATTATATTTATAATTTGGACTTAGTACCTGCATGGGTAACCAAGCCCTTTGCCCTAACTTAGATTATGCTTAGGGGCTTAAGCAACCTACAAAGAGAGTATTTATATTTATTTTTAAACTACCTCTTAAGCATAATATCTTACAAAAATATGATTAGGCTAATCACGATCTACCATCCAGTCTACGAAACATATATCTTAACATACAGTCTAAAATATTACATCACACAAAAAAATATACATCAAACTAAGCATCCCCAATGAAAAGCTAAAAATAGTGATTTAATTTTAATGTGTGGTATGTATTACTAAGCATTAGAGTTGTAGCTCTCTAAGTATAGAAAGATTTAATTTAACATGAAATGTTGATTTCACTTGAGGTGATTTAATTGATTTGTAGATTTTAATTTGTATTTTGTTTGGTTTCATGTGACCTACACTTAGCAACTAAGTGTTATAAAGAGAGGAAAGAGAATTCCTTTCATCTCTACCCCAAACTTTCTAAAGCATGTTAATTTGGTTTAGTTCTCTTTAGTGAATGGTTTATTACACATTTTGAATTAATCATAAGTTTATGTTCACCTTAAATGATTGCATTCAATATGAAAGGCTTGCTAAGATTAAATTGAGTGAACTACTAACACATGACATGCATCACAGTATTCCTTTCCACCACATGTAACATGTATATGATTGAATCCTAAGTATAGCTATACATGCAATATATTTCTTTTAGTACACTTTAAATGAAAAATTCATATGTGTATTTTGTAGAAATTGATATTTTCACTCATTAGCTAAATGTACATTCAACTGTATAAAAGTTTTAAGTAAGTATTTTGTCATTATTAACTAGGGGAGTGAGGTAAAGACCTCATTGGGGCTACTTAAAGCCTTGCATCCCCGGAATGTCCAGACTATTCTTGAATACACATGAATGTACAAATAACTATAAGAATGAAAAATCATGAAAAAGTTGCATTTCTTTCAATTGCATTATTTATACATGTGAGCTAAAGTTGAAAAGGAGATTTTTCATTCATTAACTAAATGAACATACAAGTGTATAAAAGTTTTAAGCAAGTACTTTGTCATTGTTAATAAAGGGAGTGAGGTAAAGACCTCTTTGGGGCCACTTAAAGCTTCCCCCAATGTCCAAGACCACTATTCTTGAATGCACATGAATATACAAATGACTACAATAATAAAAAATCATGCAAAATTTGTATTTCTTTCAATTGCATTATTTATACATGTGAGCTAAAGTTGAAAAGAAGATTTTCATTCATTAGCTAAATGCACATATAAGTGTAAAAGTTTTGAGCAAGTACTTTGTCATTATTAACCAGAGGAGTGAGGTAAAGACCTCCTTAGGGCTCCTTAAAGCCTCGCGTCCCCTGAGACAAGATATACCCACTATTCTTAAATACACATGAATGTACAAGTGACTAGAAGAATAAAAAAATCATGCAAAAGTTATATTTCCTTCAATTAAATTATGTGAGCTAAAGTTCTATCTAAACTCTAAGATAGAAACACATAGGAATGAGTTCAAACAATTATTATGCCCTTTTCAAATGGGCTATACACTTGTTTACATTTAAACTTTATGTAAATCCATGCAGACTGAAGAAAGAGAACTTCATATCACATGTTTTAAGCCATAGACACATGCAACCTTATAGATATTTATAACTATTGTCACTCCAAATGTTATTGTTGATTTATAAACTTTTGAAAATAACTTTGATTTAATAGTGATAATAGCAACACATATTCATAGGTTGATCAACACATGCAAGCTTGACATAAAAAAAAATTCATTTAAATTTAAACTTTTGAAAAATATGAATGCATGAAATTACATGATACACATCATTTAATATGATTGAAAAATAATAATAAGACATAAAACACATGTTTCATTCAATCAAACTAATTCCTAAGGACAATCATCTCAAATAGAAGCATTTAAAGAAACACAAGACTTTTTAATCATCATTTTAAGTTTATATTTTGATTTGAATTAAAGAAATGAGAGAAAGTTTGCTGATCTTAACCCATTCCCATATTCGTAAATTAATTTGGTTTAATGAAAAGGTAATTAGGTGAATTCTATGAGTTAATTAAGTAATCATTATGCTTTAAGTACATTAATTAACCCTTGCCTATTTCACTTTAACATAACTAACCAAATAATTATGAGCCAACATGAAATGCATAAAATGAGATTACAATGATCCTAAGAAATGAAAGGGCCTAATGCAATTTGGCTCATAATTAATGATTCATTAAATTAAAGGGATTTAATTAAGTACACTTATGGTTTTCCCACACACGTGAGATAACCATAATTTCATTAAATAACATTAGGCTATTAAACATATAAAGACCTACCTCACAATTAAGTAATTAAGATATGATTTGATTTAAATTTTAATATGGTTAATGAAGCTATTAATTAGTTAATGATTCAATTAATTGCTTGAACTAATTAATTTATTATCCAAATGAAAAAGACTTAGAGAAAAGATTAAGGAAAGGGTCCCATTTTTTATCTTAGCTCTCTCATGTTAATTGAAATGTTTTCGAAACATCTTTGTTAATTTTTATAATTTTTATAAATTTATTTAATCTATTTTACTAAAATAGGCATTATGAATTTTAAAGTTTTATATCTCCTAATCTAGTGGTCATTTCGACTTGAAATTTTATGGTAGGTAGATTTTAACCTCAATTGCAATTCTTGAAAATTTCATATCAATGTAATTTGTAGTTTTATAGTAATTAATAAAATTTGAATTTCACTAAAACTAAAATTAAGCTTAAAATATTTAGTCAAATTTGGGGATCTTAGGTTTATTGGATTCCTGTCAGAAAGATGAATCCAACTAGCCTTTATTTATAATTATTTATTGAATATTTTATTTTTTATGAATTATTAAATTTCAGGTGATTTAATTAATTTTTAAAATCCATAATTTTCTACTTAACCCACTCAGTGTCATGCGGTAATGACTGCAACGCCGCATGTCGACTATGGATTGGAGCCATGATTCCGCATGGCCAAAATGAGTGAGAAACTGCTCATCTATGCAAACCAGAATGGATGGTTTGATCGCAGATCGGACGATTCAATCATAGATCGGGCGGTCCATATCACATCTGGGGATCTAAGCGCTGAAATCAGAGGGTTTGGCTTCTAATCTCAGTTGTCCATTCCTAACAAAGTGAGATTGGATAGCTGCTGCTCTTCTTCCCCAAGATCGATGAACTATAGACCAAAACTAGCAAAATTGCACGGTTTAACCCATTTAGGGTCTGATTTTTTGGTGATTCTCACCGAAAAATGTCCCGATTCACATGGGATGATGTAAAATGAAGAATGCAAGGGAAATCTATGGGAAATTCCTAAAATTGCTCATACATTGAAGCAAATAAGAGGTCTTATGGCCAACTAAATTATTTCAAAATTAACTCACCGGGAATGATTTTTGATGACGGTGTTGATCTAAGCATGCTCCTGGATGCAAGAAGAAGCTTCGGGATGGACCTAGGCTCTTTCCTTCACTTGGAATATCATATCCACCAATATTTTCCACTTCCTCGCCAAAATCCACTTGACTTTTGTGGTTTTCAGTCCAAATGAAGTGGGGAATGAATGCTAGTTGCTTGGAGAGCTCTTGGAGATTGAAATGAGGGCAGGAGAATGTTTTGGAAGCATCTATTCCCTTGTGCACAAAGGTGGCCGAAAATCACCTTTCATAGTGATTTTGGCTCAGGGTGTCCTATGGCTTGGGGTGGTTGGGAATGACAAGGAATCATCCTAGGTGGCTTGGGTTATCCAAGACTTGGGAAGTGGCTACCATGAAGGATTAGTGGGTGTCATAGCAAGGGGTAGTGGAGGTCCTTGATGCCAAGTGTTCCAATGAGGAGGTGAATTCACCTCTCCATGAGTCATGGTTAACCCAACCACCTCTTGTCTCGGGTTGTTGGACACCTTGGAGCCTAGGTGGACGGAGGGTGCTAAGTGGCCAAGGATTGGAATGACCACTTACATATGTGATTTGTCTTATGTGATACCCTTGACCTAAAAGTAGAATGGTCATTTGGTATTGGATTTGATTTGGCTAAATTTGAAATGAGTTAAAAGTGAGTTGGGCCAAATTTTAAGTCATTTGGAGTTCATTATGTTTAATTTGAAATTGGGTCAAAATGTGTTAGGTTGACCAATTAGTCAAATTAGGTCAAAGCAAGGGTTGGGTCAAGTTCATATGACCAATTGGAGAGGATTGTATGCTTTGTTTTGATTTAATTTTGATTTATATTGGGTTTAGTCTAATTTGACCCTTTATGTCAATTTGGGCTAAGTGGATCAATTGGGTTCAATTGGCCAAATTGGATTCAATTGTATCCTTGTTCAAGTTTAACAATCAATTTAGAATGAACTTGAGCCATTGGTTGCACTCAATTTAGATTGGATTTTGATTTGACCTATTTTGGGCATTTAAGTCAATTTGGGCAACCTAGGTCAAGAGGGTCAATTAGGTTTGGCTCAATTGAAGGTCAAGTCATATTTAAATGTTAATTTTGGGTTGATTTGAATCATTAGTTTCAATGAATTTGGCTTATGTTGCAATTTGGCTAGGGTTCATATGGGTTAAAGGGTTGACTTAGTCAACAGGCTAGATTGATTTAGTTTGACCCAATTTATGATAATTGATTAGCCTAAGATGATCAACCATCATGTCATGAAGTTTAGGTTATCTTAATTCACTTTTATTTGGAGTGAATTGGATTTTGGTTCATGTAGGTCAAATTGGCCACTTGGGGTCAAGTGAACCAATTTGATTTAGTTGGCTTGATTTTGGGTTGAGCTTGATTTAGTTGAGTTTATATATGGATTTAGGATTGATATATAAATTCAATTGTAATTGGTTTGGGTTCAAATGAGTTTTGGTTCATTTGAATATTTCAAGTCAAACGGGCTAAGTTGAGTTTGACTTAGGTTGATTTTGGTTTGACTTGATGATTATAGGTTTCATTCATATTTGAATAGGTAATTGAAGGAATGATTAATTCAAGAGAAAATCTATTAATTTTGGATGTCATTTGGTTAAGTCCAAGGACTTGGCTCAAAGGGTTCAAATTTGTGTTTTGATTTGATTTGAATTAAGTTTTGGCTATTGATTTGAAGTTGGGTTTGAGTTTGAATTTGATAAATTGATTAAAGGGTTGAATTTATCTTTAAGAAAACCAATTGAATTTGGATTAATTTATATTTGGCTAAGGCTAAGTCCTTAATATAAATCATAGAGCTTAGAAAGGACTTTGATTTTGGATTCAATCATGGGCTTTAATCATTTGATTTGGATTTGAATTTAGATTTAAATTTGAGGTTTGTTTTGATATGTGATTTGAATTGGGTTTAGCTATATGGTAGGTGATTTTGAAGTCCCCAAGGCGGCATGGCCTAATCCTATGATTAACCCTTCTAAGTCTATAGGTTTAGGTTAAGTGTTCACCTAATCACTAGAAGTGTCCTATGCCTAAGAAAGTCTCATCAAAGACTCCTAAGTCTAAGATGATGAGATTAAGAACTCACTCCAAAAGTGAGGTCAACAATCCCTTAAGCATAATCCCCTACAAAAAAAATATAGGCTAGTCATACCATCTAGTCTACTGGCATACACCCTAACATCTAGTCTAAAACATTACATCACAAAATAAAATATACATCAAACCAAGCACCACCCTAACATAAAGCTAAAATTAGTGACTTAATTCTAATGTGTAAGTTAAGGTTTGTGTGATATGTCTTACTAGGCATTAAAGTTATATTTTTCTAAGTGTGAAAGGAATTTAATTTAACCATAAAGGATAATTTCACTTCAAGTTATTTAATTTATTTGAATATTTAAATTTGTGTTTTGTTTGGTTTCATGTGATCTACACTTAGCAACTAAGTGTTATAAAGAGAGAAAAGAGAATTGCTCTCTTTCATCCCTACCCTAAGACACTTTCTAAAGCATGTTAATTTAATTTATTTCCTTTTAGTGAATGGATTATTACCCATTTTAAATTAATCCTAAGTTTAGGATCGCTTTAAATGATTTCATTCAATATGAAAGGCATCTTAAGATTAATTTAATTGAATTACTATCACATGACATATGTTCAATCATTCTTTTCCATCACATGTAACATGCATATGATATTAAATTCTAAGTATACCTACACATGCAATATATTTCTTTTAGCACACTTTAAATAGAAGATGCAAATGTGTATTTTGTAGAAAATGAGATTTTCACTCATTAGCTAAATACATATTCAAGTGTATAAAAGTTTTAAGCAAGTACTTAGTCATTGTTAACGGAGTGAGGTAAAGAGCTCCTTGGGGTTACTTAAAACCTCACATACTTGGAATATCCGACTAGATATACTCACTATTCTTGAATACACATGAATGTACAAATGATTACAATAATGGAAAATCATGCAAAAGTTATATTTCTTTCAATTGAATTATTTATACATGTGAGCTAAAGTTGAAAAATGAGATTTCATTCATTAGCTAAATGCACATACAAGTGTATAAAAGTTTTAAGCGGATACTTCACCATTGTTAAACCAGGGGAGTGAGGTAAAGATCTCCTTAAAGCCTTGCATCCCGGAATGTCCAGACTATATATATCCACTATTCTTGAATACACATGAATGTACAAATAATTACAATAATGGAAAATCATGCAAAAGATATATTTCTTTCAATTGAATTATTTATACATGTGAGCTAAAGTTCTATCTAAATTCTAAGATAGAAATATATAGGAATGAATTCAAATAAATGTTATGTCCATTTCAAATGGCTATACACTCGTTAATATTCAAACCTTATGTAAATTCATATAGACTAAAGAAACATAACTCCATATCACATGTTCTAAGCCATAGACACATGCAAGCTTATAGATATTTATAACTATTATCACTCCAAACATTATAATTGACATATAAACTTTTGAAAATAACTTTGATTTAATAATGATAATAGCCACACATATTATAAATTTAATTCAACACATGCAAGCTTAACATAAGGAAAATTCATTTAAATTTAAATATTTTGAAAATATGAATACATGAAATCACATGACACACATCATTTAATATGATTGGAAGGGAATAATAAGACATAAAACACATGTTTCATTCAATCAAACTAATTCCTAAGGACACTCATCTCAAATAGAAACATTTAAAGAAAGCCAAGGCTTTTTAATCATCATTTTAAGTTTATATTTCAATTTGATTTAAAGAAATTAGGGAAAGTTTGTTGATCTTAACCCATTCCCATGTTTGTAAATTAATTTGGTTTAATGAAAAGTAATTAAGTTGATTTTATGTGTTAATTAAGTTATGATATGGATTAAATCAATTAATTAACCCTTACCTATGGCACCTTAAGATAATTAACTAAATAATTATGAGCCAACATGATATGCAAATATATTTGAAAATTAAATTAGCAATGCTTCTAAGAAATGAAAGGGGCATAATGCAATTGGCTCATAATTAATAGTTAATTAAGCTAAGGAACTTAATTAAGTACTCTTATAATTCTCCCACACATGTGGGCTAATTATAATTTCCTTAGGATTCTCTTAGGTTATTGAACACCTAAGAGTCTACCCAAGACTCAATTAACTAAAATCAGAGATGATTTGAGCTTTAGTTTAATTAATTAAGTCATTTGATTAGTTAATTAATTACTTCATTAATGCTCACCCTAATTAAGCCTACCTTAATAAAAAGGAAAGGATTAGAAAAGAGGTCCTAATCTCATTCTCACTATTTATCCAATGTAAATCAAAGGTTACCAAGCTTAATTATCCAATTTAGCACTATTTAGGAGCTTAATTAATCACTTAATTAAATTATGAAGTAATTAGGGATTAATTGATTGATTATCCTAATTAAGTAAGTGACTAACCCTAAGGAAATTACGAGAGGTAGAAGTCATCCCCTTAAATGAACCCACAAAACTTGGGGTTAATTACTTAAGTAATTAATGAGTAATTAAATAAATCAATTTCATAATTAAACTTGAATTAAGCTTAATTATTATTTATAATTAAATAGGAATATTTTTATTAAATTCTCTTATGAAATACCTTTAAAATGAGTATTTATTTATATTTTTTTTTATTTTTCTATAATTTGTGGTGAATTTATGAAGTTTTAGTGATTAAAATATATTTAATTAGCCTTAATTAACCTTAATCTCGTTGGCACCATGTGGTGCGATGCATCGCACTTTCTACCTGACGTCGCGAGATTGGTTCATTAAGTTATCACATCCGCATCGACTCATCCGGGACGTGATTTCTCTCGTGATCGACACGATCAAATCCACAGATTAATCTAGCATGATTTGATCAGGACCGTTCATTCCGATCATGTGGAATGAACAGTACGTGATTTGTCTCTTCTCGAACAGTGAGATATGGAGACAGTCCGTCGTTCGCTGCTCGATCCGAGCTCACCCGAGCTCGAATGAAGATCAAATCGATCCCACACCATCAAAGAAGCAAAACGAAGAGATCCAACGGTGGAATCTCACAACATGCAACTTTTCTTCACAAAGGACCAAACCATTTTAAGCTAAAGATCAATTTCAATGGCATATCTCAACGGAGCGTAAGACCGGCTCCAATGATTGAGGAAGCTTCGTCTAGTAGAGATGAAGCCTTGTTGAGTAGCACGAGGTTTGATTTGGTGTGGTTTTCTTAGAAGACCAATGCACAGGATGTAGGCAGTTGGCATTAATCAAACTCCCACTTCTGACAATCGGAGGTGACCAGGAGCAATTCATTCTTGCTCATCTAGCTCCAAGGAAGGTGTGTGTAAAGTTAATTACACTTTAGTGGTGATTTGAGCAAATGGAACTCGAAGGTGGCCTCCCCTATTATAATTTTCCATAAAATCGAGAATGGAGGATTTAGGGAGCTTGGGAAATGCAAGAGGAAGCTCTGAGGAGGTGTTCTCTAGCTGCTAAGGTTGTGAGGGTTTGAATGCCTTCGATTTGAGTAAGAATGAATGGGGTATACCCCCTCAATCCTTGGATATGACGGTCATGGTTGTTTGGCCATTTTGATCAAGTGGCTGTCATTGGGAGCTTAATTTGGGCAGGGAATCACCTTAGGTGGCTTTATTTGAGTGGAGGAGGGTGTGAGAATGCAGCCAAGGCAAGGGGAGTGGGAGTCTTTGCTTGCCACATGCTCTAATGGAAATGGGGAGGTGATTTCACCTCCCATGGGTCATGGCTGACCCAACCAACCCCTAGGTCAGGTTAGCTAGTGTCTTAGGTGCCTAGGTGGAGCAATGGATGAGTGTCAAGTTATTAAGAAAGAGAAATGACCATTCACCTAAGTGATTTGCCTCATGTGATACCCTTAGCCCAAGGGTAGAGTGTTCATTTGGTATTGAATTTGATTTAGGTAGATTTGAAATGAGGCAAAAGTGGGTTGGGACAAATTTCATGTCATTTGGAGTTCATTTTATTCAATATGACTCAATTTGATCCATTTGGGTCAAATTCAGTTAGGTTGATCAATTAATCAAATTTGGTCAAACTAAGGGTTGGATTAAGTTAAGATGACCATTTGGAGTGTATTGGTGTCATTGGTTTGGTTCAATTTCTTTGGATTTAATTTTGGCTCATTTGGGTTCATTTGGGTGAAATGGTCAAGTTGACCAATTTGATATAATTGACCAAATCTTGGGCCATGGCTTGGTTTGGGTTTGGTTGATCATTTGAAATGTATTACAAGCTTTGGTTCCAATCAATCTAGATTTTATTGGGTTTTAGGTATATTTGACCCATTAGGTCAAGTTGGGTTCAATGGGTTTTGGGTCTAGTAAGTTAATTAGGCCTAATCGAGGCTTTGGTCAAGTTCAACAATCAATTTGGAATAAACTTGACCCATTGGTTGCAATCAATTTGATTTAGATTTAGATTTGAATCATTTTGGCCTTTTAGGTCAATTTGGTCAACTTGGGTCAAGAGGGCTAATTAGGTTAGGTTTGGCTCAATTAAAGGTCAAGTCATGTTCAAATGTTGATTTTGGGTTGGTATGAATCATTGGTTTCAATAGATTTAGCTTAGGTTGTAATTTGGTGATTCTTGTGGGTTAAAGGGTTGACTTGGTCAAAGGACTAGGTGGACTTGGTCTGACCCAATTTATATCAATTGATCATCCTAGGATAATCAACAATCATGTCATGAAGTTTGGATTGGCTTAATTCACTTTGGTTTGGATTGAATTGAATTTTGGTTCAAGTAGGTCAAATTAAAAACAATTGAGTTGATTTGGGTTTATAGTTGATTTAGATATATTGATAAATTAAATTTACAATTGGTTGGGTTCAAATGAGTTTTGGTTCATTTGGAAATCTCAAGTCAAATGGGCTAAGTTGGGTTTGACTTGAGTTGATTTTGGTTTTAGCATGATGATTGTAGATTTTATTTATATTTGGATAGGTAATTCAAGGAATGATTGATTCAAAAGAAAATCCATTATTTTTGGCTTGATTTGGATGTCATTTGGTTAAGTCCAAGGAATTGGCTCAAAGGGTTCAAATTTGGGTTTTGATTTGACTTGGGTTCATTTTTGGCAATTTGATTGTAGATTTGATTTATATTTGAGAAAATGATTGAAGGTATGATTGATTCATGAATAAATCAATCAAGTTTGGATTGAATTGGATGGAAATTTGGCTAAGTCTGTGGAATCTAATCATAAGGCTTAAAAAAGATTTTGATTAAGGATTTCAATCATTTGATTTGGAATTTGAATTTAGTTTTTGATATTTGAATTGAATTTGAGGTTTGGTTTGAGAAGGTGAACATAGATTAGATTTAGGCTATAGAGTAGGTGAGTCTCCTTAATCCCTAAGGCATAGCCTAATCCTATGATTAGCCATTTTAAGTCTCTAGGTTTATGTTAAGTGTTCACCTAATCATTAGAAGTATCTTATGACTTGGAAAGTCTTAGTTTCTAGAAGATCCCTAGGTCTAAGATGAGGAGAATGAGAACTCACTCTAAAAGTGAGGTCAACATATGTTTCACTCAAGTCTCTCCACATTTCAGTTACTTTATGGCACTTACTCTTTATTTATATTCAAAAGAGAATGAAAAGAAGCATTTCAAAAAACACCAGAAAATTACTATAAGATAGATTTTTCTTGCTTTATTATGCCACAATGTTGCAAAGGTAGTACCTAGGAGCTAGTGGCTTTGTCATTATGCTATTTTTTATTAGTTCTAGCATTGTGACTGCCTCTAGCCAAAGTGTTGGCCTCTCTGTCTTGTGTTTGTTGCCTAGGTCTTAGCACTATGATACTAATTTCTCTATCTTCCTAGTGCAATCTTACAAATCCTAGCATTGTGAAATTGGCCTGATAACGGTAAGGCGCTACCTTTTTTTTTATCTTTGAACCAAATCCTTCATTTTACAAAGTTGAGATGTTATGCACTAAAAAATTTTTTTTGGGGGCTTTGCTCTTGAACCCCCGAGCATGGGACACACTACCCCCATAATGGGCTCACCACTGAGCTCAATCACCAAAATTGAAGGGCTGAGTCGACAGTATATCCCCGACTGATCGACATAATTAGACTCCACATAATAACAACTTCAATGTAACTCACTTCAACTCATTCTTCTCTACTTGAAGAGGATGTATCAGGTTCATTATAGATAAATTTTCTAATGATTCATTAAGAATTAATCTTTCCCTCTATGTATGATTTATTTCTTAATAATTTCCTATATATCTTTTCAAGGACAACTTTGAATCAACCACCACCTTTGGAGCAATGAAAAAAATATTAAAAACTGTGAACCAAATTATCAATCATCTCTGAAGATCGTCATAGGTCCTTACATAATGATTGACCTAATAACTGTCACTTATTAAAAAATACATAATATAAAAGATTGCATTACGAGAATGATTTATGATGGTATTCATATGCTTTTCATATGGTGGCCCTCTTTCTCATTTATCTTGAGAACAAGAGTCCCTTTTCTCTTTAAGTGCATAGATTGCCCAACTCTTACAATTGTCCCTCCTGCATCTCAACATAATGAACCTTATCTTCATGCGAAGAGTACTATTAAGGCTTCTTTACATTTCCATCATGTAAAATGTTATGTCTATTTAGATTAAGGAGGTTCAAATGCCAACATAATTTAAGTTGTTAGTGCTTCACTCATACTAAAAAAAAGGTCAAACCTTGCAAAACATATCATTTTTTTTACCTAAGCAAACTATCTTCTTATCATGAATGATGTGGTGAAATGTCATTTCTCTTCACAAATTTTTAGGAGACATTGTTGTGATATTCCTTTTTTCTTTGTTCATAAATTATCATCTCCATCATTGACTTCAAATGGCAATTCATTAATCAGTGATAATGCCCAAAAAATCATTGAAGAACTCTCAAGATTTTTAAAACATAAATTATTTGGGGTCCCTTAGCAACTTTATTACTTTCTAGTGTGAATGTTATTGGTTATATTGCACTTTTAGAGGGCATTGTAAGAGTTGGCCAACAGCTGCTGAATCGCAACAATACTATCACGAACAAGAAGTAATGTAAGCATTTACCTCAACATCAATGTTAGTGTTTTTTATTTTTTTGTGTAGGGTATCTTCTATTTTTCAAAATATTATATCCTTTTAAATGCATAACCGAGATGCATGTTCAAACACAACTGCATGAGCAACCTAGTTCATCTAGACTAGTACCCGATGATGAGTACGAAACGATGAATAGCGAATCAAGCACTGCATCTGATGATAGCGATGCTGACGATGATTCTTTGCTGGGTAATGCCAATTTATGTGACAATAGTGTTGGTCATGAGCTTCTTGTCATTCAATAATTCATTCATCACGATGTTATGATTTTCAATAATGACTATGTTCTAATATATCAAACCACAAAAGATTGGGATGCATATATTGTGTTTGATGGTCCATCTAATAGTTCAGGTTTTTCAGATGACATCAAAGTTCCGGTAGAGTTATATGAAGGTATGTGTTTCTCAAATAAGAAGGAGTTTCAGTTTGCAATAACTGGATGGTCAATTTTTAATAATGTTTAGCCTTATCGTCACATCAAATCAGAAGAATTTCACTGTTATATGTGCGTAACATCGTAACCCAAGCAAACCTTGCCAATGGCGCATGCACTGTAGCAGAAGCAAGAGGTTGGGAGGTGCATGGAGGATATCAACTTTAGGTTCGCTGCACACATGCGTTGCCACTATCATTGGTTCAGGACATCAATAGTGCACTTCTAAGTTTATTAGTTACTTCATAATGCCAATTATGCGATTTCAAATTGACTTGAAACCAGAGAGATCATAGGAAGGATGGAATCTAAATTTAACATTAAGGTCTCTTATATGAAGGCATGGGATGCGCGTAAGAGTATCGGATCAATATTTGGCGTTGGGATGATTCATACCGCTTCTAGCCTTATTCATGGATTCATTATGCTCTGCTGCGAATCGCTTTACGTAATTTTATCATCGATACATGCGTTTGTGAGGTTGTTACGGGCTTTTGACCATCGACAGCTGGAGATATTGTCGACCTATTCTCAGCATGGATGGACGCTCAAGTATCGGATCGTATCACCATTGATATTGATGCGAATACTATTTCTCCTTTCTTTTTGCTGGTTGATCGAGAACAATGAATCGGCTTCATTCATTATGCCTACAACATCGCCGCCAATTTTTCGCAGCGAATTTATATGTAATCAAATAAGCATTCAGGGTTGGTTCGTGGATACCGCAATATTTTACCATGGGCCACACATCGTCATTGCTTGCGACATCTTAGGGAAAACTTTAAGAAAGCGATGAGGAAAATGGGTATAGCATGTGTAGAGTTTATGTACAAAAAAATGTACATGTCAGGCAGCACCAATGACATCAACATATTTAACCGTCACATGGTTGACATCAAAAAAAATTAAACCTGAAGCATACTAGTGGTTAGTAGAACATGATGTGGAGAAGTGGACATTGGTTCATGATGGTGGAAAGCGTTATGGTACCATGATGATAAATGCATCAGAGTGCTTTAATGGTGTACTTAAACGTGCATGGGGACTACCAATTCAAGCATTGATCATTGCAATTTACTATAACATCATGAGTTCATTCTATAAGCGAGCAAGTACCATTGGTTCAGAAGAACCGCCCACTGAATTCACATTCTCTCCTAGAACCCAAACAATACTAAGCAAATTTGAGCGTGAAGCTAGACATTTCCCACAGCCAATCAATATTAACGCAAACGAGGTGCAAGTGTTGGACAGGAATTGTTACTCTTTTAGAGTTCACTTAACAGCGGATCAATTCAACTCATGCAGTTGTACACGAATATTGATTTATCATATGCTATGTAATCATACTATAGCAGCTCTAGTCCATAGGAGAATCAATCATCTGGCTTATGTGTCAAGGTATTACACCATATTGATGTACGGGCATACATACTCTTTCAGTTTTCATGTTCTGCATGATCGGAATAACTAGCCAGAATATGATGCGGACCGAGGTCTGTATCCTTTAATGCCGCCAGTGGTTAAAGTTAGGTCGGGGAGGCCACGATCAAGGCAGTACGAGAACACAATGGACGAGAGCGCAATGCAAAGTAATAGTGATTCGAATCGCATCGGTCACGGACATCGTGTCCACATAACCCTACAAGTAGGCTGTGAGTATAGATTATGTTGTGAAATATTTTAAATGAATCTGCATAGTTTTCTTTTTCTGCTACTATATCAGCACATTAATAAATTGTAATTTTGTTGTACTTGTCACATGTACGATGGCCGAAGAGCCTTCCAGACCGATTAGACATCGACAGAGGAGGCGTGTTGAGACAGTTGATAACGCAGCTGGTCCTGAACCTGCGGAGGTTCATCCCAGCATAGCCTTGCTTCGTGGTAGACACAAGGCTGCACATCCAAATACGGTATGAATTGACTTGCTAGTTTAATTTCTTTATGTAATATTTCTATTCTTCTACATGACCTGATAATAAATTTTTTCCATATTGCAGACGATTATTTTGGAGGCAGCTTCTCACCTTTTGATGCTTAGCGAGCATATGTTAAGATAACGCTACAATTTGCAAATTTATTTAGCTATTATTTTCATAGATTTTCGTAGTAACATATTAAATTGGTTTATTGTAGGCGGAGCATATCTTGGCAACGGAGGACCTTTTTTTTCGCCTTTGGACGTCAGTGACGGACTTCCAGTTGGCCATAAATAAGTACGAGCATATGATGCACGATCTGAGTTTGAGGACGCATATCAAAGACTACGTGATCCAAAGATGTCCGAGCATATGTCACGATATGACACATGTCTATGATTCTCGACCGCAGCAGACGCATGGGCGGGGACATCCACTTATGCTGATCCAGGACCATCTTATTTTCCAGAGTATCCGTCCGGACTATAATGCACCGCCACAGATTGGGTATTTCTACGAGACACGTAGCCATACATGGTCAGATGTTGCGAGCCAGCTCATCGCCGCGATCGTCACATCCACACGAACATTATACCCCAGGCCGCGATGACTATGGACACCGATGATAGTGTATAGAGGTGTATTTATTTTGTAGAGCTGTTGCTAAATATTTTTATTGTTCATTTTTATCTGCATCTGTACATGAGTTTATTTTTTGCTTATGGATGAAATTTTTTGGTATCGTTTGATTACTAGTATATCTGTAGTTGTTTGCATCTATTTACATTTCCTGGTATTATTTGTTCACTTTACATCTATTTGTATTTCCTGTAGATTGTAAAAAAAAAAAAAGACAACTTGTTTTTAAAAAAATCGAAAGCAAGAGGTCACTTATCGGACGTATTGCATTTATCCATATTCATTAAGGTCAATTGATCAATTGCTTATCTGACAAAGTTAGCTGATCGATCCGTAACGGCGGTGGCCGGGTTATCTACTATTGGCGTATATTTATATTAAATTTTTTTTAATGGTACTTAATCTATTAATTAAGTATTAATTAATACTTAATTTTAAAATCTATTCGGTGGGAGACTCGAGCAAGATGCATCAATCTCTAAGCCATGCGGAAACTGTATTTTCATCATAAGAACTAAGAAGAGAGTGTGGCTGAAATTGTGGGAATTTCTCTGAATGCATTAATTGCTTAATAGCTTACATCCAGCCGTTTCAAGGAAATGGTCGCTCCCTTGGTCAACTTTTATGAAAAATTTAAGAGCGTACTTATGAGTAGTACATAATTCTCATAATTTTATATATATAATATCTAAAATTTAATATTTATAAAATAATATTTAAATATTATGTTTAAAATAGCATAATCATTAAATTTTTAAAGTAAAATATATCTTTCCATACATAAAAAAATATTACTTTTATAAATATCAAATTTTAAATATTATATATATAAATATTGTATGCTATCTATATAAATATCCTAAAGGATAAAATATAGCAGGATAAGAGTGATGCCTTACCTTTCTCTTCCCATCAATTTAAAGTAGTATCATTAATATTTAAAGGCATTTATAACCATAGTGTATAATTCTTATATATTTATATATTTAATATCCAAATTTTTATATATCACTCAAATATTTATAAAAAAATAGCATCATCATTAATTTTTTGAAGATAAAATATATATTTTCTATATATAGAAAAACTGTTATATTTATTGATATACCCCTCTAAAATTTATACATAAAGCGGATCTCAAGTTAAAGTATGTATATAATCAAATTAAATGACTCTGTAATGAGCATAATAACTAAGCGGATCAAATAGAATTGAATGAGCTCAAATCGGCTATATGAAAAATTTGAACTAACTAAATGATCAAATGACTTTCAAATTTGACGTACTTATAGTTGAATCGAGCAGCTCAACGAGGCAAATCCAACGAGCCTAAGATCACTCAAATTGAAGATCATTTGAATAGTCAAATTATCAAAAAATTATCTATGATCAAATGGATCGATATGAACCGTCTGATGGAGTGTTTTAAAATTTTGGTTACAATGACCAAAATACATCTCTTAGAATCCTATAAATATGACCCCATTATTGTCATGAAAGGGGGAGAGGAGTTAGAAGCGAACTTGGGAGAAAGCTAAGAGAGAGCTAGAAGTCGTTAGTTATCACCATTGTTGATCAACCGCAACAACCGTTCTGACCAATTATAGCTGCATTGTTGTTGTAACCTGATTTTGGAATTCCAATTATCAGGATTTTTCACATACAAGGTTGTAATCTCGTTCGAAAACTTAAACTCATCTCCAAAGCGGATATAGTAAAGCATTTTCTTGGACCCGGGCCCCATGGGTTTTCCCCTCTTTGGTTTTCCAAGTAAAACTTCCTATTCTCTTTCAAATTATCTGCGTGATTTGGATTTAAAGCTAAGGCATGAATTTTATTCTACCGACTAGTTTTCTAACTGCTTTGTTTGGTCGTCATGGGAAACATTCATTTTACATCTTCACAATGATTGACAATTTGACTTCAAGTCAAGAGCATATCATCTATATGATGGAGAGAATTATACTTTGGAATAACACATATGAAGAATGAAGAATATCAAATGTTAATCATTCAGTTCTTATCAGAAGCTGGGGGCAACTTAATCTTAAAAAATCATCCAAATTAATATTTTGGATATCTAATTGATTATCAGTTTGATAAGCAAGTCAATGATGGGGAGTCATCTCAACATTTAAAAATAAAAGAAGGGAGATAGCTTTGCAAATTGTGATTCTTTATCACACTCATGAAAAAGAAAATAATGAAGGAGAAACTCTTACAAATAACCTCAGATATGTTATAACTTTGTACCTATTCTAATAATATTTACCTAAAGTGATTTTATATATTTTTGGATGAAATGAGTTTTTTCATTCAAAAATTGGGGCAAATGATATATCTCTCTAAAATTTATAAATGAAGCACGAATCTCAAGTTAAAGCATGCATATAATCAAATTAAATGACGTAGTGATAGTCCAATAACACTAGATTGAAGGGCCCAAATGAGCTCGATTAAGCAAAGTTACATATAAAACTTCAAACATTGGATGATCAAATGACTTCTAAATTTGACGTGCTTATAGTCAAATCGAGCAGTTCGAAGAGAGAAATCCAACGAGCCTAAGATCACTCAAATTAAAGATCGTTTGAATGGTCAAATCATCAAAAAAACTATCTTGATCAAATTGATCAATATGAACTATTTGATGGAGTATTTTGGGATTTTGGCTACGATGACTAAAATACCCCTCTCAGAATCCTATAAATAGGACCTCATTCTTGTCATGAAAGGGTGAGAGGAGCTAGAAGCAAACTTGAGATAAAGTTGAGAGAGAGAGAGAAGTCTGAAGTTCGTTATCACTACCGTTATTGCCGATCGTTGCCTATTATCACTACCAACTACCACCAACAACTGTTACAGCTCAACTACCACTGCATAATTATTGTAACCTGATTTTGGAATTCCCATTGTTAGTATTTCCTACATACAAGCTTGTAATCCCGTTATCGGGAAAACTTAAATTTTGTACTCCAAAGCAGATATATAGTGAGGCATTTTTACTAGACTAGGCTCTGTGGGTTTTCCCCCATGTTCTAGTGTTTTCCCACATAAAATTATGGGGCTTCCTATTCTCTTTTCAATTATCTGCGTACGTGCTGGATTTTTTAACGAAGTTAAGGCGTGAAGTTTTATTCTACTGCAATTGATTTTCTGGCACACAATATTTATAAATATCAAAATTTAAGTATTAAACATATAAATATATAAATATTATGTGTTATGTATGTAAATTTTTGTAACGTTTATATTTACATACTTATATGATGGCAATGAGTGAAATATTATGGATTTGTAAAGTTTTGTTTTCATTCAGGTAATGAATATTTGGCATAGAAATGAAAAAAAAAATAATGAAAAATAAAAAGAATAATTAAAAAATTCTCCCAATTTGTCTCCCAACGCTCCATGTTTAATTTCTTGTTGTGTGGGAGTTAAATATTTACGTCATTAGCAGGGGAATAATCAATGAGTATATTAGATGAATACTTTGATACCCATTTGTGTAAGGTTTATTTATGTACAATTATTCAAATAAAATACTTTTACCAATGTTTTTTTACTCAAGGTATTGTAAATCAAAATACAAAAAATAAATAAATATTATTTCTTCAAAATAGTTAGGTTGATTTTATGTGAGAAGTAGGACTAGTCCACCAATTCAATTATTAGCTTTACATGATTTTATGTGAACGTAGCTTTAATCTTGAATCGAATCAGTTGAATGATTGATTCACTATTGAATATAATGATGTTAAAAAAGCTAATTATTCACGAACAACTCATATTCTACTCGTAAAGTAGTTTGTGTTCGGCTCATTTATTAGAGTCAAACACGAACAAATATTTCAAGTTCGATTTATAAAAAATTGAATATGACAATCGCGTTCGTGTTGATTGCTTCGAAATAAAATATAATATAATATGATATAATATTATATAATATAATATTATATCATATTATATCATATATATTATATTATATTATATTATATTATATATATCATAACTACAATCATGATTTAGTTGCTAGAGTTTTTGTTATTCAATTCGAATCCTCCAGCTTACAGATTTTTTGGAATTATTGTATTTTGAGTTATTTCAGTTATTCGAGCCGAACATGAATACTAAAATTTTGAGTCATTTTGAACACGAGCCGAATAAGAACAAAATAATTTTCAAACGAGCCAAATACGAATAAGAATTCGGCTCACTCAAGCTCAGCTCGTTTACACCCTTGATTGAATATGCTAGATTTGTTGGTGGAATCTTATTTTTAAAATCATACTTTTTTATGTGAAACAATTGGAAAAAAGAAAATAGTAAGGAATATGTAGCGAGGTTCATCAATGCCACCTCATGAAGTTACCTATAGGGACAAGTCCAAGCCTAGTTATGAGCTTACATATTAAATTTAGTTTTTAAACTTTCATAAACCATCCTAATGTAACAAAATCTTACTCCCAAAATAAATAAAGTACGTTAGTATAAAAGGATTCTTATAAGAGGCAGGTTTGATCAATCTCTCTACGTCTTGAGAAAAAGAAATAGACATGAGATTGTTAAATGTTGAAAGCTTTTCTAAAAACTTATTTAATGTACACTTGAAAGAATTTCTAACTTATTGTCAAAGAAATATGGAATCTAAAGAAGACTACTCCTTAAAGAAAAATAAAGTTATTTAGAATATAAAGCTAAACTAGCAATTATTGAAGTCCTTTGTGTTTCCTTATGCACTAGAAATCATAAGAAAACCCTCTTTTTTCATATAGCTGAAAAATGAGACTCAATATATTTAGCTAATTTTAAACAAATAAAATAAATAAAAAGTGATAAGTTAAATTAATAATTTAAAATTTATAATCATTAATATATCCCTCTAAAATTTATAAATCAAGTATGGATTTCAAGTTAAAGCATATATTCAATCATATTAAACGACTCAGTGAAACGAGTCCAATAATAATAAAATCGGGTCAAATCGAGTCAAAATGAACTCAAATCAAGCTCGAACTATATGAAAATTTTGAAACACTAGTTGGATGATCAAATGACTTCTAAATTTGACGTGCTTATAATCGAATAGAGGGGCTCGACGAGACGAATCCAACGAGCCTAAGATTGCTTAGATCGAATGTCATTTGAATGGTCAAATCACAAAAACTATCTATGATCAAATGAATCGATATACACCGTCCGATTGAGTGTTTTGGGATTTTACTCGCGACCCCCTCTCTTTCAATACTAAATGATGATGATATATATATATATATATAATCAAATAAATAAACATTAATAATTAATTAGTTAATAAATAAACTAACACATATAATATATGTAATTACAAATCATAATAATAAATAAAGTTATTTTATTTAAAAAAAAATTAATATATTTTGGATTAAATAAGTTTTATTATCCAAAAATAGGGGGACAGATGATATATCACTCTAAAATTTATAAATTAAACACGGATCTTAATTTAGAACATACAAATAATCAAATTAAATGACTTAGTGAGATGAGTCCAACAATGCTATAACCAAGTCAAATCAAGTCCAAATGAGCTCAAATCAAGCTCAAATGCTACATGTGAAACTTTGAAACACTGATTGAATGATCAAATGACTTTGAAATTTGACGTGCTTATAGTTGAATCGAGCGGCTCGACGAGGTAAATCCAATGAGCCTAAGATCACTCAAATCAATGGTTCTTTGAATGGTCAAATTGCCAAAGAATATCTATGATCAAATGAATCAATACGGACCGTTCGATTAAGTGTTTTGAGATTTTGACTACAATGACCAAAATGCCCTCTCAGAATCTTATAAATAGGACCTCATTCTTGTTATAAAGTGGGGGAAGGAGCTAAAAGCGAACTTGGGAGAAAGGTGGGAGAGAGCAAGAAGTTTGAAGTTCGTCATCACCATTGTTGTCGTCGATCACTGTCAATTGTCGTCGCCGACTACCACCAACAACCATTACAAACTATGCATATTTGTAACTCGAATTCTCATTATCAGAATTTTTCACATACAATCTTGTAATCCCACTGTCGAGAAGACTTAAACTCTGTACTCCAAAGTAGATATATAGTGGAGCATTTTATTGAAATGGGCGTAGTTTTCACCTCTTTGATTTTTCACATAAAATTTTAGAGTTTCTTATTCTCTTTTCAACTATCGCATGCATCTTTTTTCCCAAGTTAAGGCGTGAAGTTTTATTCTCCCACAACTGATTTTCTGGCACACAATAGTTTAGCGTCATCTGTGGGAAACATTCCCTTTACATCTTCACAGTGGTTGACAATCAATTCAAGTCAACACCTTCTATATGATGAAGAAAATCCTACTTGGGAGTAATACATATGAAGAATGAAGAAACATCGAAAGTTAATTCTTCAATTCTTATCAAAAATTGAGGGACAATTCTTAATCTCAAAAGATCATCCAAATCAATATTCTGAATATCTAATTGATTATCAGTTCGAGAAGCAAGTCAATGATGTAGGGTAATTTTAATATTGAAAAAAAGAGACAGCTTTGCAAATTTTGATTATCCAATCATACTCATGAAAAAATAAGACAAAGATTAAGAAGCAACTTTGCTACAACCTCAAATAGATGTTTTGATTTGATCACTTACACATACATTAACGTCATCGAGTAATACTCTGATAAATAATCTCGAAAGAATCAAAATATTTAACCTCTTCCACATAGGTTAACTTCATCAAGTAATACTTTAACAAAACAACCTCGGATGAGAGTTAAAATTATTGACTTCTTTCACACAGGTTAAATGTCACCGAGTCACACTCTAACAAACAACTTCGGATAGGTCAAAAATATTTTATGGATTCCACCCGTGGAAGGCAGGAAGCCTCGATGGGAAGCTAGTAGTGGACAAGATCATCACTAGAAAGACTCTAAGAGAGCAGATTTCCTCCACTTTAAAATCTCAAGGCAAAAGCCTTAAGGTACAACAAAAACCTCAATAAGCAAAAACCTCAATAAGCAAAATCCTGAGAAGGTGCAGGTACATCAAAAATCTCAGTAGGCAAATGCCTCAGAAGGTATAAGTACATCAGAAATCATAGTAAGCAAAAGTCTCAGAAGGTACAGGCACATCAAAAATCTTAGAAATTAAAAGCCTCAGAAAATACAGATACATCAAAATCTCAGTATAAGCCTCAAAGACAGTACATCAAAATCTCAAGACAAAAGCCTTAAGGTACAGTACATTAAAATCTCACAATAAAAGCCCTGGTATAGACATATCAAAATCTCAAGAACAAAAGCCTCAAAAGTATAGGTACATTAAAACCTCAGAAAGCCTGAAAAGACAGGTACATCAAAACCCAGAAAAAAGCCTCAATAGTACAAGTATATCAAAATCTCAAGAGGGCGAAAAGCCTGAAGTACATATCAAAATCTCAAAAAACAAAAGCCTTAGAAGGTATAGGTACATCAAAAATCTTAGAAGGCAAAAGCCTCATAAGTTACATGTATATCAAAAATCTTAGAAGGCAAAAGCCTTAAAAGGTATAAGTACATCAAACATCTCAGAAGGCAAAAGCCTCAAAAGGTACATGCACATCAAAAGAGAGTGGAGGCTACCAAAGAGAAGAAAGCTAAAGCACATTGGAGCTATTAGATCGCATCACTAACCAGTTGAAAACCGTTATACGTCGGAGGCTACCAAAGAAAAAAATATAAAGAAAGTAAGGTGCGAGTTTTTCATTATCTCTTAGGAGATAGTTATACTTGAAAGAATTTTAAAAATAACATAAAAAAAACCCTTATCTTCTTTAAAAAAAGAAGAACAAGAAAACTCCTCATATTCATATATATATATATATATATATATATATATATATATATATATATATATATATATATATATATATATATATATATATATAGTGCTAGAAAACCAATAGAGAGTGAAAGTTTACGCCTTAGCCTTGTTGTGAAGTCCAGTACACACACAGGTATTTAAAGAGTGAACAAAAAAACTCCAGAATTTTTATGTGGAAAACCTCAAAAAGAGGGTAAAAAACCATGGGGCCTAGCCACTAAAAAGCTTCCACTATGTATTTGTTTCATAGTACAAAATCTTCCTGATAACGGGATTACAGAATTGTATATGAGAAAGGAACAACGACTATGTAGTCATGTGTAACAATTTGCTGGTAGCAGATGATGGCGAACAACGAGGAACAACGACTGACGATGAAGGTCATCATGATGGAGACCGAGAGACGACGAATCACGGTGACGGCGTGGCGTGGTGGTGGGTTGACGACGTCGAGTGGTGGCACGATTGTGCTTGGAGGATCTTCTTGGACTCTCTCCTTTCTTGGGCTCCCCTAGGAATGAGGGGTTATTTATAGATTGGAGGAGTGGCATCTCTGTAAATACATGCAAAACCCATACCACTCCACTTCATCGGATGGCTCAAAATGATCCCCTTGATCATATGATGTATTTTGTGTATTTGAATGCTCAAATGATGTCAAAATTATGATATCTTGGGCTTGTTAGATTCGGCTCATCAAGATGCTCGATTTGACTATAAGCACTCCATATTTAAGAGTCGATTGATAATAACCACTTGATCTCGATTAGTTTTGATTCACGATCAGATTGCTTTCTACATCAAGATTCGTGCTTCGACTAGTGAAATTTTCAGGGTCATATCAGTTTTTCCCCTATTTTTGATGATATTATCTCAATCATCCAAAAATATATATGTCGAATATTTGAAAATAGTAAATTCTTCAATGAAATATGAGGATCTGTTAACCATAAAATTTGAGAGAACGATCTTCGGAGCATAATATTACCATGAAGGTGCGCGATGTATATGACGCACGCGCAAGATTTCGTGGTTATGACCCACGCGACATTTACGGTGCAGCACAAGGTTCCGGGTTGATTACGCAATGTCGGAAGAAATTGTGGGCTCGCAAGCCATGGGTCAAGAAAGATGTTGCGGGTCGAATACCTGACCGTCGCAAAGTGACGAAGGCGCGCTTTGACAACGGGCCGAACGGGTCTGAGGGACCGCGAACGGCCGTAGCGCGGAACGCGTCGCGTCAGCCAGCGGCGAGCTCGAGCGGGTGGCCGGTCACGGAGGTGGAGCGGTGGTATCGGGTCACGGTGCGCTGGTCACGGTTTGCATCTGGTCGCGGCCGGGTTCGGGTCACGCTGAACGGCGGAGCGGGCGATCGCCTGAACATCGGAGACAACGGTCGTAGTGATCAAACATCACGGGCGCTCATGGCGGCATGGCTTAAAACATCTTGGTCCGCTTTTCACCGCTTTGGCCTATTTTGAGCTGAATGATTTGGGCGTTTGACGCTTTGGATGCTTTTTTAACCTTTTGCCCCTAAAAAGAGGTCTATAAAAACCCCCCTAGGGCTAAGGGAGAAGACACCTTCTCTTCTTCTCGAGAGAAGGTCGTTGAGCGATCAAGACCCGTAGTTCATACGGCGCTCCGCTTTTCCCTCAAAGAGGTGTCAACCGACATCGCCGACCGATCGGGTTCGGCCATCACCGGAGATGGGGTCGAGGCGATGTCGACAATGGTCCGACATTGGTGGCGATACGATGATGACGGCGAGATAACCCGACGGTGTGGTAACGGCGAGATTGCCGCGATGGTGCGCGGACGGTGATACCGGCGGGGACGCTATATGGTTGGCGGATGACGGGTGGGATCGAATCGGCGATGAGCGCATGACCGCGTGGATGACCGCGATAATGGTGGTGACCGATCGGCGGCGGATCGGCGACGGTAGATGGCGCGATCGCTAAGGGTTGGTACCAAACGGGTGGTCACGAAACCACCGAGCGGTATTCGATGGTGGTGACCGGCGTCAGTACGGGATGACCGGCCATGGTGGTGACCGGCAGATTGCCGCGATGGTCGGCAATCTTTCACCTATCCGAGGTTGTTTGGAGTGACTGGCGACGTTAACGCGATGTTAACCTCGTGAAAGAGGTTGCATTGAATGGCCGAGAATTTTGACCCATCCGGTGGTTGTTACGACCGCGACATTAACCGATGGAAGAGATCGAATCAATCCATGATTTTCACCCATCCAAGGTTGTTTGTCAGAGTGTTACCCGATGACATTAACCTGTATGGAAGAGGTCGAATTGAATCCACTGAGGATTTTGACCCATCCGAGGTTGTTTGTCAGAGTGTCACCCGATAACATTAACCTTGGAAAGAGGTCAATTGAATCCGCTGAGGATTTTGACCTATCCGAGGTTGTTTGTCGGTGTTACCCAATGACGCTAACTGTGGAAGAGGTTGAATTAAATCCGATTTTGACCCATCCGAGGTTGTTTGTCGAGTGTTACCGATGACGCGTTAACCTATATGGAAGAGGTCGAATTGAATCGAGGATTTTTACCTATCCGAGGTTGTTTGTCGGTGTTACCCGAGACGCGTTAACATATGGAAGAGGTCACGGATGTCCACCAAGGACCTTTTGACCTATCCTGTATCACAAAGTGTTACTTGACTTTCTTGTATGGAAGAGGTCCGATCAAGTCCCTTGGGATTGATCATGCATTGAGATACAATGTGAGTTGTATATTTCTCAAGTGGGAGGATTAAATGAAGAAGAAATAAGCTTATAAGGAAAATCCATAAACTCTTTACTTTGATAATGTCAATGATACAATATTGTCATAAGATAACTTAACAAAAGGGAAGAGATATATTTTTAGAGAGAGTAAACAAAGGACTAGAGGTGGAGAGGAAAGGACAAACGGGATAAATTAAAGACTACAATATTTATACACCAATGATTATATATAACACTTTTCAGAGACCCTCCATATTCCAAGTTTTAAGGAATATTTTTCCTCGATCTTGGTCAGCTTGGTCATCGATAAGTGGGGAGCAGTGTCTTTACGGAAAAACCCTCGAGGTACTTCTTTATCTTGAAGATTAAAATTCTCGATGTTGAAGGTCAAGGGCGTGGTTGAGCTTATTTGAGATAACATGATTGTGTTATTTGTTGATTTCTACAAACCACTCTAACCCCAATGGGAGTTTGAAATTTCATCTTAAGATGAGGTACCGAAGTGACTGCACTGAAGATTGATTGGAGGGGTCTTCCAAATATAGCGTTGTATGTTGAATTTGACTTAACCACTATGAATTGAACTGAGTGAGTGACTTGTTGAGAAAATTCTCTGAGAACAACGAGAAGGGTGATCGTCCCCTCCACTGCATATGCATTATCAAACCCATATAACGGTCCTGGTCGAAGTTTTTCCTTAACCATACCGGTGAAAGGTAAAATAAAACATCAACGAAACTCCATTATCAATCAAAATTCTCTTAACAACATAATGGGGTCACCAATCCCCGACCGATGACAAGAGGATCTTGATGCGAACTTGGACTCCTTCCAAGTCCGAAGTTATTAAAAGTGATGGGATGATTAATACAAGATTTTTTAACTCGCTCTTCAAAGGCGATGAAGACTTGATTATATAGTAGTGGCCCACTTGCAATCATTTTAATTTCTCCAACTATTTGGAGACTATTATGTTGCGTGATGATTGTCCCGCTGCCCCCGCTTGGAGCTATGTTTGTTTTTTGAGTTGGTTGATTTTGCATAAATGACGTGATATCCCTCGTTGAATAAGCCTCTCAATCTCTTCTTTAAGTTTACACGCCTCAGTATGTCCATGACTTCATGGAAGTGACAATATTGCTCTTGATTTCCTCAAGTTGGTTTAATGGGACACCTAATGGTCTATTCATCCCGAATAGCCATCAAGACGTTAACGTGAGATGTGTTCAGTGGCATGTATTCCAGTCGTTGATGTGAGGGCCTTGGAGGGAGATCACGACTGCCTTGTTTCTTCTTCTGATGGGATTGTTGATCTGTGTTTCCTAGAGCACTCTTACATTTTCCTGTGGATTATTCAAATTATTTTCGGTGGGCATTAATAGCATCGCAGAAATGCTTCAACACGGTGAACCAAGTCGGCGATAGGATCAGATCTCGTGATTAGGCGAGTAGAAAGGTCCAGATGAGCCTCCAAGGAAAACTCCTCTTAGTAATTCGTGGTCTACCCTGTGTATTTGGCGAAGCTTCTGAGAGAATCTTTGAAGTAGTCTTTAAGTGATTCACCATCATTTTGATGAATGCAGAGATGGGGAGGAATCTTTACTGATCCTCCGTTTGTAAATGAAGCGTTTCTACAAAACCTTGGCGATTTAGTAAAGGTATGGATGGATCCCCTTGGAAGGGAGTAGAAGCAAGTGCGAGCTTGCCCCTTAAGGGTAACGGAAAGACTTGACAAAGCAGTGTTAGGAGCTCGTTGGATATGCATGATGGTCCTGTAATGGTCGATGTGTTCATATGGGTCAGTTGCCCCATCATAGGAATCAATGCTCGGAAGCTTGAAACCTACGGAATAGGATGTTGAAGAATAGCTTCAGCTAAAGGTGAGGACTCCTCATAGCCGCGGTGAGGGAGAGGATGATTTCTATCTTGAAGGTGAAATTCATCTTGCATTAAACGTAATTATGCGTATAACATGACGAGTGGGGTCAACAGGATGAGAATGTGTCAAGCTACCAGCAATAATTGGTGGATTAGCAGTCGGTTGAGCTGCACGTGATGGATGAGTAGAACTAGCAGTGTCAAGGAGATCAGCATCACGGTCTCTACGTGGAGGAACTTCAGCGTCAAGGAGATTAGCATTTTGACCTCCCCGGCTAACGATCGATCTTGGGGGAGGTGTGTTTTCCGCGGTAGTGGCTGTTGTGTTTCTCGCAAAAGTCGAATCATCTCATTTTGAGACTCTTTCATTCAGTACACATGATCTTCTATAGAGATTCCTGCCGCACCTTCACCCAGTCACTATCGGATGAAGGCGAAGGTTGGCATCCTTAGTTCAAGGATTGGTTTCTAGAGTGACGGGAGTTGGAGCGGGAGGCTCCGTTGTGACGGGTATTATGCCTATTGGCCATAATGCGGGTGTTCACAGAAATTATGATTGATGGGTTCTTTTCCCACAGACGGCCAAACTGTTGCGTGCTAGAAAACTAGTTGCGGTAGAGTGAAAGTTTACGCCTTAGCCTTGTTGTGAAATCTAGCACACACACAGGTATTTAAATAGTGAACAAGAAAACTCCAGAATTTTTACGTGGAAAATCTCAAAAAGAGAGAAAAAAAATCACGGGGCCTAGCCCAGTAAAAAGCTTCCACTATGTATTTATTTCATAGTACAAAATCTTCCCGATAACGGGATTACAAATTGTATATGAGAAAGGAACAACGACTATGTAGTCACGTTCATGTGATAACAATTGCTAGTGGTAGCAGATGATGACGAACAATGAGGGCGGCGATGAATAATCATGATGGAGACCGGCAGAGGTTGATGGCGAGATGTGGCGGCGCAGCGGCGGTGGTCGGCGTTGGTTGGCGATCGTCGATGGTCATGATTGTGCTTGAAGGATCTTCAAGCTTTAGGCTCTCTCCTTTCGCAGCCCTCATATGAGGAATGAGGGCTATTTATAGATTGGAGGAGCGTCTCGTAAATACATGCAAAACATTACCACTCCACCCGGACGGCTCAAAATGATCCCCGATCATATGATGTATTTTGTGTATTTGAATGCTCAAATGATGTCGAATTATTATATCTTAGCTTGTTAGATTTCATCAAGGCTCGATTTGACTATAAACACTCCATGTTTAAGAGTAGATTGATAAGCTGATCTCGATTAGTCTTGATTCATGATCAGTTGCTTTCTACGTCAAGATTCGTGCCTAGTGGAATTTTCGGTCATATACATAGCGGTCAGTAGTTGTCAGCAAGCCTGGCGACCCATGGCGGCTGGCGGTCAGTTGGCAGAGTTCTGATCATGAGCATGGGTTGGTTGGCGGCGACGCGAGTCGAATGGGTCCTGGCCAGCGGCGGCTTCGCTTAGGCCAGTCAGTGGTCGCCGGGGTCGAATTTGGCGGCGGAATGGAACCGGCGGCTGAAACTGGCGGAAGCAGGCGAGCGGCACGCAGCGGCAAGCTCTTGTGATGATGGTCCGTGCATGCCCACGGGCAAAAATGGATCTTTTCGCCCATTTTGATCCGTTTCAGCCTGTTTCGAGCAATTTTGGATGTTTTTTGATAGTTTTTGACATTTTTGCTCCTATATGGGGTCTATAAAACCCCAAGGCAGGAGAAGGCACACTCCCTCTTTGAGTGTCCTCTTCTTCTCAATAAGAGGTCGTTGAGGGGCCGGTGAGCACGGTACATACGTCGTGTCTATTTTCCCTCGAAGAGGAGTCAACTATCTCGTCGGACCGTCGGGTTTGGAAGCGTCATAAATGGTACATCGTCTATAATTTTCCCGAAAGAGGTCAAACTCGTCGGACCAGTCCGTTCGCGCGATCAAGAGAGGATAATCGGAGATGGGGTTGGGTGATGCGGATGGTGGCCGGCAACAGTGGTCGCGGTGACTGACTGGTCGCAGAAGAGCGATGGTGGTGCCGAGATTGCGGATCGATGACGCAGCAGTAATGCGGTAACCCAACTATAGTGGTCGGCCAGCGAGTTGGTAGCAATTAATGGCAGCGCTTAGCGTCAGTAATGAGGATAGCCAGCGATAGTGACCGAAATGCGAGTGATGGTGGCATGATAATGCGGTAGTGGCAGCCGGTGACGGCAACCGTGGTTAGCGGCAACGAGGTGGTCGCAGAAATTAGCGGATGGCAACAGTGGCGGCCATGTAGTAGTCAGCAATAAGCGAAATGCTGCGATATTCGGCGATAGTGGTGTGACAATGATTAGCGGCAGCGAGGTGGTCAGCCGGCAAGCGGCAGTAGTGCAATTACGGCTGCGTCGTAGTCAGCGAGATAACCAGCGTATTGCGATAGTGGCCAGCAGTGGCCAGCAGCGGTGACCTGATGGTTAGCGGTCGATGGGTGGTCAGCGCAAGCGGTGATGGTCAGCAGTGACCAGCGTCAATAATCAGCAGTGATACCGCGGCTAATAATTAAGCGAAATGCCGGCGAATTGGCGATGACAGCGATAGTGGTTGGCGGCGATAAATCAGCGAACTGCATTGAAATAACGGTGATGGCGTCAGTATCAGCGAGATGACCGGCGGCGATGGTGGTGACCCGCGAGATTATCGTCGATGGTCGGGCGGTGGCCGGCGATAGTAGTGGCGGCGATAGTGGCAGCGGTGGCCGGCGGCAGTGGTTCGATGAGATCTTTGACCTATCCCAGGTTGTTTGTTAGAGTTTAACTTCGATGTTAACTCTGTATAGAAGAGGTCATGAATCCGTTGAGGATTTTGACCTATCCGAGGTTGTTTGTCGAGTGTTACCGATGACTAACTGTATGGAAGAGGTTGAATTGAATCTGCTGAGGATTTTTGACTTATACGAGGTTGTTTGTTAGAGTGTTACTCGATAACATTAACCCGATGACGTTAACTTTTATGGAAGAGGTTGAATTGAATCCGCTGAGGATTTTTGACCTATCCGAGGTTGTTTGTTAGATTGTTTGCTTGATGAAGTTAACCTGTATGAAAGAGGTTGAATTGAATCCGTTGAGGATTTGACATATCTGAGGTTGTTTGTCAGAGTGTTTGCTCGATGACGTCAACCTGTATGGAAGAGGTTGAATTGAATCTGGCGATTTTTTGACCCATCCGAGATTGTTTGTGAAATGACTCGTATGGAAGAAATTGAATTGCGATTGACATATCCGAGGTTGTTTGTTGTGTTTGCTCGATGCATTAACATGGAAGAGGTTGAATTGAAACCCGTTGAGATTTTGACCCATCCAAGGTTGTCGAGTGTTACCCGATGCTTTGTATGGAAGATGTTGAATTGAATCCGGCGAGAATTTTGACCTATCGAGGTTGTTTTGAGTGTGACTCGATGGCGCTATGGAAGAGGTCGAATTGAATCCGTTGAGATTTTGATATTCGAGGTTTTTTGTCAGAGTGTTACCCGATGACGTTAACCTGTATGGAAGAGTTTGAATTGAATCCGCTGATGATTTTTGACATATCCGAGGTTGTTTGTCAAAGTGTTACCCGATGATGTTAACCTGTATGGAAGAGGTTAAATTGAATTCACTGAGGATCTTTGACCTATCCGAGGTTGTTTGTTAGAGTTTTACGATGGCGTTTATGGAAGAAGTTAATTAAATTGAGACACCTATCCAGGTTATTTTTTGGTGTTACCGATGGCGTCGTATGGAAGAGGTGGAATCCGTTGAGGATTTTGACCTATCCGAGTTGTCGAGTGTTTATATGCGTATGGAAGAGGTTGATGAATCATAGATTTTGACCTCGAGGTTGTTTGTCGGTGTTACGATGGCGTTAACATGTATGGAAGATGTTAAATTGAATCTGGCGAGGACCTATCCGAGGTTGTTTGTCGTGTTACCCGATGCTCTGTATGGGAAGAGGTCAAATTGAATCGGCGAGGATTTTGACCTATCCGGTTGTTTGTCCTGTACAGACGTTAACCGTATGGAAGAGGTCAATTGAATCGGAGAATTTTGACATATCCGAGGTTGTTTGTCAAGGTGTTAATGGCGTTAACTGTATGGAAGAGGTTGAATTGAATCGCTAAGACCATTTGAGGTTGTTTGTCGAGTGTTGCGATGGCGTTAACCTATAGAAGAATTGAATCAAACATCCGTTTGTGGGTAGCCAAAATGCTCCTTAACCTGGTCTTGTTTTCCATGAGTATGATTGAAAAATCATAATTTGCAAAGTTATATGTCTTCTCAATGTTGAAATATCCTCAAACTTTGACTTGTTTCTTGGGATGGTAATCGATTAGATGCTTAACATATTAACATGGACGATCTTCTGAGATTAAGAGTTGTCCCCCAGTTTTCGACAAAATCTGAAGGAATGAAGTTTGATGAATCTTTATTCTTCACTTGCGCTTCTTAACAGCTTGAAATGCTCCACCTCGATAGTGGTTTTGATATTGTTGGGAAACTGGCCATACAAGATGAAATAATGTGAATAGTTTCCTGACTAAAACTATTGCGTGCTAGAAAACCATGCGGTAGAGTGAAAGTTTCTTAGCCTTGTATGAAACAGTATTTAAAAGTGAACAAGAAAACTTAATTTTACGTGAAAAATCTTGAAAAGAGGAAAAACCACGAGCTGCAAGAAAATCTTTCACTATATATTTGTTTTGGTACAAGTTTTCTCGATCAGGATTACAAAATTGTATATGAAGAGCGTGAGAATCCAAAAAAATAACATCATATAATCGCGTTTAGGTTATATGATTACAGTGTAGATGATGGTGAAACGAGAACAAACAGCGATGAAGGTCATGATGGACCGGCGAATGGCCGTCGAGATCGCAGCGGACGGCGATGTAGTGGCCAGCGGTGACCGCGTCAATGGTCGCGATGATGACAGCGACAAGGGCGAGCGTGGTAGCGGATGGCAGATTGAAGCGGATCAAGGCGTGGCGGCGGGGAGACGGTGGTAACCAACGGTGGTGGCAGTCGAGTGGTGACGATTATGCCGGAGGATTTTCAAGCTTTAGAGCTCTCTCCTCTCTCTTGCGGCCTCCTCATATGAGGAATGAAATATTTATAGGTGGAGATGGCGTCTCAGTAAATCTGCAAATTGATCAATCATCTCCATCGGACGGCTCATGATGATTCCTTTGATCATATGATGTATTTTATGTATTTGAATGCTCAAGTGAAGTCGGAATTGTAAGATCTTTAGCTTGTTGGAACCGGCTAATCGAGATGCTTGATTTGACTATAAACACTCTATATTTGAGAGCTGTTTAGGAATTTAAGCGATGTTAAAGTTTTGATGATATTTTAAGTGCTTGATCTCGACTAGTTTCAATTTCTGCTTGCTGTATCAAGATTTGTGCCATTGGTGAAATTTTCGGGTATCAGTGTAAAATTATAAGGATTCATTTTATTGAGAGTTTTCATCATTCTTTCTTTTGTTTGGTTGACAAATGTAATGTAAAATGACATCAATAATAATACGAAGTATTGGCCGAGGTGTCAAATCTTAAAATATGACATCACTTTATATTAAATTTAATATATTTTAATTAAATCACGAATTTAATCTATAACATCTGTATTTGAAATTTACATTAGAATTTTCTTTTCACAAATGGAAATTTGATTTGAATGATCATTTAAATCAAATCAAACAACCCCTAGGTAAAGAGGCATTGAGTATTGAGATTGAGACACTATTACAGAGTGTTTCTATTATCGGAAGTTAGAGATCTTTTTCGATCATTTAATTTTATTTGAATTTTATTGAAAATATTATCAACGTAAAAAGTCTTCTTCTTACCATTGAAATAGGCAAAATTTGTTAAGTTGTGTACATGTCTTTTAAGAGAAGATTTTTCCCCGTTAACATTAACAAAGACAAGAATGTCATCAATCAAAGTTTGGGGTATGATAAGGTTATTACATCTTGCTTTGAAAAAGGTGAGAGGATGATATAGTATGAAGACTATTAGAGAGATATTCAACAATAATAATGAATGAGATAGATATGGTCTTCTTGTCATAGATCACTTTCAGATTTAAGACAACATTGACAACACTCAAAAGAAGTGTGAATCAACAATGGTATGTTTAATAAAAATCATTTGAAATAAAATCAATTCTAAGATATTGTTCATAAAGTCGTAATAAATTATGTCACAAGACATACTGATGTCAAGCTTAACAATGATATTGCATCTACAAAATTTGTGATTAATCACGAATTTCTAAGCTAAGAGGATTCTGACATCAGTATTTCTATGAAAGATAAAGCCACTTTAATTTAAAAGGATGATTTTTGTTCAATAGAGGATAGAGTATTGTAGATTGGATTTTAGTGATCATTTTGTCAAAAAGCTTGATTAAATTGATGGGTTTGAGGTCTTTTTCAGAGTTTGGGGTTAGGAATTTCAAGAAAAAGAACAATGGAGGTCGAGGAAAGCGATAACCTTCGAAAATATTAAAGATATTACAAAATCCTCATATATGAATGATAAATCAATAACTTCTGATAAAATCAATAAGTAAAATTATTCGAGCCACCTAACTCATCACGGTGAAGGTCAATGACAGCTTTGTTTCTCTATTGTAATGTTGGGAGATATAACAATTACAGGACAAAATGACTGTCATCAAGAAAAGAAGGAAGACGTCAACTCTGTCCCCAGATTTTCTAGTTCTGATAGTTTCTTTTCTTAGTAAATTTTATTATGAGCCCTTCTAAGTTCATTAAGTTTATTAAAATGCTTTAATGATTGGAAATGTGTGCATTAATAGCATAATATTATATGTTGGCCGCTCCTATTTGATTTTTTTTATAATGTTTCAGATGAACATATTATATTTTTACTACTGAATATGAAATTTTCTTTTTTGGGAGAAACATGGAAAAATAAAAGTCTTTATCTTTGTTCTATAATTTGTTATGTACCATGTTCAGTGTGGAATTGAGGATAGATACTGCTGAAGATGACTGGGAAAGAGAAAGAATAAGATATCAATGACAATAACAACTTGCATGGGGTATCGAAGACAAATAATATAAAATCTCTCTCTCTCTCTCTCTCTCTCTCTCTCTCTCTCTCTCTCTCTATATAGATAGATAATTGAGCATGAGATGTCAATGTCCAACGCAATTAATGATTGGTCTAAGTTAACTTAAGATTTTGTTTAAAAAATTTTGATTTTGATTGGTACATTTGATATAGCATTGTTGTTTTTGTAACAATCCATTTGTGAGTACTAAAACTTCATTTTTTTATTAATCAAAGCTATTCTTATGTTGAAACATAATTTTCAGTATATTTAGGAGCTGTTTGGGATCAATTTTATTTTTTATTTTTTATTTTTATTTTTATATTATTTTTTAAAATATATTTATTTAAAATATTTTTTTTTTTTTATTTCTAAAAATAAATAACTTTATTTCTATTTTTTTTAGCATCATTTGGACCCAAATCCTAAAAAAATTTTCGTATATTAATATCTATAAGGAAGCTTTCTTCTTTATGAATTTTATTTTGAGATTTGTATATATAAGATATCATTAATAAAAATTGCATAAAATATTAATTTCAAGCAAAAATTAATGAAGAAGTGTTAGCGTCTTAAAACAGATTCTTGTAGAGTGAAAGTTCTGCCTTATTTGTTGATTAGTCCAATGGTGTATTTAAAGAGTGAGAGAACTCCGAATTTTAGCGTGAAAACTCGAAAGAGGGAAAAAACCACGGGGCGGCGACAAAATGTTCCTATGTATATCCTCGAGTCTGAGAATCTTCCGATACGGGATTACAAGATGGTATACAAGAAAGAACAACAGTATGTAAGCGGTCGAGGTTGAATAGTTGTTAGTGGCCGGTGATGGTAGGCGCGTGTAGAACTTGGTGGAAAAGCGAGAACAATTCTGGCGAAATGAGGAACGATTAGGTGATTGGCGATGGCGGGTGATGGCGTGGCGGCAGTGGTTGACGGCCGTCGGTGTGCGATCTTGCTGGGATCTTGAGCTTGAGCTCTCTCCCTCTTGCTTGGGCTCCTCTCCTTCTTCACTTGGTCCAAAAATCCATTCATATAGAATATGAGGGCTATTTATTTGGAAGAGTGGCAGTCTTGTAAATACATGGAAAATCCAAACCACTCCTCCATGATTACGGGCGATTCCTTTTGATCATTTGATGTATTTGAACATTTGGATGCTCAAATGGTCGAATTGTGAGATCTTAGAGTTGTTAGATTCGGCTCGTCGAGATGCTCGATTTGACTATAAATACTCTATATTTGATGATCATTGAGGTTTAATTCATGTTTTTCCGATGTTTGGTGCTTGATCTTGATTGATTTGGGATCGGCTTGCCTTTGCCTCATGCTTATTAGAGAAATTTTAAATGTCATATCGTTTCCTCTATTTTTGGATGACATCATCTTGATCATTCAAAATATATGTAAATACTTGAAAAACAAATTCTTTAATGAAACTTGCGTTAAGAATCATACATTTTGGGAGAATAAAGTTTAAAAGTCTATTCGATTATGGAAGTAGATGTAAGGTCATGAGCGTGATATTTTGAGGTTATGGACACTTGGACACTCGGAAGTTTTGAGCGTTTAGGGGACCCATGAATGCGAGGCGTCTGGCCGTGGCAGCGGCGCCCTAGCCTTGTACTGAGTATACCTCATAGCGGGTGTGACCGTGATTGCCGGGTCAACAGCGGCCGCGTTCATCGCGGTTGTGAGTCAACCGGCCAGCGGCCAGCGAAGTCGTGGCGGCTTGGGCGAACGCATGGCGAACCCTCACCGGATTCGGCCATGAACATCGTAAGCGTTCAGCCTCTGTGCCCACCGTCGTGCCCATGAACCCAGCGAACCCATCGCGAGATCGCGGAGGGCAGCGGCGATCCGGGTGAGGCGGGCAGCGGCGTCTTGTATATGCGCGACAAGACTCTTCGAGCTTTGGGGTTTTAAAGGTTTTTGGGGTTTTACCCTTTATCCCTATGTCTATAAAACCCCAGGGTAGAGGAAAACACTTTCTCCTCTTCTTCTTAAGTTAGATTCTTTGGAGGCGATCAAGGCCACGGTATCGTCGTGGTTTGGTTCTCGACTCGTCAGACGTCGTTAGGTGATCAAAGCTTCATGGTTCCAACTTTTTCTTGTAGAAAATTAGCTTTCTTTCAACTTGGATGAACGGTTGTGATTGAAAAATTTCAAGATGGCGGGGAGCACGTTAGGAGCCGTCATCGACGACTTCAAAGTTTGGCCGGTAATTTCAGCCTTATTAGAGGGGATAGCTTCTCTCTTCCTCTCTATATATATATATATCCCTTCTTCTTCTTTCCCTCCCCTTCATATGTATGTGTTTCTTTCATCAATTCGTAGGAGAAGAATTTTATCCCAAACTGTGCGCGTGCGAGAGGGTCAAAACAAGAAGATGCGCCCGCATATTGAGGTGAGTGAGTGCTTCACAAAATTCTTGATTTTTTATTATTTCTCCCTCTTTATTTATTATGTATTCTTGGTGATGGCGGAAGAAAACTCATAGTGTGGCTACGGATGATATATCATCCTCACATCGAGATAGCTTAATGGTGTTCGAAAATTTTTCTTCCCAAATGAGTTGGTGGCTATTGTTGCCAAAAGTCACATTCGAGCTTCACCTCGCGGGGTACTTTACTATTTCAGATGACTCTTAGATGCGGCTGCGATTCCCTTTGGCTCAGTTGATTGAGATCTTCAAAAGCGTGGCGTAGCTTTGTAGATTCTCGTTTGAGCTTTAATGGTCATCGTTGGTTTGACTACCTTCTTGAGAAGCGTGGTGTTACTTTGAACATCGAATACTTGTGCGAATGTGTAGATTCACATGTGATGCTCGGGGGCGTGTTTCTTATCGGACTATAAAGAATTGGATAGAATTTTACGCGGGATCCATCAGAAATTGGTCCAATGGATTCTTTTGTGAAGAATGAGTGGGGACTTCACGAGAGATGGGGAGATTGAATGATCTTCGGATCCATTCGATATCGGAGAATGATATCTTAGCAACTCTTAATATTCCTGACGTAGGAAGCTTGCAACATGAGTTACGTCACATTGTCAAATATACAATTGAAGATAGGATGTTCAAGGTTGGTCTTTCCATCCAGCCAGGAAGATCTCACGCTCTTCTGTTGAAGAGGTCGAGTAAAGGTGATGAGATATTTCCTCATACTCGTAGGGTTCTCTCGAAGCCCGTCACGAGTCGTCGATATGATGATTCATCTTTTTGGAAAAAGAAGACTTGTCTTTGAAATGACCACGTCATATATCTGGGAGAAGATGCTTTGATTGGCTCGAGGGTTTAAGCTGTTTTAACTCACGATGGGGAGTTAGTTACTCAAGCATAAATTCACGAGGTATTAAATCATATATGCTCCGGACGTCAACGGGCGGATGAATTGGTACATTATTTTTACTTCTTTCTTCCTTTCTTCTTTTCCCTCATTCCTTATGTAATATTGGTCTTGATTTTTTTTTTAGGTAACTCAATCGTTAGGATTGATGGCTCATCCAGGTGTTGCCTTAGATGAGTGGAACTGAATTGTGAAGGTAAAGTATCGGCGAGTGTGAAAGATGAATCTTAAGGCCAAAAGTGGCGTCTTTGGAGGATCAGTGGCCGGGTGTAGGGGCCGAGCTAGAACATGTCGACTTCTCTTTCTCTTGGTGTCGGGAGGTGGAGCGCGCATGATGAGCTAATTGAGGCAGGGAGGCTGTGAGATGGAGAAAGAGGCTCAAGGTACTTGGAAGAAAGCATTACAAGATCTTTTGGAGAAAAGCGTCTGATGTCAAGCGGAAGCAAATGAAATCTCCTTGAAGGCGGTGGAGGACTTCAAGAACTCCACAGCTTATCGTGATCGAAGACTATGTTGAAGCTTCGTGATCATATACTTGATGTTGAAGTGAAGGACTTGGGCGCCAATGTTTAGAGGAGGGCTTCATCCAGGGTTCACGAAAGAGTCCGTGGTACATCAAAGCTGGAGCTAGAATTGAGGATATATCTCCAGCCAAGCATCGAAGATCCTTAGATTGAAGATGAAGGAGTTGTGAGTGGGCTCGAGGATCTCTAGTAGTGAGGAGGACGTTGATATCATGTAGTGTCAGTTGTAGATGTCTTTTTCTTTGTTGTTTGTTCTATGTAATGTTATTAGCGTGTATCAGGATCTTGATTCTCTCTTATAGTATCGTATTATCTGTTGATATGTCTATGTATATTATTTTTTATATACTCTTATCTTGTTCTTACCCATCAGGGTGATTGGTGTGAATATCATTTGGCGTTATTGTATGTGAATTGGATCCGGGAATTTTGACTATCAAGGTTGTTCATGAGTGTTACTCGATGATGTTAACCCGTATGGAAGAGGTGGTGGGAAGTCCACCAAGGACCTCTTAACCTTTCTAGGTTGTTTGTCGAGTTTTTTGCTCGATGACATTAACGTATGGAAAGGTTCGATCAAGTCCCATTGGGATTGATCATGTTCGAGAGATATAGCATTGAGTGTATATTTTGATAATATTTTTCAGATTCTTAGCATTCAAGTTGGCGATATTTTCCTTCTAGATCCTTGAGCTTGAATGTTCTATTATGAGCATAACCACATATGGACCATCCAGAGGTGAGAGTTTATTGTGTTGAGGGCCTTTGCATTGACTTGAATTGTAGAGATAGCCACCAAAGGATATTGGGCAGTTTTACTCTTCTGTTGAAGTGGCGAGCTACCCTTTGGTGATAGGAAGCAGTCCGAAGTAGGGCCATGTCACGAGTTTCAGGGAGTAGGTCTAGGTGCTGCCGAAGTTTTTCTTCATTGCTACCATGATCGAAAAATTGGACTCTTGGACTTGGAACCCCGATATCCACTGGTATAATAGCTTCTGTACCGAAACACAAGCTATATGGCGTCTCACCGGTTGGGGTGCGATGTGTAATGGTAAGCGAGAACATTGGAAAGCTCATCAACCCATTGCCCCGACCTTCTCAAGGCGTGTTTTTAATCCTTTGAGTATAGTCTATTGGTAGCCGGTGCCCGTTAGTTTGTGGATGTGCCCTGCGTATCAGCGGTGAATGTGAAGATCTTTGCAAAAGGGCGTAAAGACTTTTCCGATAAATTGAGTCCGTTGTCGGTGATGATCTTCCGCGGAAGACATCGACACCTTATATTTTTCCAAATAAATTGTTTAGCGTTTGCCTCGTGATTTTGGCGAGTGGTTGGCTTCCACCCATTTAGTGAAGTAGTCGACGGCTAGAATGATGAACTTTCTTTGTCCTGATGCTATCGGAAAAGGTCCCATTATATCAATTCCCCACTGAGCAAAAGGCCACGGGCTTTGAAGAGATGAGAGCTCTGTGTGCGGCATGTGAGGAAGGTTTGAATGCAACTGACAACTAGCACATTTTTTGGTGAACTCCAGGGCATCTTGTTTCACTGTAGGCCAATAGAATCCTTGCCTTATAATTTTAAGGGCTAGCCCTTCCTCTAGGTGTTCTCCACATATTCCGAGTGAACCTCTCTTAGCGCATAGTCGACCGATGGTGGAAGACACTTGAGGTATGGCCAGAAAGCTTCGTTTATATAGTTCACCTCAATAATAAAAGTTTGCGCTTGTCTTGAGGCGAGTGGCGTCGATGGTCTTGGGGAGGCTTCCTTCTTGCGGGAAAGACATGATGGGGTCCATCCATGAGGTTCCTTCACCTCATCAATCGTTTGTATTATGGTCCCACGAATCTTGGGAAATATATTTCTTCAATATGCTTTCTCTTGAATAGATCTCCATTGTGGACGTAGCAAAGCTTAGCGAGGGCGTCTGCTCGAGTATTTTTCTCCCGCGGTATGTGAGTGATTTGATGCGCCTTAAGATGGGCAAGGAGAGACTTCACCAAGTCGACGTATTGTGCCAACTGAGGGTTATGGGTATCGTAGTCACCCTCGACTTGAGAGGCGACAAGCTGAGAGTCAGTATGGATCGTTAAGTCTTGCGCTTCGCAGTCGATGGCGAGTCTCAACCTGATGAGGGCCTCGTATTATTATATTGTTAGTCATGAAAATTTTAAATGAAGTCCATACTCTGGTGAAATAAGTAAAACTCGACTCCGGCCGGATATTTCACGAGCTCCATCAACATAGAGAGTCCATTGAGGAAATAAAGGCGTGTGATAGACATATCATTTGGAGTTAGGCGGTGCATTCCACTATGAAGTCTGCGGTATTTGAGACTTTATGTCGGAGGTAGAAAATTAATGTCAAATTCTCCCAATTCCACGACCACTTAATTAATCTTCCGGATGCTTCGGTTTTACGTAGGATGTTAATGGTAGATTAGTGTAAACCGATAGTATGAGCTTGAAAGTATGGGCCTTTTTTGAGCTAATGCCATCACATGCAGTGGATAACGACTTTCTATATCACGAAAGTATTTTCTTGACGTAGTAATTGGTAATTAGTTGTATCCGTTTACTTCTATCAAAGCGAGCTTAGCGTGGGAGAAGCGCAAGATATAAGTATAATATTTCTCCTTGAATAGGCTTGGATAGTAGGGGAGATGCTAATACTCTCTTAGTTGTTCAAAAGCGATTGACATTCATCGGTCCATTGAAAATTATTATTTTTACCTTTAATATTTTAAGAATGGCAAGTATTTGTCCCGAGCGAGCTAAAGCGAGATAAGGCGGCGATCCATTTAGGCGTTGAACTTCCTTGATATTCTTTGGAGGTCATATCTCTGAGAGCCTTAATTTTCTCAGGGTTGGCTTCTACTCCGCGATGGGTTACCATAAACCCAAGAAATTTCTCCGATGTAACCCCAAAGGCACATTTGGTGGGGTTGAGCCGTATGTTATAGCGTCGAAGAAGATTGAAGCACGTTTCTAAGTCAGATATGTTGTGATTCTTCAAGGCTTTTTACCAACATGTCATCCACGTATACTTCCATCGTCCAATAGGTCTTTGAAAACCATATTCATAAAAGGTTGATAGGTAGCATTTTTTAACCGAATGGCATAACTTGGTAGCGGTATAAACCTTTATATGTTTGAAATCGTGGCTTCTTCATCCATGGGTCCATTCTTATTTGGTTATAACAGTAAGCGTCAAGCGAGCATTTGATGGCGGGCGTGGCGTCGACCAATTGGTCAATTCGGAAGGGAAGCTATCTTTGGACAAGCCTTGTTAAGGTTAGTGTAGTCAATACACATCCTCCATGTTCCATTTGTTTTCTTAACAACATTTGCTAGCCATATAGGGTAATATACTTCGTATGAATCCCTTCAAGGAACTTGTTAACTTCATGCTCAATAGCACGGAAGCGTCGGTGCAAAACTCCGCTTCTTACGGATGATCGGTTTGGATGTTGGATTAATCTTGAGGAGTGCATGATCACGGGGTCAACCCCGGCATATCGGACTCCATGCGAAGATGTCTTGATTTCTAGAAATCTACATAGTTTTCTCTTTGTTCCTTGAAAGCGAGGATCCCACTTGCGCTCGTAGTGGTTGGTCATCGATAATGTAATGGAGAGTAAGTCTTCTGGTGATACTTTGTGGGGTGCTCCTTCATCCGAAAATTAAAATCTTCAATGCTAAAGGTCACGCGGAAGCGTGGGAGCTTGTGATTGTGTTATGATTGATTTCCACACCACTCCAACTCAACGGGGTTGGAAATTTCATCTTAAGATGAGATATTGAAGTGATTGCACCAAAGATTGATTGGAGGGGCCTTCCAAATATAGCGTTATAGGCTCGACTTGACCACCATAAATTGGATTGAATGAGTCATTTGAGAATTCTCAGAGAACACGGGAAGAGTGATTGTCCCCTACCGTGCGGGCGGTTGTCAAACCCATACAATGGTCTACTGGCGGTTGGAGCTTTTCCCTAACGGGCCCATGCTGAAGCGTGGGTAAAATAGGACATCGGAGAACTCCCACTATCAAACTCCTTTTAACATTATAGCATGGGTCACTTGTCGATGACAAGTGGATCTTGATGAGGAACATGTACTCCTTCTAAGTCGAGTCATTAAAAGTGATGGAATGATCGATCGAGACTTCTTTAACTCGGCTCTTGAGATAGAATGAGAACTTGATTAGATAGTATTGGTCCTCCTGCGATTATTTCAATCTCTTGTTTGATGATTGTTTTGTTGTTTTACGTGATGATTGTCTTGTTTGTTGAAGGCATATTTGTTTGTGTCGATTGATTCTTCACAAATCGGCGTAGATATCCTCTTTGAATGAGCTCTCTTCTTCTTTGAGTTGTTTGCATGCCTCGGTAGTATGTCGACTTGATGGAAGTGACAATATTGCTCGATTTCACGAATTTGGTTTTGATGGATCGCCACTTGATATTTTCTTCATCTCGAATGGCCATTAGGAGGTTAACGAGATGTGTTGGCGGCGTGTATTTCTTTTCAAGTCATGGTTCACGTTGATGGGATCGTGGAGGAGATCACGCGCCTTGTTGCTTCTTTTGATAGAGTGTTGATCATTTTCAGAGCACTCTTACGTTTTCCTGTGGATTGCTCAAATTGTTTGCGATGGGCAGTAATAGCTTCATCAGCAGAGATTTGTGCTTCATGATGAACAAGTCGCATATGAGGGCCGTGTCTCATCATTAGTGATGTAAAAGGCCACGAGCCTCCAAGAAAAACTCCTCTTAATAATTGGGTCTACTCAGGGATTTGGCGAGCTTCTAAGGAAAACCTTTTGGAAGTATTCCTTAAGTGATTCACCTCATTTTGATGAATCTTGGGAGAGATGAGGAGAATCTTTAATGATCCTTGTTTGCAATGAAGCTGTTCCACGATCTTGGCGAGTTCATCAAAGGTATGGATGGATCCCCTTGGAAAGAGTAGAACCAAGTCGGACTTGTCCCTTGAGTAATAGGAAAAGACACAGCATGTCGAGAGCTTCTTTGGATATACATGATGATGGTCTGTGTGGTGATGTGTTCATAAATCAATGCTTGGAAGCTTAAACCCTGAGGATGGGATGTCGAAGAATAGAACTTTAAAGGGAAGACTCTGATAACGTGGTGAGAAGATATGATTCCGTCTTTGTGATGGAGTTCTTCATAGCGTTATGTAATTACGCATGTATAACATGGCGGTAGGTCAAGGGTGAGAATGCAGCTACGCAATAATGTGGATTGGCGGTGGTTGACGTGATGGATGGGTGGAAGTGTCGAAAGTTGACATCCGGTTTGTGGTGGAACTTCGGCGTCTAAGAAGCGACATATTGTCCTCCTGGTAATAATCGATCTTGAGGCGGTGTGTTTGCGTGATGGAGGTTGTTGTGTTCCGTAAAGTCGGATCATCTCATTTTGAGACTCTTCCATTCGCGCATCGTTCTTCTAAAGAGATTCACCGTGCCGCCAAGGTCATGCCCATTAGGGAAGTGGGGCGGAAGCTTGGCGTCCCCGATTCAAGATTGGTTTGAGTGGAGTTAGGCGAGCTCCGGTTATTCTGGTGCTTTATTGTGATGTAGGTGTTCGCAAAGTATGATTGAGGAGTCTCCACATGGCGTAAAGCATTGCGTGGAAGACTATTGCGGTAGAGTGAAAGTTTCATATAGCTTTGTTGATTAGTCCAGCACACACACAGGTATTTAAAATTGGCGAGAACTCAGAAATTTTAACGTGAAAAATCTCGAAGAGGAAAAAACCACGGGGCTGCGACAAAAATGTTCCATGTATATGCCTCGAAGTACAGAATCTTCCCGATAACGGGATTACAAGATGATATACAAGAAAGGAACAACAGCTATGTAACAACGGTCAGGTTGTAATAGTTGTTAGTGGCGGCGATGGTAGGCGTGTAGGAACTTGGTGGAAAGCGGGAACAATTCTGGCGAAATATAGGAACAACCGGCGAAAAGAGCGAACGATTGCGATGGCGAATTGATGGCGGCGGTGGCGGCGATGGTTGGCGGCCGTCAGGCGGTGTGCGATCTTGCTCGGCGATCTTGAGCTTGAGCTCTCTCCTCCTTCTTGCTTGGGCTCCTCTCCTTCTTCACTTGGTCTCCAAAGTATCCTTCATATGGAATATGGCTATTTATAGATTTGGAAGAGTGGCAGTCTTGTAAATACATGAAAAATCCAAACCACTCCTCCCCGCCGGACGATTACGGGCGATTCCTTTTGATCATTTGATGTATTTGAACATTTGGATGCTAAATGAGGTCGAATGTGAGATCTTAGGGTTGTTAGATTCGGCTCGTCGAGATGCTCGATTTGACTATAAATACTTTATATTTGATGATCATTCAGAGGTTTAATTCATGTTCCAAAGTTTTCGACGATGTTTCAGGTGCTTGATCTTGATTGATTTCGACTTGGGATCAGCTTGCCTTTGCCCCATCTTATTTGGAGGAATTTTGAATGTCATATCGAAGAAATCATATTATATATATATATATATATATATACATATATATATATATATATATATATATATATATATATATATATATACATATATATATATATATATATATATATATATATATATATATATATATATATATACTATATCATATATATATATATATATATACATATATATATATATATAATATTTGTAAGACTTAAACTCTAGATCTCTTAGTTGAAAATAAAATTTTGAATCACTAAATTAAGATATTTTTCACAACAAAATGATTTTATATCCGAATAATGTTTGGGACAGAGTATTCTTATTAAATTTAATTGTAGATAAATTTTAAAATTGCTAATTTTATTTTGATATAAATATAATATATAAAAAATTAACTTAAATTTATATTACATTTATTTTAATTAAATCAACAAATTTGATTCATCCTAATTAAAACTTGATGAGGGCATCTTAACGCTATTTTTTTTTCTCTTAATATTCAATATAAAGACATGCCAAGTACAAACCAATCCAAATTCTTAGGAGAACTATTTAAAAAACCAAAATTGAATGAAACTTATCTTTCTTAATAAAATAAGTTTAGCTATTAAATATTGATTTAAAATCACATCCTCATCATCATATATTGGCCATATCTTAATCATTAGAGATTAATTTAATAAATTCTTATCTTTAATTTATTCATTTGAAATATTAGCTGAGGTGTTAAACATCATATTATATCCACAAAATTTAAAAGAAAGTTTAGAATAATCATATCTTTAAAAACTACGATTACAAAAAGCATGTTCCTGTCACGCTATTTTTAATTTTATATAATATTTATATATTAACATAAATATTAGTTGTAATAAAAAATATGTGATTTAGTCTATTTGATACAGCTACAAGTTTATGAAAAAACAGTGATAAATATGATACAAAAAAATTATTATTTGAAGAAGTTACAAATATACAAATTTTTTTATTATACAAAACTCAAATTTTAAATTTCTGATCATTATCACAGACAGCTAAATCAGTTAAAAAATATAAATTCTCGTTATAAATTTCTCAAAATATAATTCAAATACAGTAACTAAATAATACTGCGGCTGCCACAAATAACCCTTAGACATAAAAAATAAAAATAAAAAGTTTTTTTTATTACTTTTAGAAAATGTTAATAATCAAAATTTTAACGGAATCTGTGCTAAAAAGTATTTTTATTGGAGGAAAAAGGTCCAAAGTCGCATTAAAAAAAAAACTACTAAAAAATTACGAAACCCCCCACTTGATCTCAGTTTAACATAATCACTACTAGAAAGTCTAAAAAAAATCCCACGTGTTTCACAAAGAGCACTCATTAAATTGAATTTAATAGTGAGTTAAGAAGTCCGAACCGTTCTATCATTTTCATTATCTTCTAATCTCATTTTAAAATAATTACATTAATTTATTAGGTGGTCCACTACTTAGAAGATAATTAGTGGATGCTTCTCTATGGATAATATCTCATACCTAATCCCATTAATTAATATTATGCTAATGCCTTGTCTTCCATTAAGTTTGGTATGCCTGAAATTAATGATTTCAAATGTCGGTAGATTTAGTTATTTATTTATTAGTAGGGAGTGTGAGGAAAGGTCTCTTGTATCTTAATAATTATAAATTAAAAAATAATGTATAATATGGTGAAAAAAAAAAAAATACTCGGCTAGAAAAATTTGATAAATGGGTTCAAGGAAAAGATAAAACATTTAGAAGATGAGAGTATAATATGTAAATTTTAAGATCACGAGGCTTCGAAAAATATAGGCCTAAATAACGAGGATAAATCAATGTAGAGTTATTTTTGGAGCGATCAATATAGTTAACTAAATCAATATAAAAAGAGCTAAAATTTTAAATTAGGCTCAATTAAAATATTAAGTAGCTAATTAGCACGAAAAAAAAAAAAAAAGAAAAATATCACGCTTGTTTGCATTTGCCGCTAATTTAACGTCATTCTATCGTCTGTTGTATTTTATTTTTTTAAAAAAAGTTGGGGTTGATGTATTTTGCTCGTGTCAACGTAATTGAATTGGCGTGGTTGGTATCGTTGGAATTGTAACGAAACTCTCGACGATTTTCATGTGACAAAAAATTACGATTATGGCCCGATACATAATAGTTTTTACAAATGCACGCAAAAACTGCATTGCCGACATGAAATATTGGACTAGCCTCCGTATTTTGCCCGTATCGGACTCATCTGGTGTTGGAATCGAGCTTGATATCGTTAGAATTGTAACAAAATTTCCCATGACTTTCATGTTGATGTACAATTGTGCTCACGGGCATAAATCAATAGTACTCCCATATATATCATCACCCGTAAGTATATACATCTGACCGCATTATGTCTAATCTATATGACTCCCAAATCACCTACATAGTTTAAAAGAAATATTAGGTCAGTTGTGTACATCCAATAATGGACTCAAAAAATAAATTTACAAAGTAACCCACCTTACTCTGTAGCAACCCATCTAATTCGTCTATATAAACTCTGATGTGGGTTTGTGTCATCTCTCGGACATACCCTTCTTTCCACCGACATCTCACACTTATATCATCTATGTCTGTAGGGTATGGTACATGCAATATAGGTCTGCCTACATGAATGTGCTCCCATATCCATACCTACAGAAATGTGCAACCTCATATTATGCTTGATTTCATCGCATGTAGCTCCACCAAATGAGCAAACTGTTGATCCTAATGAGAACTCCCTAAATGTGTCAACATCTTCTAGCAAGGGCAAATATTGTAGGTGAACCTTAGAGCCAGATGTGTCTGGCATAAGGAAACAACCAATAGCAAAGAGTATGTATACTTTGACATGCATAGTAAACTGAAGCTCTGGGAGATCTAAGTAGGAATCCCTGTAATACGTCCAACGCAGCCATCGTAGGGGCAAACAAGTTTGTGCATGCTATCTCATTCAAAATTCTGATGTGATATGCAACTGGATCAGATCGTGGTAGACATTATGTGGCTCTGGATGTGCTCCTATCAGCTCATCATAGCAATTTGGTCAAGATGTCCATCGCTTACCTCCACCAACAACAATCCTACCAATAATAGTCATGCGATCACTCAATCAACATCCTGCTATCGTCCGCTCCAATGGGAAAGGCGAACATATTTTTTTGCGAAGACCAACGTTCCACAAAGGCTGTGAGCAAGTGGTGATCTAAGTGAATATACTACATCTGAGAAACACAATCCAGTCCAGCTGTTCGGACATCGCTCATAAATCTAGGGCAATTTATTGGTCATTCTCTTAACATAAGTAAATGAGATGCGCTCCAACATTGAAACCTACACAGTAGAGAAATCTGCTCACTATGCAACATTATAGGGATAATATATTCCACAATGTCGAGCTTGTAATCGATTACACTTGATATCTTGATCACAAATGTTGAACACAACACCCATGAACCTCTAATGATGATAAGATTCCTCCCAGCCAAAATTACCTTTTGTTTCACATCTGGGGCTTTCATATAAGGCACTTTTATGTTAAATTTAGGATACATCTTATAATCTCTCTAGGCTTTAAATCCAATTGACATCTAACTGCAGGTTGAATGAAATAACGATAAAGCGTATTTACATTCATGTCTAGCATTATACTAAATGACTACATGTATGAGGTGAGCCAATACTTCTAATTCTCCATGCACCTCCCAATCTCTTACTTGAGCTTGCATGTAAGTGTCACATGCAAGGTGTAGCTTGTGCATGTTGGTTGCACAATATAGTGGACTTTATTTTATTTGAATCATATATTACATATTCAATATTATTTATGATATATCAATCTTGAACAACAAATTGTAGCTGCTTCTTATCATGAAAGCACATACCTTCTAGCAGTTCATCTAGAATGCAATTTTCTTGTTCAAAAGTTGACTCATCTGACGGCCCATCAAATGTAAGCTCTTCATCCCATTCTCTAACTTTTTGAGCACTACACATGTACTCATTGTTAGATAACAAGTACTCTTTAGTTTGACTTATTCTAGCTGAGTAGTCCCTGATAAGCTCTTTGACCCTGAAAGATGGTTCTATGGTCCTTAAAGTAGGCTGTTCTGCATCACTATCATCCTCGTCATCAACATCGTAACTTAGTATAGTTGGCATAATTTCATATCCATCTTCTTTAGAAGATAGTGAATTTATGTGATCACTTTCGATCACCCATAAAATCGAGAACTTTGAAAATAAATAATTTATGTTTGTGCACCATATCTTGAGCAATTGATTGAAATTTGGTGTGATGTACCTTAGCGGAGCTCTCGACACTCAGTATTGTCAACCTCTCTTTCTTCGTACTTCAGTTTCTCAACTTCAACATAAATTATGATAGGCTGCACGCATGATGCGTTGGTTATAGATTCACAGACTTCATCATCAGTAATATGAGTTGCAATAAATCCAGCACCAATAAGAAAATGACCTATAAGACTAACACATAATTTTGCTGGATCTAACTTCAATGACCTCATAATTTGCTTATGTAACTCCATCAAGTTAATCCACCGTGGGATCTGTATTGGACGATTTTTCCATCGATATAAGTTAGACTGAAATCGTCAGTTACATTGAGTTCGCCGCCATAATATAGAACTATGCAGACAATATCTGAACTCATTTTGAACTAACAATAACCCTAAACACCAAGAATCTTTTATATCCCCTGGTTAAAAAAAAATTCAATTCAGGAGATAGTATACTTGTGGGCTCCGAAAATTCGCCACTGATCTCTCGAAAAATTGAATTTGAGGAGAGTATGGTTTAAGTATCGGTGTAATTTTCAGAAGGCATATGAGATAGTAGATAAGAAACTGCCCAAAATTTCTCCCTCGTTTGGTGAGGACTTTAGATCAGTTCTAGGTTTTACATAGGCAAGCCTATAGTTAATTACCTCTCTTAGTGAGTGAGAGAGAACTTTCGATTAAGGCCCATTGGTTTGATCTTAATGCATCAGTAGTAGCATATAAAGTTTTGAAATTTAAAATTATGAAATTCATCATTTCAGCTTAAATCGGATGATTGGGGAATGATGACATGCCGATATATCCCACTTGTCATCCACGTGTCTTCTACTTGAGTAGGTAAAATGACTGATAGAAGGATCTCATCGAACACATGAATGTTATCCAAGAAATTCTTGTAGACTTGGGTGGTGTTTACTAAGAGACAATCTTAAGTCTACCTTAGCTGACAGAGGGCTATTTGCCTTATCAAGTATACCATGATTCACACTCAAAGGCGAGCCATTGGGGAAGCATATTTTCTGATCATGATCATAATATAATAGAGTCTGCCAAACCACCCGTCGAGGACTCGTTCTTAATTCTTCATCATTCCTGTCGTAAACGCATGAGGACAGCCATGTTCTTCTTGGCAAGATTGATTGAGTGAACATAGTAGAACACAATTTGAAATTGACTCCTTTATGAGCAAGAGTTTTTTAATTTGTCACCTCAGCATTCTAAAGTGAATAGATTGAGTAGTTTTTAAGCTTTTAATGATAGAATTTTATTTAAGCAATTTTAGATTGATCTTAAAATTGATTAATTAGAATATGTTTAATAGCTTTAGATCTATCAACTCTGTTTAGTATTAGAGTATTAGATCTACTATCACTACGAATCGGTTCTCGATATTTGATTTGAAACTCTTATTATAGGTTTTAAGTTTTGTTAACGGACTATCTAAGACTAAGCGGAAGCAACCCATGACATCTCGGACACTTTTTTTTTTTTTTTTATTTTTATTTTTTTGCTTTTATTTATTTATTTTTTTTGTTTTTTTAATTTTTATTTTTTTGTTTTTTTTAGCATCCTCGAACCAATTTAAGCATTCATAGTATCGGGACTATCTTTGGTGTATTTTAGACTTTATGTAGTGTTTATTTCTTAATTATGAGATTGATTTCAGATTTTTATTTAATTCTAACTTAGCCTGCGCATCCTCTTTAGACATTAAAATTTACACTTAAAATCTCTATGTGAGCACATTGTGTATTTATAGCAGCTAATTTCATTTAGCAATCTCATTAATTTTGAAAATCATAATTTAGAATGAAGTTACTTAGTTTTTTTATATTGAAGGAAAGCTCCTTCATTCATGCAACATTTAGTTTAGTGTCATCTTATGTCTGCTTGTATAAAGAATTACAAATCCAGTGGAGAAAAAGGCAATTTTATTTAGATTATAGTTTAAAATATTACTTGCACCTAGTTTACTTATTAAGTTTTTTTTTTGCAATTCTCCCAGCTTAATTATGTTCAATTTAAATCACTTTTAATAAGTTATACTAATTTTAGTGTTTATTGCTTTAGTCTTACTCATGCTTATTCACTAGCATTGTAATCACCTCCATATTAGTATAAGTGTTATTAAACCCAATTTGGATTCATCCTTAACTTTATATCAAATTTTAGCTTTAAGTTTATTGCAAGTTTGTTATGAGTTTAGTATTAGTCTCTAAATTTCACAATTTTAAATGAGTGTTATTCCAAAATTTTCTTTAAGCACTTCCTCATTTCTCTTTGATTTAACATTTATCTTCATATTTATCACATATCCTTTTGTTTGACTTAAGTTTAGGTAATTTTCATTTGAATTTGTTTAAGTTTTGAATTTTAGTTTAAATTTTGGCAACCTCCTCATCAGTGTAAGATGCATGAGTGTTTTACTCGATGCGCCACCATAAGAGTAGTGATGTCTTGACACCATAAGTCTTCACCCTTATATGGGCATTACAGATCTTGAAACTTGAAGAAAGGAAATCATAATGTGTATTCATTTATTTTTTTAGTCTAGAAATTAGACAAAATTTTACGCATTTGTCTAGGGGAGCGACATCTAACGGATGTTGCTTACTCGCTAATGAGTAGCGGCGTGTCTTATGACCCACATACAATCTTCATCGCACCTCTGAGCACCTTTGAAAAACAAAATATAAGCATGTATATATCCATATTTACACATTCCACATGTTCTAACTCATTTTTCTACACGCTGCAAAGATCGGCAAAGAGACGGGATTAGGCATGCCGGAAACCAAGAGAAGAACCCGCCTCATGACAGTGTTCTTCTCCTGTTACGGCGAAGAGAAGGGTCATAAAGGGGACGAAAATAGGAGGCGACAGAAAAAGAAGAACTGAATCATGATTTGTTCTTTGGTTGTAAGCCAAAATTGGAAAAAGGTTTGGCTGGGAGGCGTCGAAAATTGAAAGAAGACATTACTCATGTGTGTTCTTCTCGATTTATGTCATTTGCAAGGGAAGAAAGAGGAGCTATTTGGCTGTAGGGGTAGTGGAAATGCAAAAAACCTAAAGAAAAACCCGCCTCATGACGTGTTGCTTCTTGGATTCTATCATTTGCAAGAAAAGAAAGAGGGGTTGTTTGGCTGCAGGGGTAGTGAAAATGTCGAAAACCTAGAGAAGAACCTGCCTCATGTTGGTGTTGCTTTTTGGTTTCCGTCGTTCACAAGGAAGGAAAGAGGGGCGACATAGAGAAAATTGAAGGGAAGAGAGGGAGTACCCATTTGCTATTTTAAATGAAATAAGAAGTTCCCTGATCATGCCACCAGGAACATTTCTAAGCTGTGGATCCGATTCAAGCTTAAATAAGTTCTCAATCAGCTCCTGACGATGGGCTTGAGCACAAACCAGCAGCATAGTTGGATATCTCTGGCCAGTCCTGAGAAGCAATAACAACAGCAATTGAAGGGCAGGAATACTCTCCAGCTTGAGGATGAGTCACATCTGCACCAAATATAATTGTGGGCCTGTTAGTGAACAATGGTATGCATCTAGATTTAGCATCGACAAGCACAGTGTTCCTTCCTCTAACCCGAGTTCAGTATCGCATATGCGCTTCAGATCCCCGTAAAGAGAACCATTATTGTTAGGCAATATTACAATGAGTAAATCCAGCTCTTTGTGCTGCTGACGCAGGATGCTCATAGCATCATGATGGTGTGCTTTCAATGCTCTTTCAACTTGATCAGGCCGTGCAGATGATGGTGGAATTACAGGCTCCAAGGCAAATTCCATTCCAGAAGTCTGACACAATTGAGCAAGCTCGTGGCAAAACCTATGAGTAACACTATCCTGTATATTATGAACAAAATTGATGCAAGTCCAATTGTTGACTCTCCCGCCATTTACCATTTTCTTATTCATTGAATTCCATTAGCCCGTTATTGGCAAACAATCCTTCTCCTTACCAGTATCATTGTATTTAAGTAAGGGCGGAGGCAGAATATGTGCTTCAATTGAAGCAGGTTCATTACTGATTTTAATTCCAAACTCTTAGCATATGGATCCAAATGATCTTTATTAAGTTGAACTGTCTAGATATTATCACGCTCACGCTCATGTGGACGGAGGCATGTTTCCTTTAAAAGAGCACTTATTTATTTTTTATTCAACCTTCTAGAACATCTTTGTCCTTTGGCAATCTTACAAACCTCCATGGAAAGGTAGTTTGGCCTTCGTTGATTGCCAATTTGGAAACAAGGCCAATCTGTATGCTGGATTGCAAAATCCATAAGTCTCTTGAAAATATTGCACCACTGGCATCTTTGTACCTCTCTCATCCACGGGAAAAGTCAGTTCTCTTATTATCTGTGATGTTAAAGAAGCTATATGATATTTTCTGCGCACGTTGCCACCTGCATGCGTGCTCGATAAAATCCCCTATCCCAAACTCGTGGTTCTCATCCTCGCCAGTCTCCTTAAAGTGGAGACCGCTTATCCCCACCGCCAGTGAATCCACGGCTGTCAAACCCGGCACTGCCTTCACCTTGCCGAATGATGCCAATCCCGTAGAGGACAAGAAATATACCCGCTCGGATCAGAGGACTGGAGAACAACGTTTGAGGGATCCGTCAGGGCTTATGCAGCGGGTGCCCGCCACGTCTGGTGACTTGCTCGGCTGAGATAGCTCTAGGAATTCTTGGTAGTCGTAGTTGTAGTCGTCTCCTTGGGAGTTGAACTCCAGAAAGGTGTATGCATCGTAGCCAGTGTCCGGCTGCGATGCCGTCTCGTAAAGATTGCTGATCGATTAAGCAGCCATGGATACGATTTCTGATTTCAACAGGACTACCCTCTCGTCCTCTATGAGAGGGCTAGCATTTTAACAGGGGAAATCCGAGAAGGGGGCCACAGATGAGAGAGTATGGGGAGATTTGGAGGGAACGGTTTGGGGGAGTTGTGCTTAACTTTAAGTTTATTAATATATGTATATTAATTAAGCATCTAATCAATCCTAATTTGAATTTTATAATGATGAAATCATATGATTAATATATATGTCAATATTAAGTTATTCTAATATTTGGACTCAATACTCACATTTTATCAGCGTTTCAAGTTAATTAAATCGGTAATTATTTACTCAAAGTGTGTGTCACGCTTTCAACCACTCAATTTTCATGCAAAATCATTCGAATTGAGTGCAAATAGTCTTCTTTGATAGATTTTGATATTTTGAAGCTAACGACGTGATCAATTCGCGAGCATCATTTGGTCGCCGTTGTCGACCTCAATATATGCAAGCATATTTGGACTCGGCACTGATCGGTTGATCATCATCGTCAATTATATTATGACCAATTTTGATGTTATGCATGTGATGGAGATGTCCGTTTGTCGATCAGAGGTCATTTGAGTTGATTTTAATGACGTCCTGTGTATTTCAGCCTCGATTTGCGCACTATCACTTCAAATCATTCGACATTTGCACAAACTTGTCTGAATTAAGTGTGGATAATCTCATTTGATAGTTTTCAATGTTATGAAGCTAACAACATGATCAATTTCATGAGCATGGTTCAACATCGTTCTGACTTCTAACTTTGATATGCGCGTCGACACATTGATAGCTTGATCGTTATTGTTTCATTGTGAAATATTTATATTCTGATCAATTTCAATATTTTGAACATGATGACAAAGTCCGTTCATTGATCAGAGATCATTTCGACCTTTTTGGTGACGTCTAGTGCATTTTGAGCCTCGATTTGCGCATTGTCACTTCCGAAGTCCGTCAAATTTGACTTGACTTATGACACATATATGGAGGTCAATAAATACCTCCCAACAAATGTGATTCGTGCATGAGTGAGTCACATTTGTTGAAAATTGGTTGACCTTTTGGGTTGGCCATAGAAAGATCATTTCAGCTTCGATTGCACTAGCTTATGAAGCTTTTGATAAGATTTGTCATTAGTATGATGCCTTATTTAGGACATGCTAAATAACAGGATTGACCGATTTGTCATAATCGACTTATCGGATAGATAAGAGTTCTTACACCATATTTTATCTGCTTCAATGGCTTTGCTAAAGATCTCTTTCTTCTATGTCCTTGCAGATTTGAGCCTCCTTCAACCTTGGCTTTGTGCTTGATTGGGTTTGTTGGAGGATCTGATTTTTGTTTTGATGAATGACTCTGCTAGGGAGTTGGTTTATCCATGCTTGGTCGGATTTAAAATTTCTTCTATCCTATCTTTAGGCTTGACGGACTCGATAAAGGAATGACCTGATTTGTCTATATGACTTGTCAGGAAGTGTATGTATGCCATGAATCTTGTGCTTGCTACTTTAGATTCATTGAAGGGTACGAGATGACACCTTCCTATATAAGGTCAATATTGAGTTATTAGTTTAGCAACGTGTGCTTTAACAGACTGAATAATCACGAAATTCCTTTAGTTCAATCATTGGCTTTGTTTGAACTATGGAATTGCTTCTTCGGTCCTATGCTTTCTGCTTTGGCGGACTTATTGAGGAAATTGGCTTTGATCTGTGCTTTGAGCTTGATCAGCTTATTTGAGAATAGATTGAAATATCACCTTGCAGGCAATATAAAGGTTGACTTGAGGTAGCTCTGAATTGGGAGTTTCCTCAGATTGTCTTGATCTATCGATCAAGTAGAAAGATCTCTTAGATCCTAGTTGCTTGAATCACTAAGCTGGATCTAGTTTGAGATTGAAGCATATCATTGGGACGGCGGCAAGCTCTTTCTGACCTTTTCTTACGGCTTGTTGAGTGAGGAGAGAGTCAGCAACTCACCCACATTTTGACTTATTGAGTTCGACCTTTATAACCTACTTGAGCCTTCGACTTAAGCTGTAGTGGGTTGGTGATTTTGTCATCAGACTAATGAATGTGAGCTCTTTCACTGCTCCTTTTCTCTTGTTGGCGGGAGAGGCGTCAATAATCAACCATTTGGGTTTTGAGTTGACCTTTAGAACCCATCCATGTCGACTTTAATGTAGAGGTTGATATTTTTCCAACTCGTTGATTAAAGCTTTTAAATTGGGAGTTCTTAGATCTCCGAATTTTGGCTCAGAGATAAATTTCTGGACATTTAGGGCTTTCTTTTCATGCATAGAAAATAGATTCTTTTTGTTCCAGCAAGAACATGAAACTTAATAATGATAATTATAGATATATTCAGATTTCAAGCGTAGCTGTCAACTGAATCGGTTATATTATAAAGCGTCAACTCAAATAAACTTAATAAACTAAAAAATATCCCTTTGTGTGAATTTTCACAGAAAAGTTCTTTCATCTTGGGCAAATATATTTATTCAGGGATCTCGACATGAAGCGCGATGTCAACCTAAATAGATATACTAAAAAAATTCCCTGTCTTGCAGGGAGATTTCTATTGTACCTGAGAATGTGGTCATCATGCATAGTATTTTTTGCAAGTATCGACCATTAATTGATGGCATTGGTTTTTCACCTTTCAATTCAATGAGTTAGTATGTCCCTCTTTAGTAAACTTTCTCAATGACAAAAGGGCCTTCCCAATTAGGCTCAAGTTTGCCACCAAATTTTTGATTGGGAATAATTGGTCTTCTCAGCAACAGGACCAATTCTTCTTTCTAGAAAGTTCGAGGCCACATCGTATGGTCAAAAGCCCTGACATCTTTGCTCGATAAACTTCCAGGTTTTGGTGAGCTTGCAATCTAATTTCATCTAGCGCGTTGAGTTCCTCCATTCTCAAATGAGCATTTTGATATTCAGTTAGGTTGTATTGGATGGCTACTTGAAGTGAAGGCAACTCAACTTATAGAATCTTGTTCAACCAATGAATATGGAGTGGCTTTAGTGAGTGTCTTGTAGGTAGTTCGATATGCCCATAGTGCCTCTACTAGCTTGGTATGCATTCTCTTTTATTTTTGGTGAGAATCTTCTTGAGCAATTTGACCAATGTCTTGTTGAAAGCCTCTGCCAAACAATTATTCTTGGATTATATATTGAAGAGTATCGCCAATCAATTTGGTGTCGATCGACGAATCTATAAATATTTATATTTTTAAAAGTTATGCCATTATCATAAATTATTCGGTGCAACACTCCAAATCTATAGACCACATTATGCATGAAGAAGCTGATCACTCGATCAGTAGTAACTTCTTTAAATAGGTAGCTTAGTTAAAAATAGTCATCCTACTAGGATGAAGTAATGTCGGTGATGATGATGGATCAATTGGTCCAATTACATTGACATGGTGCCATGATGCTATGCTATTGGGTGTGGATTTAGGGGTTGATGGATTATATTCTTATGTACTTAGCATTCATGGCACCTCTTAGCATGGATCGGTCTCTCACCATAGATGACCAAGCTCATCCATTTTACTACCATCTTGGGACTTGATTGATGTGCACCACAAAGTCCTTCATGAACTTCAACCATCACTTTGGTGCTTTCATCTATATTTAGGCATCGTAGCCACATTTGCTCAAATGATCTACGATATAGGGTGTTGTTGATGAAAGCATAACACAACATTCTCTTCTCGATTTGAGCTACTAGTGATTTATTATTTAGCAATTTGCCTTCTTTAAAGTAGTCGATGAAGGGTTGCCTCCAATCACGTGACTCTTCCATCGTAAAGGCTTCACACTAGTTTTCTGACGTAATGCCATTCTCAGATCTTCTTGGTACAACTTCTTGTTGATTTTGGGGAGTATGAGGTAACGAGTTGCATCCTTTGGATTTGATAATCCCTACTGCGGATTGATACTTTACTAGCTCTAGAACTCGTTGAGTAAATATGCCGATCGTGACATAATCATCATTCATACTTGTCATTTTCTTAACTAATTTTGATAAGAAATTGACTTTGCTATTCTCGGATCGAGAGACTCGAGTTAGTGTGATATTTAGTATCTGCTTCATAAGCTCAAGAACTCGCTTGTGATAGCTAATTCAAGCTTGTTGATTTTATAGATGCCAAGTACTTGGTTTATAATAAGGTGAGAATCACCAAAAATATGTATGTTTTGAATGCCTATTGATATGACACTGAAAATTCTACTAGTCGAAGCACGAATCTTGATGTCAAAAGCAAGTTAATTCTCAATTGAAACTAGTCGAGATCAAGCACTTAAAATATCCTTGGAAACTTTGGGATATCAGTTAAATCTATAAGTAGCTCTTAAGCATGGCGTGTTTATAGTCAAATCGAGCGTCTTGACTAGCCGAATCTAATATGCCCAAGATCTCATAATTCTAACTTCGTTTGAGCATTCAAATACTTAAAATACATCAAATGATCAAAGGAATCATCGAGCGTGGAAGTGGAGTGGTTTGGATTTTGCATGTATTTAGACTCCTCCAATCTATAAATAGCCTCATTCCTCATATGAGGAGAGCCCAAGAGAGAGGAGAGCTCTAAAGCTTGAAGATCCTCCAAGCACAATCATGCACCACTCATCGTAATCCACCATCTTGGTCCGCCGTTAGTGCCGTCGTCAACCTCTGGGTCTCCATCATGATGATCATCGTGTCGATGTTCTGTTGTTCATAGTCATCTATACTTTGTTAAACACGATGCATTCTTTTTCTTTCATATACAATTATGTAATCCGTTATCGGAAGATTTTGTACTCTAAAACAAATACATAGTGGAAGATTTTTTTCTAGGTGATTTTCCCTCTTTTCGAGATTTTCCATAAAATTTTAAGTTTTCTTGTTCACTCTTTAAATACCTTTGTGTGTCTGGATTTCAACAAAGTTTAGTAAACTTTCACTCTTCACCGCTAGTTTTCTAGCACGGTTTGGCGTTTGTGAGAAAAGAACTCTTCAATCACAATTTCTGAACACCCGTTATGACCAATAGCTCTGGCAATGTAACAATGGAGCCTCCGCTTCAACTCCTCACTCTGAAACCAATCCTTGAACCAAGGGGCAAGCTTCGCCTCACTCCCCGATAGTGACCACCGGTGAAGGCGATAGAATCTCTTTAGAAGATCGTGTAGAATGGAAGAGTCTCAAAATGAGATGATCCGACTTTTGCGAACATAACCACTTCTCGGAAAACACATCCCCCAAGATCGATCGTTGGAGGTGGGATGGTAATCTCGACCGAAGTTCCTCCACATAGAGTCCGTGATGCTCTCCCGACGCTAGTTCTACTCATCCATCACGTGCGGCTCAACCGGCTAATCCACCAATTATTGCTGGTAGCTTGATACATTCTCATCATGTTAACCTCACTCGTCATATTATATGTGCAGAATTATAACGCTTAATGCAAGATGAATTTCACATTCAAGACAGAAATCATCTTCCCCCTCACCGCGGCCATGAGGAATCCTCACCTTTAGCTGAATCTATTCTTCAACATTCTATTCCCGTGGGTTTCAAGCTTCCGAACATTGATTCCTATGATGGGGTGACTGACCTACATGAACATATCGATCATTATAGGACTATCATGCATATCCAACGAGCTCGACTGCTTTGTCGTCTTTCCATTATCCTCAGGGGCAAGCTGCGCGGTTCTACTCCCTTCCAAGGGGATCCATCCGTACCTTTACGAACTCACCAAGATTTTTATGGAACAGTTCATTGCAAATAGCATGATCATTAAAGATTCCTCCCATCTCTCTGGCATTCGTCAGAATGAGGGTGAATTACTTAAGGAATACTTCCAAAGGTTCTCCTTAGAAGCTTCACCAAATACCACAGGTAGAAACGAACTATTAAGAGGAGTTTTCCTTGGAGGATTTCTTCGGCCTTTTACTCATCACTTCGAGACACGGTCCTATATAACTTAGTTCATCATGTGGAAGCACAAATTTCTAGGCTATTAATGCCCATCAAATAATTTTAAACAATCTACAAGAAAATGTAAAAGCACCCAGAATGCTCTTGTCCATCAAAAGAAGCAAAGGCGTCTCTCCATAGCCCCATATCAATGATGGAACCACAGAAAGGAATACACGCTGAACACGTTTCAACCTCCTAATGGCTATTCGAGATAAAGAAAATATCAAGTGGCTGCATCCACTGAAACCAAATTCAAGAAATCAGGAGCAATACTGTCATTTCCATCGAAGTCGTGAACATACTACTGAGGCATGCAAATAACTCAAAGAAGAAATCAAGAGGCTCATTCAACAAGGATATCTATGTCGATTTGTGAAGAATCAATCGAATCAAATAAACATACCTCCAACCGAGGGGCAGCCATGAAAGTCATCACAAAAATAACAAAATAATCATCAAACAATTGGAGAAATTGAATCTAATAAAGTTCTCATTACCACCTCTGAAGAGCGAGTTAAAGAAGTCTCTTTGATCATTCCATCACACTTCGGACTTAGAAGGAGTCAATGTTCCTCATCAAGATCCATTTATCATCGGGGCAGGGATCGGTGACTCATGCTATAATGTTAAGAGAATTTTGTTTGATAATGGGAGTTCTGTTGATATTTTGTTTTACTCCACATTTCTTAGTATGAGCCTAGTTAGGGAAAATCTCCAACCCGCTGCAGGACCATTATACGGGTTTGATAATCGCCCTATGCGAGTTGAGGGGACAATCACCCTTCCCGTTGTCCTTGGTGAATTTTCTCAATAAGTGACTCATTTAATCTAATTCATAGTGGTCAAGTCGATTGACATATAACCTATCTTTGGAAGGCCCCTCCAATCAATTTTGGTGCTCACTTGATATCTCATCTCAAGATGAAATTTTCAACTCCGTTGAGTTGGGTGGTGTGAAATCAGCAGAATGCCGATCATGCTCGAACAAGCTCAATCCCACCTTTCGTGACCTTCAATATTGAAGATTTTAATTTTGAGATGAAGAGTACCCGGCTTCTCGTCGAAGACTTGCTCTCTGTGCATTATCGGATGACCAACCACGCGGTGCAAGTTGAATCTCGCTCTCACGAACAAAGGGAAAAATACATAGACTTCTTCTTGCAAATCAAGACTTCGCTTGGAGTCCGACGGACATGCCGGGGGTCGACCCCATTGTGATCATGCACTCCCTCAAGATTGATCCAACATTCAAACTGATCATCCAAAAGAAGTTTTGCACGATGCCTCAGCTATTGAGCAAGAAGTTAATAAGCTTCTGAAGCGGGATTCTGCTGAGGTATATTACCCTACATGGCTAGCAAATGTTGTCATGGTTAAGAAAATAAATGGAACATGGAGAATGTATATTGATTACGACCTCAACAAAGCTTGCAGAAAGATAGATTTCCTCTTCCTCGAATTGATCAATTGGTTGATCTGCTTACATCAAATATTTTGGATGCTTACTCAACAATCAAATAAAAATGGACCCAACGGATGGAGAAGCTATAGTATTTCAAACATATAAAGGTTTATACTGTTACCAAGTTATCTCGTTTGGGTTAAAAAATGCTGGATAAGGTTTTTAAAGACCTATTAGGTCGCACAATGGACGTATATGTGGATGACATGTTAGTAAAAAGCTTGGAAGAATCACAACATATTTCTGACTTAGAAATATGCTTTAACCTTCTTCGACGTTATAACATGTGACTTAACCCGACCAAGTGTGCTTTTGGGGTTACGTCGAAAAATTTCTTGGATTTATGGTAACCCACCATGGGATAGAGGCCAACCCCGAGAAAAATCAAAGCTCTCAAAGATATGACTCCTCCGAAGAATATCAAGAAAGTTCAACATTTGAATGGACAAATTGCTGCGTTATCTTCTAGCCTAGGGATAAATACGCCATTCTTTAAAATATTAAAGGTAGGTAAAAATAATAATTTCTGTGATGAATGTCATGCTTTTGAGCTAAGGGTATAGCATCTCCACCCTACTATCCAAGCCTATTCAAGGAGAGATGTTATGCTTATATCTTTGATCTCTTCCATGCGATAAGCTCAATTTTAGTGCGAGAAGAATAGGATACAACAATAATTACTTATGTCAAAATTCTCTGATATAGAAAGTTTATTATCCACTTGAGATAAGGTGGCTCGGCTTTAGTTTTCTCGGCAAAAAATTGTCATACTTCCAAGCTCATACTATCGGCGTTTACACTCATTTTACCATTAAGGGTCATCTTATGAAACCAAGCATCCGAGGTTAATTAAATGGTCATAGAATTGGGAGAATTTGATATAAATTTTCTACACTCGCTATAAAGTCTCAAGTACTCTCAGACTTTATAGTGGAATGCACTGCCCCAACTCCAGAGGAGCTATCTACTACACACCTTTCATCTCCTCAATGGACCCTCTATGTTGATGAAGCTTCAAGAAATACCGGCGTTGGCGAGGGAATCTTACTTATTTCCCCCCAGCAGAATACCTTAGAGTATGAACTTCGCCTAAAATTTTCTGCAACTAATAATATAGCTAAATATGAGGCTCTCATCGCAGGGTTGAGACTCTCCATTGATTGTGAAGCTCAAGACTTGGTACTCCACACTCACTCTCAGCTTGTCACCTCCTAAGTTGAGGGAAACTTTAATACTCATAATCCTCAGCTGACACAGTATCTCCACTTGGTAAAGCCTCTTCTTGCCCATTTCAAGCATCAAATCATTCACATCTTGAGAGAAGAATACTGGTGACGCTCTCATTAAGCTTCTTGCATCTGTCTTGGAGATCTATTTAAGAAAACATGTTGAAGAAATATATTTTCTAGCATCCGGTCATGGGTAATACAAACAATTAATGAGAAGAATCTAGCTCTTCTTTTCATCCCTCTCTTCAGCTCATTTCATTTCTGGCTGCCCATTTCTCATGCTCCATCAGCTTCGAGCCATTTCTTTCATGCCGCTTAGCCATTTTGCATAGCCATTCATTTATGTCTTATTTTCGCTCAGCTCATCTTATTTCACTTATCATTCATGGACTCCCATTTCGGGTCTAATCATGAATCTTGATGTCAAAGTAAGTTGATCCTCGGTTAATAGTCGAGATCAAACACTTAAAATTTCCTTAGAAACTTTGGGATATCTTAAATCCATAAATAGCTTTTAAGCATGGAGTGTTTATAATCCGCGTCTTGATGAGCGAATCTAACACAGATCTCATAATCGACCTTGACAAATACTTAAAATACATCAAATGATGAAAGGAATCATTACGAGCCATCCGATGAAGTGGAGTGGTTGATTTTGCATGTATTTATAGAGATGCCACTCCTCCAATCTATAAAGCTCATTCCTCATATGAGCAAGAGAGGAGAGAGCCATAAAGCTTGAGATCCTCCAAGCACAATCGTTGCCACCACTCGGGTGTCTTCACACGGACGCCGTGATCCTCACAATCTGGGTCTCCATGATGGCATCGTGGGTTGTTCCTCGTTGTTCACCATCATCTACTACCAAGCTTGTTACCAACTGAGCATTGACTAGATGTCATTGTTCCTTTCTCATTATACATAATCTCGTTATCGAAGATTTTGTACTCTGAAATAGATACATAGTGGAAGATTTTTACCTTGGGCTAGGCCCGTGATTTTTTCCCTCTTTTCAAGGTTTCCAGAAAATTCTAGAGTTTTCTTGTTCACTCTTTAAATACATGTGTGTGTCCTGGATTTCACAACAAAGTTAAGGTGTAACCTTTCACTCTATTTGGTTTTTTTCTAACACAACAAGAAAATAACTTCTTCAAGACCCTAATGCTTCATATTGACTTTATTAGTTCTTGGTGGGTCGACTCTAAATTTTATTGAGCTTGGAGCCTAACTTTGTCAAGTGTATCAAGCTCTTCTATCCATAGATGGACATTCTAATCTTAGGTTAGACTGTGTTGAATGACTACTCAGATTGAAGGTAATTCAACTTCAGGTGGCAAGACTGCTTTCGCTCCAAATACTAGTGCATAAGGAGTGAATTTTGTGGGAGTACAATCTAGATGTCACGTTGTTGTTTTTCTGTAAGGAAATTTCACTTCGATATTTTTGTCTCCAAATTTGCTCACCTATTTGTTAGGACCTTTCGACGGTAGATTCTTGAACCTATGGTCCAAGTGTCACGCCTCGATGCTCACCGTGCGGAACTTGAATTAGTAGACTTCTTGTTAGATTTGTAGGAGTTCTCCTTGGAGGAGTAACTTTTGCCTCCCTGATGACAGGACTTTGATATATTTTTTTTCATCAGTCATTTCTCCTTAGTAACTTTGAGGATCCGATGCACTCTTGCATATACAGTTTCAAGTTTTCTCACTAAGCGAATCGACATTGTCAGTCCAGTATGTGATTTGACCAAGAGCGTTCGCTTTGCCCATCCTAGACTATCAAACATGTTATGGGTTGGAACACTCGCTTCTGGTTCCACTGCTGGTTATACAATTTTCTGCTTGAACAATGGCTGTTAAGCACACGGTTCAACATTTCTCTTTCTCCGTTGTCTCTGGGTTAACTTGCTTCCAAATAAAGAAACTTTTATGTTGCTACTTGTTCTCGAGGCTTCGGCATCCATATTTGTTTTCCCTTTTTGCTGGGACCTTTTAGCACTAGATTCCTGGACATGCGGTCCAGGTGTCACGCCCCGATGTTCACCGTATAGGAATTGCTTAGGACAGTTTTGAGCTCTTACTACCACTAATGGTAGCTGTTGTAGTTGAGCATTCTCAGCTTCTCTAGTAATTGGTCTTTAATATCTTTTATTCATAAGACTTTTTCTTTTACAACATTTAGGACTCTATGTACTCGAACAAATAGATTTTTAGGTTGTTTCTTCTGAAGGGTTGGAGCGGACTGCTGTTAAGCCTAAAAAGACTGCTTAACATCACCAGAAGAGCTATCCCTTTTCACCCATTTCAAAAAAATTTATTATGGGTAGAATACTCAGTTGTGTAATAGATTACCAGTGGAGTTGATGAGCTCCAACTCGGATTTGTTCTTTCTCTTACGCCTCAGGTTAGTTTTTTTCCAAAGAGGAGGCTTCGATCATGCCTTCTAGTGCAAAATGTTCAACTAAGTATTCAAAGTATGTGAAACTTTCGCGTGATGGTTCTTTTCATGACCGACATCATCTTTCGAACACATAGGTTCTCTTTCAAGAAACCTCAATAGTAGTAGCGGCTATTCCAGTTATCCTCCTCCCCAATTTGGATGGTAGCTCAAGCATCTCCAATATTGATTACAGCATTAGTCAAACGGATGTTGGCTCCGTGACCTAACTTCATGATGAATGGTGTGTTCATTTCTTATTTTAAATTTTCAAATATTTTGTTGCTATTATAGCATGTATATGACTAGCCAAAGATGGAAGAGAATCTGTCCCAGTAGTCGCCGAAATCTCTGTGCTCTAAAAATTCGCCACCAACCTCTCGATTATTATTGAATTTGAGGAGAGTATGGTTTAAGTGTCGGTGTAGTTTTCTTAAGGCAGATGAGATAGTAGATAAGTCACTAACCAGAGATTTTGCCCTCGTTTGGTGAGGAATTTAGATCTAGGTTCCAGGTTTCCTATAGGCGCAAGCCCCTATAGTTAATTACTCATCTCAGTGAGTGTGAGAACTTTCGATTAAGGTTAGTCGTTAGATCACTTAATGCGTAGCGTATAGTAGCATATGGAGTTTTGGAATTTAAAATTATGAAATTCATCATTTCAGCTTAAACCACATGGTAGAGGGAACGATGACGTGCCCGATCTAGATCCCATGGTTCCGTCATCCCGGGCAGTCGTGGTCCCTAGTCTATTTAGTTAGAGGAGCTAGTTAACTCAACCTGACAGAAGGATCCTCATTAACAACACATGGGTTACGTCATCCAAGAAATTCTTGTAGACATGGGGTGGTGTTTGTATAAGGAGACAGTCTTAAGTCTACCTTAGCTGATAGAGGGATGTTTTCTTTATCAAGTATACCCTATGATTCACAACTCAAAGGGCGGAGCTATTGGGGAGCATACGGGCTACGATCATGATCATAATATAATGGAGACTAACTGGCCAAACCACCCGATCAAAGGACTCTGGTCATAACTATTTCATCTGTGGATCTTATCGGCCAAGCCACGCAGTCAGAAGACACATGCCACATTCTTACTAGCAAGAGATTGATTGAGAGTGAACATAGTAGAACATTTGATTTGACATTGGCTCCTTTGTGAGTTAGAATTTTTAATTTTTCACCCCCGATAAACAGGTGTGGAAGGTGAATAGATTGAGTTTGTTTTAAGCTTTTAATGATAAAATTTCATTTAAGTAATTTTTTAGATTGCTACTTAAAATTGATTAATTAGAATATGTTTAATAGTTTTATATCATGTCAATTCCGTTTAGCTGCTATTAGAGGATTAGATCTACTACCACCTGACAAAATCAGTTTCTTATATATTTCACTAATTTGAAATTATTATTATATGTTTGTAGGTTTTGTTAACTTAGGACCGGTCATAAGACTAAGGGAAGCAACCAGGCATCCTCGACACTTGAATTTAAGCGGTCAACATAGTGTGGGCCCATGGTGTATTTAAGACTTTATGTAGTATTTTCTTAATTATGAGATTGATTTCAAATTTTTATTTAATTCCAACTTAGCGTAGCCTTTTACATTAAAATTTGCTTGAAATCTATGTCACAGCACGGTGTTTATAGCTTAGCTAATTTCACCTAATTAGTGATTTCATTGATTTTGAAAATCATAATTTAGAATGAAGTTACTTAGTTTTTTTGTATTGAAGGAAAGCTCCTTCATTAATGTAACATTTAGTTTAGTATCGCCTTATATCTGCTTGTACAAAGAATTATAGATCCTGTGGCGAAGAAAATATTTTGATTTAGATTATAGTTTAAAATATTACTTACACTTAGTTTACTTGTTGAGATTTTTACAATTCTCCCAGCTTGATTATGTTCAATTTAAATCACTTTTAATAAGTTATACCAATTTCAGTGTTTATTGTTTTCTTTCATACTCATGCATTCGCATTGTAATCACCTCCATATTGTTATAAAAGTTATTAAACCCAATTTGGATTCATTCTTAACTCCATATCAAATTTTATAGGCTTTAAGTTTATTGCAAGTTTATTATGAGTTTAGTATTAGTCTCCCCAAGTTTCACCTACATTTTAAATGAGTGTTCTATTCTTTCTAAAATTTCTTTAACATCTCTTCCCCTATTTCTCTTTGATTTAACATTTATCTTCATATTTATCACATATCATTTTATTTGACTTAAGTTCAGGTAATTTTCATTTGAATTTGTTTAAGTCTTGAATTTTAATTCTAAATTTGTGACCTCTCGGTGTCATCCCGGAAGGGCTGCGTGAGGATGTTTTGGCTTTCTCGGTACACCCTCATGAGCATAGCGAGTGGTGTCTTACGACACCACAGCCGTCTTCACACCCGCTACGCCCTCATGGGCATTAGCGAGGTCTTGAAACTTGCAGAAAGAGAAATGCAATGCAATGTGTATTCATTTCATTTTTTTCTAAGTCTAGAAATTAGACAAAATTTCGCACAGTATAGAGGCGACACAGACTGTTGGTTACTCGATGGTTTAGCGTAAGATTCGTATTTTGATTTTTCATCACCTCATGAGCATTAGGCCTTCAAACTTGCAAAAAAATACAAGCATGTATATATCCATATTCACACATTCCACATGTTTTGACTCATTTTTTGTCGCAAAGATAAGAAGAGTTTAGGCTAAGAAAACCAAGAGAAGAATCAGCCTCATGACGGTGTACTTCTCCATTAGGGTCAAAGAAAACCGGAAGAACCGCCTCATGATGCTTCTCTCATGAAAATTGGAAAGGAAGATTTGGCTGGGAGAGGCGGCCAAAAAATTGAAAGAAGAACCCCTCATGAGTGCTTCTGATTCTCACATTTGCAAAAGAAGAAATAGAGCTATTTGGTCAAGTAAAATGCCGGAAACCTAAAGAAGAACCCGCCTCATGATAGTGTTGCTTCTCGGATTTCATTATTTGCAAGGGAAGAAAGAGGGGTTGTTTGGCTGCAGGGGTAGTGGAAATGCTGAAAACCTAGAGAAAGACCTGCCTCATGACGGTGTTGCTTCTCGATTTTTGTCGTTTGCAAGGAAGGAAAGAGGGGAAGCAGAGGAAAAATCGAAGGGAAGAGAGTGAGTACCCATTTTCTGTTTTAAATGAAATAAGCAGTTCCCTGATCATGGCACCAGGAACATTTCCAAGCTGTGGATCCGATTCAAGCTTAAATAAGTTCTCAATTAGCTCCTAACGATGGACCTGAGCACAAACCAGCCCAACATATTTGGATATCTCTGGCCAGTCCTGAGAAGCAACAACAACAGCAATTGAAGGCTTGGAATACTCGCCAGCTTGAGGATGAGTCACATCTGCACCAAATATAATTGTGGGCCTGTCAGTGACCAATGGTATGCGTCTAGATGTAGCATCGACAAGCACCGTGTTCCTTCCTCCAAGCCGAGTTCAGTCTCGCATATGCGCTTCAGATCCCCGTAAAGAGAACCATTGTTGTTAGGAAATATTACAATGAGTAAATCCAGTTTTTTGTGCTGCGGACGCAGGATGCTCATAGCATCATGATGGTGTGCTTTCAATGCTCTTTCAACTTGATCAGGCCATGCAGATGATGGTGGCATTACAGGCTCCAAGGCAAATTCCATTCCAGAAGTCTAACACAACTGAGCAAGCTCATGAAAGAACCTACGAGTAACACTGTCCTGTATATTATGAACAAAATTGATGCAAGTCCAGTTGTTGACTCTCCCTCCATTTACAATTTTCTTATTCATCATATTCCATTGGCCCGTTATTGGCAAACAATCCTTCTCCTTACCAGTGTCATTGTATTTAAGCAAGGGCGGAGGCAGAATACGTGCTTCAATTGAAGCAGGTTCATTACTGATTTTAATTCCAAACTCTTTAGCATATGGATCCAAATGATATTTATTAAGTTGAGCCGTTTGGACAATATCACGCTCACGCTCATGTGGACGGAGGCAGGTTGCCTTTAAAAGAGCACTTATTTGTTTTTGATTCAACCTCTTAGAACATCTTTGTCCTTTGGCAATCTTACAAACCTCCATGGGAAGGTAGTTTGGCCTCCATTGATTGCCAACTTGGAGACAAGGCCAATCTGTATGCTGGATTGTAAAACCATCAGTCTTTTGAAAATATTGCACCACTGACTTCTTCGTACCTCTCTCATCCACGGGAAAAGTCAGTTCTCTTGTTGTCTGTGATGTTAAAGAAGCTATACGATATTTTCTGCGCATGTTGCCACCTGCATGCGTGCTCGGTGAAGTCCCCTTTCCCGAACTCGTGGCTCTCATCCTCGCCAGTCTCCTTAAAGTGGAGACCGCTCATCCCCGCCGCCAGTGAATCCACGGCATCGAACCCGGCGCTGCCTTCACCTTGCCGAGCAACGCCAATCCCGCAGAGGACGAAGAAGGAATATACCCGCTCGGATCGGAGGACTGGAGAATGGCGTTTGAGGGATCTGTCAGGGCTTCTACAGCGGGTGCCCGCCACGTCGGCGACCTGCTCGGCTGAGACTGCTCTAGGAATTCTTGGTAGTCGTAGTTGTAGTCGTCTCCCTGGGACTTGAACTCCAGGAAGGTGTATGCATCGTAGCCAGTGTCCGGCTGTGATGCCATCTCGTAAAGATCGCTGATCGATTGAGTGGCCATGGATATGATTTCCGGTTTCAACAAGACTACCCTCTCGTCCTCTATGAGAGGGTTAGCATTTTGGCAGGGGAAAGCCGAGAAGGAGGCCACGGACGAGAGAGTATGGGGAGATTCGAAGGGAATGGTTTGGGGGGAGTTGTGCTTGCGGTTCCTCAACCGAACGAAGAGAGGGAAGAAAGGCAGGATCGGTTGAGCCTTGGTTTTAAGTTTTATTTTAAATTTTAAGTTAATTATATGTATATTAATTAAGCATCTAATCAATCCTAATTTGAATTTTATGATGACAAAATCATATAGTTAATATATATATCAATCTTAAGTTATGATGTTAGACGCAACAGCATTTAATCGATAGGGTCATATGATGTCAATTTCAAAATACGCTTCAACTGATTTTCATGCAAACTTTAAATTGAGTGCAAACAGTGTTACTTAATAGATTTCGACATTTTAAAGCTAACAACATGATCATTTCAAAGAGTGTTTGGTCATTATTAGTGCTCACGATATATGTGTAAAGACTTGACGCTTGCATGATGTCGTATTTTACAATCGATAGTTTTGACATTCAAGGTGATGAAGTTTGTTCGTCGATCGGATGTCATTTGAGTTGATTTTGGTGACGTCTTTCGCATTTGCGAGCGTATGTCATTTCAAATCATTCGACATTTGCACATACTCGTCAATTAAGTGCGACGATCATTTGATAGTAATATTCTTAACAACGTAATCAATTTCATGAGGGGCTCGTCAACATCATTTCGACTTCACATATAGTGTCGACATCGATAGCTCGACTGATCGTGTGTCATTAGATTATGCAATATTTATATTCCGAAATTTTGATATTTTGAATGCGTTCGTCACAATCGGTTATTTGACCATTTTGGTGACGGCACATTTTTTGACTGCGCACTTCAAGTCTCGAATTTTTGTGGATTGATTGACTCACATACATATATGGAGGTCAACAACACTTTCTCATGTCACTTGGAATTATTCAGCAAACTCAAAAACTTTATTTTGCAAATCCCATATCAATATCTCTTCACAACTGAACTTACATATTCAATAAGAGTAATTATAACCTCAAAATAATAAAAAAATTCTAACATAAACTCAAAATCTCATATGCATTCACACAATTATTTTACAAACTTAATAAATTTATTTTGCAAATACCATATCATTATTTCTTCACAACTAAACTTACATATTCGACAAGAATAATTATAACATCTAAATAATAATAAAACACTATCATAAGCCCTAAATCTCATATGCATTCGCGAAATATACAAATCTAATGAAACAAAATTACTATAATCTCAATCTACCCTAACAACAAAACTAAATAAGTGAATCATACAAAATAAAATCATATATATAACCTCTAAATAATAATAAAAAATACTACCATAAGCTCTAAATCTCATATGCATTCATGAAATACACAAATCTAATCAAACAAAATTACTAAAATCTCAAACTACCCTAACAATAAAACTAAATAAGCGAATCATACAAAATAAAACCATATATAACCTCTAAATAATAAAAAAATACTAACATAAGCCCTAAAACTCATATACATTTACAAAATTCACAAATCTAATCAAACAAAGATACTATAACTCAATCTAGCCTAACAATAAAACTAAATAAGTGAATCATACAAGATAAAATTATATATAACGAGATCTAAGACAAATTTGGCATTTAGGATAAAAAAATACCTATATCGGCAGGCAAAAAACTACTAAATGTGGTCGCTGCGGCACCGTGACATCTTCTCCTTGGGTAACTCTGCAATGTAAGATGGTGGAAGGGGATTTTGAGAGCCGAGCGAAGAGCAAGGAAATAAAGGAATCAGCGAGGGCGTTGGATTTTGTCGAATGTAGACGGGCAGCCCCATTGAACGGACGACGACATTGACATTACGCCATGTGTAAATCCCATTGAACGGGCGACTATGCCTATTTTCCTATTTTTTCATGCCTAATTAGCTAATTAATGTTATAAGTAGGCCTAATTTGAAAATTTAACCTATAAAAGTGACAAGAAGGGTTGTATGTATAGAACCATTTAGGGGTAATGATTAGGAGATGAAATGAAATAGAAGAAACATGATAGAATTTTAGTAGTAGTATGCACTTAGGAGAAAAATTGTAGAGAGAGAGAGAGAGAGAGAGAGATATGAGCTTCATATATATTTGAATTAGAGTGTCACTAAATAATAATCACTATCCCATGAAATAGCCTCAATGTTGCCCCTCATCAATGTATAAATCATCGTAGCTTGAAATATAGAAACCTCAGCAAAGCAAAGAATGAAATATAGGAGAAAGGATCACCAAAGTGTTGTAGCAAGACCTCAAAATTGAATAGCAAATATAAAGAAAACCTCTGTAGTAACTAGATTCTCCAAAAACTCAAAAGGCAAAATAGGCAAGAAATTATATCGAAGAATGTCATTCATATTAAAATAAGCCCCATAAAATATGAGCATTCAAACTATCCAGATTCATTAAAATAATGTTGCAAAATAAAGCTTTAGTCCATGTTATGCTTCTAGTTATGTATCTTGGCTAAGATATCAATTCAAATAGTGTGAATGGTGGTAGAAATACTAGCAGAACTTTGATTAAATAGCTTACTAATTATTTCTCTCTAAATGTAGTATTCTATGTAATGAATAGAAAAGGATTTTAGGTTTTTATAAGAGACATCAATAGAACCCACATGTTGTTGGCTATTAATGGTGATTGGGATCACTAGATGGATATAAGGACATAAGAAAGTGATTGCAAAGCTCCCTTTAGCTTAGAAAAGAAAATCTTGAGCCTCCTTTCATTAGGGAAGGTTATAGTATTTAATGATTATTTAGTCGAGAGCACCCCTAACTTAACCATCATTAAACTATGGTTAGGTATTGCCTTGGGCTAGGTGGAACCACTAGAATTCTTGTAGGTAGTTTGGCAACAAGATTTAATGGTTTAAGACAAATAAAAATGGCCAATTTCTATTGGCCATTATACAAGTTCTTTAACATCCCCAATGATGTATGTGTGCTCAAATTTGTTCATCTTCTTTCATACTTAGGCTATCTTTGTCAACTTAATGGGATATTGTTCCTCCTTAATAATTTCAACATCCACTAGATTTTTAGTTTCTTTGAATACATAATTTTTAAAGTGTGGGAGCATTCTTCTTGGTGTTTGTTTGATAGATGGATTGATTGATAGTGTATGTGCATTTATTTTAGGTGCTAAACAAAGCATTTTTGGAATAACACCATGCCAAATACACTTGATAATCTTCTAAAACATGAATAATCTATTAACATAACTTTTTCACAATAATTTGTTGATGTAAGTTAGACAAGAATGTCTTAATGCCAATGTTTATTTCAAACTTTTGATTTGTTGATCACACATAATATTACGTATAGAAGATAAAGAGCTCATAGCTATGTATTACTGCAACTAATTAAGTGCAAAATTATACACTAATAAATTATGCATTGTATCTTTTTAGACTATAAGATCAGTATATAACTATATACTCAATACTCAATGAGCATAGAATTATGTATTCAATCATTTTATATGTAGAATTATATATATATATATATATATATATATATATATATATATATATATATATATATATATATATATATATATATAATTTACATCAAATAGTTTTTTATGTAAAATAATATTTAATTAAAAAACTTATAAATCTTATTCAATTTATGACTTCAACCCCTAACAATCATAATATTTAAAATTGGGCTCCTTAGCATCTTAAACTAAACAAATAAACCAATTTAATGAGCCAACACAACCAAAGACCTTGAAGTCGCACTAGCTATTACTAGGTGGACAATTTTTTAAACTAAGTATCATTAGAATATTAATTAGATAATTAAGTATGGGTAAAAAAATTTAAGAATAGGTAAATTAGCAATTAGCCACGCCACGCCGGCGTGGCGTGTCACGGAAATTGAGGTCATTCACCATTTAGTGGGCGAAGCTTCAGATTACACCGCCCACTATTCACTCAAGCCAATCACATTCTGATATTAGTGACGTCGACCCTAATACTCTCGATTTCTCGATTCACCCCCACCGATTCCTCCGAGTTCAGCCGATTTCTCCATCCGAGTACGCTCTCCATCTCAAACTTCAACATCGTCTCCGCCCAATCAAGGTATTACAGTGTTCTTCTCTCGTATGTGAAATAAACTCCCTTTCTTCCGACCATGTTCATGCCATCTAACAACTTCTTCTACCATCTAGCCGTTGAACATTAGCTTCCCATGATGATTCCGGCGGCTCCATTTTGTTCGGGGAAGTTTCCTGTGGCAGATTCTACCTTTTTTGCGCACATCCCCGTTGTTCTTTGTAAAGACACGATAAATCACTATTTCTATCAATTTATAAATTAATAGAGTATATGTGCTAGGGATTAGAGTTGTATGGTTAGACTTTTGTTTGGGATTTGATTTGTAGGTTTTTGTTGGCGTTGCGCTTCTAGTGTTAAGTAGCCAAGGGTAGTATTATTTAGGGTGTTGATTGATATGAATTTCTGATTATTCATATAGTTTGTTTTGCAAGAATGAATAGAGAATTTGTTTCGCTGATCCTTTTCTATGGAGGCAAACTAAGTATCGATGAGCAATTCAATCCAAGTTATGTGAGAGGTTGAAATCGTCCAGTTAAGGTTCTGCGTCACAGCACCTTACTGGAATTGAATCAACGGATTATGAGAACCTTGCACATTAATCCAGAGCATCACACAATCACTCTTACGTGTCATTATCCGTGGGTGGTGATTTATACTGTAATATCTAACGATGATGTTTGGCGGTTACACCGGATGAAGCTTCCTTTCAGATGTTGGTGTTGTATGTCGAAGTGGGGGATGTTAATGTTGCATCCACATTAGCTGATTCGATAATAAGGTCGAGATATACGCGCATACAGATTTCATCACACATGCACCTCGGGGACACAATGCTTTGATGAGTTGATTCCCGTGTAATATATGGTCAACCTTTTGCTCTTGTACTAATTAATATGATAGGTTGTCATCCAACTTATGAGTTTTGTGGTAAGATGATATATCATCGCTCGAAAAAAATCGATATGCCTCGAGTTGTAGGCGAAGATGAGTATCAGACTATGAGCAGTGGTTCAAGTAGTGAGTCTGAGCAGGATATTAGTGATGGTGACTGTTCACTTGGGGTAGAAGCCACTGTGCTTGGGAATCTAGACAATCATAATCTTCTAAAAAATCACTCACTCCAAAATATTGATAGTGAGAGTCATTTGTTGTCCACAAACGAGTATGTTCGGATGTCAAACTACGAGAGTGGGACAACGATGTTCACTGGCCCACATCAAAACCGTCCTAACATGATATTGAAATCCCGGTGACCTTGTCAAGGTATGTGTTTCGGCAAAGGATGCAATTTGATGTTGTTGGTGCATAGTAAATAATGTTGAACAACACGGTTGTATGTGCATACATGATAGTCCTACAAGACCATGTAAGTGGCGATTATAGAAGAAGAGATGCTTAGTGCTTGGAGAATATCAAGTTGGTGAAAATCATAGATGTATCAATGTAAGTGCACTATCATCAATAGTGTAGTTCAAAATTCATAGCTTACTTCATTATACCTGTGATCAGGCACCAGATAGATCTGAAATCTAGAGAGATTATAGGTAGAATTCAGTCTAGTAGTATACATCGCTTTCAGAGATTTTTTTGGGCATTTGGTCCTTCAATCATGGGATGGAGTAGCTGCCGATCAGTGCTGAGCATAGATGGTACTTTTTTGTTAGACAAGTATCATGGTACATTATTAACTGCTATTGGAATCGATGAAAATAATGGGTTGCTTCCACTAGCCTTTGTCGTTATGGAGTTTGAGTTGATTGATTCCTGGTTGTGGTTCTTGATATGCTTGCATGATATGTTGCCTATTGTGTCTGCTAAACGTGATCTGTGCATAATATCTGATAAACATGCTGTTTTATTATGTGGATATAAAGAAGTATTTTCATGGGCAGCTCACAAACACTGTTTGCGTCATCTGCGTGAAAATTTTAAAAGGTAACATAGATTGGGTATTGGATGTTGAATTTCTATGTCAAAAGATGTACATGGCGGAAATCCGATGATATTCAATTCGTTAGATATTAAAAATGTAAAAGAAGAAGCGCACACATGGCTTGTAGAGTGTGACTCTATTAAATGGTCACTTGTACACGACGGTGGAATACGTTATGGGACAATAACGACCAATGCATCTGAGTATTTTAATAGTGTCCTGAAACGGGCATGTGGTTTACCGATAAAGACTCTAATCACTGCTATCTACTACAACAGCTTTGTTCATGAAAAGACTAGCCACTGCAACTCAGCAAATGGATGCAAACTTGTCTATTTTCACCCAAAGGGTATCCATAATGTTACAACATACTGAAATGGAGGCTAGACATTTCGAACTGTGAACATCACATGAAAGTTTTGACGATCTAGCGATCATTCAGAGTTGATTTTCTAGATAACGGCCTTTGTAGTTGTAGTTGCAACAAAACGATCATATATCATTGGCCATGCTCACATGTAGTTGCAGCGCTGGGATTTAGATGGTTGAGCTACCTCACGTGTATGTCACAGTACTACACACTGCATCTTTATAAGTTGACATACATAAATGAGTTTCATACCGCTGACCGCTTCAGTGGCCATCTTTTGTGCATGGCTTAATAGCATATTACCACCAAATTTTCGCAAGGTCGCACTGCACGAAGATTCAAACACAATGGATGAAAATATGGGACACATGGGTGGTTCGATCGATTTCTATATTGGTTAAGATCCTACTTATTATGCGAGCACCGGACCGTATTTATGTAAGTAATATAAGTATTCATTTGAATTCAATATTTATGTAAGTGCTAATTTTTCATACTATTTTTGTGCGGAGCACATCTTCAGGGACATCTTTCCGCCATACCGCCATGTGGATGACCACGAGAGGGATGTGTTGATAGAATGAAGTATGCAGAGATCGTGTACATATCGAGAACACATATTATGGATCGGTGCCTACAGAGGGTGTCACACATCATGATTGGAGCACCAGGCCATCTACTTATGCGGATCCAGTCCATCTACTTATGCTGATCTAGGTCCTTCCACATATTAGCTTATATATGAGTCACATCCACCTATCTTCCAGTCATAGGACGATCCGACATGCCGGAAGATCTTACCGAGGTCACCATCACCGCGGATCATCCAACCAAAACACGAGAGTGGTGATTCCACCAGACGCCGGAGTTAGATGTTTAGGGTTATTTGTGCTTGTTCACGCTTATTTTTATCTATTTCATTCATTGATCTTTTTATCTATTTCTACTCAACTCTTTCGCCTGCTATTTTGTGTTGTATGACATTCAAACGTTTTAGCTTACAAACTTATAATAAAATAATTTTGTTTTAAAGTTCATCACCATACAAATGAATTAAGGTGTAAATTAAGTAACAAAGGTAATAAGTGAATCTATTACAAAAAAGCACAATATTAAAGATTAACTCAACTTGACAAGCTAAATCAATCAATATACTAAACTCTGAAGTCACTAAAACATAAATTTAAATATAGAAGATACAAGTGTGCTTACTAATATTTATGTTTAAATCATAAAATAATTATTAGAAGGAATGTAAATCAAAATTATAAAGATACTTTGCACAATAAGAATTATTTTTGACATAATACCATACTTATATCCCAAGCTTTGTAAATCAAAGATACTTTGCAAATAAAATAAAAACACCAAGAATCGCCCGCTTGGTAGACAACGGTGTGAATGGCCCAAAGGCCGCTTCATTAATGACCGACTTATCACGATGACGTAACCGGAATGGCGCGATGTCACCCACTAATGACTGTATATTCTTAAATTTTTTTAACAATACTTAATTACCTAATTAACCTTCTAATGATACTTAGTTTAAAAACATTGTCTACTAGGTGTTGAAATACTTCATGGAAGGAACACTTTAGTCGTTGGCATCTTCCCTAAAGTCTTTCAGCCGACTTCAAACTTTTCTCAATTATTATTTCCATATTTGGTGGTTGAATTACTTTTTTAATAAAGTTTCAAATTAATAAAGTTTGAGATATTGAAATTTTCTCTTCGTTGAGATATTCTATCATATGGAATTTTGAACTTTTCTTTGGGGGATTCAGTAAAAAAATCAACATCTTATCTTTCTCTTAAATAAATTACTTGAGTATTTTTTATTATTAATTATTTTATTTTATTTTATTTTTACTTTCTATAAATGACAACTATTATGTTTTCATCTAAAGTTAATTAATTTGATGAGCTTAGTATCACTAAAAAAATCAACTTTAAATTATTTTATGATTTATTGTGTTGCATTACTTGATGGAACTAATCAATGAGATTAAAGAATATTGTGCAAAGTGTAAACCAACCAAATAATACAAAATATTAAATATTAAATATAGTTTAATTGACCAAGAGAGAAGCGTAGTATTGACATGTCCTATGAGCCTCACTATAGTACACGTCATTATCCAATATATAAAACAAAATATTTTAAATATACTCCAATAAAAAAAAATTCACAAGTTGGTCGATCCATCCAAGACAATATTCACGTTAAAAAAAATTAAATTAAATTATCATTTTGAATTAAATTATTTAAAATTTAAAGCAATTTTATCAAAAAAAGGAAATTAAAATAATATTATTGCTTGGTTAGTGAGGTGGATTGATAAGAGTAAGTTAATGTTTAGGCCGTTAATGTCAACCTCCTTGGCTTGCATTAGAGCATTAATTAATAAAAAGTAAGTTATTTATTATTTTCATTAAATAAAAATAAAAAATCTTTGTTTAATTTAAAAAGTAAACGAATTTAGTGGTGTACTTCCTTCCAATTTATTATGAAATAAATTTAAAAATACATCTCATAGTGACATGTAAATTATTGCCATGTTTATTATAAATTTCTTTCTTTTTAAAGATATTTTATTTTATGAAATGTTATTGGTTACTATCCATTCATAGTTCTAAATTATTTATTTATTATTTTATATATAAAAAGGGCATATTGATGATTATTTTTTTTATAATCATCTTTTAGTTTCAAGCTTTCATTATGGCTATATCTTTGATGCCGTAGAAGTTTTTTGTTTTTATTTTTTAAATTTATCAGTCTTTGTATTTTGTATTTTTTGTGATTTCTTTGATTTGGAATAATTTTTTTTATTGAGGAAAAAAAAGATTTTTTTGAGTAAAAAGTTATTCACTCAAAATTTTAATACTATGATAATAATAACCAATATAAGGGTAATTAATATGAATGTAATATCTATTTATTTAGTTTTAATTTTTTATATTTTATTTTGGTGTTGGAATTTTGGATGAATAAAATATTAATTTTCAAAATTTTCGTCCATTTGGTATTCTATTACTTGTGCATTAGTTTTCACAAAAAAGTCCACTTTTATTAAATCAGTTCTTAACTCTACATTAGTGCACTATATTGATATTCTATCCAGTCCAAATTTAAATTAAAAATCTTTATAATTATATAAATTATATCTAAAAAATTATTATATTGTCCTTAAAAAATTTATTTACCGTATACACACTAAAAATAAAGATAGATAAAACACCTCAAAAATTTAATATAATTGTGTACCATTCAACTTATGAATTTATTAAAAATAAATAAATATTTAAGTTGTGGATTGTTCAACATTTCATACCATCGAGAATTCGAAAATCTCAATTTAAACCGTTTAGCATCATTTCGCAATTATTCCTCACAATAACAAAAGAGAATATTACACATTCTCCCAATTTTTGTTTTCATATAAAATTCTCAAAATTACACAAAATTAGTTTAATTCCAATCTAAAAAAGTTTAATTTAAAATATTTTGCTGAGCAGAACTTAACGGACCAATGCCTCTCAAAGTATTTTTACTAGAAATGCATTATCCAGAAATTGTCATTTTCGAATTTTATTCAAATAAATCCAAATAATATTCCAATATTGCTAATCACTACAACTTTTTTTATTAATTACTTAGCAGTAGGAGGAGCTACACAGCTGCAACCTCTAAGGGCATCTTCGATTATGCATTTAATTTTTTTGTTTTTTTATTTTTACCAAAAAACAAAAGCTAGTGCTAGAAGTCATATTTGAATTAGTTATTTTTGTTCTTTTTTTCTATTTATTTATTTATTTCCAAGATATTGTTTCTGCCTTCTCTTTCCTCAACTTTGTTCAGTGGCGAAAAAGATTTTTTTTAGACTAATTGGTGATTAAACTCGTTTGGTCATTTATTTATTCAAAATATGATTAAATTTGAATTTAACCAACTCAAATTTATTAATCTTTATATATTTTGAATTTTTTAAAGTATTTAATATGCATGTATATAGATTTATAATTGTAAAAAATCACCTAGAGAAAGTTTACAACTTGTGAGCACAATAATACACGATTGAAAAGATAACAAAGAAAACTCCGAATTTTAATGAAAAATCTCAAAAAAGAGGAAAACCACAGACCTACCCAAGAAAGCTCCACTATATTTATTTTGGAGACAAAGCCGATATGGGATTGATTTGTATATGAGAATGGTTGACAATGAGAATCCTAGAATCAGACAACAACAGCTATGGAGTCACGCTCGATGGTCGAAGTGACTAAGGTCGTGACGATGACGACGGTCGCCAGCGATAACGATGCGAAGCGGCGGACCGGGGCCGCGGGCCGGCGGCGATGATGGAAGATGGCCGACACGATAACCGGCGAAGGGACCGGCAACAATGGTTAATGATGACGACCGACAGAGATTGACGACGCACCGGGTAAGCGATCAGCGAGATACGGCCAGAGTCGGCGATGAAGCGGGCGGTGTACCACCATCGAGTGGTGGCGATTATGCTTGGAGGATTTTCAAGCTTTAGAGCTCTCTCCTCTCTTGCGGCTCCCCTCATTTGAAGAATGAGGCTATTTATGATTGAGGAGTCTCTAAATACATCAAAATCCGCTCCCTCCATCGACGGCTTAAAATGATTCCTTTGATCATTTGATGTATTTTAAGCATTTGAATGCTGATGAAGTCAATTATGAGATCTTGGGTTAGATCCGCTCCGAGACGCTCGATTTGACTATAAACACTCCATGTTCAAGAGCCATTTAGTGATTTAATTGATATCCCAAAGTTTCTAATGATATTTTAAATGCTTGATCTCAACCAGTTTCAATTTAGGATCAATTTGCTTTTGACATCAAGATTCGTACTTTGATTAGTTGTATTTTAAGTGTCATATCAGTTACCCCTTATTTTTGGATGACATTATCTTAATTATCCAAAAATACATATGCCAAATACTTGAGAGTAATAAATTCTTCAATGAAATTTGCGGATCTATTAACCATATATTTTGAGAGACGAGATCTTCGTGGGAGCACAGATTATGATCACAAGCGGTGCAGGTCATGGATGCACGGATACGCTGATGCAAGATTTCGAGGTTATAGACCCATCCAGTGCTTACGGCTCGGTGGTCTCGCTGATGCCCGCTATGGAGGGTCGCAGCGAGGCGAAGCCAGGCGCCGCTGGACCGAGGCCGTCAGCTACTGGCTAGCGCTCTTAGCGGTCGCCACGGACTGGCTGGTCGGAGGTTCATGGCGAAGGAGGCGTGCCATGCCGGCAGTGAAAGAGGGCTCAGGTTGGCGCCACCAAGGCATGACGCTGGCCGATGAGGGTATTTTCATCCATTTTTGTCCATTTTTAGTATTTTTTGCAGGTTTTTGTGACTTTCTTTCGAATTTTACTTTTTTGCCCTTATAAGAGATCTATAAAACCCCTAGTGCTGGGAGAAGGCACACTCATATCTTGGGTGTCCCTCTTCTTCTAGGAGGTCGTTTGAGGCGATCAAGGCCCGCGGTATCCGTTGTTCGGTTTTCCCTCAAAAGAGGCCACCGCCTGACCGACGGTTTGAGCGATCAAGGCCGAATATGTCGTTGTTCCCCCTCAAAGAGGCGCCAACCGGCCTCGTGACCGACCGGGTTTGAGGCGATCGGCGTATCGCCCATTTTTCTCAAAAGAGGCGGCCAACCTCGTCGGACCGACCGGTTTGAGGCGATCGGCCCGCGGTATCGTCGTTGTTCCCTCGAAAGAGGCATCGGACTGACCGGGTTTGGAGGCGATCGAGGCCTGTAGTATATGTCGTTGTTCTGATTTTCCCTCGAAAGAGGTGTCAACCGGCCTCATCGGACCGATTGGGTTTGGAGGCGATCAAGGCGTAGTTTGCAGGCGAGCCCGATTTTCCTCGAAGAGGCAACCGCTCTTGTCATCAACCGGGTTGGCGACATCGCCGATGATAATCGATGACTGATGACGGGCGGGCCGACGCCGAGGTCACGGGATGACCGAGATGGTGATAACGAGATTACCGACGATGGTCGGCGACGGTGATGATTTTTGACCTGTATGGAAGAGGTCGTTAACCTGTATGGAAGAGGTTGTTTTTCAGAGTGTGACTTAATGACGTTAACCTGTATGGAAGAGGTTGAATTGAATCTGGTGAGGATTTTGACCCATCGGAGGTTTTGTCGAGTGACCCGACGCTAATGGTGGAAGAGGCCGGAAGTCCACCAAAGATTTTTTTGACCTATCTAGTTGGTGGACTCAATGACGTTAACTGTATGGAAGAGGTTGAATTGAATCCGAGGATTTTGACCTATCCGGTTGTTTGTCGAGTGTTACCCATGACGTTAACCCGTGGAAGAGGCCGCGGGAAGTCCACCGGACTTTTGACCTATCCAGTTGTTTGTCAGAGTGTGACTCAATGACGTTAACCTGCATGGAAGAGGTTGAATTGAATCCGCTGAGGATTTTGACCTATCCGAGGTTGTTTGTCAGAGTGTTACTTGATGACGTTAACCTGTATGGAAGAGGTCGCGGGATGTCCACCAAGGACCTTTTGACCTATCCTAGGTATCAGCCAAAGTGTTACTTGACTTCTTACCTATATGGAAGAGGTCCGATCAAGTCCCCTTGGGATTGATTATGCCCGATTGAGATACAACGTGAGTTGTATATTTCTCAAGTGGGAGGATTAAATGAAGAAGAAATAAGCTTATAAGAAAAAGCTATAAATTCATTACTTTGATAAGTTCGACGATACAATCATAAGATGATTTTAATACGGATATGAGTTTCAAGAGGAAATGACAACAACAACAACGACAACAAGTCTTTATCTCACTAAGTGGGGTCGGTTACATGAAGAGGAAGCGACATATGAGACAAAATAAAAGTTGCAATCATTATTCAGTAGGAATTACTGATAATATTTTCGGAGATTCTCAGTGTTCCAAGTTTGAGGTAGAGTTTTTCCTTCTGGATCCTTGAGCTTGAATGTTCCTCGCTGACCATAGCTATAACCACATATGGTCCATCCCAAAGAGGTGAGAGTTTATTGCGTTGAGGGTCTTTGCCTGCAGCTTCTAGACTTCGTAGGACCAAGTCACCGACAGATATGGGATGAGGTTTTACTCTTCTGTTAAAGTGTCGAGCTACCCTTTGGGGTTAGGAAGCAGTCCGAAGTAGGGCCATTTCACGAGTTTCGGGGAGTAGGTCCAGGTGTTGTCGGAGTTTTTTTTCATTACCATCATGATCGAATAATTGAACTCTTGGACTTGGAACCCCGATATCTACTGGTATAATAGCTTCTATGCCGAAACACAAGTTATATGGTGTCTCATTACGGGTGAATGTAGTGCGAAGCCCAAAGAACATTAAAAAGCTCATCAACCCATTGCCCCCAGCCTTCTCAAGACGTGTTTTTAGTCCTTTGAGTATAGTCCTGTTGGTAGCTTCAGTCTGTTCGTTAGTTTGAGGATGTGCTATAGCCCTATGTAGTAGCTGAATGTGAAGATCTTCGCAAAAGGACGTAAAGATTTTTCTAGTAAATTGGGTTCCATTGTCAGTGATGATCTTTGCAGGAAGACCGAATCGACATACTATATTTTTCCAAACAAATTATTTAGCATTTGCCTCCGTGATTTTAGCGAGTGGTTGACTTCCACCCATTTAGTGAAGTAGTTGATGGCTAAAATGATAAACTTTCATTGCCCTGATGCTATCGGAAAAGGTCACATGATATCAATTCCCACTGAGCAAAAGGCCACGGGCTTTGAAGGGATGAGAGCTCTGTATGCGGCATGTGAGAGGTTAGAGTGCTGGCGACAACACATTTTTTGTGAACTCAAGGTGTCTTGTTTCATCATTGCCAATAGAACCCTTGCCTTATAATTTTAAGGGTAGTGTCCTTCCTCTAGGTGTTCTCCACATATCCACAGTGAACCTCTCTTAATGCGTGTCGACCTCAAGGTGAGAGAATTTGAGGTATGGTCACAGAAAGCTCATTTGTATAGTTCACCTCGATAATAGTAAAGTTTGAAGCTTGTCTTGAGGCAGTTCAGTTGGGTCTTGAAGGGTTCCTTCTTGTAAAAGGCGGGATGGGGTTCATCCACGAATGTTCCTTTATCTCATTAATTGCTTGTATTACCCGACCTTGGATGCTAGAAAATATATTTCTTCAACATGCTTCTCTTAAATAGATCTCCAGTAGCGATGTAACAAGCTTAGCGAGTGTCGGTATTCTTCTCTCGTGTATGTGAATGATTTGATGTGTCTTGAAATGGGCAGAAGAGACTTTACCAAGTGGAAAATATTGCAGGTGATTATGAGTATTAAAGTTTTCCTCAACTTGGGAGGCTGGTGAGAGTCAGTGTGGATTTCTAAGTCTTGAGCTTCACAATCAATGGCGAGTCTCAACCTGCGATGAGAGCCTCATATTGACCATATTGATTAGTTGAAATTTTAGAAGTCCATACTCTAAGGTATTCTGGGGAAATAAGTAAGATTCACGCACCCGTATTTCACGAGCTCCATCAACATAGAGGGTCCATTGAGGGAGGCGAAGACATGCGGCTCCTCAGAGTTGGGAGTGCATTCCACTATAAAGTCTGCGGTACTTGAGACTTTATAGTGAGGTAGAAAATTATATCAAATTCTCCAATTCTGAACCATTTAATTAACCTCTCATATGCTTGGTTTTACGTAGGATGGCTTAATGGTAAATGAGTGTAACGTAGATAGTATGAGCTTGGAAGTATGGGCCTTAATTTTTGTAAGAAAACTAAAGCGAGCCACCTTATCACAAGTGGATAACGACTTATATCGAGAGAATTTTGCTGACATAATAAATTGGTTATTGTATCCCATTTTCTTCTCGCACTAAAATTGAGCTTATCGCATGGGAAGAGGCTGTGAGATATAAGGATAATATCTCTCCTTGAATAGGCTTGGATAGTAGAGGTGGAGATGCTAAATACTCCCTTAGTTGCTCAAAGCAGACATTCATCAGTCCACTAAAATTATTATTTTTAGCTCCTTTAATATTTTAAAGAATGTATTATCATCCCAGGCGGGCTAGAAGCGGGATAATGACAATTCGTCCATTCAAGCGTTGAACTTCCTTAATATTCTTGGAGGAGTCATATCTTTGAGAGGTTTGATTTTTCGGGGTTGGCCTCTATCTCGGTGGGTTACCATAAATCAAGAAATTTTCCGTAACCCAAAAGCACATTTGGTGGGTTGAGTCACATGTTATAACGTAGAAGAAGGTTAAAGCATATTTCTAAGTCAGAAATATGTTGTGATTCTTCCAAGCTTTTCACTAACATGTCATCCACATATACCTCCATTGTGCGGCCTAATAGGTCTTTAAAAATCTTATTCATAAGTTGTTGATAGGTAGCACCAACATTTTTTAACCCAAATGGCATAACTTGGTAACAGTATAAACCTTTATATGTTTGAAATGTTGTAGCTTCTTCATCCGTTGGGTTCATTTTATTTGGTTGTAACGAGTAAGCATCAAAAAAGAGCATTTGATGTCGGATGTAGCATCAACCAATTGATCAATTCGAGGAAGAGAAAACTATCTTTGGCAAGCTTTGTTAAGGTGTGTAATCAATACACATTCTCCATGTTCCATTTGTTTTCTTAACCATGATAACATTTTCTAGGTAGGGTAATGTACCTCTCGTATGAATCCTTCTAGAAGCTTGTTAACTTCTTGTTCAATAGTGCAAAACTTAGCTTCTTTTGATGATCGGTTTGAATGTTGGATCAATCTTGAGTGCATGATCATATTGTGACCCGGCATATCGTTGGACTCAAGCGAAGATGTCTTGATTTACTGCAAGAAATTATGTATTTTTCCCTTTGTTCTTAGAGCGGATCTTTGCAATGTTATGGTTGGTCATCTGATAATACAACAGAGAGCAAGTCTTCTACAGGCGAAGCTTTCTGGGGTACTTCTTCATCTCTTAAAATCTTTGATAATAAAGGTCGAAGGCGTGAGCTTATGCGAGATAACATGATTGTATTATCTGTTGATTTCCACACCACCCCAACTCAGGGGGAAATTTCATCTTAAGATGAGATCTTGAAGTGATTGCAAAATTGATTGATTGGGGCCTTCAAAGATAGCGTTATATGCGAATCGACTGATGGTAAATGAGCCACTTGTCAGAAATTCACCAAGGACACAGGAAGGGTGATTGTCCCTCTACCTGCAGGCGATTATCAAACCCGTTATGGTCTGCTAGTGGGTTGGAGCTTTTCCTAACAGCCCATGTTAAGAAATGTGGGTAAAATAAGACATCACAGAACTCCCATTGTCAATCAAAATTCTCTTAACATTATAGCATGGGTCACCGATCCTGCGATGACAAGTGGATCTTGATGAGGAACATGGTACTCCTTCTAAGTGAGTCATTAAAAGTGATGGAATGATCAATCTGAGACTTCTTTAACTATGGCTCTTGAGATGGTAATGAGAACTTGATTAGATAGTATTGGTCCTCTGCGATTGTTTTAATTTCTCCAATGTTTGATGATTATTTTATTATTTCTGTGATGATTGTCTTGGTTGCCCCCCAGTTGGAGGTATGTTTGTTTGATTTGATTGATTCTTCACAAATCGATGTAGATATCCTTGTTGAATGAGCCTCTCGATTTCTTCTTTGAGTTGTTTGCATGCCTCAGTATATGTCCGACTTGATGGAAGTGACAATATTGTACTCGATTTCGAATTTGGTTTGATGTGGCCACTTGATATTTTCTTCATCTCGAATAGCCATTAGGAGGTTGACAAGGCGTGTTGCGTGTATTCCTTTTGTGGTGGTTCCACTCGTTATGAGTGGAGGAGATCAGTTGCACTTGTTGCTTCTTTTGATGGGATTCGCATTCCCAGGTGCTCTTACGTTTTCATGTATATTGTTCAAATTATTTATGATGGGCATTAATAGCTTCATCGGTAGAGATTTGTGCTTCCACACGATGAACTAAGTTGGCATATGAGCGGACCGTATCTCGCATTAGTGGCGAGTAAAGGCCAAGGCCGGAGTCCTCAAGGAAAACTCCTCTCAGTTAGTTCACTCGGGTATTTGGCGAGCTTCTAAGGAGAACCTGGAAGTATTCTTAAGTGATTTGCCCTCATTTTGATGAATGAGAGATGGGAGAATCTTTAATGATCTTACGCTGCAATGAACTGTTACAAAATCTTGGCGAGTTCATCAAAGGTATGGATGGATTCCCTTGAAGGGAGTAGAACCAAGTGCGAGCTTGTCCTTGAGGTAGCTTGGAAAGACACAAATGTGTCGAGGAGCTCGTTGGATATGCATGATGGTCTGTAATGATCGATGTGTTCATGTGGTGATCGCCCCATCATAGGAATCAATGCTGGAAGCTTGAAACCCGAGAATAGGATGTTGAAGAATAGTTTAAATAAATGAGGATTCCTTATAGCTGCGGTGAGAGAGAAGATGATTTATTTCTTGAAGGTGAAATTCATCTTGCATTAAGCGTTGTAATTCTACATTATAACACATGAGTGGGTCAGCGAAATGTGGCAAGCTACTAGCAATAATTGGTGGATTAGCGGTCGGTTGGGCACGTGATGGATGAGTAGAACTAGTGTCGAGGAGATCGACATCCAGGTCTCTACGCGGGAGAACTTCAATATCAAGAAGATTAGCATTTTGACCTCCCAGCTATGATCGATCTTGGGGAGATGTGTTTGCAGTAGTACTGTTGTGTTCTAAAAAGTCGGATCATCTCATTTTGAGACTCTTCCATTCGGCGGACATGATCTTCTAAAGAGATTCCCATCGCGCCTTCCAAGCAGTCCGCTATCGAGAGTGAGGCGAGAAGCGCATCCTTGGTTCAAGGATTGGTTTAGAGTGGCGGGAGTTGGAGCGGGAGGCTCAGTTATTCTGATGTTACTTTGTGCCATAGCGAGAAGTGTTCATAGGAATTAGAGGGTGTTCATAGGAATTGTGATTGAAGGATTCTTTCCCAAAGACGGTGCCAAACTATTGCGTGCTAGAAAACCAGTTACGGTAGAGTAAAAGTTTACGCCTTAGCTTTGTTGTGAAATCTAGCACACACATAGGTATTAAAAGAGTGAACAAGAAAACTCCAGAATTTTTATGTGAAAAATCTCGAAAAGAGGGAAAAAATCACGAGGCCTAGCCTAGTAAAAAGCTTCCACTATATATTTATTTTGGAGTATAAGTTTTCCCGATATGGGATTACAGATTTGTATATGAGAAGGGTTGACAATGAGAATCAGATTGAAAACATAAATAATGTCGGGATGTCGCATGAGGCGGTCATCGTGATGATGTGACGAGGTGGTGCGACGGACCGACGAATAAGAAGCGGCGGATCGCGTGGCGCGAATGATGACGAAGATGGTTGACAACGATGACTGGCGACGAGGACCGACGATAGTGGTTAGCGGTGATGACTAGCGACAGAGATTGACGACGGCGAGGATCAACGGTAGCGGTGACCGGCGGAGATAGTCGGCGCAGGCCGGCTGAGTGGTGGTGACCGCCGAGGTGGCGCGATTATGCTTGGAGGAATTTCAAGTTTTAGAGCTCTCCTCTCACTTGGGCTCCCTCATCGAAGAGGCTATTTATGATTTGAGAGTGGCGCTCTGTAAATACATGCAAAATCCCAACCACTCCCCTCCATCAGATGGCTCAAAATGATTCCTTTAATCATTTGATGTATTTTAAGCATTTGAATGCTCAGATGAAGTCAGAATTATGAGATATTGGGCTTGTTAGATCCGGCTCGTCGAGACGCTCGATTTGACTATAAACACTCCATGTTTAAGGGCCTTTTAGGGATTTAATTGATATCCCAAAGTTTTCAATGATATTTTAAGTGCTTGATCTCAACTAGTTTCAACTTAGGATCAACTTGCTTATGTATGTATATATGTATGTGTAATGTATATTTCAATTAAGAGATATGGAGAAGAAATATCTAAGTTGCTTTATAAAAATCAGGAAGATTTACATACATATCACACAATTTTTATGTATTTACATATCTAATAACTAAAGTTAGATATTTACTTATCGAATACTTTTCTAAGCTTAAAAATGTGTATTTTACATTTAAAAAATAAGTTATGATGATATTTTTGATGTGATATTAAATATTAGGATGTTATATATATATATATATATATATATATATATTGAAATTTAGATGCTAATTATGTAAATATATAAGAATTGTGAGATACGAATGTAAATTCCCCTAAAATATATTTTTCCAGTACTAAATTTTTATTTGACAAATAAATTAAAAAAACTTATTTATCTAACCAAAGATAACATCATAAGTTTATTGTCCTCTATAGATGGAGTTTTTATAGATCCTATTAAGAATAAGACAACCTTAGATAAACCTCAACCTAAATTAATAAATGTTATGAGTAGTTATTTAACAAATTTTTTCATATATTCATTAAGGGATTTGGCATCACTATGGCTCTATATTTTTATGTGCTTAAATATGCAAAATTTTATTTGACAATTTTGCACAAAAAGTCTCTCTCACTATTAAAAATAGTTGATGATTAGCCCTCAACCATTAAGGTATTTACATGATGATAAATATGATAATCTGATATAATGTTCAAATTTTTGTTTTTGTCTTTCACTTTTCTGTTAGTACAATATCAAACTTATTATTATTATTATTATTATTATTATTACATTATTATTATTATTATTATTATTATTATTATTATTATTTTCAGTCAAAATATTATGTAAAACTAAAAAGATATTTTCCAATTTTGATTAAAAAAGGTTGAATTTATTTTGATTGATTTGTTTGAATTGCATCTTTACAAGCACACTTCAATTAACACAAAAATTATTTTGGATGGTTTTTAACCAAATGCCTATGTGAACTTTTAGATTAATTGTACAATATAGATGACTATTTGATATATATACATCACATATAGATCTTAATTACTTATACTTTTTTATTAACATAGAATATCTAAAAAATGATTATTAATGAATGTATCATCATTTCAATATTAATAATCATACATTAAATTATTTTACTACTGGTATGAATGTGCTTCTTGATTTTTTTATTCTTAAAATTTTAAGATGTGTCAAACAATAAGATCAAATGTCCAAATCTAAAATATGATATAAAAGAATTTTCATTGCATAGACCTTAATGTGGCTCTTCATGAAGCCCTTAGGAAAGCCAAAATAGATCAAATTGGTTATAAAAAGGGGTTATGGGTCCTGATGAATGCACAATAATGTGTGTGATGGCCTTATCTTATAGTTGGCTAATGAGAATATTAGAAGACTTTAGGATCACTTCTATTAAACACCTCACTATTAAAAAAAAAGGACTATCACAAAATATTCATGAGGACGATTACTTTTGATACATGGCCAAAGGATTTGACAAGAACAAAGCCAACATGATAAGAAGGGATAAGAGAAAGCAAAATGCATCAATTAGGAGCCAATTGATGGAAATTATATATGAGTCATTAGTTTTAGCACCAATAGGTGCTAGTTAAAGATGATGATTGAAAATTAAGATGTGATGGCCTGGTCGCCTTCATGCTTAAGGGCTTCACTATCAAGACATTTGAGAAGCTAATCAACAAGGCGACTAATCTACAAGGAGAGGCCAAGCTTGTCTTTTCAAGATCGCCTAAAAGCCGCAGAAGGTCTATGAGAAGAAGCTGAGCAAGATAGGTATGGGAAGCTAGAGATCAATCCGAGAGATCATGATCTCAGCAACCTCCACCTCCTTTACCATCGAGGTAGCCCTACCAGCCTCCACCGTAGCCTCCACGGCCAGCACAGCCATCGCCTCAGCCATACCACCAGCAATAATGATATGCATATCCACCGCTAGGTAGTTATGGTCCACCTACTCTTTTAGATAAGTTAAACAAACATTATTCTTTTAAGAAAGAGATAATCAAAAAAATCTTTAAGAATCTCTTAAAGAAACCTAATTTTTAGCTACCCAAGCCTAGGAGACCAGAGGAAGTAAGAAAATTCATGATCCAAACTTTTGCCCTTACGACCATATACTAGGCCACATTTCAGAGGATTGCTTCACATTCAAGGACCGCTTGAACAGTTCAAGATTATAGTTATCCCAAAGGAATACATGGAATAACCTTCCAGTTCCATTAGGGTAATCCTTGGGATACATGTGATCTACCAAAAAAAGAAGGTTGGGATATTTCTATCTAAAATCTCTAAGAAGATCATCCAAGAACAAGAAGTTTCCTAGGTTGAGTCACTCAAACCTCCAACATCAAAAAAGGTTTGCAATTTGCCAGTGCCAACTCTAAGAAAGGGGGAGCTCAGCAACAGCAGCATGTGTCAGCCCGAGATAGCTCTTTAGCACAACCACCAATTGTGTCCAGCCTTCAGCCTACATTTGCAACTTCCACACCGGCAACTTCTTCCATTTTAGGTAGCTCTTCTATTTCTTCTACTAGTAGAACTCTTGTATCAGTGGATAAGGGCATCAAATCCCTTACTCCACTCACTTTACTTAATTACTACTTTGTACCTCCAAATAATTCCAAGAAATTAAAGAATAAAGTTAGTTTGAATTACATCTGTGTCACTGCTGATGGGTTATCTTATTCTATCCCTAATGATAACTCTTCAAGTCTAAATAATTATAATAATTCTGATCTTTCTCTTTCTGATTCAGAGTTAGACTTTCCAACTTTGAATACTACAGGTTCACCTCTTGAGATAGACTTGGAATCATTCAATTTTGAGGGTCCCATAGGAGAAGCTGTAGGTGAGCCTGATGTGCAGGTAAAATCTTTCATTACCTTGCCACAAGAGATCACCGAAGTCAACCTTCGTAGTGGCAAGGTTCTGCCTTCTAGGGTAACACCTCAAGATAGAGGGATAAGTCATTAGTATGGAAGATTGAGAAGCCCTTTCATAAGATGCTCCACCTTTGGATATGCTTGTGGAAGATTAGCCGAAGGTGGGCTACAATGTCCTTTCTCATCTAAGAAAGTTATCATCAAAGCTAAGTGTATATGATGCTCTTATCTTATCCAAAGAGGTGAGGGAATCACTAATCAAGGCCCTATGTGATCCTAAAATATGCTTAGCTCTGCTAACCACTATAGGTGAGGAAGCACATTATGCAGAAGAAGCCCAAGGGATCACCTTCATAGTTGAAGACCTTCTTCTAGGGGACTTGGAGCACAACCATCCCCAACACAATTGACATGGAAAAGTTCTTCCGTGGTTCTCATGGATTTAGGTGCATCAATGAACATTATGAGTCTAAAGATCCTTGCCTATTTAAAGATTGACATTTCCACACTTTGAGAAAATCAGATGATGTTGAGAGGATTCAATTATCAAGGTGAGCGGGCTTTAGGTTTTATAGTGTTACCTTTGGAGATCGATGACTGGAAGACTGAAGACAAGTTCTACATCATTGATTTGAATACTTCATTTACTGCTTTGCTTGGTAGGCCTTGGATACATCAGAACAAGATCATTCCATCCTCCCTTCATCAGTGCATCAAGTTCAAAAGATGGAATTGAATATCGTGTCAGCAAAGATGAAAAGCCTTTTTCAGTTAGAGAGGTTGAGATTTATGAGGATGCGACCTACTATCTTCCTTAAAACACCCTTTCTCATGAACTTAGACAAAATTCAAATGCAAAACCAAAAGAATAAGAAAATGAGCAAAAGAAAAGATAAAAGAAAATGAAAAGAAAAATAAAAGTCCAAGCGAACAAGAAAGGGGAATTGAAGAAGAAATATATCCGCATATCACATTCCACCCACAGTTCATTCCATCAGATGGACATGTGGGTAGGATGGTGCAACCTGCACCAGGCAGAGGCAGAGGCTGAAATAGAGGCAACTCTAGAGGTGGGAGACCCCCTAGTTGGCCTTCAGCCAACAGAGGTCATGTTCCAGCTCATGGAGTACTACTATTCATAGACTTGGAATCCATGAGGATGAGTCTAATGTGATTAGTATACTGGTCAACCTCTCTCAGTGGATTCTATTGGAGGTGACTTTCGATCCAGATAGAGATGAAGACCAAGCCTCCAAGCTAAATAAAGTATTTGAATCTAGTTTATGTGAAACTATTAGGCAGCAGTTGGGAACCTTAGCTCTAACCTCACTTACATCTCAAAAAGTTGAAGGTTTAGTAGTTAAGGAAGTCCTTAAGTCTTCTATGATGAAGCAAGAAGTTCTTTGGGATCATCATCCTCAAGCCCCAAAGTTGATGTAGAGCTTGAGGAAGATACTTTAAAGAATTAATGGAATTACCTTTTGAATTTTACTGCTTGTGTTCAAAATCTTATACGTAGATTTAGTTCCTCAAAGATGGTCCAAGCACAAAATACTTCAAAAAGCTATGGAATAATACTGGAGGCACAATCAAGAGAGGACTAGGATGATACATGGGTCCTCGATGACAAGATTACTGCTTAGTTGTTACCAATCATTTGGAGTATGATAGTTTCTTCTCGCACATCCCCAACTCTCATGGGAATGTGTGTTTAGAAACCTTAGATGATCCAGATGATCTCCAAATCAAAGAGGCACCACTAAAATTTGAAGAGGAGATTCATTCAACAATGACAAGCTTAAAGAAATCAACCTCGATAGAAGAAAATCCATGCTTGACATACATTAGTTCATGGTTGAATGAAGAAGAAACCAATGACTTAGTTAGGCTATTGACTGAGTTTAAAGATTGCTTTGCATGGAGTTATAAAGAGATTCCTAGATTATCTCCTGACATAGCAGTCCATAAGCTAGCAATAGACCCTAACGCTAGCCCTATTAAGCAAGCTTCTAGACACATGCGATTAAAAATTGAATAATAGGTCATTTCTGAAGTTAAGAAATTGATCGATGCTGGTTTCATCAGGGAAGAAAAATACCCTACTGGTTAGCCATTATGGTCAGTTAAGAAGAAGAATGGCCAAGATTTGCATCAATTTTGGACTTAAAAGGCATGTCCTAAGGATGAGTTTTCCTATACCAGAATTAATGGTGGACATCGTCTCATCTCATGTAGTCTTCTCTTTCATGGATGGAACATCTAGCTATAACCAAATCAAGATGTCTCTTAAAGATGAAAGAAATACTGCTTTCTGAACCTCGATCGAAAACTTCTATTATAGGGTCATGCCTTTCGGCCTTAAAAATACTGGTGCTACATACCAACGGGCCATTACTCAGATCTTCAACAAACTCATCCATTATCAGGTTGAGTGCTACATTGATGATCTAGTGGTTAAGAGTAGAGAAATGGAAGACCACCTCTTTGAATTGAGAGTAGTTTTTGAATGGTTGAGACAATAGAAATGCCACATCCTAAGAGTTTAACTCAACTCAGATCCTTTCAAGGATGGCTGGCATATCTAAGATGCTTTATCTCAAACCTATCGAGAAGATGCAAGCTATTTTCAGCACTTGTCAAAAAGGATGTTAAGTTCAAGTGGGATGATAAGTGTCAGCATGCTTTCGAAGATATCAAATAGTACTTGGTGAAGCCCCAGCCTAGCACCTATCTTGGCACACTCATCCTCTACATAGTGATTTGATGACTCTTTTGGCACTCGCCCAAGCCAAAGAGGGGGAAGGAGAGTGCTCTCTACTACCATTGATTTGTTCATCCTCATTGAGAAACATTGCCTAGCTTTGATCTTTGCTTCCCAAAAGCTATGACATTATATGCTCTCTCATAAGGTGAACATGATCTCTCGAATAAATTCACTGTAGTATCTCATGACATGGCCAACACTTTCCAGACATTTGGCACGTTGGTCCATGATTCTCTCGTAGTTTGATAGCATTTGTTTGATGTGGTTAAAGATTGAACTATGATTTAGAAGACACCCACTTAAGATTCACAGTGATGATCTCCTCGATGAACAAACCATAAACTTAGAGGAGGGAACCACATGGAAGATGTATTTTGATGGTGCTACTTTTCTTAAAATTGAAGCATCACATCTATTCTGTGAAAGGGTAGGAATAGTTCTTCTAACTCTAAGCTACGATGGGATGAGATTCTCATACTATCTTTCCAACCCCTGCACCAACAACGAAGTTGAGTTTTGGATATTTGAATTTATATTTCATTTATATTTGTGAATATAAATGATAATAAAAATGGTTTATGAGAAAATTTCTTGAATTTGAATTGATTTAGATTTGATTTAGGCTAAGTCCATAAGATGAAATCAAGATGGCTTAGGAAAGATTTTTGGAATTTGGAATTCAATCATGGGTTTCAATCATCTAGAATTGATTCATGATTTGAGAAAATCCATCAAGTTGGAATTGATTTGAGTTTGAAGTTTATTTGATTTGGAGTTTGACTTGAAAGGAGGAACTGAGGATTTGGTTCAAGCTATAGGGTAGGAAAAAAATTTTAACACTCCTATGACCTATTCCTATGGCTAACTCTTCTAAGTTTCTAGGGTGAGGTTAAGTGTTCACCTAATCACTAGAAGTGTCTTAAGATTGAGGAAACTCTTAGTGTTTAAGAGGAACCCTATGTCTAAGATGGAGGGGTTGAGAGCTCATTCTAAAAATGAGGTAAATAAAGGGTGCCCAATAGGTGTGGTGTGACTGACAAGGCATACTGCACGTATTAATGTTGACTGAAATGATCAACAACACCGAATGATCACAAGCACTAACAAGAATGATCTACTCCCAACCCAATGTGTAGAAGGAATCCAAAGCATAGTACAATGTGACTCTACTCATTTCACAAACATAGGAGAGTGAAGGAGGAATCCACTAGGGATAGAGTATATGAACCTTCCACTAGAGAAATAGGTTCAAGTCATCCCCAAGGGGATGAGAGGTTTGATTTTATTTGAGTCTCACTAGGAAGAGAAATTGATTTAATTTGTTTGATTGTTTAGTTGATTATTTTGTTTGTTGCTTTTATTTATTTTGACTCCACTAGAAGAGATTGATTGGATTTGTTTTATTTGTTTAGTTGTTTGATTTGTTTTTGTTTTGACTCCACTAGAGGTGATTGATTGGATTTTTTTTCAGATTTTAAATTTTGGATTTTGGGATGAATGCTATCGGTTTATGATGGATCACACTGAGTAGGGGCATAGAAGCCTAGGCCTAACTCAGATTTACTAATCCAAAGGAGTAGTCTGCCAAATACATAATGAGACTAACCAATCAAAGGGATGCCTTTCGGTGTGCAGTAACTGTACTAGGAAGAAAGCGTAGTAGACTTACATCCTCCAAAGTAGGGACCAGTTGCTGGGGTGATCCATTAGCAAGGCAACAGATCAAACCCAACCTACGACTAACTATTGATAGAATGCCGCTGGGGGACTTAAATCAACTCAAGGATAGTCAAGATTAATTTCATTTTTTAGTTATTTTGATGGATCTCATTGGTTGTGATGGACTGCACTGAGTAGGGGCCATGAAGACCTTGGACTAGCTCAGATTTACCAATCCAAAGGTATAGTATACCTACCACATAATAGGACTATACAACCAAAAGGGTGCCTTTCGATTTGTAATGGTCAAGTTAGAAAGAAAGCATGACTCACATCTTCCAAAATAAGGAACCACTGGGGTGATCGATTGGCAAAGCAACAAATCAAACCCGACCTAGGGCTGACTATTGAGTGAATGCCACTAGGGGACTTAAATCAGCTCAAAGATAGTCAAGATTAATTTCATTTTTAGTTTATTTTTGATGGATTTTGTTGGTTTGCGATGGATCACACTGAGAAGGAGCTTATATCAACCAAGTCCTATCTTAGATTTACTAAAACCAAAGGGGGTAGCTTCCCGTCTGAGGAGAGAATTATCCAACCAAAGAAGTGCCTTTCAATTTTCAATGGTCAATTCAGGGGAAGAAAGCACGAGAACTCACATTTTCCACTACAAAATACCACTGGGGTGATTGGTTGCTTGGGCAACAAATCAACCCAACCTAGGGCTGGCCGTCAGTTTGCCATAGTCATGCTAGAAAGAATGTTTAATAGATTTACATCTCCCAAAGCAGAATGACTATCGGGGCAACCTACTCGTGGCAAAATAGGTTGAACCTGACCTAAGGGCGACTATGGAGAGAGTGCCCAGGGACTTATCTCAACTCAGGTGGTCAGGCAATTCCTATAGGGAGTTCTACTAACACTGCCTCTAAAGATAGGATGCCTACTTGAGAAAAGGGGCCCTTTGGGAGCTTGAATTCCTAATCCACAAGCGAATATTTTGTTTATTTGTTTAGCTTATTTATCATGGACTCTGTTGGTTTGTGAGTGATCATACTAAGAAGGAGCTTATATTAGCCTAGACCTATCTCAGATTTACTGAGCCAAGGGAGAATCTATGCATCCACTGAACGGATTCTCCAACCACAGGGGTTGCTACTTGGAAAGGGGACTGTCCAATCCAAAAGTAACCCGGGTAGTGTCTAAATGGGGTTGCAAAGGACGTGATCCAAACAGAATGCCCAGGGAGAGGGGCTGCTAAGGGCTTGATCCAAAATCCTAGAGAAGATAATATGCATATGTATTCGGTGGCCAACTCAAAGAGAAAGCACGGGGACTCACATTTGCCAAGGGTGGTGTGTCCACTGGGTGAGTCCATCAACATAGTGAACATCAACCAACCTAAGGTGCTTGTAAACAATCACTAGGAAGAAAGTGGGACTCACATCTTCTGGAATTGATTGCTGATAACATCTTGGCTCGACAGTGTTATCCGACCTAGGGCTACACCGAGTGAGCCATTAGGGAACTTATGTCAACTCAAAAGTAGTCAAGAGGAAATGAGCCTCTGGGGGACTTATCATAAGCCTCAAATATACTCAACCTAATCATTTCATGATGATTAGTTCAAGAAGAAAGTGCGAGGACTCACATTTTCTTAAACAAAATCAACACAAGGTAGCTTACTGGTTGGGCAATAACATTTACCAAACTAACAAGACGCTCATTGATTTGCAATGATCAAGTTAGGAAGAAAGCTCGAGGACTCACATCTTCCAAATAAGTGACCACTGGGGTGGCATACTAGCAAGGTAGCATGTAAACCCGACTTAAAGTAGCTAATGAGTGAGTGCCACAGAAGGCTTGCTCTCATCAAAATAACCTGAGATAAAAGATTTGTGTTTGTTTTCATGCTTTTATTAAGGGGAATAAGAGACCGCTTTGGTTCTCTCAGACCTACCCTAAACACACTTGGGGAATTAGATGAAATGGTGGCACAGATGGCAACTGGAATTCCCATCAAGAAAGGATGTCACTTGGGTTTTCTCATACCTAACTTAGTTGTGCTAATTGAAATAGGATACCTCCTAGGTTCTCTCCCTTCTATTCTAATAGCACTAAGAGATTGTGTTTGATTGTGTTTGATTGTGTTTGTATTGTGAAAGAGGGATTGGATGTCTCTTGGGTTCTCTTACACCTATCCTAGACACGTCACGGTGGATTCGCAAGACAAACAAACAACGCTTTGAAATAAGAGAAGATTTTGATAAAAATGGAATCAAATTTTTTATTCTTGATAATTATTTTCAAACATGGTGTAATATTTCTTCAAATAGAGCCCATTAATTGGATGCATCGGTGTTCCCTTTACATCAATGAGTGATAAGATCCTCCTTGGTAGGCCTTCTATAATATAGGGCCTTCCCAAGTGGGTTCAAACTTGCCTCCCATCTTTGATGGGCAACAATTGTCACTGACTAATACAAGTTCTCCTACTTGAAAGACCTATGACAGACCTTGTTGTGAGCTTGAATCATTTTGGTCTTGTACAACTCGAGGTTCTAGCACGCCCATAGGCGTCTCTTCTCTAAACCTTTAAGCTCTTCTAACCGCAACTTTGCAATCTATTACGTAGTTATCTTGCTACCCAATGCTACCCTTAGTGATGGGAGTTGAACTTCTAAAGGTATAACGGCTTCGGACCCATACACTAAGGATAACGGGATAGATTGAGTTGGAGTTTGGTATATGGTGTGGTATCGCACAAGGCTTCAACCAACTACTCATGCCACTGTCGCTTGTTATCATCGAGTGCCCTTTTTAGTATCTGGATGAGAGTTTTGTTGAATGCTTCTACTAGGCCATTTGCGAGGTAGTAGATGTAGAGTATCTCCAATCTATAATGTGTCTTCTAGTGAAGCCATCGATCTTGGTGCTTTTGAATGCAGTATCATTAGATATAATTCATCGAGGCACCCCAAACTTATATACGATATGGTTCCTAAAAAATTAAGCACATCCTGAGTCGTGACCTCTTTAAGTGGGATTGCTTCTGCCCACTTGGAAAAGTAATTAGTGGCAACTAGAATGAACCGGTGACCCTTGGAAGAAGAAGGGTTGCTAGGACCCACAATGTCGGTACCCTAACACTCAAATGGCCATGAAGCTAAAGTAGGATGTAGAATGTTGGGTGGTTGATGTAAGATCACACCGTGCACCTGACACTGATGGCATCTCCTAGCTAAGTTCATGCAGTCTATAATCATCAAAGGCTAGTAGTATCTTAGTCTTTTAATCTTTACTTTCATCTTTGAACGCACTCCCACATAGACTCAATGTATGTGGTCACACCCATGGGCTTCGTGTTTGTCTAAACAACATAATCATATTTGATCGAAAGATCGTCGATACAAGGTGACATCCACGAGAAGGAGAGAGCTCTCTGCTTCACCTGATGGGCTTGTGACTTTTCTTGAGGTAGTTTGTCGGTGTTCAAATAGTCTATGAAATTTCCCAATCCATCTCCTCATCCTTTTGGCAACGGCAACCTCCCCTTAGAGAAAGTCTCTCGATGAGTTCAACATAAGGGATAGACTTGTCTATTTTGGACCCTTATTAGAATGGAATCATCTTCCAAACATGCCAATTCTTTGGCAAGTTTGGCCAAAGCATCTGCTACTGCGTTCTCTCCTCAAGAAACCTTGTAGATTATGACTTCAGGGATTTGGGCCAACAGCTTCATGGTATACTCGTGATAATGATGAAGCTTGGATTTGAGAACCTTGTAGGATCCAACAATCTGGTTGATGACCAACTGAGAATCCTCATAGTTGTTGATGATCTTGACACACACTGTGACATCTAACTCCATATTGGTAATCAAAGCCTCATACTTAGCTTCATTGTTGGTGCATGGATTGGAAAGTTAGCATGAGAATCTCATCACATCACGGTGTGGAGTTAAGAGAACTATTCATACTCTTACCTTTCCTGGAATAGTAGATTGTAGTGCTTCCCCTTTATGAAAGGAAGCCGCACCATCAAAATACATCTCCCAATGGCAATTGTCAACCTCCCTTAAGTTCATGATTTGTTCATGGAGATCATCATCGGAGAATCGAGAAGTGGGTGTGCTGCTAAGAAATCGCTAGTGCTTATCCTTTCATCACACGGAGAGGTATGAACGTGATATCAAACTACGAGAGAATCATGGACCAATGTGCCAAACATCCGGATAGAATTGGCCGTGTCATAAGATACCATAATAGATTGATTCTTGAAATCAAGTTCACCTTATGAGAAAGCATATAGTATCGTAGCTTTTGGGATGCAAAGATTAAAGCTAAGTAATGTTTGTTAATAGGTGGGTAGTAGGGATTAGATGAGGTAATAGAGCATTCTCCTTCCTCATCATTGGCTTGGGCCAACAAAGCCGAGGAGTCATCCAATGCTGTAAGGATGAGTGGCCTGCCCGGGATAAGGGCTGCTATAACTGGTGGCTTCACTAAATATTGCTTGATATCTTCAAAGGCATACTAGCACTTGTCATCCCACTTGAACTTGGCATCCATTTTGACAAGTGCTAAAAGGGGTTTGAATCTCCTCGATAGGTTGGAGATAAAGCATTTTAGATACACTAACCATCCTTGGAAAGATCTGGGTTACGTTAAACTTTTAGGAGGTGGCATTTCTAAGATAGCTTTGAACTTCTCTAGATCTATATCTATTCTCCAGTGTCAGATAACAAACCCAAGGAACTTCTATGAAGCTACTTTGAATGCACACTTCAGGGGATTCATTTTGAGGTTATATTATCTTAACCGTTCGAAAACTACTCTCAAGTCAAAGAGATGGTCTTCTTTTTCTCTACTCTTGACTACTACATTATCTACATAGCACTCAACCGATGATTGATGAGTTCATTGAAGATCTGAGTCATGGCCCATTGGTATGTAGCGACAACATTTTTAAGGCCAAAAGGCATGACCTTATAACAATAGATTTTGATCGGGGTTTGAAAAATAGTGTTTTTTCATCCTCGGAGGCCATCTTGATTTAATTGTAGCTAGATGACCCATCTATGAAGGAGAATACTGCATGAGATGAGGCAATGTCTACCATTAATTCTGGTAAATGAAGAGGAAACTCATCCTTAGGACTTGCCTTATTTAAGTCCCTGAAATTGATGCATATGAAAATTTGGACATTATTATTCTTAATTAGGATGACACTGGCTAACCAGGTAGGGTATTTTTCTTCCCTGATGAAACTAGCATCGATCAGTTTCTTGACTTCAGAAATGACATGTTGTTTGATTTCTAATCGCATGCATCTAGGAGCTTGCTTAATAGGGTTAGCGCTAGATCTATTGCTATTTTATGGACTACTATGTTAGAGATAATCTGGGCATTTCTTCATAGTTCCATGTAAAGCAATCCTTAAACTCAGTCAATAGCCTAACTAAGTCATTGGTTTCATCTTCATTCATCAACAAACTGATGTATGTCAGGCAAGAATTTTCTAGCATCCCAAGGTTGATTTCTTTAAGCTTGTCAATTATTGAATGGATCTCCTCTTCAAAATTTGGCAGTGCATCTTTGATTTGGAGATCATCTGATCATCTGAAGTTTCTAAACACACATCCTCATAAGAGTTGGTTTGGTATGAAAATAACCTATTAAACTCTAGATGGTTGGTGATAATTAAGCAGTAATCATCATCATCGACCCACTGTACTGAATCCTAGTCCAGATCTTGATTGTGCATCCCTACCTGTGTTGTTCCATAGCTTTTTGAAGTATTCTAGCCTGTGCTTAGACCACGTATAAGGAATCTAACCTTTTTTGTAAGATTAAGAACACAAGGTGAGTACCAATTAAAAGATAATTCCATTAATTCTTTATATAAATCATCCTTAAGTTCTACATCAGCTTCAGGACTTGAGGATGATGATCCAAAATAGAATCTCTTTGGCTTTGCATCAATAGAAGACTTAGGGGCTTCCTTAACTACTAAACCTTCAGATTTTTGAGATGAAATTGAGGTTAGAGCTAAAGTTCCCAACCTCTGTCTAATAGTTTCACATACACTTGATTCAAATACTTTGCTTTGCTTGGAGGCTTGGTTTTTATCACTGTCTCGCTCTAGTGTTACCTCCAATGAAACTCACTAAGAGGGGTTGCCTAGTATACTAATCACATGAGACTCATCCCTCGAGCTGGATTCTAAGTCTATGTAAATAATAGGGGTACTCATATGAACTGGAACATAACCCCATTGGTCGGGCCAAGGGGTCTTCCACCTCTCTGACTCTATTCTTTCCCGCCTCTACCTGGTGGAGGTCGAGTCATCCTACCCACATGTCCATATGATGGACTGAATTGTGGGAGGAATGTGATATGCAGCTCTATTTCTTCCTCAACATCCTTTTCTCACTCACTTGAACTTTCATTTTTCTTTTCTATTACTTTTTTTTCTTCTTTTTCTTTTGCATTTGAGTTTTGACCAAGTTCACAAGGAAAGGTGTTTTGAAGAAGATAATAGGTCGCATATTCATATATCTCAACCTCCCTAACTGAAAATAGTTTTTCATCTCCTTTGACATAATATTCAATTCCATCCTTTCTGAACTTAATGCACTGATGGAGAGAGGATGGAATCATCTTATTCTGATGTATCCAAGGCCTACCGAGCAAAGCAGTGAATGAAGTATTCAAAGTAATTATGTAAAACTTGGCTTCAGTCTTCCATTCTATGAAACCCAAATCTCTCTCACCTTGTTCATTGAATCCTCTCAACATCATTCGATCTCCTCGGAGTGTGTAGATGTCGATCCTCAAATAGGCAAGGGTCTTTAGACTCATAATGTTCACCAATGCACCTGGATCAATAAGAACCCTAAAGAGTCTGAATATGTCCATGTCCACTATAATGTAGAGGGGATGGTTGTGCTTCATGTCTCCCAAAGAAGGTCTTCATCTGTGAAAGTGACTCTTTGAGCTTCTCTAGAATAATGTGCCTCCTCCAACAGCTGATCAGCTGAGCTAAGCATATTTGAGGATCAAGAAGGGCCATGATTAATGACTCCCTCACCTCTTTAGATAAGATAAGGGCATCGTATATGCTTAACTTAGATGAAACTTTCTTAGGTGAGAGAAGACATTGTAATCTACTCTAAGCTGATCCTCCACAAGCATATCCAAGGGTGGAGCATCCTGTGGAGGGGCTTCTCGATCATCTAATCCAATGACTTATTTCCTCTATTTGGAGGTGCTGCCTAGGAGGTAGAACCTTGCCACTACGGAGGATGACTTTGGTGATCTCTTATGATAAGTTAGTGGAAGGTTCTACCTGCTCATCAGGCTCACCTACAGCTTCTCCTATGGGACCCTCGGAATCAGATGATTCCAAGTCTATCTCAAGAGGTGAACCCATAGTATTTAGAGAAGGAAAGTCCAATTTTTAATCAGAAAGAGGAAGATTAGAGTTGTTATAATTATTGTTTAGACTTGAAGAGTTTTCAAGAGTAGAGTTAGCCAACCCATCAGAAGCGACATAGATATAATTCAAACTAACTTTATTCCTTGATTTTTTGGATTTTAAAGGATGTACATAGTAGAAGTCAAGTCAAGTGGGGTGAGAGATTTGATGCCCTCATCTGCTGATACAAGATGTCTACTAAAGGAATAGCTAGTTGAAGTAGAGATCGCTAAAGTAGTAGTAGCTGCAACTATGGACTAGAGGATGGACTCGGTCAGTGGTTGCGCTACTTGGCTATCCCGGGATTGTTTAGGCTACGCTGCTGAGCTCCTACCTTCCCCAAGTTGTCCTGAACAACTTGCAAACCTTCCTTGATGTTGGAGGTTCGAGCTGGCTCAAGCACCTGCAGGGAAAGTTTCTTGATTTTGGAGACAATTTTCTTAGAGGTACGGGATAAGGAGATATCCCAACCTTCTTTGGTTTTGGAAGGATCGCAAGTATCCCCAAGGATTACCCTAATAGAACTAGATGGTTGTTCCACAAGGTATTCCTTCGAGATAACTATAGCACCGGTCTTGAAGCTATGTTCAAGCCAGTCCTTGAATGTAAAGCAATCCTCCAAAACATGACCTAGCATGCGGTAGTAGGGACAAAAGTTAGGATCATTGCTTTTGCCCACTTCCTCCGGCCTTCTAGGTTCGGGTAGCTAAAATCAAGTTTCTTTAAGAGATTCTTAAAGATCTTTCTGATTACCTCCCTCTAAAATGAATAAGGCTTGTTAAGTTTATCCAAAAGAGTAGGTGATTGTAGCTACCGGGCGGTATGTGTACCTGCGCTACCGATATATGAGGAGGAGGTGGCTATGGAGGCTATTGTGGTGGCCGTAGGACCTCTGGTGGTAGAGGAGGTGGAAGTGATGGTTGGAGCACGAGGTCTCTCAAACCTCTCCGCCATTTGTTCATCCTATCACGCCTGCATCTTCTCATAAGTTTTTTGTGGATTTTTCTTTACTGATTGGTTCAGAAAAGGCAACTATTTGGCTTCTCTTTGTAAGATAGCCACCTTGTTTATTAGCTTCTCAAATGTTTTGATGGTGAAACCTTTGAGCATGAAGCGGCCATGGATATTCTTGTAATCTCAATGGCATGATGTTCAAACAATGGACTTCACATTTCATACTCAAATTATGCCATCCGAGAATGTAATCAATGGGACTCAGGGAGTTTTGTTGAATAAGAGATCGCCATATCACTTGTGAGCTCCAAAGAAACCTCTTGATGAAAAGTTACTCAACTTAGCAAAAATCTTCACTGAACTATTGGAAAGTTCAGCGTACCAATCAAAGGCTATGTCTGCTAAGCTACTGCAAAGAGTTGGAAGAGTAAAGCATCACTGCCACCAGCGTTGCAATAGCTGGCACTAAAGTATGCAATATGTTGCCTCAGGTTCCACTTCCATCGAAGCTCTTGAAAGAAGGTGGCACAAAACCCTTAGGATATTGGATGGCATCAAATTCTTCTGGGTAGGGTAGAAACCCTTTGAATTGATGATCCTCCTCAGGCTTGAGCCAATGCTTCTCTCACCTACTGCTCAACCATAATTTTCATGACCTTTTCCTGTATGGAGGTACTATCCACTACCTTTTGATACAAGCTGGTATTGCCCTACTCTATTGGAGGTAAAGTCTTGGTTGGATCCAAGACATGCCCAACTCTGGCTGACTAGTCTCAACTATAGTAGGATGAACTATCGCTTGGTTCTGAAGTTCTAAGACTGCTAGCAAATCCTCAAGCTGCTTCCTCATCATATCTATTTCTTCATCCTTCTATTTTAATTGTTGATGGAGGTGTTGGGTCGAGTAGGTTGTGTCTTCCTGCTTGGCCGCAACACCTTCCATACCCTGTTGATCACAGGAGGGAACCCCTGGTGTCTACCATGTGGACTACCCTGAATCCTCTAATAGATCATCTTCATTATGATGAAAGCTGATCTTCTCATCCTCTAAATCATACTAGGCATATCCTAAGATCTCTTGCTTCTCCACTAGATATTGAGCCACAATGTCATCTAGGATCAGTTTAAATGAATGGGTACAAAAGATCGAGACTAACCAGTAGTAGGATCATTATCATGAATTGAAATTCATTTGACCTCTACTATCACTGGAGAGCTAACCCTATGAGGGCTATGCTCACTGAAGAAAGATGCTCCTGGCTATGATTGGATGCAGATGAAGTAGTACTCCTAGGAGGACCTATGGCCATGGTGGCAACTGGACTGTCTCCTCCTCCCTCTACTATTGTAATCTCCATAGCCTGCTGAGGTGGTAGTGGTGAAGGGATGACTATGATACTCCGAGGTCGCCATTACTTTCTCACCACAACTGGGGTAGAAGGTCGAGCAGGAGAGCTCGGCCTCGCCATAGTAGGTGGTGTGAATGGAACGGGATCTCTTGGTCATAGTTGGATCACCAGGGTCCTTCTCTCTCGGATGCCTTCATGGCCTTGGAATAGATGTGGAATGTACAGAGATGGTGGACAGGGTAGAGCGGTGGTGGAGGCACCACCACTCTCTCTCAATAGAGCTCCTCTCCGTGATGGGTAGTCCCCAATAAGATGTTGTCTGCATGATCGGGTAGCACATCCGGAAAGTCCATAAGTGGAGGTCGCAGACTACCTATGCACCGCCACACCCTATAGTAACATGAACTAATGTATGGGCTTCTCTAGCCCTCTCCTGCCTAATCTGTCTACCCACGCTATAGGGGATAATTGATCTCAAGTCAAATTGAGCCCAGAACTCCGATCATCCATAGGCTCCACCAACTCGATGAAGAATTATCCTCAGGCCAGCGTACGACCTCCTCCTCTCACTGATGGGAGCCTGGAAATGAACTGCTAGCATAGGTGAAGCAAAAATCCTCCTAACATCCTCTATTAGCATGAGAGGGGTGAAACCTGTTCTCCATAATGAGAGGAGACATTACCCTATGTGACTCCTCCACGGCATCATGAGACACTGCCTCCAACTCTCTCACTATGCGAGTGTGATACCACTTGATCATGCGGTTCTTATTTCTATGTTGAATCTTGGTAGGTCGAGCAGTATAGGAACTAGACCCAATCTCGAAAGCAAAGGAGATAATCCTTGGAATCAAGGGAGTCTTCCCCTTGGAAAGAGCCAATGAGTGGGTGCTAGTCCTAACTAGGGTAGCAAGGGGAACAACCAGCACGCTGGCCCTGGCACTGCTACTGCTACTATGGGAACGCCACAGCCTTCTTCTTCAGCGATGGAATATCTGAATCAGATGGCATGTCAACCCATGACCGGCTCCTGCCCAATCACTACGATCCTACTGACAGTAGTGAGGGTGGTCCCCTCACATGTAATCCGAGCCCCCTCAAAGCCTCAACCATAGTGGATGAGGTGGGCATAGTCAGATCGTGGAAGGCTGGCCTGATCCAAGGCCAAATCCATCCCATGAGGAAATGTGAACACATACTTCTGTGCTGCCATTGTAATGAATTGAAACTGAAGTTGAAACTGACTGAAATGACTGAAAGTCTGCAATGCTGAAAACAAACTTGAATTAGATTTTTTCTTTGTTGACTTCTGAATTTTATTTTAGAATTTGAACCCATACTCAACAACTTGAAAGTGTTAAGTGGGGCTCAAATGAATTTAGAAGATATATTTTTGGATTGATTGAAAATGGGATTTTCGAATGTAGAATCCATTTCCAACATATTTGAGTATGATGAAAAATGGGTTCAAAGATTCTTAGAGTTTGATGCTTCCATAGGTTCATTTTTTAATTTGATTTTTTGAGTTTTGATGAGCCTTCATTAAACAAATTTGAGTATGTTGAAGTAAAGAGTCAATTGATTTGATTGATTTATGATTTTTTTTTTGAATTTACTCACTTAACAAATTTAAGTATGCTAGGTGAGGTGTTTGAAAATAATTTCTTCTTTTGTTTGCTTATTTTTTTTGATTCATGTGTGAATTTGAAAAATGGAATCTTCACTTAGCAAATTTGAGTGTCTAAATAAAGAATCTAAGTGTTTTATTATTTTTGAAAAGAGGATCTCTACTTAGCAAATTAGGTAAGCTAAATAAAGGATCCATGTGTTTTGTGTTTTGATGAATTTAAAAAGAGGATTCTTAGCAAATTTAGGTATGCTAAGGGAGTCCAAATGTGTTTCATATTTTTGTGATTTGAAAAGAGGATTCTTAGCAAATTTAAGTATACTAAGAAAATTCATATGTGACTGATTTTGTTCTTTTGTTTTGTTTTTTTTTTTTTTTGAAAAGAGGATTTCTAGTTAGCAAATTTAGGTATGCTAAATAGGAAATCCAAATGTAATCATGTTTTGATTTTGTTTGAAAAGAGGATTCTTAGCAAATTTAGGTATGCTAAGGGAATCCAAATGTGTTTCATATTTTTGTGATTTTGAAATGAGAATTCTTAGCAAATTTAAGTATGCTAAGAAAATCCAAATGTGATTGATTTTGTTCTTTTATTTTTTGAAAAGAGGATTTCTACTTAGAAAATTTAGGTATGCTAAATAGGAAATCTAAATGTGATTCATATTTTGATTTTCATTTGAAAAAAGGATCCTTAGCAAATTTAGGTATGTTAAAGGAATCCAAATGTGTTTTGATTTTTGATGTTTTGATTTTGAAAAGTGGATTTTCACTTAACAAATTTTAGTATACTAAATGAAAGACCCAAATGTGTTTCATGTTTGTGATTTTAATTTTAAAAAGTGGGTCTTCACTTAACAAATTTGGGTATGCTAAATGAAAGATCCAAATGTTGTTTTGAAATTTTGAAAAGATGGTTATTAGTTTTGTTTTGAAAATGAAATATTCATTCAATAAATTGAATGAGGATGTTCATTTGTGCTTTTTAGAAAACATGACTTTGAATTTTCTTTTGAAAAAATCTTAATCAAAATAAATTGAGTGAAGATGTTCATTTGTGCTTTTGGAAAATATGATTGTTGAATTTTATTTTTTGAAAAGTGAAATCCTCATTCAATAAATTTAATGAGGAAGTTCACTTGTGCTCTTTGAAAAGGATGATTATGGATTTTATTTTTGAAAATGAAATCTTCATCAAAGTGAATTGAGTGAAGATGTTCACTTGTATTTTTTTGGAAAACATGATTTTGAATTTTATTTTAAAAATGAAATCTTCATCAAAATAAATTGAGTGAAGATGTTCATTTGTATTTTTGGAAAATATGATTGTTGATTTTAATTTTGGAATGATCCAACATATAACAATCATGAAGATTGTTAGATGAGGGTGATTTAGCAAAATTTTGTGCAAATATTTTATTATGTGCATTTTGAAAAAGTGCTTTTTGGAAATTAATATTTTTATAAGGGATTGATTCTTCTTTATTTTTGGGATGAACCTTTTACCATAAAAAAATGGTAAGGAAAGTCTTTAGTTATTTCTCTTTATTAAATTTTATTTTCACCTATTGGGAAAGAAAGGGTTTTTAAGATCTACATGGAGTGAGATCCTAAAACCTAAAGGATGTTAGCTAGCTTAGCTTAAGGATGAAATAAACTAAGTGCCAATGGAAGGAAAGAGAGTCTCAGACTTATACAAAGTATAAATTTACTATCGACACTCAAAGATAATGATCATTTACCAAAGATGAAGAGAGGAACCATCCCTAGTGGACTCGCCAGAAAAATATGTGGTGAAAATTTATATATTCCTGCCTTCATCCATCCCCTTTTAGAAAGAGGAAAAATGAAAATAAAAATATAACACCTTATTGGGAACACTACGTAGATCCACAGATGTTCTTATTATGGTGATCAGGTATATTGAGAAAAGGTGTACTACCTCAAAAGATAGAAGTCACCACCCTACAATAGACCTAATCACCTAAATAAGGACTCCTAAGGACTATAGGTCTTTGTATGTACCAGAGATTCTTCTCCTACTATACATGAAAAGTAAAGCAGGGTTTATTTTAAACTATGTTCATTAAGTTCCCTATGGAGGCAAGCCCCTATAGTTAATTACATCCTAAGGAATGGAATTTCTTAAGAATACTCTCGATTAAGGTAAATAATCATTGTCTCCAAAGATTTCAAAGATAGGACTATCAATCAATTAGTTTATTTTTGAAAGATCAACTGAGATTGATCAGTAAGAAGGAGTTATTATCGAAGCCAAAAGAAGATAAGTAGAGGATTCTTATGATACTAGGAAGCCTAATATGCATCCCAAACTATCCTATGGTTGGGCTTTATATTTTTGAAGTTTAAGACAAGAAATAATCTAAGAAGTGAATTTATACTGTAGCACAAAGAGAAGTAGCAACCAAATTATCTAAGGAGCTTGGCCCAAGACATGACCTAAATCTAAGGCGAACATGGGTATTTGGTTTACCTCTACAAGAGAGGATAAATCACCCGACCGTTTGGACTTACAACCGCCTGGGGGTGGCCGCCAACTAACTCTTCCTACAATTTCATATACATGTAGGCAAGTCATATGCTTTTGCAAGATAGCTGAGATGTTATTTATTTAGAAAGAGACTAAGTCCTTAAACACACTCCCTAAGAGACCCGATCATGTAGAGCATGATTAATGACTTAAATCTAATACAAATTTTGTTATGTTTTATTTTCATTTCAGACAATCAATTTTGACATGAGCGTTAGGATTCATATGTCTAATGCATGAGAAATTAGATTATGGGCCAAAATTAGCAAGATAATGAGGTATGTTTCTACCATGGCTATCAAAGGTCAAGCCAAGTTCTCTGATAAATCTCTCCAATGAAGAGTGAAATAATATACTTTTTATACATGATGTGAGAAAAAAATACAACATACAACTAAGGGGTTGCGGATTCTTTTATCTTGATTTTATAGCCTAAGCTTTAGGTGAGGTGATGAGTTATTTAATTTTTAGTTTTGAGTTGATTAATTGGATAGAAAATTTATTTTTTCGTAAGAGCCTAATCATCATCCAGACCATACGTTAAAGTAAGAAAGTATTTAGGAAAACATGTCATCTTAATGTACAAGATAAACAAACATCAATTAATTTATAACACTTGCGCAAAAGAATAAGTGGCCAAGTTTGGTCTAGCTCCACGCACAAACTTGAAAACAAATTGGGTAGCCGAGCTCTACCCTTATACAACTTGGATTACAAATGAATTAATTACAAAAATGAATTCATGTTATTGGGGTCTTCATTCTTCATTATTCTTTTCTTCATTTTGGTTCTTCCTTCATTTGATTCTTTCTTCATTTGGTTCTTCCTTCCTTTTGACTTAGTTGGAAGGTGGATACTCCAAAGGCTTCACATGGTACATAAGATATTATCTCATGACCAATGTTCATCCTAATCCCCCATAACAATCATTTTAAATCCTAATTTACAAAATTACATGAAAAGGGAAAGTAAATTTAACTAAAACCTGCAAAATAGAGAATGGCTAAACAAACCATACATCTCAAGCATGTGTTGGACTTAGCACCCCACACATGAGTAACCAAGTCCACCTGGCCTATTTTTGATTATGTTTATAGGTATAAGCAACCTGCATAGTAAAATCATTTATATTTTTTTATAGTGCCCCTTAAGCACAATCCCCTGTAGAAGATAATGATTAGACTAAGATTGTCCTACCATTTTGTCTACACACATGCACCCTAGCATCCAGATTAAAATAGTACATCACAAAATCAAACCATGCACCACCCTAACCTAAAGCTAGAAGTGGTGACTTAGCTAATGTGTGTCATTTAAGGTTTGTGGTGCTTATTTTAAGGTTGAAGTTTTCTCAGCATGAAAATGTTTAATCTAGAGGGTGATTTCATTTAAGTGACTTAGTTGGTTTGGTTGATTTTATTTTGTGATTTGATTAGGTTTGAATGAACCAATAATTAATTACTAAGTGTTGTAAAGAGAGAAAAAGAGAAGATAACTTCCCTTTCCTCCCTACCTTAAGTAATTTCTAAGATAGATTCATAATTGATTTTGTTTAGTGAATGTTTTGTTATGTGTTTTAATTAACCCTAAGTTTAGATTTTTCTTAAATAAATCTATTCAAAAGAATTGCATTTTAAGATTAAGTAGGGTGAATTACTATCACAAAATACACATCACTTCATTTCTTTCCCAACATGTGTAACATGCATATGGATGAATCCTAAGCATATTTATACATGCAAATGGAAGTGTTTAGCACACTTTAATGATGAATTCTAAGAGAGGTTGCTTAAATAAATTTGGAGTGTTTCATGTATGCATGATTTTGTTCAATAGAAGAGAGTGATTCTTTTATCCATTTTTCATATGCACATTTGCAAGTATAAAAGACATAAGTGAGTACGACACCATTGTTAGCACCAGGGGTGTAAGGTACAATACCTACTTAAGGCTACTTAAAGCCTCGCACTCCCTATCTTTTCTTAAATACATGCGCATATACAAAAAGAAATGCATGGAAAGAGATTCATCCAAAAAGTTTATGTTTGTTTGATTTTTGTTTGACTGTTTAGCTTACATGTGTGATGTGGAGTTCCTTCTTAAGTTATGACATAGGAGTGTATAGGAATGATATTAACCAAGTGTTATGTCCTTTTCAAATGGACTATACCCTTTGCTAATCTTATATAAACCTATGTAAAGGAAAGAGGAGGGAATCACATAACACATTTTATAATCACATGCAAGCCTATAAGCAATTGTAAATAGCATACCCTTCATTTGTCGTGTTTGATTTATAAGTTTGAAAAATAACTTTGGATTTAGTAGTGATAATAGCCATTCATATTCTTACTTTAGCCAAAGCATGCAATTTGACATAAAGGAAACATTTCATTTTAATTTTATTTTTAAAAGACATGAATGCATTATTTTCATATCATACATTGGATGTTAGAAAGAAATAAAGTGATGTGAGCATGTAATTTCATCCACTCTAATTAATTTCTGATAATATTATGGAATAATAAGTGAATCAAAATTGGTTTTAAGGAAAGTTTGATTTTGTTTGATTTGATTTAATTTTAAATAGAAGGTTTGTTTGTCCTAACCCATTCCCACATATGTGTATTATTTTAATTTAATTTTTAGGTGATTATTGATTTTATGCTTGTTAAGTTAAGGTATAGATTGTCATTACCTACACACTATAACATATTTACCAAAAATAATTATAAATGTATGACATAAAACCATAAGGAATTTAAAGAATGCATTAAAAAAGAAATAATGCATTTGGCTCATAATTAATAATTAATTAAGCTAAAGATTTTAATTTAAGTACTTTTATAACCTTTCCCGCACATATGGGTTAGGTATGATTTTCTTAAGCTCATTAGGTTATTAAACACCTAAGTATCTACCCAAGAATGATTGATTGAGTTCTGGAATGTTTTGAAAGTTTTATCAAGTTAATTAAATAGGTCATTAGCAGATTAGCCCCTTAATTAAATTTATATTAAGGAAGGAAAGGGGTTTAGGGAATGACTTAAAAAACCTATTCTATAAACCTACTCTTCACTTAAATAATGTTTAATTGACTTAATCAAGAGGTTAAACCACTATTAACATGCTTAATTAAGCTTAATTACATTAAGAGAATGATTAAAGATTCATTAATTGATTTCCCTAATTAAATCATTAATAAATTCCAAGAAAATTAATAGGTCATCCCAAAATTACATATCATCAATGATGATGAGCTCACTATTTATAAGTTTCTTAATTAAAATCATCTAAATATCTTAAATGTGTTCTTCTTTAACATTTTTTAGTTGTATTTCTTATTCATTTGTTATTGCTTCACATATTTTTTTTGTTATGTTTGTTTTCTTTATAATTAGAATCTTAAAGTAAAAAATGAAAAGAGGGAAATATAATTAATTCTTTCATTCAAATTTTCCATGTAATAGAATCATTCATAATCATCAAATTTTAAATCATCTAAACTAATTATTCTATGTAGAATGAGATTCATAACATGATAATCATTAAACAATTAAACGCATATATATAAGAAATGTCATGAAATTTAGATGTAAAACACAAAATACATGAAACTTGGAATCAATTAGTGGAGTAATTGGGGAGTAATTAGGGTAATTAAGTTTTCACTAAAATTCTAATTATGGAAAATTCATTGTTCAAAATCAATTGGAAATAATTTTGATGAATTCTCCTCTAAATTATCTTCATAATGCATTTTATTTAGCATTTGTCTGATTTTTCTACATTTAGTTACGTATTTTTGAAGTTTTGGTGATTAAAACTTAATTAAATCCCTAATTAATTAACTAATCCCGTCGACGCCACGTGGACTGCTGACGCGGTGCTCATTTTCCATGTGGTGCCACGGGATTCACTATTTAAGTAGTCACATCTAATGACACGTCAGCTGGTGGTGCTACGCACTTTCTCCTCGTTCATATGATCAAAGATCGGATGGTCAGGATTAAGCCTACAATTCTTAAGGGATAAATCCATGGATCCTACATGGATTAATTATGACTGTCCATCCAAAACAGGATGGACCATGATCCATCAGCTCGCATGGAGAGGGCATTCCCCACTCTGGGCATGAAGCTCAATTAAGCTCTGATTGAGCCCAAACTTAACCCACACCATCATCATGCAAGAGATCCAATCAAAATGGGGTGAAAGTTTCTTTGACAAAATATTTTGATTCTAGGCTCGATTTGAAGGCATATTCCTGGAGGCTATCACTGCTCCCAACCATCTGATAGCTTGTCTAGTGGACACAAAATCTCTGAAGATTTGAGGGTTTGTTGAGTGGATCTTCTATGGAACAAAATTGGCTTCCTGCTAGCTTTCATCAAAGTCCCTCCCTGCTTGAGAACTTGGATGAGGACTTGGGTGAGCTTGATTGGGTTCCCTCAAGGTGCTTGAAGGAGGAATTGAGCTGAAGTTGAGTATTAAGTGAGATGGAAATAATAATGGAGCTCTCCTATTTTCAGCTTGAGAAAACTGAGAATGGAGAAATCTAAATGGCTTGAGGATGCTTGCTCTGAGTTCCTTAGCTTCAATCGAGTGTGAGAGAGTTGGAATGAAGTGAAATGAGGGGGAGTATATCTCCCCCTCTAAAGATCAGATGGTTGGGAGTTGTTTAGCCATTTTGATCAAATTCACCTTATGGAGTGGGTTGGTTAGGCCATTTAGGGTGGCATGTGATTCAGTTATGGCAGAGGGAGGTAGTGGAGAAGTTTCCATGTGCAAAATAAGGTGGAGTGATTCTCATGTGCTCATTTCTAAGTGGGAGGTTAGTTTGGCCATTGGGTTGGGTTTGGCTGACCCAAACCCATTGGGTCATGTGCACCATGCTCACTAGTGTCCACTGGTCCACTAAGAGGGTGTCAAGTGGCCATGGAAAGGATATGATCAAATTTCAAGTGGAATTAGCCATAAGTTACCCCTTGACCTAAGGGTAAAATGGTCATTTGGCTTTGATTTTACTTTAGGCATATTTAGAATAGTTTGAAATTAGGTTGGGCCAAATTTTAAAGAATTTGGAGTTGATTTGATGTCATTTGGCTCTTGTTGACCTATTTAGGTCAAAATGGATCAACTTGGGTCAAATCCAACAAGAGTTGGGTCATATGACTATTTAAAATGTGTTGCATCATTGGTTTGGTTCAATTTTATTTATATTTGGTTTTGGTTCATTTGATTTCATTTAGGTCAAATGGGTCAAGTTGACAATTTGACCCATTTTACCTAATCTAGGTCATGCTTAGTTTGTTGGTCATTTGAAATATGTTACAAGCTTTGATTTCAATCAATTTTGGTTTAATTTGATTTTGGCTCAATTGGTCTTTTAAAGTTTCATGGACAATTGAGCTAGGTCTAGTTGGCCAATTGTTTTGGTCAAGCTCAAAAGATTTAATGAAGACCCATTGGTTTCATTCAATTTATCCTAGATCAAGTTATTTTGACTTTTAGGTCTTTGGGTCAACTTGGGTCAAGTGGCCAATTGGTTAGACTCAAATGATGACTTGGTCAAGTTCAAACAATGATCATGAATTGGTTTGATCAATGGTTTTAATCAATTTGGCCTATGGTGAATTTTGGCTAGTTTAAGTTTCATTTGGCTATGTTGACTTGGTCAACCCAGGTTTGACTTTTGATAATTTTTTGATCATCATGATTGTTGCTCACAATGTGAGTTTGGTTGGGCTTAGTTCAATCCAATTTGGGTAGGATTAGAATTTGGCTCGAATACTTTAGGTCATTTTGGGTCGTGAGCCTAATGAGTCAATTGTTTGATAATACTTGATTCAAGTTTGATTGAACTCACATATCAATTTATGATTAAAATATAAATCCATTTGCAAGTGATTTAGAGTCAAATGGGTTTTGATTCACTTGACAATTTCAAGTTCAAAGGGTGAACATGAGTTTACTTTGGTTTGATTTTTGGATTTAGTTTTGGTTTGATGATTGAAGTTTATGTTTATATTTGGATTTATGATTGAAGTATTGATTGAATAATGAAGAAAAATCAAGGGTTTGGCTTGATTTGAATTTGATTTGGCAAAGTTCAAGAATTTGACTTGAAAGGCTTAGTTTGATTTGGTTGAATTTGGATTTGATTGAATTTAGTTTTGGTTTGATGATTGAAGTTTATGTTTATATTTGATTCATGATTGATCATTGATTGAATCAAGGAAGAAAATCTATTTGGCTTGATTTGATTTGATTTAGATAAGTTCAAGAATTTGACCTGAAACTTAGGTTGAATGTGAATTTGGTTTTGAGTTTTAAATTTAGTTTTGGTTTGATGATTGAAGTTTATGTTTATATTGGGATTCATGATTGCAGGATTGATTGAATCATGAAGAAAAATTAAGGGTTGGCTTGATTTGAATTTGATTTGGCTAAGTTCAAGAGTTTGACTTTAAAGTCTTAAGTTGAATTTTGGTTGAATTTGGATTTGATTTATGAATTTAGTTTTGGACATTTGAATTTATATTTCATTTATATTTGTGAATATAAATGAAAATAAAAATGGGTTATGAGAAAATTTCTTGAATTTGAATTGATTTGGATTTGAATTATGCTAAGTCCATAAGATGAAATCAAGATGGCTTAAGAAAGATTTTTAGAATTTGGAATTCAATCATGGGTTTCAATATCTCAAATTTATTCATGATTTGAAAAAATCCATCAAGTTGGAATTGATTTAAGTTTAAAGTTGATTTTATTTAGAGTTTGAATTGAATTGATTTGGAGTTTGACTTGAAAGAAGGAAAGATTTGATTCAAGCTATAGGGTAGGCAAATTTTCCTAACACCCCATAAGGTGTGACCTATTCCTATGGCTAACTCTTCTAAGTCTCTAGGGTTAGGTTAAGTGTTCACCTAATCACTAGAAGTGTCTTAAGACCAAGAAAACTCTTAGTGTCTAAGAGAAACCCTATGTCTAAGATGGAGGGGTTGAGAGCTCATTCTAAAAATGAGGTCAACACTCCATAAGAGACTAGATCATGTAGGGTGTGATTAATCACTTAAATCTAATACAAATTTTTATTATATTTTATTTTTATTTTTGGATAATTATTTTGACACGGGCCATGAGATTCATATGCCTAATGCATGAGAAATTAGATTATGGGCCAAAATCGATAAGAAAGGAGGTGTGTTTCCACCATGGCTCTCAAAGGTCAAGCCAAATTTTCTGCAAAGGTGGAAGCCCTCCATAACAAGAGTGAAATAAGATGCTTTTTAATGCATGATGTAAAAGTATACAACATCTAACTAAGGGGTTGCTAAATCTTTTATCTCGTTTTATAACCTAGGCTTTAGGTAAGGTTATGAGTTATTTATTTTTAGTTTTGAGTTGATTAATTTGATAGAAAATTTATTTTCCTAAGAGCCTAATCACATCCAAGCCATTCATCAAAATAAGAAAGAAACTAGAAAAATATGTCATCTTAATGCACAAACTAAAAAAACATCAAATAATTTATAAAGCTAGCGCAAAAGAATAAGAGGCCTTTTGTGGTCGGGCTCCACCAAACAAACCCAAAAACAAATTGGGTAGTCGAGCTCTACCCTTACACAACCCAGATTATAAATGAATTAATTACAATCAAGAAGGAATTCATGTTATGGGGGTCTTCATTCTTCATTTCTTCATTTCTTCTATCTTCATTTCTTTCTTCTTTCTTCTTTCTTCTTTCTTCTTTATTCTTTTGGTTGGTTGGAATGTGGTTGCTCCAAAGGCTTCACATGGTACATAAGACATAGTCTTATGACCAATGTTCATCCTAATCCCCCATAACAATCATTCCAAATTCTAATTGCAAAATTACATGAAAATGGGAAAAAGTAAATCTAACTAAAACCTACAAAATAGAGATTTGCTAAAAAACTTCACATCCCAAGCATGTATATGAATAAATTGGACTTAGCACCCCACACATGGGTAACCAAGTCCACCGGCCTATTTTGATTATGCTTAGGGTATAAGTGACCCCGCAAAAAATATTTTATTTTATTGCCCTTAAGCACAATCCCCTGCATAAGATATGGTTAGCTAAGATCTCCCTACCATTTAGTCTATGCACATACACCCTAACATCCAAACTAAAATATTACATCACAAAACAAAATCAGGCATCAAACCATGCACCACCCTAATATAAGATTAGAGATGGTGACTTAGCCTAATGTGTGCCATTTAAAGCTTGTGTGACATGTCTTAGCTAGGCTTTAAAGTTGGAGTTTCCTAACTATGAAAGATTCAACTTAGATGATGGTTTCATTTAAGTGATTTAGTTTATTTGGTTGATTTTATTTTATGATTTATTTTGGTTTGAATGAACCTACACTTAATTACTAAGTGTTGTAAAGAGAGGAAAGAGAAGAGAACTTCTCTTTCCTCCCTACCTTAACTAACTTCTAAGATAAATTCATTAATGATTTTTGTTTAGTGAATGTTTTGTTATGTATTTTAATTAATCCCAAGTTTAGATTTGCTCTAAATCAACCTATTCAAACAAGAAAGGCATTTTAGGAATAGTTAAAGTGAACTACTATCACAAAACACAAAACACTTTATTTCTTTCCAACATGTGTAACATGCATATGGATGAATTCTAAGTATATCTATACATGCAAATGGAAATGTTTAGACACCTTGATGATGAATGCTAAGAGATGTTGCTTAAGGGAAATTTGGAATGTTTTTATGATGCATGATTTTGTTAAGTAAAAAAAGAGAGGGATTCTTTTATCCATTATTCATATGCACATTTACATGTATGAAAGATATAAAAGAGTACGATGCCATTATTTTCTACACTAGGGGTGTAAGGTACAAGACCTACTTGGAGCTACTTAAAGCCTCGCAACCCTAGGATGTCCAGACTAATATACCACTTTTCTTAAATACATGTGCATGTACAAAAAGAAATGAATAGAAAAAGAGTCATGCAAAAGATTTTTTTTATGTTTGATTTGGTTATGCAATTTACATGTATAAATGTGAATATTCTTCTTAATTAATAACATAGGAATAAATAGGAATAGATTTAAACAAGTGTTGTATTCTTTTCAAATGAACTATACACTTTGCAAATCCTATTCAAAACTATGTTAAAAGAGAAGAGAAGGAAAAGTCACATAATGCACATCTTATATTATACTCACATGCAATCTTATAAATAATTATAAGTATACCTTCATTTGTAATCTTTTGATTTATAGTTTTGAAAATAATTTTGGATTTAGTAGTGATAATATTCATATTCTTACTTTAGCCAAAACATGTAATTTGACATAAAGGAAACATTTCATTTTAATTTTATTTTTCAAAAGACATGAATGCATGATTTCATATGACATACAACATTTAGCATGCTTGGAAAGAAATACAGTGATGTAAGCATATAATTTCATTCACCTTAATTAATTCCTAAATACAATCCTATGGAATAAGATCATTTAAAGTGATTCAAAGTTGTTTAAGAAAATTTTGTTTTAATTTTGAGTTTGATTTGATTTAGAAAATATGAAAAGGTTAGCTCGTCCTAACCCATCTCCCACATGTGTGTATTATTTAAGTTTAATTTTTAGAACCATTAAGTTGATTTTATGTTTTGTTTAGGTTAGGGTGTAAATTAAGTTCATTAATTACCCCTTACCTACACCTCCTTAACATAATTATTCAAACAATTGTGAGCCAACATATGATATGCAACCACATTGAATTTAAATCAGCAATGCACCTAAGAAAGAAAGGGGCCTAATGCAATTGGCTCATAATTATTGATTAATTAAGCTAAAGAATTTAATTAAGTACTTTCATAACCCTTCCCACACATGTAGGTTAGATTTGATTTCCTTAAGCTTACTTAGGTTATTGAACACCTATGTATCTACCCAAGAAAGGATTGATTAAGTGATTAAGTTTCTTGATTAATTTTGATTTTGAGTTTGGTTAATTAAGCTATTTAATGAAATGATTAAATCATTAATCAATTTGTAAATTAATTAAGTTTTCATTCAAATGAAATAGACTTAGGAGAAAAGATTTGGAAAAGACATCCTAATCTCATTCCCTAAGTCTATCCACTATTCCAAGATGATTAATAAATTTAATTAATGAATTTATCATCATTTAATAGGTTAATTAATCATTTAATTGATTAAGGGAGTGATTAGAGATGAAACAAGTAATTACCTAAATTAATCCAATAATAAATTCCAAGAAAATCATGGGAGGTAGAGGTCATCCCATTAATTAACCCTAAGGAGTTTGAAATTAATTATTAAAATAATTAAAGAGTAATTAATATAATTACATCCCTAATAAAACTCAAATTGAGCAAATATTATTGTTCAAAATCAATTAAACTTAATTTTACATTATTCCCCTTTGAATTATCTTTAAAATGAAGTTGAGCTTGCATTTTTTTATTTTTTTACATTTTGTTATGTATTTTTGAAGCTTCTGTGATTATTTCTTAATTAAATAGCCTAATTATATAACAAATCCCGTCGGCGCCACGTGGACTGCTGACGCGGCACATGCTTTCCACATGGCATGATGAGATTCATTATTTAAGTTGTCAAATCAACTGCACAATCAGCCGGTGGTGCTACGCATTTTCTCCATGGACCGTTAGATCAAAGATTGGACGGTCGGGATCAAACTCGTGGATCTAAAGGGATTAAAATTTGGATCTAATCAGATTAATTAGGATCGTCCATCCAAAACACACAGGATGGATGGTCCATGATTCATCCCTGCCCTCGCCTGCGGGAGATGAAGGTCTTCCATCCTCCAAGGCTTGATTCGAGCTCACTTGAGCTCGGATTGAGTAGGGATTCAACCCACACCATCAAGAGGCGTGGGGAAGAACATCCAATGGTCAATTTCAATGGGATCACACTTCTTAAAAGGACCAAAGAAAATTCTCCTAAGCTTTTGAGGCATACCTTGCTAAGGTTATCAGACTCCCAACCATCGAGATAGCTTGTAGTGGAGATGAAGCCCTGTTGAAGGTCGGCTTGAGGTGGAGTGGATCTTCCTATTGGCCAAACTTCTCTTCAAAGGCTTCGGCCTTGGCATCCTTCTAGCTTGATTGCTTGGGATTTGATCTGGGTGAGCTCGATTGGGTCCTCTAATGGTAGAAATTCCACTTTGCTCAATTCACCATCAAACTTGTGCATTTTACCCAATTAGGTTAGGACATCGGTTGGTTTAGGTTTGGTTGGTCATTTGAAATATTTTGCAACCTTTGGTTTCAATCAATTTTGGTTTGGTTTTATTTTGGCTTGATTTGACCTTTTAGGTCAAGTTGGGTTCATGGTCAATTAGGCTAGGTTGGGTCTAGTTGGCTAATTGAGGCTTTAGTCAAGTTCAACAAGTGATTTAGAATGAACTTGACTCCTTGGTTTCAACCAATTTAGCTTAGATCAAGATTTGACACATTTTGAATTTTTAGGTCAAGTTGGGTCAACTTGGGTCAAGTGGGAAATTTGGCTAGGTTTGGCTCAAACGATGACTTGGTCAAGTTCAAACATTGATCATGAATTAGTTTTGATCAATGGTTTCAATCAATTTGGCCTATGATAGATTTTGTAGTTTAGGTTTCATTTGGGTCAAATGTTGACTTGGTCAAAGGTAGGTTTGACTTGGTTTGACCCAATTTGAGTGATTGATCATCTTATGATGATTGTTGCTCACAATGTGAGGCTTAGATGGGCTTAGTTCAATCCAATTTGGGTAGGATTAGAATTTGGCTCAGAAAGGTACTTTAGGTCACTTTGAGTCAAGTAAGCCTAAGGGGGTCAATTGACTTGATCAAGGCTTGAATCAAGTTTGGTTGAACTCACATATGGACTTATGATTGAAATATAAATCCATTTACAAGTGATTTAGAGTCAAATGGGTTTTAATTCATTTGATAATTTCAAGTTCAAAGGATGAACATGGGTTTGATAATTTGAATTTAGTTTTGGTTTGATGATTGAAGTTTGTGATTGAATTTGCTTATGATTGAAGGGTAGATTGTTTGAAGAGAAAATCCAAAGGTTTGAATTGATTTGAGGTTGATTTGGCTAAGTTCAAGAATTTAACTTGAAAGAGTTCAGGTTGGATTTTGATTAGATTTGGGTTTGAGTTTTGAATTTGGTTTTGGATATTTGAATTTATATTTCATTTATATTTGTGAATATAAATGAGAATGTAAATGGGTTATGAGAAAATCTCTTGAGTTTGAATTGATTTGGATTTAATTTGAACTAAGTCCATAAGATGAAATTAAAGGGCTTAGGAAAAGTTTTTTTTAGTTTGGAATTCAATCATGGGTTTCAATTATTTGAGATTTGATTCATGATTTGAGAAAATTCATTGGAATTGATTTAAGATTTGATAAAATCAATTAAGTTGAAATTAATTTGAATTTGAAGTTGATTTGGATTTGAATTTGAAGTTGATTTAGATTTTTGAAATTTGACTTGAAGGAAGGAAGTGAGGATTTGGTTCAAGCTATAGGGTAGGCAAGTTTTCCTAACTCCCCTAAGGCATGACTATTCCTATGGCTAACTCTTCTAAGTCTCTATGGTTAGGTTGAGTGTTCACCTAATCACTAGAATTATCTTAAAACTAAGGAACTCTTAGTGTCTAAGAGGAGTCTTATGTCTAAGATGGAGAGGTTGAGAGCTCATTCCAAAAATGAAGTCAACACTTCTTCATCCGATTCAACATGCGAAGTTTAGGCATAAAGTCTGCAAGCCTAAATGATTGTCTTGCTGGCTGGTGATACTCGTCTAATTTATTAATAATCTTTTGAGTTGTAGTTCTCTTCTTGATCTTCTTTTTCTTAGCCAGCTTCTTTGATTTATACGGCCTGCATTTAGTAGACTGCTCCTCGTGCTATGATGAAGTAGTCTTATCAAAATTCCACTGAGAAGCCCAAATACTTGGTTTAGGTATCTCTTTTAAGTCCAATATAGGATCAAGTGGCGATTTTCACTTTACACTAGGAACACCTTTTAGCTGCTTCACCATTTTCATGGTCTTTTTGAAGACTACTGTTTTCCATTCTTCAATCTGAACTGATTTTTCCTTCTTTTTATCTTTAATGGATGATAAGGAAGAGGACATAATCATCCTTGTAGAATCTCTTTTTGGGTTGACTAGAACATTACCGAATAATATAAATTCACCCTATTGATACTTCCTTTCTAGCCAATCTTTCAAGACATAATAATCTTCAATATGATGGCTGATCATCCGATGATAGGGACAGTAATTTGAATTACTGACTTGATCAACCAATTCAAGCCTTTTAATTTTTGGTACTTGTAGACTTTTGACTACTTGTCAAAATAATTTAGCCATACTGCCCCTTTTAAAGGAATATTCTTTGTTCATCTTTTCCTTAAGAGATGGTCACATTCGCTTATCATCTCATGTTGCTTATTTTGGATGCTCTCCATCACTTGGAAAATTCTAAGGTTTATTATTGCCTCCCAATACCAATTTTGGCTGTGGATTAGAATGGACAAGCTTCTTTCCCTTATCATCATTATACATTGGCTATTTTTCTTTATATGTATTATATATTACCCTCTTTTCACCATTTGAGCTATAGGAAGCGACATGAGTTTCGTTTCTTCTTTAGTCTGAAGGTTTGTTTCTCTTTGCTTTATCTGTAAAGATTTCAGACTTAGGGTGATTCAACTTTTCAAATTTGGTCACCCTATCAAGCAAGTCTTGGAACATTCCAATTGATGTCATACATAAAAATGGTGTCATTTTATCATCCATATTGCCCATTAGCAATTGGATCGCATGTTCTTCTTCCAATTGTTGCTCACATTTCATACTTAGGTTATGCCAATGACTTATGAATTTTATCACTAACTCATCTTTTCTCCTTTTCAGCAAGGCCAAGTCAGCGATTGTTATTTTTTCGGTTGCAATGGCGAACCTCTTCATGAATTTTATCTCTAACTCAGCAAAAGTTTTAACCAAATCATTCGACAATTCTGCATACCACTCAAAAGCAGTTGAGGTCAGGCTGTTGACGAACTGATGGAAAAGTAGCACATCATTCCCTCTTGTGTTACCACAAGTAGCCTTAAATTAGGCTATATGTTTCTTGGTTACCAAGCCCACTAAAAATATTAAATTTTGACACTGAGTAACCTTTCAGCTATGACACTTGATCATATTCAACTGGGTAAGGGCGATCCTTACTTACAAATTTTTCAGCTTGCTCTAAAGCTATAACTACATTTATCTTTCATTAATTATTATTTCTAGCTGAGCAGTTATTACCATTCCAGGTGTGCTAGCCATATTTTGAATTGTCGGCTGAATAGGTAGTTGGCTAACTTCATTCCTCGCTTCATGTGTAGCATGTACTATAGGAGATTGAGGTACTAGAGCAACTGGTGATATAAAAGTTGTATTATTAGCTACCTGTTGATTAGCAGACAAAATAGGTGCTATAATTGATGTGATATTCTTCTGTAATATATCCATCATGATATTCATTTGTACCATCATATCATTCATCTTGGTACCAAGCTATGTAATTTCTTATGATTGACTTTCATTTGACACGCATTTTTCTTTGCTCTCTAGCTAGCGCCACTATGTCAACAAGTACATGCTCTTCTTCTTCCTCTATTTCTTGTTATTGTTCTCTTCCTTCCTCATCTTCAGGGGAAGAACTTGGTTGTCCTTCTCCTTGTGTATTTATAGAGATAGTTATTGCTTGGGCTGAACGATGACGTTGATTATAAAACTGTATACCAGGCTGATCATTTCCCGGTTCAACCATATAAATAACTTCAACACCCATGATCTCTTTCTCATTTTGATCTTCTTCTTCTTCCTCCTGGGTAGAGATTGAAGATCCATCTTCTACTTGCTTCTGTGAAGACTCTTCTTCATAAACGTCAATCTGTTTAGGTTCCCGGATCCATGTTGCCGATGGAGCGTAAAGTTTATCTATATCTCTGACTATATGAACGACTTCCACTTCCATAGTATCCTCTTCATTATTTCTTCTTGCACATGAATTCTTGATCGATTTCCAGTGGATCTCTGGTTCAATGTATGGAACAAACACTTCTTCCTTTAAAAGACTGCGATCAAAGTCAACCTTCTCTTATGGGGGTGAATCTGATCGATGATGAGATCCCCTAAAGAATTCTCCAGGGTGTCGACCATAATATCTTTCATCAATGATATCCCCTAAAGGATTCTCCAGAGTGTCACCATCATGTCTTTCATCAGTGATATCCCTTCTCTTAGGTATCCACTTCTGATGAGTTATTTTTGAGGTGGTTTTCATCACATGGGCTTGTCACACCTCTTTCATTCTTCATGATTTCATCAAGGGCTTGTCCTCCATATCTGCTTATCTTTTTGACAGTAGATTCTTGGACACGAGGTCAGAGTGTCACGCTCCAATGCTCAACACATGAAGCATACTTGGCTCGGTGACTAGTTACCATAAGAGATGGCAACCTTTTTGGTGGAGCTTCAGTATTTTCAATTGTCACAAGCCTTTGAAATTTTCTTTTCATTAAGCCTCTATCCTTGGCTACTTTATGTATTCTAGATGATAGTGTTTCAAGTTCTCCTCTGGTGGTGGAGCTTGACGTTGTTGAGTCCAGAAAGACTGCTTCACCTCACCAGTAGATCTATTCTTTTTTACCCATTTTAGATTATCAAAGTTATTATGGGTAGGAATACTCGCTTCGGCGATTGTTTATTCATGGTCGCTTCATGTAGGATCTCTTAGCTCGATTTTTCTTCTTCTCTGCCTTCTGGTTAATTTGCTTTCTGATGGGGAAGCTTCATGATCATACTTTCCAGGTACAAAGGTTTTCATTGGCGAAGTAATTATACCATGAGGCATTAAAGACACAGTTTACCCACTAACGATTATTTTCATCACAGGGGCTTCAGATTGACCCAATCTTTCAAAAACTGAAGTTCTCTGTCTAGAAAACTCCTTAACAGTAGTTGGTTGTTGAACTAGTTGGCGAGCAAGATGAGTACGAGCTTCAGTAAACTGAGGCCTCCTAGCATGACCTCGAATGAGTGTACCATGGGTGGGTACTTCAAGAGTTGCAGCTATAATAGCTGGGAAATTCAAGCTACCAAATTGAATGGTAGCTCCAACATCTCTTGTGTTGATGATGGCATTGGCTAAGCAGATGTTCGCACCATGCCCTAGCTGGACAGTGAAAGGAGTGCTCTATAGATCCATTATTCACGAGTGAAAGATGTGGATTAGTAATTAATAATTATTATTTCACCCCATACTTTCAAAATGTAGAGGTACTACAGAATAAAATAATAGTATAATAAAGATATATTTGACAAAATAATTCATTTGACATAGAGCCTCATACATTAGTAATTGGAATTTATTACACATTTAAATCACCATTAGTAATATGGAGTTTTAGAATTTAGATTTAAAATTCATGAAATTCATCATTATTAGCTTAAAACGGATGGTTGGGAGAGTGATGACGTGCCTGATCTAAATCATATGGTTCCATCATCCCGATGATCCTTAGTCTACTTAGAGATGAGGTAGTAATCAACTTGACCGGATCCTTATCGAACATATGGGCTATGTCGTCCAAGAAATTCTTGTAGACCTGGGGTGGTGTTTGCTAAGGAGATATGATTAAGTCTACCTTAGCTAACATAGGGCTTTTTTCTCTATTAGTTGTACCCTATGATTCACAACTCAAGGGAAAGAGCCATTGGGGAGCATATGAGCTATAGTCGTGATCGTAATATAATGGAGCCTTACTGGCTAAACCTCTTATCATAACTACATCATTTGTGGAGCCTACCAGCCAAGCTACGCAGTGAGAGGGCACGGGCCACATCCTTACTGGCATGAGATTGATTGTGAGTGAACATAGTAGAACACTTGATTTGACATTGGCTTCTTTGTGAGCTAGAGTTTTCTTAATTTGTTACCTCTGATAAACAATTACGAAAGGTGGATAGATTAATTTTTGCTTTAAGCTTTTCATGATTAAATTTTATTTGAGGAGTTTTTAGAATGATACATAATTTAAGTTAATTTGATTTGAAATTAGAATCACATTTTGATGGAAGTATCCCCTCCGGTTGAAATTTCATTTAACACATCCATCATTGGGGTAGTTAATTGATTGAATTGAATATATTTGAGAACTTTAGATCCTTTCAACTTTATTTAACTCCTAACAGAGGATCAGATCTCACATGATAGAATTAGCTTCTCAGATATTTTACTAAGTTGAAATTTTTATAATAAATTTTTAGATTTTGTTAACCCGGACCTAGTCCTAAGACTAAATCGAGAATCAACCTGCGTAGCATTCTCAAACACTTGAATATGAACATTCAACGTAGTGTCGGGGCCCATGCAAATATATTTAAGAATTTCTTAATTAACACCTTCTATTTGCTTGTACAATATGTTGTAATCCGGTGGCATAGAAGGTGCTTTAAATTGGTCTAATATCTTGTTAGATTTTTTGATGGATTGATATCTAATTGATGTCAATTTGATTAGTCTTTGAATATCCAATAGACTCTCACTTATGATGATTCTCAAATTCATCACCAACTATACTCAATTTCTCCTTGATCTAATTTAAAGGCGTTGAATACACTTCAAACATTTTCCAAGGATTCGTCGCTTATGCTTACTAGCAATCATTCAATCTCATGCAAAATCTCTGATGAATTCTTTAATTTTTTTTAATTTATTTAAATATGTTTGAAGAGTATATCTTCATTCCAACATGCTCTCTTATGCTTTGATTTGATGTTTAATCAAGATTCCTACTTCTTTTGATATCCTCTAATTTTTAATTGTTCAATTAGTTCTCTTATAAGTTTGATATCAGCCTCTCCAAGTTTCAACTAAAGCTTATTTAGTTTGTGAAGTTTGAAGAAAAGAGAACCCATTTTATTGCTTCAATTTAAACCACTAAGGATTATAATTAAAGTTTGTGAGTTTAGTATCATCCCTCAGACCCTGTCATCACACATGATTATTAAATTTAGATAAGGATGGGTTCCACATTGTTTCCTTCAATTCCTATAAATAAGGCTAAGAGAGTGGACTTCTATTTCATTCCACTTGTTTGAGGAGTTGGAGTGCTTGAAAGAGAAGGGATAATAATTTTTTTAGTTTCCTTCAACTTTACTAAGACAAATCTTGTAAGTACTTTTTTACCTCTTTTTTCTTTGATTTAATGTTTTACCTTTATAATTGATTATGTTCTTTGGTTCTTTTGATTCCTCCATTTTTTTAGTCTAATTTGAATTGCTTTAGATTGGGAGGAGATGCATCTGAATTTTTAGGCCTTCCGTCGCATGCATGAGCATGGATTGGTTTTGCACCTCGACCAATTTTCATCTCTTCATGCCCTGATGAGCATGACGAGACCTTCAAACCTGCAAAGAAACACATAACATGCAATCCATACACATAATATTTTCTCTTTTACACATTCCAACTCAAATCTATTGCACATTCACCAAAGGCGGGGAGAGGGAAGGAGATCTTTGGAAACAAGAGAAGAACCCGCCTGATGACTATGTTCCTCTCCAGCTAAGGAAGAGAAAGGAGGGAATGGTTGAGAAGGAGAAAGAGCGAGAACGGTTGAGGGAGTCAGAGCGTGCATGTGAAGGGGGAGATCGAACGCGGAGGAGCTTACGTTCCTTCGAGCTCGGGTGTGATCGATGGGGACGAAGAGGGCTTGCGTGCGTTTGAAGGAGACGGGCTCGGGTCGCATGTGAGGGAGGAAGAACCGAAAGAAGGTCGAATGAAAGGCTCGGTTCATGCTTTAGGAATTAGGGCTTGTCGGTTAGGGATTAAGTTAGGGCTTTTTCTTAACTTTAAAATATATATATATATATATAAATTTCATATATAAAATCACAAAGTTATATATATATATATATATATATATATATATATATATATATATATATAGACGAATGGTGTAGTCCCTTTCACGATCAATGGCTATTTGATTGAAATTGATGTCAAATTTGATCAATTTCAGCTTAAAATGCACATTATCACTTACGAACGCTCAATTTTTGCACAAACTTGTTTGAATTAAGTGCGAACAGTCTAACTTGATAGATTTTGATATCTCAAAACTAACGATGCAATCAATTTCATGAACAGAGGTCGTTTGGTTTAAGTCGACACATCCTGACCTCGATATGCATGTAGGTGCATTGACGACTCGATCACTTGATTGGTTGATCATCAGGTTGTATAATATTTATATTCTGACCAATTTTGATGTTCTGAACATAGTGGTGAAGTTCGTTCATCAACTAGAGATTATTTTGACTGATTTTGGTAATGTTTAGTATATTTTAGCCTCGATTTGAGTGTTGTCACTTTCGATCATTCAAAATTTGTGTAGGCTTATCTGAATTGATCATGGATAGTATCATTTGGTAGGTCTCGGTATTTTGAAGCCAACGATAACCAATTTTATGAACGGAGGTCATTTGGACATCATCGTTATTTCCCTTCTCCGATATGCATGCTGACACATTGACAGCTCGATCGCTTAATCGATTGATCATTAGATTATATAATATTTAAATTTTGACCAATTTTGATATTATGAATGCAATGACAAAGTTTATTCATCGTTCGGAGGTCATTTGGGCTAATTTTAGTGACATTTGGTGTTTATCAGCTATGATTTGTGCTCAAAGCATCCGAAGTCGATTGAATTCACCTTATAAGCTCGATTCGGATTGTAGCATATGTGAAGGTCAACATCTTTGCAAGCACGCATAATCATGACATTGATGTTGGTTGCAATCACTTTCAAATTCAACTATTTGTGCTCTTGCTCAGTGCTGGGAGAACCTTAACCATTCACTTTGAAGCTTATGTCTTGATTATGCTACTTCAGATATTCTTTCATGTTCCCCACCCATGGATGGTCAGGCTCTCTATGCTGGTTGTTTCATAAGGTACTCAGCAGGACCTTTCTGGAATATAAACAATTCAAATATGAGTTCTAATTACGGCTGAGAAATTAGCCCAAAGATCGTGGCTCGCTCGAAAGTCGACTCGAACTTGGGCTCGAATCGAGATCGACTCGAAGCAAACGAGCCAATTTTCGAGCCAGAAATATGGCTCGAATTTATTTCGAGCCGACTGAGAACGTGGCTCGCTTCACGGCTGGATCAAGCAACGTGCTCAGCCCGTCCGCCCGGAGCAAAACAGATCGCCGTCCATTAATTGACGGTGATTAATTCCTAAATTCCCTATTCTAATACCCTCGACTCGACCCCGACTCGACTTACTCACGACTCTCGCTTCTCAGTTCTTCCTTCTCCTGGTTCTCCCATTCTCACTTCTCCGTTAGTTTTGAGTGCATGGGTATCGCCCGATCGATCGAGTGTTGGGTTTGCTTCGATTTCGATCAGTGGTCGGTCTGTATCACTGCATGTGCTTGGTTTGCTTCCTTGCTCCAGAAATACTTCCCCTTTATGTTTCATTTCCTGATTTTGTAAGTATTATGTTGGTTATTTCAATTGTATATGTTATTCCATTATTTGAGGTTCCCCTATTGGATTTGGGGATGTTTCTGGTGCAGTTGATTTGGGGATGTTTCGGTTCTTTAAGCATTCATGTTTTTTGCGGTTGGGGTACTTGCAATTTGTGGAGTTTCAATTATATTTGTCTCTATTATTCCACTATTTTAGGTTAGAATATTGATGTTGGGACTTGGGGTTGATTCTGCTCGGCCTCTACGTGACTCGTGAGTCTGGGTTTGTAACTGCAAGCTTGCGGTTAGGGATGAATGTTGATTGATGATGTTATTTTTTTACCTCATTAGTCATTACTTATTTATTATGTAACTCAGTAGTTCGTAACTCACCGCTTGTTCTCTCTCACTATCTGCTATGCCTCTCGCTTTCCGGGTCAAACTTTGTAAATTGATTATAAATAGTTCTTCTTCCTCATTGGTCATTGTTTCATTTCCTAATTGTTTCACTCATCTACTCGTCCTTGTATTTGTAATTTGTAAAATTATAATTAATTGCAATTTACATTATTACATATGCCAAAAATTTGTTATTAAAATTCCTTCTCTCGTAGATTTTATTTTGCGAGTTCGTTTTTTCCGATTCGTTTGGATTTCAAACCACGCTTGGATTTGTCGGGCTCATTTCACGAGGATCGGTCTCAAGCTCAATTCGACTCGACTCGCTTGACTCAAACCGCGAGCCACGACTCGAGCTTGAGCCGAATTACCCATTTTCAAGCCGATTTCAAGCCGACTATGGCTCGGCTCGAAATCGGCTCGAACACACCCCTAGTTCTAATAGCTTCAAACCCCGCTAATGCCCAATAGGGCATAATGGGCGCAAAGAGATGGTTGTGATATCGAAGACACCGCCGCTATTTCAATATGATACCGAAAAGCCAAAGCTAGAGACACGCTAATAAATGCCAAAAATTTGGACTAAATTTTTAAACTAAAAAAAAAATCAAAAGTAACTTAAAAGTACTAAATAAAGAAAAAAATCTAAAACTAAACTCGAGTTAAAAGAATTAAGTAAACATGCAAAATAATGTGAATATGAGTATTAAATAAGCGGATAAAAAAAGACTTACGAAAAAATTTAAGCAAGTTGAAAGCTTGCTTAAATTTTGAGTCAGGTTCTTCTTCCTTTTGAAGGTGCTTCAAACTCAAGCATATGAAATGAAGCCCTCTAGCACTCCAATTTATAAAAAGAGAATGAGCATCATTTGATGACCCACCCACAAGTATAAAAATGACTTTTAATTGAATAATCAAATCTTTTACAACTTGTATTAAGCATTGAGTTGAGTAATTGATGATTAATGTAGAAATTGAAAATTTATTCTTAAGTAAGAGAAATATAAATAAGATATTGTAAACTTTCAAAGTATTACAATTATATTGAATGGGTCAAGGTGATTTGGACAGAATTTGTAGTGGGGTCAAATGCCTTCCAAAACACATAAATGGTTAGGCAACATATTAAATGGAAATAAATAATACAAAGAAAGCTTCAAAATAAAACTCATATTACATTTGAAGATTCTTTAGGGAGCATAAATGAAGACCTTTGATGAACACAAATAGTATGGCAATCAATATGACGAAGGGTTCTTAATGAACGAATGTCTCATGCTTGACTCCAATTACAAGAGTTGAGAAGAGTTAAAGAAATTTGAGTAAAATTTACAAAGAATTGATAGCTTGCCAATGTAATTTGAATTTAATCCTTGCAATATTTCATATCGAGTCATCTAAGAGTAAATTCAGTTGAACAAATGATTAGATCACATGAATCTTGCAACAACCTTGAAATCTAGCTTTGAAGCAATTCAAGCATGATTCAAGCAACAAGGCTCACATCCAATAAGCTAAGTTGAAAGACGTATAATATCTCATTTATGGGTGGGAACAAAAGTTGAATATGATGATTAGCAAAGATGTAAAATCATATCAATACGCATAAGCTAAACATCCATTTTATTTGCTATCAAATTAAATACAAGTAAGGTTGCAATATTTTGAATTATAACATAAATCAAACGTCAACTACACCACCGGATCTACAATTCTTTGTACAAGCATACAGAAGGTGATGCTAAATTAAATTCTCCATAAATTATGGAGCTTCTTTCAATCTAAAAATTAAGGAATTTCATTCTAATTATGATTTTCAGAGTCAATGATTTCATTAATTAGATGAAATTATCTAAGCTATAAATGCATGCATGTGCTCGGGCAAGGAGATTTAAAGTGCAAATTTTAATGTCTGAAAAGGCTACGTAGGCTAATTTGGAATTAATGAAAATATAAAATTAATCTCATAATTTAAACATAAATTATATGAATTATTAAACACCCGCATGGGCCCCGATACTATGTTGAATGTTTAAATTTAGTGTGTGAGGATGTTGCGCGGGTTGCTTCCCGGTTTGGTCTTAGGACCGGATCCATATTAATAAAACCTAAAAATCAATTATTATAAGAATTTCAACTTATTAAAATATCTAAGAAGCTAATTTGGTCATATAGAAGTAGATCTGATTCTCTATTATTAAATTAATAGGTTGACAGGATCTGAAATAATAAATTAAATGATCAAACAATACATCTATCCCGATAATGGCTATGTTGAATGGAGACTTCAACCGTAGGGGATACTTCCATCAAAATGTGATTTTAATTTCAGATTAAATTAACTTAAATTGAGAATCAAACCAAACGTGAAATCTAATATATCACTAAGTTACTAATGGTTAAATAAAATTCAATCCTTAAATACTTAAAGCGAACTCCCTTCAATCCACCTTCCGTAACTGTTTGTTAAAGATGATGAGTTAAGAAAACTCTAGCTCAAAAGAGCCAATGTCAAATCAAGTGTATTTCTATATTCACTCTCAATCAATCTCATGTTAGTAGAACAGGCCCTTGATCTGGTTTGGCCAATAGCCCACATATGATGCGTATTACTGAGTTTTTTGATCGGGTGGTTGCCGCCAAATGGCACAATTATATTACAATCACAATTGTAGCCCGTATGCTCCTCAATGGCTCTGTCCTTTGAGATGTGAATCATAGGGTATACTTGATAGGGCAAAAAGTCATCTGTCATCTAAGGTAGACTTAAGCTTGTCTCCTTAGACAAACACCACCTCAAGTCTACAAGGATTTCTTGGACGACGCAACTCATGGCTGATGATAAGGATCTTTCAGTCAGGTTGGGTCGACTACCTCCTCTGACTAAGTAGACTGGGGATCACGACAGTCTGGGATGATGGAACCATAGGATCTAGATAGAGCACGTCATCATTTCCCCAACCATTTTTTTAAGTTAATAATAATGAATTTCATAAATCTAAATTCTGAAACTGTACATGCTGTTATTATACGGTATGCATTTAGCGACCTAACGACTAGCCTTAATTGAAAGTTATTTTTTCGATTGAGGAGGTAATTATAGGTGCTTTGCCTAGGAAACCTGGAACCAGATCTAAAAGTTCTCACAAAATGAGGGTGAAATCTCTAGGTAGTGTTTTATCTACTATTTCATTTACCGTCCTGAAAATTTCACCGACACATCAAATCATACTCTCTTCAATGTGAGAGATTAGTGACAAATTTTCGGAGCCCACAGATTTAACTATCAAATATATGAAATTTCTCAAATATAATAAAAAACTTATATGCTTTTCGTTGTAAGAATTGAAATTTCATCAAAAACTTCAAAGTTAAACACACTTGTCTAAGTTATATTAATGAAACAAAATTAATCATTAAGCTAAAAAAATTATATTTCGATCATTAAGAATTCAAGCTATTATAAATGATATTCGAGTTTTATATTAATCTAAAATTAAGCACTAAGTTTAGAGTGTTGTATCGTGAGAGCTGCATCTTGTCCCTTGAATCCTAGATGATACAAAATACTACATGATGGATTGAACCTTATATCTTGTCCCTTGAATCCTAGATGATACAAAATACTACATGATGGATTGAACCTATAAGGGTTACTTCATAAATTATATTTGCCTATGAATGATTATGAGTTAGTATATTAATGAGGATGCCCATGATTTATGTGAGAGAGACTATGAAATTCTTAAAGTGTAATGAAGTTGAATACTCATACATTGAGATATCTTTTAGTGTATGATTATAATTTCTTTATAAGCTTCAAGATTAAACTTGCTTATATAAGATGATTTATAAGATATGTGATCTCATGAAAAGTTATACTCATTAGATAAAATTGTAAAATTATTAAGCTAAAGTAAACAATACCTTGATGTTTGGAAGTTCAAGTTGTTATAATATTAATCTCAATATAAATCTCAAATATATATATATATATATATATATATATAATGCTTAAATTTTAGTAAATTATTTTTAAAATTTAAGTGTTAAAGACTTAAGGGGTGTTTGGTAAGATTTGATTTATTTCAAGTAGGATTTAGTAAATCCAAAGATATCATTTAGTAATCAGCTATTAAATTCGAAAATATTTAACGGATTAGTTAAATCTTAAATCTAAAAAAATGTTTGGAAGTTTATTTGAAGATTTAAGTCTCTAAGATTTAAAAAGTTTTTTAATCAATAAGTCATTAATAGTATACAATTAAAATTAACTTAAATATATATTAATTAATCAATTAATAGTATCAATATTAATTTAAAGTACTATGTATTAATATTAACTATTAATTAATTAAAATTTATAGCTATTAATATCTTAGGAATAAAACTATATTAAGGCATGTGAAGAGATAAAATGCAAATTCTTTCAAATTTTCAATTAATTAACTATCAAATTTATAACAATTATAATTATATTTACTAAATTATAATTTAATTTTAATAACTTATAAGTCAATCTTAAATAATATTTTATTAAATCAGTTTAAATAAAGTTAAATTAAATTAAAAACTATCAACTATTATATTAACTAAAATTACTTAAATCTAATTAATAATCATAGTTAATAATATAATTAACTTATAATTACATATTAATAAATAGTTAATAATATTAAATTAAAATTAATTTTATCATAATATTTTAATTAAGAAAAAATAGTAATTAAATGAATTATTTAAAATTAAGATTTTTTAAAAGATTAAAGAAAAATAGCATTTACATACATATCACACAATTCTTCTATATTTATATATCTAATACTTAAATATAAATATTTACATATATAACACTTACATTTTTATTATTACAATAAAAATACTCTTTTTCTTAATTTATTTAAAGTAAAATTCAACTTTTGAAGTATAGAAAATATATTATATTTATAAATATTAAACTTTAGATATTAGATATATAAATATATAAAATTTGTGTGCTATATATATAATAAATTTCTTCTTCGTCTCTCTCCCCCTCACCTCTATCTCTCTCTCTCTCTCTCTCTCTCTCTCGTCTCTCTCTCTCTCTCTCTCTCGCACCCAGTTTCTCTAAATCCCGTAAATCCTACCTTCCAGCAGAATTTACTAAATCCGAGATTTAAGAGGATTTATCCAATTTGTTGGATTTAGCAGGATTTTTTATGTTTGACAGGATTTACTGGATTTAGCAACCTAAATCCTAAATAAATCCATTGTCAAACACCCCATTTTTTTTTCTTGTTAAAAGTGAATCCTTCTCCATTTTTCGAAAAAAATTTTAATTTTAATTTTATTATTATTATTATTATTATTTGGGCATCGCCTTTCTCTCGGTGAGATAGGCCGGGGAAGCGGCGGGTCTCCGGCGAGGGGAGTGCTAGAGATGATCACCCGATCGCAGCTGGTGGAGAAGTTGAGAGAATACCAGATCCGATCCCAGCACAAGTGGACCGCTCTGTTGATTTTTTCTCCCAAGCCTGATATCAAGAATCGGTCCTCTTCAATTCTTTTTTATCAACTGTCAAAACATGAATTTCTTCTTATTTTTTTCTTATGGGAGCTTCTTTTACTGTGCTGTTCATGATTCTTATCCGTACTATCATATCCCCATCTTGTTTCGTCTTCGAGAAAAACCATGCAGAATTCATCTGTAAGGTTCAGAATTCAGCTGTGAACTGTTTTCATTAAAATCTTCTCAAGGTATTGTGCAATTATGGCATCAGATAGATACGGATCTATTAGGGTTTTCTTTTGAGGCTTTCTCACTAAAAGTTTTATTTTTTTAGCAACTAAGATTAGGCTATGGGGCTATTTTGTTTAACAGTACATAATTGTTAGCTAGATTAAACTCTCATTTAGATAAGAATGATATATATCCAATAACATTAATTATATTTTGTTTTAGCTGTTAGATGGCCTGATATTTCAATGTTGAAAGATTCGACTGATATTTAGATGCCATAAAAAGTGGACTTAGACTTGATTTATAAATTGATATTTAAAATCTCATAATTCAAATAACTGAAATCCACTGATAACGTAACATTACACATTAAAATACTCTTATATTTTATTTTTGGTGGGTCCCGAATGTGAACTTACTGATAGGACCTTTCTTTGTTATTTTTTACTAGGAGAAATTATTTCCTCTATGTAGATGCTTTAGTGAATAATCGTTATCATAAACCAGAAAATTGCTAATAATGATTACAGAGATTATTGCATGCGGAGTTCGGATATAGCCTTATGTTTGGACTTCAATAACAAAGCATTATGTGACACTTGATCAATACACACTTATTATTTATTGGTTGTAAAATATTATAAATTATTGTGTTTTGATGTAATATTAACTATACAATATTACATAATATATATATATATATATACACAATACTTCATGCCATATATATAATATAGTATTTTAGTTGGCGACGTTACATTTTAGTTCAGATATAGAAGTTTCATCCGAACTGTACGTAATAATTTTTTAATGATTAACAGGAATTGATGAATTTATTGTTTTGCAGGAAGGATGTCGTCTTGGTTCTGATATTTTCCATATTATTTTGCATCATCATAATATCTTCCTACATATTGCTATACTTCAAGCATTTTAAGCTCTCTGCTGTAGTTATATTCTTGGGATTCTTCTTCCAACGTACCTGAGATTTTCTAGGCAGAGAAAGCTTGCAAGGAAAAGGAATGGCAGATATTCCTTACCTTTGTCGATGTAAATCTTGGAGTGAGAGCCAATTAATTCTCAATACTTGAGTGGAATTATTGATAACTCAAGCAGCATAATGACCTTTCCTTTGGGAATTGCTAGGTATATTTTTGAACACTTCAATTATTCTTCGACTAAAATTAAAAGTCTGACAGACATTCCTTCTGTTTCGTTTTGGTTTGCACACCATTTAAGTTCCAGAGTTTTAGAGATAGTTACAGATTCTTGAATTTTCCTATTTATCAGAGTTCAGATATCAAGCCTTTATATTGATAGCAGTAGGCCTTCTTTTAAAATGAATGCAAGACACCTGCCTAGCCCACAAAGTTTATCGAAGAGGAGTAGATGCATCGATTGGGTGAGTAGACCGAATTAATAAGAATATGGGAGTAAAATAGATGATTCAATTGTAATTTGGTTAGAAGTTGTGAAAAAAGACTTGAAACACTAAATTTAATACCGCATGCAACCCTCGGTCATAAATGAATGGAGAAGAGCTTCTTTTTTTTTTTGGAGTTGATCCAAATGGTTGGGATAAGGCTATGCTGATGATAATGACGAGACTTTACATTCTGATGATCGAAATGTGTAAATGTTTTCTTTCTTTTATAAATATTTGAGATTTAGAAACCGTATCATTTTCATGAAGATTTTTTTTGGCACGGGAATATCTAATAATGAAGACTTGTACGCATAAATCTACTTGAATGCATAGGCTTTGGGATAGAATATTATCAAGAGGCTACTTTTTCTTGTCATTGTTACAAGGCTGAAGATTGATCGTTCAGAAATTATGTGGACTAAATGATATCTATGTATTTAGTATGATTTTCCATGTGCTATTTAAATCATTACAATACACGTAATTTTCTTGTATTGTTACTTTATGTGGTTGCAAATTAAACAATGCAGCCTTAAGAGAAGATTTATTTACCATCAAAACTATAATACTTTCAATTTCTTGTGCTTTTCACAGCTCAAACAATTTTATTTCCTGCTAATTAATACTTTCTAACTTCTGTGTTGCCTCATATTTTCTGTTCATTTTCTACAACTGTTGTCCTTATAACAAAATACTTTGGGCTTTGTAGTGCAAGAAAGAGGGTATGCTCGTTCGAAAATGGCCAATATAAATGCAGGTTTTACTCTTTCTGTTACATATATTGATGAACTGCAGACTTGTTCCCATGTCTTCGACAGGATCTTGAGTGCCTTTTTTAACTGTCAATATAAACATGGAGACTCACTATAAAATCATAGTATTGGGAAATAAACTGTTTATCAGATTGAGTACCATAGAAATGAGAATATTTATTTTGATACATACTAAAAACTTAAAAAATACAATGAGAAACGTTTATTTTTGAGAGAGGGTGAGAATAACAATAGTTGCCAAACAAAAGTTAAAAATAGACTTGTGTTTTGGTATGTATTCTGGATAACATAAGATGCGCCAAGAAAGCAGATAGATACAATTAACATGGCATTTTATAAAAGAAATGGGCAGACTAGAGGTCATATGTGTATGAGCTATACAGAAATACATGTGTTAATTAGATTTACACTAAACAAGAACGAGAAATTATAAGATGATAAAAAATAATTGGAGTAAGATTAATGATGATGAAGATAAATATACATGTAGAGACTACCTAGGTTAAAGATCAAGCTCTAATTTTGGATTATGACAATTTTTATACTTAGTTTTTTTCCTTCATTCTTTTCTTTTGTTCTTTTTAGCATTATAATACTATTTTAGAAAACTTTCTTATTTCACCGTACATTTGATCATTATATTTGGTTCTATTCATTGGATAAGACAATTTATTTTTCCTTAATATCATATTAAAGTGGAGTTATTGCTAACCCTAGCCCTTATTGTTATTGACCCATTTTCTCGACCTTTCCTTGAATGGGAACCCTTCAAGCTAACGAAATTAGTAATATATTGTAGGCTCCGAAAATTCGCCACCGACCTCTCGCATTGAAGAGAGTGATTTTTGAATGTCGATGTAATTTTCAGAAGGTAGATGGAATAGTAGATAAGACACTACCCAGAGATTTCTCCCTCATTTTGTGAGGACTTTAGATCTGGTTCCAGGTTTCCTATAGGCGCAAGAACCTATAGTTAATTACCCCTCTCAATGCTGAGAGAGAAATTTTGATTAAGGCTAGTCGTTAGGTCGCTAAATGCATAGCATATAGTAGAACATGTGGAGTTTAAAATTTGGAGTTTAGAATTTATGAAATTTACCATTATTTAACTTAAAGCATATGGTTAGTGGAATAATGACGTGCCCGATCTAGATCCCAAAGATGAAAGAGAAACCTATCCCCAGTAGAGTCACTAGAAATCTGTGGGCTCCGAAAATTCGCCACCGACCTCTCACAAATGATGAGATTATGATTTATGTGTCGGTGTAATTTTCAGAAGGCAAATGGAATAGTAGATAAGACACTACCCAAAGATTTTGTCCTCATTTTGTGAGGACTTTAGATCTGGTTCCAGGTTTCCTATATGCGCAAGCACTATAGTTAATTACCTCTCTCAATAGTGAGAGAGAACTTTCGCTAAAGATCGCTAAATGTAGCAAGAAGACATGTGGAGTTTTGAAATTTAGAATTTATGAAATTCATCATTTTAGCTTAAAGCAGATGGTTAGGGAATGATGACGTTCATGATCTAGATCTCATGATTCTGTTATCCCGGACAGTCGCGGTCCCTAGTTTACTTAGTCAAAGGAGGTAATCGACCCAACCTGATAGAAGGAACACTATTTGGAATACATGGATTACGTGGTCCAAGTAATCCTTATAGAGCTGGGGTGGTGTTTGTCTAATGAGACAATCTTAAGTCTATCTTAGCTGACAGTGGGCTTTTTGTCCTATCAGGTGTACCCTATGATTCACAACTCAAAGGACAGAGCCATTGGGGAGCATACGAGCTATAAACGTGATCATAATATAATGGTTCCATTTGGCGGCAATCACCCGATCAGAGGACTCTGATCGTAATTGCATCATATGTGGAGCCTACTGGTCAAGCCACAGAGGACACAAGTCACGTCCTTACTGGCGTGAGATTAATTGAAAATGAACATAGTAGAACACTTGATTTAACATTAGCTCTTTTATGAGCTAGAGTTTTCTTAATTTGTCACATTTAACAAACTATTACAGAAGATGGATTGAATGGAGTTTGTTTTAAACTTATAAAGATTAAATTTCATTTAAAGAGTTTCTAGATTGATACTTAGTTTAAGTTAACTTGATTTAAAATTAGAATCACATTTTGTTGAAAGTATCCTCTCCGGTTGAAATCACCATTCAACATAGCCATCCTGGAGGTAGATTAATTGATTGATCCTGTCAACTCTATTAGTTTAATAATAGAGGATCAGATCTACTGTCACATGATAGAATTAGCTTCTCGATATTTCAATAAGCTAAAATTCTTATGATAATTGAATTTTTTAGGTTTTGTTAACCCGGACCTAGTCCTAAGACCAAACAGGGAAACCGCCGCAGCATCCTCTTGAATCTACACATTCAGCATAGTGTTGGGGCCCATGCGGGTGTATTTAAGAATGCCTTAATTAACGCATTATGTTCGCTTTTACGATGTGTTGTGAATCTGGTGGCGTAGAAGGTGTTGTAAATTGATCTAATATCTTATTAGATCTTTCGGGTTAATATTGAATTACTTTCTTTTATCTCAAGTTGATTAGTCTATGAATATTCAATACACTCTCGCTTATGATAATTCTCAAATTCATCACCAACTATACTCAATTTCTTCTTAATCTAATTTTAGTATTTAATAGGGCGACGAATATACTTCAAACATGTTCTAATGATTCATCGCTTATGCTTATTAGCAATCATTCGATCTCATGGAAAATCTCTGATAAATTCTTTAATTTTCTGCAATTTATTTGAGTTTATTTGAAGAGTATATCTTCATTCCAAGAGGCTCTTTTATGCTATGATTTGGTGTTCAATAAAGATTCCTACTTCTTTCGATATCATCTAATTTTCAATTGTTTAATTAGTCTTTTGATCACTTGTTTGTAAATTTCATACTTTGAGTATTCAATAAAAGGCTCTATTCACATAAACAAACATCAACTCCAATATCCCTAACTCCTCATTAGACTTCATATTTAGTGGATAACTGGACTTCAAATTTATTATGTGTCTCTTATAACTTTGATATCAGCCTCCCCAAGTTTCAACTAAAACTTATTTAGTTTTGTGAAGTTTGAAGAAAAGAGAACTCATTTTACCTTCAATTTAAACCACTGAGTATTACAATTAAAGTTTGTGAGTTTAGTATCATCCATCAAACTCCGTCCTCACAGCTGATTATTAAATTTAAATAAGGATGGGTTCCACATTGTTTCCTCCAATTCATATAAATAAGGCTATGAGGGGGGAACTTCTATTTCATTCCATTTGTTGGAGTGCTTGAAAGAGAAGGGATAATTTTTAGTTGGCTTTCAGTATTACTAAGATAAATCTTATAAGTGTTTTTTTATCTCTTTTCTCTTTGATTTATTATTTTACCTTTGTATTCAGTATATGCTCTTTTCTTTTCCACTTTTTTTGTTCTTTTAATTTGAATTTAGCTTTAGTACTCTTAAGACAAATTTTTTTTATTTTGTTCTAAGTCCAAAGATTTGAATTTGACATTTAAGATTTAGGGAAGCGACATCTAACAATTTTTTGGCTTGCTCGGTACGCCCTATTGAGCGTAGCGAGTGGTGTCTTGCAACACCACAACCGTCTTCGCACCCGCTACGCCCTATGGGGCATTAGCAGGTTTTGGAACCTGCAAAGAGAGACACAAGCCATATATATACTTTCACATTCACATCACACATGTTCAGATTTATTTTTCTGCGCGCTTGTAATGATCGGCAAGAGGACGGAGAGGGAGATGCTGGAAACCAAGAGAAGAACCCACCTAATGACGGTATTCCTCTCTGGCTACAGCAAAGGGAAATGGAAGGGTAATTCTGCAACTGTGCGCTTGATTAGAGGAGGAAACGATGATGTATACTGAGAGGAACCCACCTGATGATGGTGTTGCCTCTCGGCTACCCTCGCTTGTGAAAAGAAATGAGGTCGGGTAAGGGTGGATTCAGCAAAGGGGATTATAGGGTTCGACAAAGGAGAATTTCAGATTTCAGCAAAGGAGATTGTAGATTTCGGCAAAAGAAAATTTTAGATTTTGGCAAAGGAGAATTTCAGATTTTGGCGAAGGGAAATTCGGTTAAGGACTTCAATAGGAACTTTGGCTAGGAAAATTTAGTTGGAGTTTGGTGGAAGAAGAGGACTTTTAAATGAGGAACTTTGGAGGATATTGGAGGAGGAGTTTTGGTGGAAAAGAGGAAAAGCTTACAGTTGTATTGTCGATCGGAAGGGAGAAAAGGAGGAAAACTCATTGATTTCCTTGTGGTTGTGAATCGAAGGAAGGAAGCCGAAAGGTGAGTCAAAAAGTGTCTTGAGGTTGAGAAGAAAGAAGAGAAGAGGTTCATGCGTTGAAGGGTAAACCAGACGGAACAGTTGTTATTAGCGTGACTGTCGTGAAGAGGGAGAGCGAATGAAAGCTCGATTTGAATCGAATGAGAGATTAGGAATCGTGCATGAAGAGGAGGCCGATTTTAGGGATTTAGGTTAGTTAGGATTATATTATGGCTTTTAAATATATTTTTTTATTGCTTAATCGACTATAATATGAACTTTATACGGACCTCAATATAGGGTTTATATATATGCTGATTTAAGATTATTTCAATATTCTGAATGCATTGGCGCAGTCCGTTTCACAATCGGATGCCATTTGGTTCAAGTCGATGTCAAATTGGGTCAATTTCAGCTTAAAATGCGCGTTATCATTTACAACCGCTCAATTTTCATGCAGACTTGTCCGAATTGAGCGTGGACAATCTCATTTGGTAGTTTTTGATCGTTTCAAAGCTAACGACACAATCAATTTTATGAATGGAGGTCGTTTGAACATCGTCACAGTTTCCTAACTCTGATATGTGGGTTAGCACATTGATAGCTCGCTCGCTTGATCAGTTGATCTTTAGATTATGCAATATTTATATTTTTATCAATTTCGATGTTTTGAATGCGATGATGAAGTTTGTTCATCGATCGGAGGTCATTCAGACTAATTTCGGTGATATTTAGTGCATCTCAACTCTAATTTATGCTCTAAAGCAACCGAAGTCGATCGAATTTACCTTATAAGCTCGATTCGGCTTATGTAGCATATGTGAAGGTCAACAAATGCCCCCAACAAATGTGATTCGCACATGGAGCGAGTCATGTTTGTTAAAAACTAGTTGACTCTTTAGGTTGGCCATAGAATTTGGATCATTTCAGCTTCGATTGCAATAGCTTACGGAGCTTTGATAGGATTTTTCATTAGTATAATATCTTATTTAGGACATGCTAAATGATGAGATTGACTGATTTATCAAAATCGACTTGTCGGATAGATAAGAGTTCTTACACCATCTACTCTCTACTTCAATGGCTTTGCTGAAGATCTCTCTCTTTTATGCCATTGAAGATTTGAGTTTCCTCTGATCTTAGCTTCGTGCTTGGTTTGATGGAAGAATTGATCTGCTTGTTTTGAAAATTGGAATTCCTTCTATCTTAGCTTTAAACTTAATGGACTTAATGAAAGATTGACCTGATTTGTCCATATTGACTTGTCATGAAGTGTATGTACTAATCCGTGCTTTATTGCTTTGGATTCGTTGAAGGGTCGCTGATGACCTCACTTATATAGGGTCAATGTTGAGTTATCAGTCTAGCAATGTGTGTTTTAACAGATTGAATAACCATGGAATTCCTTTAGTTCGACTATCGGCTTTGTATGAACTATGGAATTATTTTCTCAGTCCTGTGTTTTCTGTTTTGACGGACTTGTTGAGAAAATTGGCTCTGATATGTGCTTTGTGCTTGATCATATTATTTAAGAATAGATTGAAATATCACCCTGCAGGCAATATAGAGATTGACTTGAGGTAGCTCTGAATTAAGAATTTTCTCAGATTGTCTTTGTCTATCGATCAGGTAGAAAGACCTCTTGGATTCTAGCGGCTTGTAGTCACTAAGCTGGATCTAGTTTGAGATTGAACATCTGTCATCATTGGACTGATGAGCAAGGGTTCTTTTACTATGTCTTTTTCTTACGGCTTATTAAGTGAGAAGAGCATCAACAACTAGCCATATTTGGGCTTGTTGAGTTCGACCTTTAAAACCTACTCGAGTTTTCGACTTAAGCTGTGATGGGTTGGTGATTTGGTCATCGGACTAACAAATGGGGTCTCTTTCTGCGGCCTTTTCTTACGGTTGTTGAGTGAGGAGTGCGTCAGCAACTCGGCTATTTATAGACTTGTTGAGTTCGACCTTTAGAACACATCCGTGTTCTAGACTTCAGGATGTAAAGGTTAATATTTTTCAAACTCAATTGATTGAAGCTTTCAAAATTGGGAATTCCTCTAAATTGATCTTCGACATTTGAAGAATCTGGGAGAATTTTATTTATTTTTTGATATTTAGGGCTATCTTTTCATGCGGAGAAATATATTTTTTTTTTCATGCAAGAATTTGCAACTTAATAATAACAATTATGGATATATTTAGAGATTTCAATGTAAAGCTTCGATGTCAACTTGAATCAAAATATATTTGAGGATCTCGTCTTATAACACGATTTCAACTTGGCTAAATATATAAAAATGCCCCCTACCTTGTAGGGGAAATTCTAAATACTTTGAAAAAGCTCTAAAATAATTTAAGAAAATATATCAATGTATGAGTTGATACATTTGATCTTAAGAGGGTTTTAACATATAACATTGATTTCGTTTATGTATAGAAATCTAAAAATGCCCCTTGTGCAAAAGGAGAATTTTCACGAAAAAGTTTTTTTTTATCTTGAGTAAGTATATTTATTTAGAGATCTCGGCATGAAGCACGATGTCGACCTAAATAGATATACTAAAAAAATATCTCCTATCTTATAGGGGGATTTCTATTGTTCCTAGAAAATGTATTTATCATGTATAATACTTTTTCAGGTATTGACCATTAATTAGCAGTATTGGTCTTTTACCCTTTAGGTCAACGAGTTGATATGCCCTCCTTGATACACTTTCTCTGACAAAAGGCCCCAATTAACAGCCAAATTCTTGATTATGAATAATTGGTCTTCTCAGCGTCAAGATCAATTCTCCTTTTTGGAATGTTTGAGGTCACACCGTATGATCAAAGGCCCTGGACATCTTTGCTCGATAAACTTTCAGATTTTGATGAGCTTGCAATCTAATTTCATCAAGCGCGTCGAGTTCCTTTATTCTCAAACGAGCATTTTGATCTTCAGTTAGATTGTATTGGATGGCTACTCGAAGTGAAGTTAACTGAACTTCAAGTGGAAGAACTGCTTCAGTTTCAAATACTAATGAATAGGGAGTGGATTTAATCGATATCTTGTAAATATTTCAATACGCCCATAGTGCCTCTATTAGTTTGGTATGTCATTCTCTCTTATTTTTAGTAACGATCTTTTTGAGCAGCTTGACTGATGTCTTGTTGAAGGCCTCCGCCAAACCATTTGCTCTTGGATTGTATATTGAAGAGTTTCACCAATTAATTTTGTATCGATCGACGAATCTATAAATCTTTGTATTTTTGAAAGCTGTGTCATTATAAAAAATTATTCGATGCGGCACTCCAAATCTATAAACCACATTATGCATAAAGAAGTTAATCACTTGCTCAACAGTAACTTCTTTAAATGGGATAGCTTCAGCCCACTTAGAGAAATAATCAATCGCTACTAGGATGAAGCGGTGACCAACTGATGATGGTGGATCAATTAATCTAATTACATCTGTACCCCAGCATTTGAATGGTCAAGATATTATTGTTGGGTGTAGTGGATTTGGAGGTTGGTGGATTATATTCCCATGTACTTGACATTCATGACACTTCTTGGCATGATTGATACAGTCTTTCACCATAGTTGACAATAATAATCTATCATTTTGATTTTTTTGCCATCTTGGGACCTGACTGATGTGCTCTACAAAGTCCTTCATGAATTTCAACCATCACTTTGGTACCTTCATGTGTATTTAGGCATTATAGCCACATTTGTTCAAAAGATCTCCGATATAAAGTGTTGTTAACGAAAGCATAGCCCAATATTTTTTTTCTCGATTTAAGCCACTAGTGATTTCTTATTTGGCAATTTGTCTTCTTTAAAGTAGTTGATGAAATGTTGCCTCCAATCATGTGGCTCTTCTACAATAAAGGCTTCACACTACTTTTCTGAAGTAATGTCATTATTAACTTTTCTAAGTATAGCTTCTTGTTGATTTTGGGGAGGATGAGGAGCATCTTGAGTCGCATCCTGTTGTGTCAAATTTGATAACCCCTTTACTTGCGGTGATTGATACTTTGCTGGCTCTAAAACTTATCGAGTAAATATGTCGATCATGACATAATCACCATTCATACTTGTCATTTCCTTAGCTAATTTTGCTAAACAATCTAATTTATTTTTCTTAGATCGAGAGACTCGAGTTAGTGTGTCATTTGGTATCTGCTTCATAAGCTCAAGAACTCGCTTATGATAAAAAGCTAACTCAAGCTTATTAATTTTATAGATGCCAAGTACTTGATTCATAATAAGCTGAGAATCACCGAAAATATGCAAGTTTTGAATGCCTATGAAAATAGCTTCTTCAAGACCTGTTACTAATGTTTCATACTCGGCTTTATTATTAGTTCTTGGCTTGGTCAACCCATATGATTGTCTCATTATCCCTCCTTCTGATATTATGAAGATGAAGTTGATTCCTGCTCTTGCCCTTAGGAAATTTAGAGGTTGGACTTGTTTGATTGAAGAGGCTCTATCAAAATACATTTCCCAAATTTGTGATTTTTTTCTTTCATGAATAAGCATGATTTGCTCATCGGGAAAATCATCATTAAGAGAAGAGTCCGTAAGGATGGGATATGCAGTTAAAAAATCTGCTAAGACTATCCCTTCACTGCTTTTTGCGGAACATATGTGATATCAAATTGTAAAAGAAATACTATCCATCTTGCCAAGCAACCTATCAATGCTAGTTTTGTTATCAAGTACTTCAGTGGATTGATTCTTGAGATGAGGGTAAAATTGTGAGATAACATATAATGACGGAGCTTTTGGACTGCAAAAATCAATGTCAAATAATGCTTCTCTATCGGAGAGTCATTTCTGCTCCTATTAATATTTGACTGATATAATAAAGAGCATTCTCTTTGTTTTCTTAATTGTGTTGTGTCAATAATGCTCCAAGTGACTCTTCTAATGCAACTGTGTATAGAATGAGGGGCTTCCTAGGAGTAGGCACTGTAAGAATTAGTGGATTTAACAGGTAGCTTTTAATGCTATTAAAGGCTTCTTGACACTCCTTGTCCCATTTGAATGGAGCATTCTTCTTCATCAACTTTGCAAATGGTTGACAGTGTCCTGATAGGTTTGATATAAATCGATGGATGAATGCAAGCTGTCCTTGTAAAGAACAGAGATGACTCAAACTCTTCGGAGGAGGCATCTCCACAATTGTTTTGATTTTAGTAGAATCGATTTCAATTCCTCTATGATGTACAATGTACCCAAGGAATTTTTCGGATGATATCCCGAATGCACATTTTAGAGGATTCATCTTGAGATCATATTTTTTGATTCTCTCTAATACCATTCTCAAGTCTTCAAAGTGATTTTCATGATTTAAGCTCTTCACCACCAAATCATCAACATAACATTCCATATTTTGGTGAATCAACTCATCAAAAATATGTGTCATGGCTCTTTGGTATGTAGCTCCAGTATTCTTCAATCCAAAGGACATAACTGTGTAGCAATATATACCAATTGGCATCCTAAATGATATGTGTTTTTCATTTTCAGGAGCCATCTTGATTTGGTTGTGTCTGATGATTCGTCAATGAATGAGACATGTCGTAGTTGGAAGTACTATCCACTAGAAGTTCTGATATTGGAAGCGAAAAGTCATCTTTTGGGAACGCCTTATTTAAGCCTGAAATCAATGTAAACATGAATTTGACCGTTATTCTTCCTAACTGGGGTAATGTTGGCTATTTAATCTGCATACTTCTCCTCTCGGATGAAGCCTGCTTTGATTAGCTTTTGTAATTAGCTGTTCTTCAATCTTCAATCTCATTCACCTAAGAGCTTTTGCTTAACATGCGTCACTTCTAGTTTAATGACAAGTTTATGAACTACTACATAAGGGGATAATCCTGACATTTCAGAATATGTCCAGGCAAAGCAATCCCTGAATTCATAAAATAGCATTTTTAGCTCTTCAACTTTCTGATCAGGTAGAAGGGCATTGACGAAAGTTGGACGGGGATCATCTTCAGCTCCTAGGTTGATTTCTTTGAGTTCATCCATAGTAGTTGTTTGTCCACCGTCATCGAGTTCTTCAAGTGTAGGCTTGGCTTCTACTTCTTCATCATTTGTAAGAAGAATTTTATGGAGATTATCTTTTTCGTCACTATTAGTTTCGATCTCAGCTTCAATTATATTATAATAAATTTTATTTTGATGAGATTTTTGGATGAACCCAAGACCTTTAGTGATAAACTTATCACTTCTTCATGATGTTTAAGGACTTCTTTGGCTCCACATCCTATTAAAGATTTGAGTTTTATGTTTAGTAATTCCAATATGAATTCTAAGTTTATGCATCATGTTTCACTTTTGTGGGTAGTATATTGGTATTCTTGTTGGCACTATCTCGTCAAAATTTTCATGTTGAGCAGGCTGCTCAAAATTATGAGGCTGAGACTCTTCAGATTTATAAAATAGAGTTCATATTCCACCACTCTCACTCAACGGTGGCACATAGAATGTTATCAATTCTTCAATATTATTAATCTCTAGTTGAGTGATTTCTTTGAAGTACTGTTGAGGGATGGGTATAATTTTGAAGGAGTCCTCTAACACTGCCAAATGAGCTATCCTTCTTGATGCGACCATCTGAACTCTATTTCCATAAGTAGATTTCAAATCATAGTTTGAATCGAATCACTTATTTCATACTTTGTCTTTCTTGAAAGCTTATAAGTTTCCTTAGGTTTTGAGAATATCTTCTTCTTGTGTGTCACTTCCTAAATGAGGAACTGGTTTTCTTAATTTAGGTGTACAATCAAGTGCTTTAGAGAAAATCGGCATGGCCTTCTTTCTTCATCTTTGCTTTTGCTCTTTCACTTTGTGAAGTTACTTTTTAGTTCCTGAAGTAGATGTTACCTCTTCAAGAGGCTCTGTTGGCTTAGGCTCTTTAGGGATAAAATATTTTGCATCTTCATAGATCTTTGCTTCGTGGACGAAGAATGGTTGTAGATTGCCAAGAATTCTAAACTCTTCCTCCTCTTTTAGGTACTTCCTACATTGATGCATAATTGATGGGACCATGTCATACTCATGCAGCCATGGTCGACCAAAGAGAGCTCTAAATGATGTATCAGTATCGATTACATGAAACTTGGCTTCTGTATATAAATCCTGAAACTTGAGCAGGAGGATAAAAGAAGGATTTTTACCATTTTCATTGAAACTCATGAACCATCAACTTATCCTTCCCAAGATGTTGGATATCAAGAATGTTGGATATCAAGTGATAATTCTCTTAATACTTTTAGGCTCATAAGATTGATAGTAGAACCTGGATCAATCAGTATTTGGTTGATTAAAATGTCATCACTCTTTACAGTAATATATAGAGGACGGTTGTGATCCACTATTCTCAACATAAGATCTTCTTCAGAAAATATGATTACTGGGAGATCTTGAGTCTACAATGATTCAGACATGTATTTTTCAGCAAAGTAAGCTTCATAACACTTCGGATCTTTGAGAGCCTGTATCAAAGTTTCTTGGAGAAATTTTGACATTAAGAAAGCCTCGTACACACTTAGTTGTGCAAGGATCTTTCTCAGATATGATAGAATATTATAATCTATCTTTTCGCTTGATTTAAGCTTTATTCTAGAATTTTTGGAAATGATATCTTCATTCACTTCAATTTGTTTACATGTCTTTATTTGCATTTCCCCTCTTTGATGAAGGTGGTACGTTACCACTTCTCAACTAAACTTGAATCACCTTATCTTGCTCAGATTCTTCTAAAGAGATAGTTTCTTCAAATTTACTTCTTATCCTGGAGGATTGATCAAAAGGGATAGACTCATTTTCAACTTCACTATATTTCATTGATGATATTGATGAACTCTTCTCCATCGGAAAATATAAATCTTCATATGAACTATTATCTTTTTTGTTGAGTCATTAAATAAAATTGGATGTTAACTCTCGAGCTCTTCTTGCTTTCCTGATAAGAATTTTGATGGGTTAGTCGAGTCTGTCTGACTATCCTTGTCATTTTAGAGTAACTGATGCTGAAGAACATCTAATATCACATAAATGATTTGGCATGTTTCTACTGGACAATATTCACCATTATCTTCTTCATCCGATTCAACAATGTAAAGTTTAGGCATAAAGTATACAAGCCTGAATGATTGTCTTGTCGGCTGGTGATACTCCTTTAAATTCTTAATAATCTTTTGAGTTGTAGTTCTCTTCTTGATCTTCTTTTCTTAGCCACTTTTTGATTTATGAGATCTGCGTTTAGTAAGCTCTCTGTCGTGATGAAGTAGCCTTATTAAAATACCGCTGAGAATCCCAAATACTTTTTTTAGGTATCTCTTTTAAGTCCAATTTAGGTTCAAGTGGTGATTTCCACTTAACACTAGGGACGTCTTTTAACTGCTTTAGCATTTTCACGGTCTTCTTAGAAACTATTGTTTCTCATTCTTCAATCTGAATTGATTTCTCTTTCTTTTTGTCTTTGATGGATGACATGAAAGATGACATAATCATCCTTATAGACTCTCTTTTTGGGTTGACTAGAACATTATTAGATAATGTAAATTCACCTCGTCAATACTTACTTTCTAGCCAATCTTTGAAGACATAACAATCTTCAATGGGATGGTGATCATCCGATTAGGGGGATAATTTGGATTATTAACTTGATCGACTTCTTCCTTTTAATTTTGATAATTGTATATCGGCTTTGATTGCTTGCGAAACAATTTAGCCACACTGTCCCTTCTAAAGGAATAATCTTTGTTCATCTTTTCTTAAGAGATGGCATTTGTTCATCATCTCTTGTTGCTTGTTTTGGGCGCTCTCCACCACTTGAAAAAGTTCGAGATTTATCATTGCCTCCCCAATATTAATTTTGGTTGTGGATTATAATAAACAGCTTCTTTCCTTTATTATCATTATACATTGGATATTTTCTTTATTCACATTATATATTAACTTTTCACCATTTAAGCTATAAGAAGTGGCATGAGTTTTGTTTCTTCTTGAGTCTGAAGGTTTGTTTCTCTTATCTGTATAGATTTCAGACTTAGGGCGATTCAGCTTTTCAAATTTGGCCACCCTATCAAGCAAGTCTTGGAACGTTGTAATTGACGTCATATATAAAAATGGTGTTATTTTATCATCCGTATTGTCCATTAGCAATTTGATCGCATGTTCTTCCAATTGTTGCTCACATTTCATATTTATGTTCATGACGACTTATGAATTTTGTCACGACTCATCTTTTCTCCTTTTGACAAGGAAGGTCGATTGTTATTTTCTCGGTTGCATTGGTGAACCTCTTCATGAATATTATCTCTAACTTCAAAGTTTTAACGAATCATTCGGTAATTATGCATGCCACTCAGCGGTGAGGTCGGTGTTGTGACGATGAAAAGCAATGCATCATTCCCTCCTGTGTTATCATAAGTAGCCTTAAATTGGGCTAGATGTTGTTTTGGGTTACCAAGCCCACTGAAAAGTATTAAATTTTGGCGAGTAACCTTTGTGACACTTGATCATATTCAAAGGCGACCCTTACTCACCAACTTTTACTTGCTTTGAAGCTATAACTCTTTATCTTTTCATTCAATTATTATTTCTAGCGGTTATTATTCCGGTGTCTAGCCATTTTGAATTATTGGTTGAAGAGGTAGTTGGTTAACTTCATTCCTCACTTCGTGGCATATGCGTAGAACAGTGGTATTTAGTATAGAATTGTATTATTATATTGATTAGCGGACAAAATAGGTGTTACAATTGATGTGATATTCTTGCAACATATCTATCATGATATTCATTTGTACCATCATATCATTCATTTTGGTACCAAGTTGTACAATTTTTTTATCTTTGACTTCTATTTGACGCTGCATTTGTCTTTGCTCTCTAGCTAGCGTCACGGCATCAACAAGTACAGGCTCTTCTTCTTCCTTGATTTCTTGTTGTTGTTCTGCACCCTATTTATCTTCAGGGGAAGAACTTGATTGTCCTTCTCCTTGTACATTTGCAAGTACAATTGTTGCTAGGGCTGAACTACAATGCTGATTATAAAAGCGTGTGGGGATCATTTTGGTTCAACCATATAAGCTTTAACACCCATGATCTCTTTCTCATTTTGATCTTCTTCTTCTTCCTCAGTAGATTGAAGATCCATCTTCTGCCGGTGAAGACTCTCCTTCATAAACATCAATTAGGTTCAAGCTCTCGGATCCCATGTTGCTGATGATGTGGCGGAAAGTTCATCTATATCTCGACCATAGATGACTTTCACTTTCATAGTGTCCTCTTCATTATCTTCTTATTGCACATGAATTTTTTTCGATGTTTCCGTGGATCTGGTTCAATGTGTGGAACAAACACTTCTTCCATTAAGGGATGATCAAAGTTAACCTTCTCTTGTGGGGTGAATCGATCGATGATGGGATCCAAGGATTATCCAAGGTATCGACCATCATGTCTTTCGCTGATATCCCTTCTTCTAAGTATCACTTGATGGGTTGTTTTTGGTGGATTTGAATATGTGTATCATATGTCACACCTCTTGCATTCTTGAGATTTCATTCGGCGTTGGCCTCCATATTTTCTTATCCTTTTTCGGACCTTTTGATAGTGATTCTTGGACACGGTCAAGTGTCATATGCTCACCCGCGAAGCATACTTGTCTCGATGGGTTATCATAAGAGATGGAAACCTCCTTGGCATGGCTTGAGTATTTTAATTGTCATAGGCCTTTGAAATTTTCTTTTCATCAAGCCTCTTTCCTTGGCTACTTTAAGAACTTTATGTATTCTAGGACGTGTTTTAGGTTGTCTCTCTGGTGGTGGAGCGCGTTGAGTCCAGAAAGGCTGCTTCACCTCACCAGTAGAGTTATTCCTTTTTACCCATTTTAGATTGTCAAAGTTGTTATGGGTAGGAATACTCACTTCTGGTTCTATAGCTGATTGTACAATTTTCTACTTGAATAATATATGTTGAGCATTTATTTCTCTCCATTGTCTCTAGGTTACCTTGAAATGAAGAAGCTATGTCATTACTTCTTAAGCTTCTCCATATTTATTTTATTTTTTTGGGACCTTTGGTGGATTCACGGACATAGTCCAGTGTAATCTCAATGTTCACCGTCTTTTACTTAAGATGGTCTTGAACATTACCCCGAGTATCCTTTTATTGAAGCTTTCTCATTTTCTCTAATCATCAGACATTGATACTTTTTCTTCATAAGACTCTTCTCCTTGACAACTCTCAGCACCTTATGCAGTTTAGAGGATAGAGTCTTAGTATGCCTCCTTTGTGGGGTTATAGCTTAGTACAATTGCCCCTAGAATAATTGTTTAATATCACCAGTAGAGTTGTTCCTCTTCACCTAGAGATTTTAAACTTATATGAATAGGAACCTCAGTATCAAGTTTGGTGATTGCTAATGATTATGGCAGACTCGAGTGAGTTTAACATTTCTCCTCCTCGACTTCTAATTAGTTTTCCTCCGGAAAACTTGATCAAAAGTTTCAAGCGGTGGTCACATTCACAGGAATGATTAAAACTTTCTGTCAGTGATGGTTCTTTTCATGATTGGCACCTCAGAATGACCCAATCTTTCTAATAGAAAGGCTCTCTTTCGAGGAACTTTAGAGTGGTCATTCTAATTGTCCTCCTCCATTGCATGCGTAGAATATTCAATTGCTTTAGGTAGAGGATTATTTGTAGTAGTAATGGTTGGGAAGTTACACTACCAAATTGGATGGTAGTTCCAATATCTCCAGTATTGATTACAGCATTAACCAGACGAGTATTGGCTCCGTGACCTTGCTGCATGATGAATGATGTGTTCTGAAGATCCATCGATATAGATAATAAACATATTAGTCATAAGGACATAATTGACTTAAATTTAGTTTCATTAATAATCGATTTTCTTTTTTTTTAAAAAAATCAATTTTTATTATACTCCACTATTACTATAGCTTAAATTCAACTACCCAAAGATGGAAAGAGAAACATATTCTCAGCGTAGTCGCCAGAAATCTGTGGGCTTCAAAATTCGCCACCGACTTCGCGCAAATGATGAGAGTATGATTTTATGTGTCAGTGTAATTTTCAGAAGGCGGATGGAATAGTAGATAAGACACTACCTAGAGATTTCACCCTCATTTTGTGAGGACTTTGATGATTCGGGTTTCTTATAGCACACCTATAGTTAATTACCCCTCCTAATAGAGAGAGAGAACTTTCGATTAAGGCTAGTCATTAAATCGCTAAATGTGTAGTGTATAGTAACAATATGTGGAGTTTTGGAATTTAGAGTCTATGAAATTCATCATTTTAACTTAAAGCGGATGGTTGGGGAATGATGATGTGCCCGATCTAGATCATGGTTCGTTATCCGGCTATGGTCCCTAGTCCACTCGGTCGAGGAGATCGACCAACCCAAGGATCCTATTAGCAACACGTGATTTATGTCGTCAAGTAATCCATGACGGGTGTTGTTTTCTAAGGAGATCTTAAGTACTTAGTTGATAAATGGTTTTTGCCTATGTATACCCCATGATTCACAACTCAAATGGCAGAATCATTGGGGAGTATATGGGTTACGATTGTGATTATAATATAATGGTTCCATTTGGCGGCAACCCGTCAAAGAACTTTGATCGTAGCGCATCATATGTGCTTCTAAACAGGTTAGAGGACATGGGTCACATTCTTACTGGCGTGAGATTGATTGAGAGTGAACATAGTAGAATACTTGATTTGACATTGACTCCTTTGTGAGCTAGAGTTTTTTAAATTTATCAGCTTCAATAAACTATTGCAGAAGGTAGATTGAATAGAGTTTGCTTTAAGCTTTTAAAGATTAAATTTCATTTGAGCTTAGATTGATACTTGATTTAAGTTAACTTGATTTGAAATTAGAATCATATTTTTGATGGAAGTATCCCCTCGCTAAAATCACCATTCAACACATCATCGGGTAGATTGATATTTTGATCCATCGATTTTATTAGTTTAATAATAGGAACATCTACTTGTCACATGATATAATTAGCTTCGATATTTCAATAAGCTAAAATTCTTATGATAATTGAATTTTTAGTTTTTTTGTTAACCGGACCTAGTCAGGCCAATCGGGAGGCAACCCATTCTCGGTGAATCTAAACATTTAGCATAATGTCGGGGCCCATGCGGGTGAATTTAAAAATGCCTTAATTAACGTCTTCTGTTAGCTTGTACGATGTGTTGCGAATCCGGTAGCATAGAAGGAGTTGTAAATTGATCTAATATCTTATTAGATCTTTTGGCTTAATATTGAATTACTTTATTTTATCCCAAGTTAATTAGTATTTGAATATTCAATAGACTCTCTCTTATGATAATTTTCAAATTTATCACCAACTATACTCAATTTCTTCTTGATCTAATTCGAGTATTTAATAGGGCGACAAATATATTTCAAACATTTTCTAAGGATTCATCGCATGCTTATTAGCAATCATTCGATCTCATGAAAAATCTTTGATGAATTTTTAAATTTTCTTCAATTTATTTGAGCATATTTGAAGAGTACATCTTCATTCCAAGAGGCTCTCTTATGCTCTGATTTGATGTTCAATCAAGATTCCTACTTCTTTCGATATCATCTAATTTTCAATTGTTCAATTAGTCTTATGATCGCTTGTTTGTGAATTTAATACTTGGAGTATTCAATAAAAGCTTTATTCACATAAACAAATATCAAGTCCAATATCCCTAACTCCTCATTAGGCTTCATATTTTGAGGATAAGACTTTAAATTTATTATATGTCTCTTATAAGTTTGATATCGCTCTCCAAGTTTCAACTAAAGCTTATTTAGTTTTGTAAAGTTTGATGAAAAGAGAACCCATTTTACCGTTTCAATTTAAACCAGTGAGGATTACAATTAAAGTTTTTGAGTTTAGTATCATCCATCAAACCCCATCCTCACACTTGATTATTAAATTTAGATAAAGATGGGTGGGGAAACTATATTACATGATTTTATTTATAGCTATCTACACACATAGCCAACTACCATCTTTCTTTGGGGTAAGAAGAGCCTAGCATGGAGATAAACTTTCCGATAAACACTTTTGATAATAAATCATCAACTTATCATTTTAGCTGCATGTTCATTTGGGTTCATACGATAATGTGGCAAATTTGGGAGTGATGATCCAGAATTCATGGCATGTTGGATACTTCTTAATGGAGGAAGCTCACTAGGAAGTTCTTCAGGACAAATATCTTGATATTCCAATAAAAGTTCACGTACTTCAGATGAGAATGATTTAACAAAAGGTTGATTTTCATAGGTTAGGACAACTAATGCAAAAATGATATTCCCATTAATCTCTTGTTGAAATTGATGTTTATTAATAATATGTAGGGATTTCTTTTTTATGGGTGGAGAAGAATTTGGGGTTGAAGTGGAGTGACCTCTTTAGGCATAGCTGGGTTTAAGACAATTCTCTTACCTTGAAAATTAAATGCATATGTATTAGATTGCCCATAATTTGTGACATCCATATCAAAAAACCAAGGTCTACCTAAAAGTATATGAGCAACATCCATCGAAAGAACATCACACTAAATTTTATCACTATATTCTCCTAATTGAATGGGTACAAGACAACGTTGAGATATAGAGATAGAGGTCTTATCTACCCAAGCAACCTTATAAAGCTATGGGTGGGTCTCTAGTGTGAGCTTCATGCTAAGCGGAGGTACAATAACATTCATGCAACTTCCACTATCAATGATTAACTTATACATCTTTTCACCACTCTTAAAATAAGTGTGGAAAATTGATGTTAATCAATATTAGCGTGGGGTTGCTTGCTAACACTCATAACTATATGAGACTCATTTTTATACGCATCACTAGCTTCTTCACAAGGGTCAACAATTTGATTATCATTATTTTTATTTTGTTGATCCTCATTTTATAATCTAAGTGTAAGTTTTTGGCGGACAAGTACTTACATAGTGACTAATTTTACCACATATAAAACAAGTAATGCTAAGTCTTAGAGCCGATGTTTCCACTAAAGCTTTTCCTTTTTATTTCACTAGTCCTTTAGGAACTACTAAAGTAGGAGGGTTAACAATTGAGAGTTGTTTGTAGATGAAGTTGTGAATCGCATAAGGTTGTGATCTAAGATATTGTTCAATTTGAGTTCGAAATGCATCCTCAAGAGAATAAATTTCTCGAGTTATCATTTCATTATTACGAATATCAATTCGCATCTAAATCTAGAGATTGTTGCGGTGATCCTCTCTAACATCACAATGGGTCATCAATTCATCAAAGTCATATACTCAACAAGTTAAAGATCCTTATTTAAGCGTAGTCATTTCATCCATAAGTTGATCATGAAAATTTAATGGTTTTTTCTTTAAAATTTCTTTCATCTCATCCCAAGAAGCAATAGTTGGTTGTCCTTCATTGATATTTTTGTGAGATTAACCCAATAAGTCTTAGCATGACTAGTTAGTTTCATGCTTGCAAAATGAACTTGTCTTTCTTCGACATGGGCATCCAATCAAAATATTGGTCCATGTCTACTAACCAATCTAAGAAAATTTTAGGATCAAGTCGACCATCAAAAGTAGGTGGATCAATTTTAACCCTACGAACATCATCATCAAGTTCTTTAAGTGTTGTGCGATTAGATAATGGCTCTTCGTAATGTCGAGGATAATGCTCATAAGGAGTTCGATGAGCATAACCTTCATCTCATCTTAATTGTCTTCCTATTCGATGAGGTGGGTGAGGAAGTACCTCATCAAACTCAGGATATTCATTAAAGTTGTTCCTAGGTGATAACGGGGTCTAATAGGAGAATGTGGATGAGGTGGGAGAGGAAGAGGAATGGGATCAACATGATGACCTTCTCTCTCTTCAAATTGGTGTTCTAGGATTGGGTTAGTTTTTGATGAATGTGTTGTAAGCCTACCAACTTTTTGTTCTAAGGCTTCAAATCTTTTTTGGAATTCATTAAAGGATTTGTTGGTGCATAAGGGTAAGTTTTTCTATTTTTCTAGTAAAATTTATAGGAATCATGTTTTCATCTAAAGATTGATCTTGATATTTAAGACCACTCGAGTTGACATGATGATATTCTTTTAAAATATTAATATAAGCAAATACTTAATTAATTTTTTTTAAAAAATACAATGTAATGAAATCAAAGACACGATTAAAAGTAAATAAATGCTCTAATTAGATAAAATTTTATATGATTTTTTTTTAACAATGAATTGCAAGATTACTCTAATGCAAAAATAAAACTCAATACTAAACAAGCTTAATCTTATAAGTGCTTTTAACCTCTTTTCTCTTTGATTTAATGTCTTACCTTTATATTCATTATATGTTTTTTTCTTTTCCCCTTTTTTATTCTTTTAATTTGAATTTAGCTTTAGATTTCTTTGTTTAGTGCTCTTAAGCCAATTTTTTTTATTTTGTTCTAAGTCCAAAGATTTGATGAAATTTCGGTAGCATTTCGGCTAAGGGAGCGACATCTAGCAATTTTCTTGGCTTTCGGCATATTGAGTTGAGTGATGTCTTCGACACCACATGTCTTCCCCCATTCATACATGGGATTATGGATCTTCTACAAGAGAGACACAAGCACATATATATACATCACATTCATTTTAGACTTATTTTCTGGCGTTTACAATGATCAAAGGACAGAGGGAGATGTCGAAAACCAAACCCACTTGATAATGAGGTGGATTCAAAGGGATTGTAGAGTTCAGGAAAGGAGAATTTCAAATTTTGGCAAAGGAGATTATAGATTTTGACAAAGGAAAATTTCAGATTTTGGCAAAGGAGAATTTCAGATTTTGGCAAAGGGAAATTCATAAGGAGACTTTAATAGGAACTTTGGCTAGGAAAATTTTGGTTGGAGGAGTTTGGTAGAAGAGAATTTTCAATAAGGAGGAACTTTGGCTAGGGGAAATTTCGATTGGAGGAGTTTTGGTGGAAGAAGAGGAAGAAGAGTGGAAGAAGTGGAAGAAAGCTTACGGGTTATTGCAATTTTTCCGATTGGAAGGGAGAAAAGGAGGGGAAGGCTCAGTTCGGTTTCCTTGCGGTTGTGAATCAAAGGAAGGAGGGCCCAAGGTGAGTGCGAGGTTTCGTGGCTTGTTGTTGAGAAGAAGAAGAAGAAGAGAAAAAGAGGGAACAGTTTGCGTTGAAAGGCGTTGAGAACAATTATTGTTAGAAAAGAGTGTATTGAAGAGGGAGAGCAGCGAATGAAACTCTGTTTGAATGAATGAGAGATTAGGGATCGTGCATGAAGAGGAGGCCGATTTTAGGGATTTAAGTTAGTTAGGATTAGATTAGGATTTTAAATATTTTTTTTATTGCTTAATCAACTTTAATATGAACTTTATTCTGACCTCAATATAGGGTTGATATATATATGTTGATTCAAGGGATGTTCCAAATCGCGGTCCGTTTTTGTCGGAGACCGTTTGGTTCAAGTCAGCGTCAAATTGGGTCAATTTCAGCTCAAAATGCGTGTTATCATTTACGACAGCTCGATTTTCACACAGACTTGTCCGAATTAAGCGTGGATAGTCTCATTTGGTAGTTTTCAACATTTCGAAGCTAATGACACAATCAATTTATGAATGGAGGTTGTTTGGACATCGTCGCAGCTTCCTGACTTTGATATGCGCATTAGCACATTGATAGCTCGCTCGTTTGATGGGTTGATCTTTAGATTATGTAATATTTATATTTTGACCAATTTTAATGTTCTGAACATGATGGTGAAGTCTGTTCATCGATCGGAGGGAGGGGGGACTTCTATTTCATTCCATTTGTTGGAGTGCTTGAAAGAGAAGGGATAATTTTTTAGTGGGCTTTCAATTTTACTAAGGTAAATCTTATAAGTGCTTTTAACCTCTTTTCTCTTTGATTTAATGTATTACCTTTATATTCATTATATGTTCTTTTCTTTTCCCCTTTTTTTTATTCTTTTAATTTGAATTTAGCTTTAGATTTCTTTGTTTAGTGCTCTTAAGCCAATTTTTTTTATTTTGTTCTAAGTCCAAAGATTTGACAAAATTTCGGTAGCATTCTGAAATTGACATCTAGCAATTTTCTTGGTTTTAGATGCATGAATGAGTGATGTCTTGTGTGCATTTTCACTTTTTGATGCTATGGGGCATTAGCGGGATCATGGAACCTACAAAAAGAGACACAATCACATATATATATACTTTCACATTCACATCACACATATTTAGACTTATTTTTCTGCGCGTTTGCAATGATCGACAAGGGGACAGAGAGGGAGATGCCGAAAACCAAGAGAGAAGAACGATGACTGTTCCTCTCGACTACTGGTAAAAGAAAATTGGAAGGGTAATTCATGACTATGCGGATTAGAGGAGGAAGCGAGATATCTGAGGAACCCGATGAAGAGTTGCCTCTCTACCTCCAAGAAAGGAAGCTAAGGGTGGATTAAAGATTAGAGTTCAGGAAAGGAGAATTTCATATTTTGGCAAAGGAGATTGTAGATTTAAGAAAGAGGAAAGAGAATTTCAGATTTTGGCAAAAGGAAATTCAGTTAAGGAGACTTACCAGAGGAACTTTGGCTAGGGAAAATTATGGTTGGAGGAGTTTTGGTGGAAGAAGAGGGATTTTCAGCCAAGGAGGAACTTTATCTAAGGGAAATTTTAGTTGGAGGAGTTTTGGTGGAAGAAGAAAGCTCTGTTGTTACAATCGATCGAAGGAGAAAAGGAGGAAAGTTGTTTCCTGATTGTGAATCGAAGGAAGGAGTCAAGGTGAGTCAGGATTGTAACTGTTGTTGAGAAGAAGAAGAAGAAAAAGAGGAACGACTGATGAAGAGACAGACAGTGGGAATGGTTATTGGGAGCGTCGAGCGTGAAGAGGAGAGCCGAAAAAGCTCTCGTTGTAGAAATTGAATGAGATTAGGGATCGTCGTAAGAGGAGGCCGATTTTGATTTAGGTTAGATTAGGGTAAATTAGCTTTTAAATATTTTTTTATAATCGACTTTAATATGAACTTTATTGACCTCAATATAGGGTTGATATATATTTTGATTCAAGGTTATTCTGATGTTCCAAATATAATGGCGCGGTCCATTTTGCAATCGGAGGCCGTTTGGTTCAAGTCAACGTCAAATTGGGCCAATTTCAGCTCAAAATGCACGTTATCATTTACGACCGCTTGATTTTAATGCACTTGTCCAATTGAGTCGATAGTCTCATTTGATAGTTTTTGATGTTTTAAAGCTAATGACACAATCAATTCCACGAATGGAGGTCGTTCGGATATCGTCGCAGCTTCCCGACTCTGATATCGCATTAGCACATTTGCTTCCTTATTTGATCGGTTGATCTTTAGATTATATAATATTTATATTTTGACCAATTTCAATGTTCTGAATAGGATGGCGAAGTCGTCGATCGGAGGTCATTCGGACTGATTTCACCTAATAAGCATCTCAGCTCTGATTTGTGCTCTAAAGCATCTGAAGTCAATCGAATTCACCTAATAAGCTCGATTAGTAGCATATGTGAAGGTCAACAATTTTTCAAAAATTAATTAATTATACTTATTAGCAATCATTCAATCTCATTGAAGATCTCTTGTGAATTATTTGATTTTCTCTAATTCATTTGAAGTGAATTATGATTTGAAAACTACATTCCAATTCCAAGAATATCTTATGTCCTCTCATTGGATATTCAATCAGATCATCTTCTAAATTGATTGAAATGAGATATTGAAGTGCTAAATTTATATTTATTGCTAAAATAATCAGTTCACTTCAACTTCATAAATCTGTTTGAGTTCGATCCATTTTTTTATTTGAAATATAATATTTAAATTCATTGATAGCTCGCTCGTTTGATCGGTTGATCTTTAGATTATGTAATATTTATATTTTGACCAATTTCAATGTTCTGAACATGATGGCGTCTTTTTCGTCGAGGTCATTGAGATTTCGGTGTTTGGCGCATCTCAACTCTGATTTGTGCTCTAAAGCATCTGAAGTCGATCGAATTCACCTAATAAGCTTGATTCGGCTTGTGTAGCATATGTGAAGGTCAACAATTTTTCAAAAATTAATTAATTATACTTATTAGCAATCATTCTATCTCATTGAAGATCTCTTGTGAATTCTTTGATTTTCTCTAATTCATTTGGAGTGAATTATGATTTGAAAACTACATTCCAATTCCAAGAATATCTTATGTGCTCTCATTGGATATTCAATCAAATCATCTTCTAAATTGATTGAAATGAGATATTGAAGTGTTAAATTTATATTTATTGCTAAAATATTCAGTTCACTTCAACTTCATAAATCTGTTTGAGTTCGATCCATTTTTTTATTTGAAATATAATATTTAAATTCATTTCAAATTTATTCTCATTATAATTCAAAATTCAATTTGATAATAATTTTATTTTAGCGAGTTTAGGTAGCGCTATTTTTTTAGTTTGAATTTTATTTGCAAGTATGAATTTTAGATAAAATTTTGATAGCATTTTAGCGTCATCCCCGCATAAGTGGCTACATCGAAACTATTTTGGCCTATCCGTCACGCCTTAATGAGCGTACCAGTTGGTGTTTTGAAGCACCTCGGCCAAATTTCAATCATGTTACATACGATGAGCCTTCATCATCTTCAATCTATCCATCACGCTCGATGATCTACAATCTTTACGATATTTAGCTTCTGATGGCCTGATAAGCGGGAAGAGGTATCTCGGTTTTTCTACTACGATTTTTTTTTGGTTCTTGACTTGTTTTGGGCTTAAAGTGACAAATGACGGATGAGGGAGGGAGAGAGAAAGAAAGAAGGAGAGCATTTGGGATCGTTCGTGTGAGAGAATCGTATGAGAGTGGCAACCAAAATAGGGATTATCTATCAGAAGAACGAATGAGACGGAAGAAGGGTTTTGGTGTGCGAAGAGGAAGTCGCAGGGAAGGAGAAGAGACACGACATACCAAATGAACTAACGAAGGCTTTTGATGGAGCGTGCATCTGGTTCCTTACTGCTTAAAGGAGATGGAGAGAGCGAAGGAAAATATATTACGTCCGTCGCTAACTACGTCACGGACTCAATCTGTCACACGGTCGCGGCAAAAATATGTAAGACGGAAATGATGCTATTTTTTTCGCTTTAGCGCGCCCCGACTGAGGAATGAGTATATCTGTGGAGAAATTTAAAATATCTTCATTTAGGCGATGCGTATTTTTTTATTCTGGTGAGAGCATTCTGAAAGAGCTATGAAGAAGGAGAATGAATCGGAAATGGAGGCGTTGAGGAAATAGGCGATGATGTCGTAAATAAAATGGATCGGTAATCTTTTAAGGAGTTGTAATCCTTCAGTATTCATATTTATTTTTCATGATTTTTTTGGAGAAAACATATTCAATGTAATCCTTCAGGAGAAAATTGGTGGCTGTTTGATTAATTTTTTAGTGCTTATTTACATATGTACTCTCTGTAGTGTCTTTCGAGTATAGACGATTTTTTTCCAGTTTTGTTTCACTTTCTATAGCCTGGTTGTTCAAATCATGGTAACTAAATCCCAATCGAAGCAATGAGGTGGCTGTTCTGACGGATTTTAGGAGATTTCTGGCACCTCTCTCCTCTGTACCTCTCTCACCTCTGTATCTGCTCATACTTTATACCCTCTAGACCTCTATACCTTCTATACCTCACATGCCTTGTCAGCTATACCTCGTACCTCTTGCCCTATACCTTCACGTACCCTATACCCTCGTACTCTACCTCTGCCCTCAGGTTCTGGTGGTGGTATTGAATGATTTTTTGGATTTTTTTTGTTATACTCTCTGGACTAAGCGTACCCTCTATGCTCTCTGTACTCTGTTTCATCTGTACTCTATTATCTGAACTATGCGGACTCTATTTTCGCAGATGAATGGTGAATGAGCAATGATGATGAAGTTGTTTTATCTAATGACCCAAATTTGTATCTGAAACACGGTTGTGCATAATGAAGCAAGCTTATACCTTTATCTTGTGATTATGCACATCAGCCTTCGTGTTAGAAAAGACCATACAAGTTATTGGCCAAACTCTAAGAAATTGAAATCGAAAGATTTTCTATGTGCAGCAGTCGGAAAAAACACTCCCATATAACAAAATTCAAGAAAAGATACGAGGGTGGTTATCCGTGATGATTCGATTACTGGATTTGGAGGGGAATTGGTTAAAAATATATAGAGAGCCATAATCATTCAGCAAAGGCGGTGATACATCTTCTCGGATACAGATGCATTCTTGATGAAAAGGCATCGGTTTGAAGAGCGATGAGGCGACGGCATTAGTCGTTGCGTTATCTAGCGAGGAAGTTGGTGGGGTAGAGAATATTAGATTCACAAAAGAGATGCTTTCAATTTCATCCGAAGAAGCGAAGGTCACGGATTGCAAGTGGTGATAGCAATGAATTATCTTTGTTGAAAAAGACAAGCGGCGGGCGAGATGTTTGCATGGGATGTTCGGGTTGATGCGTCGATTGCTTGGTGAGTTTTTTTGGAGCAATGGTATGTCTAGGGTTGAATTTGATTGTTTTGGGGATGTGATAATTTTGATACTATCGGCTCAATAAATATAATCTTATGCGTACCCCTCGTTGGAGTGAATCATCATTGGCAAAGCGTCTTATTTGAGTAGCCTTTTGTCGGAAGAGACCATCGAGTCATTCACATGGTTATTCGGACATTTCTTGGTTGATGGGTGGCGAGGCATCCTATAACGATATTCTTGATCAAGATCGGCTATCTATCGAGAATGTACTACCGCATCAGCGTCATAGGTTGTGCCAATGGCATATCTCAAAGAAAGCCCCTCAAGGTCCATTGCTTTAGTAGTAACAAGAGAGTTCAAGGGCTATTCTATGCATGCATGAGCAAATGTGACCTGAGGATGAGTTTGAGGATGCTTGTCCCATGCTAGAGGAGGGCAATTTGCATGATCATGCTTGGCTATCTGAACTTTACAAAATTAGCCAGAAATGGTCCACCGCATTCAACAAAGATAAATTTTGTATGGGCATCTTGTCAACTCAGCGTAGTAAGGCCACAAATAGCGTGTGTCATGGTATTTCGAAGCCAACAAGTTTGCTGACAGATTGTTTCTTGGGATTGGAGAAGGTGATGGAAACATGGCGAAATGAACATGATGAAGACTTCAAGTGTATCCAGTCGAATTGTTCCTGTTGTTAGGAGTAGTCTTAAGCAAGGCTTTGTTTTATCTGAGGAAGCTTTACTCTATGTTTGAAGAAGAATTTATGGAGTTGGGGATTATCATTCTGCGTAAGATGATAGGCCCATGGAGTACTTGGTGAGGAACTTAGAGAAGAAGAATGCATCAAAACACGGATTGTCCACTTTGATGTGTCTTATGGATATTTCTTGTAGTTTCGAAATTTGAAATGATGGGCATACTTTGTGCACTGCTTGCATTAGAGTTCTTAGCTAGAATGATGTGCTGCGCATTCTGGATAAGTACCTCCTCATGCGGTGGTCTACCAGAGCAAAGAGGGACATCTACGTCAATGGTTCATACTGAAGGTTAGAACATGTGGAAGCGAGATGGGCGGCATTATTTTAGGAACCATATAAGTCGATATGCATATCAAATTAGCTCCAGAATGGGGTAATAAGATTCGAGGATTACATGCTTGCATCTCTTAGCGACTATCGATGAAGTGGACTCCGTAATAAGTGGGAATTCTCCGTTTGTGGTCGATTAAGAGGAAGAAGACGTCCACGTCATCAGCTAAGGACAAGGACAGTTTGAAGGATCCAATCAAGAGGCGTCCAAAGGGTGTTTCCAACGCAAGGCTCAAGGCTTATTGGGAGAAATCCAAAAAATCTACAAGTACTTATCCTACTTGCCTCTGATGTTGCTATTATAGGTTCTGTAAATATTTAATTCATTATATTTTCTTGTCTTAGAAATAAAAGTGAAGTCGAGTCTTTGTAGAGAGCGGGATCGTCCGGTTGCGACTCACTCTCTGTTATGCCCCAGTGCTTTTCACAGGTAAGCCTAGAATATTTCACATTGACGCCATCAAACATTCATCCATTACTAAGATGTTGTACCATTACTACGATGTTGTACCACAGGAATTCAGTTCGACCTCATCAATCAATCAACATGCTGAAGGGTACACTAAGCTGATGATGGATATTATTACAAGACGGCATTTTGATGCATGATATTATCCAAGAAGGCATTTTTTTAATTTCATTTTGCTTGTTTTAGTTATAATGCTTGTATTTTTTTTCTGTTCATTTCATAACTTTAGTAAAGTCTTCTTTTTCTTTTTAATCTTACCATTTTTTGTGGCTGTACAATTTTTTCCTTAATGTCTTCTCAATTTTTTGTTGTTTTTTAGTCTTATTTGGTGAAGAATTGTTTAACTCTATAGGATGAGGTCTAATATTTGATTGTTTTGTAGGTCTTGTTGTTCATGCCTCCTTTTTCTTCTAGAATGATTTTTATGGTTGCTTTGTTCTCTTAAATTGGTATTATTTTCTTAAAGTTAAATAACAAACCTATATGTCATTTTTTCTTGAAGGATGTGTCCAAATTTGTGTTATTAGATGAAATAAGTCATGATCTCCAAAAAAAAAAAAGAGAGAAAAAAATTGAGATTGTTCCAAGTTAATTTATGAATCTTAGCTGTTTGGTTCAATCAATCACAATGATTTAGATTTAATCAATCGCAATGATTTATGATCTTCTTTAAACCACTTCCTTTTATTTATTTTTGCGAGTTTAATGAGAAGGTGCTATCATCTTCCAACTATATTCTTAGACAAGCTCTCAAGGTTGTGCTTATATCTCTACATTTGTTTTTTATGTTTGCATATTGGTAGATTCTAAATTATTTTAATCCCTTCTTATTAGTTAAAGTATCTACATTGTAATGATTGACTTTTGGGAGATATGTTGCTTGAGCGATCAAATTCTCATGTAATGACTAGATATGTTGCTTGAGCATCAAATTCTCATGCGGTTTAGGGTCTTTCCCTTTACTATCTAATTCCTCATGCTCTCTGGTGTTTTTTTCTTCCATTGAGTTCTGTTTCCAAAATGCTATCATTCAAAACTAACCTTTTCAGCTTTTTTTATGTGTGAGACTAAATTTTAGGAATTTCTATGCTTCTTGGAAAGGAGCATTTACATGCATGTCACACAATTCTCATTCATTTACATATCCAACTCTAAAATATTAATATTTATATAAATAACACTTAAATCTTTAATATTACATTAAAATATCATCATCATTATATTTTTAAAATAAAATACATTATTTTATACATGAAAAAATTCTATATTTATAATTATCAAATTTTAGATGTCATTATGTAAGTATATAAGAATTGTATTGTATGTATGTAATATTTAGATAGAATTGAACTTAGATTTTTTTTTTTAAACATATTTTTCTTGATGAATTTATTTCTATGCTTTCGGGATAAGCGAAGCATCCAAATAGATGCATTTCATCCAAATAGAAATTCATTAAACCATAAAATTAATAAATATTTATTAAAACATTTCTTATGGTTGGATCGGTTTATCCCTATTTTTGCAATTTTATTTATTTTTTAAGAGATTTACATACTTAACACATAATTCTTATTTATTTATATATCTAACACCTAAATTTTAATTTTTTACATATATAATATTTACTATCATCAATCGACTTTTTAAAATAAAATATAATATTTTTAAATATAATAAAGTATTGGATAAATAAATCTTTAATTTGCATAAAATTGTCTATATAAATTTTCTTTTTTTTTTGACAAAAAAAAACATAATGAATTTTGTTGTAATTAGTGGTATTTTAATTATGGATTTACATTACTTGTATATGATATGCGTGGAGCATCTTCTTTTCTTTTTAATCTTACCATTTTTTTTGTTTTAAAATAATCAATAAACAAAAATACTATATATATACTTTATGTTACAATGTATATTAAGTAAACAAAAATAGAGAAATTAAGTAATATCAATTGTATTTTTTGGACTATTTGGCATCAGTTGTATTTTATTTATTCTATTTATTATTATTATTTTGTTTTATTTATGTTTTGATTTGAAAAAAATATATTTTATAGTGATAATTATTTTTAAAAATATTAAAAAAAATATAGAATGCAGGAGAAGAAGTGGAAGTGCGAGATGCAGTCTGTGAGAATGCAGTCTGAGATGCAGAATGCAGATGCAGATCTGAAATCTCTAAAATTGTCGAGCGACCACATTGCCCGGTAGGGATTTAGTTACCATGATCACAACAGAGGTACAGTAAAACAAAACACACGAGTACAAATACAATCTCCTAAAATTGATGAACGACCACTTATTGCCGGTTGGGATTTAGTTACCATGATCACGAACAATAGCTGAAAGTGAAAAAAAGCTGGAAAAAATCGTCATACTCAGTCGCCTCAAAATGCAAATGAACATGTCAAGCAGAATGTCGATCTGAAGAAAGATTATCCACATAAAATCACGAAATAATGAATGAATTATCCTACCTGGCGAATGTCTTTGTCTGAAGAACAACTCAAGCATCCAAATTTTATTTAAGTATTTTTTGAGGCCAAAAAAATCGCATAAACATTCTAAATCTATTCATTTTTTGTCCAGTCATTGAGCCAAGTTAATAGTGGGCTTCAGCTTTACCTCCATGTATTTGTAAATGAATGCTCTGCGTCGACCTGTTAGGGCGGCCCATTCAATTTCAAGCGGCCATTTCTTGGGTTCTTTGTCAAAATAATGGCGATATCTGAGCAGAATTTAATCACGCAGAAGATGGATAAGGTATTAGTTAGATCCCAGGAGAACCCGAAGAGTGCATACCATTTCGGAGAATGGCTTTATGTGTGGTTTTGGCAATGAGTCATTAAAATGACCAAGCTTGATATTATCGACAAAGTGTCCAGTCTTGATTATGGATAAGCGGGAGTAAAATCGACCGGATGCACTATCTAGTGACATCTTTGGATATACATCTTGCTTTCTTTTAGCAAGCCATATTGCACATAATTTTGCAGGGATGCAAGATAACATCTATAAGTCGCGGACATGAGAATATCAAGAATGAATTGAGCCAAATTTTGGAAGAGTAACTCACCCAATGTAAGCATGAAATGTAAAGGAATGGGACATACAATCACACAGAGTACTTCTATGAGATATGCGACGCGCTCGGCGTGTGCATCGACGGAATCTTGATCCATGTCATCGTCAATCGCCTCATGAAATAATAATATTTTCATGCGAGACGTATCTCCCATTATCGAGCTTGTTGTTTTGTAATTTATTGGCGAAGAAATTAATGAAGTAGTTAGAATGATATAATCGTGTGAAAAGGAGGAAGATGTGTGACTTACTTGTCACGGAATCGAGCACCGATCGATCTATGAGTTGGAGCATCGGCCGCATGCCATCTCGGATGGGAAGTCCGCAGCGTGCCTTGGTACGTAATATAATTATTTAGTGAAATTAATTGGTAAAAAGCTATATCCATTGTCATCTAAAGCTCGAGAATCGAGAACTTCGCTTACACCTGGTGCTCCTCCACGATAGCCTTTGATGGCTCATCGGAGGAAATCATCGCCGACCTGAATTGAGAAAGCAACTGGTCATCTATTGTATCACATTATTCATGAAATTAACGTAATACACGCACGCTCAGTGGGGTGGAGGAGCAAATCAGCGACCACTCTTAGCACATGCGTAGTGGTGAGCGGAGAGAACATAGCTTTCCTCTTCCTCGTCTGGTGCCTTCACCCGGCGTGCAAGGCATGATGAAGGGGATGATAGCGGTTATGCTCTGGGAGCCTCCCCCTTGACTCTGAGCTTCTCGGCAAAAGACTCCACAGGAGGGCTTCCACTATAAAGGTCTCTGAGAAGATACCCGGTGGTCTCCTCAGTAAACTTCCACTGGGGATGGAAGCACTCTTCTATGCAGCAAGGGTACCCTCAATTGATGGCAGTGCATCATGCCATCTCTGTCACTGCGCATGGTGGGATGCCACAACTTCTCAACTCCTCACACATAACTTTATTGCGGATCCTTCTATTGGGGGGTAGTAGCGAGGAGGCAGCTAGACACTGCTTGGTTGGGGAATATCTAGGAGAGATATGGAAATCATAGAGCGGCAATATGGACAGCGGATGGGCGTCGAGCTCTGCTAGGGAAGTTTCATGGGGATGAGAGGATGATTCAATGAGCCAGGTCTCCTCTTCTGATAAGTCCTCGAGTGTAAGTCGGACCTGTGTTAAGCCAAAGATAGATATGGCAAAAACATAGGTAAATGCATTCTTCACAAAATGAATGAACATAACTAATGTCAGTACACGGTCTCCTCCCAAATCATCGAAGGCAACGTCTGCAAACTTTATTTTAGGCCAACGCAACATCATTGGTACATGACGAAAATGGTGGCCTAATGCTAATAATGTGCTCAGTCGCCCAGATCTACAACAAAAAATTTATATAGGTTAACTTGCTCACATCAAGTAAAACATGTGGTCGATACCATAAGAAGAGGGACAAAGCCACTCATGTAGCCGGCGCTGTAACGTATCTTTCTTGTAATGCCATTGAATTGTGACACTAAGAAGGCCCAAATGGCTTCAGCCCAATTGTACTCAGCAAATTTTTCAATATTATCGGCGTAGGCAATTAAACTAGAAGCTACTCTATAGTTATGGTATGCAAAGAACAAATTTGAAATAAGAAAATGTATGTACAAGCTCAAATTGTGCCGAAGCTATCAGGTGCTCGAGCTTATTCTTATAATCGGTGAACTATCTTTGACAATGGGGTTTCGCCATAAAACTTTCTCCCCTTTGTTTGGCATCCCCACATCACACTTCATCAGGGGTGAAAGAAATGCACCCAAAAAAAAACTCTTGTCGTCAAAGATAGGATAGAGGTTATGGCAGCGAGTCTTCTGCGTCAGGCAATCGACGAATTGGTTGGTGAAGGCTTCAATATTTCGGTCACTTCACTTGGAAGCGGCGTAATATTATCAAATAATCTTTCGATGGCACTTTCGGCCACGCATCAGACGTTATCCTTTTGCGGGCATAGAACTTCAAAATAAAGTCAAGGTAATCAGAATATTAGCGGCATAATGGATTATGCACCTTAATATCGGGAGTGCAGGAGTGAGGTACGAGTGCAGTGCAGTGCAATTCATTTTCTCCAACACATCCAAGCGGCAAAATCTCAAGAAAGTATAAGAATTCTGAGGAGAGGGTTGAGAGTACATTTGCAAACAAGCATCAAAATTAGCTTCCAAACAACCTCTAAACTACTTCCACGAAAGCGGTAAACATTATCTCAAAACCGGAGAAAAATCAAGAAAAATAGCCCAAAATGGTCTCAATATGAGGATGCAGTGAGGAGCAGTGCAGAGGTATGAGTGCAGTGCAGGAGTGCAGGAGTGCATGATTCATTTTCTCCCACACCACCAAAACACAATTTCCGGTTATTCATAGCAGATTCTATCCATAGTATGCCCTCAAAGCGGAAAAATGGGTGAAAAAATGCAAAATCTCAAGAAAGTATAGAGTGCTGAGGGTGAGGGGTTGGAGAATTTTCAAACAACATCAAAATTAACTTCCAAACAACCTCTAAACTACTTCCAGAGCATAAACATTGTCTCAACCGAATAGAACAATCAAGAAAAATAGCCCAAAATCTCTAATATCGGGAAGTGCAGGAGGAATGCAGTGCAATTCATTTTCTCCATAACACACCCAACAAAACACAACTTCCAGTTATTAATGATTCTAGCCATAGTATGCCCTCCAAGCGAGAAAAAATGGATTGAAAAAATGCAAAATCTCAAGAAAGTATAGAGTCTGAGGTACGAGGGGTTGAAGAGTACATTTGCAAACAAGCATCAAAATTAGCTTTCAAACAACCTTCTACTTCCGGTTAACATTGTCTCAAAACCAGAACAATCAAGAAAAATAGCAAAATTCTCTAATATCGAGAGGTATAGAGAAGTGCAGAGTACAGATGCAGTGCAGTCTGAGAGCTGAGAGTGCAGATGAGGTATAGAATGCAGGTACGAGGTACAAGGAGATTCATTTTCTCCATAGAACACACCCAAAGGCAAAACACAACCGATTATTCATGTCTAGCCATAGTATGCCCTCAGCGGGAAAAATGGGTGAAAAAATGCAAAATCTCAAAGTATAGAGAGATGCTTGTTGGGTTTGGAGGTGCAGGGTCAATCAACAAAAAGCAAAATCATCTCTAATATCGGAGATGCAGGCGTGAGAGGATGCAGTGAGGTAGAGGGTAGTCATATCTTGAAAAAATGCCATAAAAAACCTAAACACTCGATGGATTGTAATGGACAGACAGAAAACCCTAAAATCTTTCAAGTTCAATGCATGTAGAAATACCTCGTGTAACCAACCAGAATACCTCAATTTGAAATTCTAGAAGCCTAAGCCGGTGATCGAGCGATGGAGGTGGGGACTGAGCTCGGGAAATTCTCTTCGTCGAAAACATGCAGTATTACGAAGAATCAAGCGAGCAGATATTTTGTTCCCGAGGTTTAGGCAGGTAAATTGGGTCGTCGTTAGGCTAAACCTGAGAAAATAGCGTCGTTTATCTTACGCGTCATTTTTTGGCGCCATTATTGTGCCATGTGTAATGCGATTAGTCCGCGTAAAGCTACGTGGACTCGACGTAATATTTTCAGGAACGGGTGGCGAGGTTTGGCCGGAAAACAAACCAAGGTCAACATATATACGCGAACATATTGAACAATATAATAGAGAAGTAAAGATTGTGAATACTGGTATCGTACTTCAAGTGGGCGACGACATTGCTCGTATTCATGGTCTTTATGAAGTAAAGTAAGGTGAATTAATAGAATTTGAAGAACGTACCACAATTATTATTTTGAATTTGGAATTAAATAATGTTGTTGCATTAATGGGTGATGGTTTGATTATAAAAGAGGGAAGCTCTATAAAAGCAACAAAAAGAATCACTCAGATCCCTATACTTTTTTGGGTCATATTATAAATGTTCTGGATAAACCTATTGATGGAAGAGGTGAAATTTCATTAATTGAATCTCGGTTAATTGAATCTTCTGCCTCAGATATTATTTTGAGACGTTCAGTAGATGAGCCCCTTCAAACGGGACTTATCCATTGATGGAGAAATTACAATATTATTAGCTTGATGAGTCCTTCAAGTGAAATAATATCATTGCATTGTTAGGGGTATCTTTTAAATTTTGAGTTTTGGTGTACCAAATCTTGGTGTTCCAAAGTATATTCTTGATATAGTGGTTAGTCCAAATTGATGGAAGACTGTGGATTATAGATTTTTATGAAAGAAAAAGTTACTCAATAGGAGATATTCTTGAGCATACCATGATATATATATATATATATATATATATATATATATATATATATATATATGTATATTTTACAAAAAAAAAAAAAAAATTCTTTGCATTATAGACCTTTAGATTCTAATGGGGACATAAGTAAGGACAACTTGGCATGCCTTCTAAAAGTTCAATCATTCTTTTTCAGATTTTGACCTTGATAGTTGCGAGCCATGTGTATGCACACATTTTGTGTAAAAATCAAGACATTAAATTGGCCCAAATGTTTCTTGAGCATTGAGTTTACCTACAACAAAGGAGTGTCATTATCTCAAGATGAATAATGCAATCGACCTTTTTAAATAAACTGTTTTATTAGGTTGCAAACTAATTGACACTTCTGCTAACATTAAAGACGAGATGTTTGAATGTCTCTCATTATTGATAGTTCATTGGAAAATTAAATTATCATACTATTATTAAATCAAAAATATCATTTATTGTTGGAGTTGCAAGTTGATACACATGAACTCATGTAAGAATATTGAGAAGTTGTTCTCATATTTTTAGATTCTTAAAGAATACACTAGAAAAGAAGTTGGTTTGTCAATGTCTTGGCTTTTATCTTAAATTGTGATGGCCATGCTACTCTCTAAATTTCTAGTAATTGTGTGTTTCATTAAGAATAAAGCACAATGAGGTTATATTTCGATTTATTTGAGATTAATTACCAACAACAACAACAACAAGCCTTAATCCCACTAGGTGGTTGATACATGAATCCTTCGTCTCCATTGTGTCCTATTATGTGTCAAATTTTCATTTAATTCAAGTATACTAAGATCATTTTTTATACATCTTAACCAAGTCTTTTAGGTCTACCTCTACCTTTCTTAACATAAGGCAAATCTAATGCATCTACTCTCCATGGTCATCGGACGACGCTTTATGTGGCCAAACCATCTAAGGCGACTCTCTAATCTTATCTACCCGGAGCTACTCAACTTTTTCCCGAACATACTCATTTTGCATTCTATCTCCAAGGGTAAAGCCACTCATCCACACGAGCATCCTCATCTGTAACACTTAACTTAGTCTTATGTTTCTCTTTTGTTGTAACATTGCACCATAAGTCATTGCAAATACCACCATCTTATAAAATTTTTCCTTAAGTTTAAGTTAAGATTACCATCAAAGAAAATTTTTACACCTCATGTTTCTAGCTTAGAATAGCTCTAAGAGATATATATATATATATATACACACACACAACACTCCAACTTAAGGGGGAGTATTAAAGAGTACTAGATTGAAAATAGTATTATAGGAAAGTTTTTCATTCAACATTTAACCTTAAATATGCTTGTATGTATGTTTATTCTTATGATTGAAGTTATTGCCTGCTTTTTTTTGCTTGTTTTTTCCATTATATTTGCCTATGTATAAGCACTCATCTCAACCAATAAGCATAGCAAAATTTTCCCCTCTTCAACTCATAAAAACATCTAGATGAGAAACATCACACAGGTTAATGTTATAAAATTTGAGATAAGTAACATAGTGAGGTACTATTGTGCATTATCATCCCCTTAAACTTGCCTATTCCAAAACAGATGACCAAATTATTCTCACCATCTATTGCTGTTGCCTTCAATCAGTCTTTACCAGTTTTTTTTTTTTTTTTCTTTGATGGGACGCGCCTTCAATGCTAAAGTCATACGTAATGCATTCAATGCTACTGTTGTAAATACATTTCCTTATTTCTTGATTTGTTACATTTTGGCTCATGATTAACTTTACATTCTAACAACTCCACCCTTTTGACTTCCAACCTCATTGTGTTGTAACTTCATCCAATCACGTGATGGATTTAACAAATTTTACCATCTTTCAAATAGTGTTTTCTTCATCAACTACATGATCTTACGCTAAATTGATGCAAGAGCAAGGAAAGGGATATACTTCTATATCTTCGTTTAGGGGTAATATGCAAATTAATTAATGTTGCAATAAAATTTGGGTAATTTGGAAAGAAGGAAATGAAGTTTTATCTCAACGGAGAGATGGAACTGTGGTCCATAGCTGTTCTTATATAGTTATGTATTCTAGTAACTTTTTGGTGTTCTCTTTAATGTTATACGTGAGAAGCTAGTGAATGATAGCATGTGCGTTGATGTATTTAAAACTCCTTTAGGATATATTTCATGCCACATGGTGCAAATAATTGGAGCCTGCAACTTACCTGTTGTAACCATATGCTCTCTCAACTGTTGTAGTTCTTATTTTTAATCTGCAGGGTGGGTTGCTCGTGCTATTATTTCGTCATGAAAACAATTGAAAATTGTAAGAAAAAAAAAGGGTCAGGTTATCCTGATCAAATTCTGGTAAAAATAGGTTTTAAACTTAAAGCTGTTGGATTTAATTTGAGATGATTGCAATATATGAGAAATTAATTAAATTTGATACTGCAATCATCTTAAAATAAATCAAATGGCTTTGAAAGCAATCACAACCAATAATTTTGTATTTAATCATAACTAACAAGTCTTAGTTTGATGGATGGCCTATTTCAATTTTTACTTTTCCAGTTTCAGTTCTGTCAAAATGTTTTAACCACCAATAAAGGAGTGCTCTGTTAGCCTTAACTCAGCTTATGAATCATATTTCCATTCCCCTTCAGCTCTGGTTTCTGTTTTGAAGCTCATTTAATCAAAAGTTGTTTACAGGGAAGAGCATATGATGCCTTCAACCCTTTTATCTGCATAAAGTTGAAAAGTTCAAGTGGCTCTTGATGCTGTGATAAAGATTGCTGAAAGCTCAGTAGGAGTTGGATTAGAAAGGTGACCTTCAGCTTTATCTTCTTATTAACCTAATCATTGGCATTTTTAAGTAACATCATTAGTCATGATTAGTACTCTTTCCATCCAATAAAAGATTTCTAGTTCTTTGCTTCAGTGAAAGTTAATTCTGGCTTTTAATTTATAAAAGAAAAAAAAATGATGATGGTCTTAGCTGTACAAGATACGCTTTACTTTTAATATGAATATTTTTTGTTGTAATTTTTCATCAATTCAATTCATATGTTACACTATTCATCAGTCTGAACTTGCATGACAGTTGTTCTACTCAAGCCATTTATAGTATTGCAGTTAGATCAATCAATCTTATGTTACTCTATTTTGCACTTTTGAGTGTATTTCAGCATCGATTGGCGTCTTTTTAGATCATTCGACATTCATGTGAGCTCGTATTGGCGTGGGTGATCTCTTTGGTAGGTTTATGCATTTATAACGGCGCTCTAATTTTATGAACGGAATTTGGACGTCATCGTAGTTTCCCTTCTCGATTCCGATGCCGACTCGATCGCTTGATCGGTTGATCATTAAATTGTGCAATATTTATATTCAATTTCACTTTATTATGAATCACGGGTCCGAATGGATTCGTCATCGAGGAGATCATTTGGGGAATGGTTTGATAGGATGATTACATTCCTTGTTGGATGATTTTTGCTATTACACAGAAATGCGTCTGATTTGTCGACTCAATGTGGGCTCGAAATTCGGACCTGACAATTTGTTGAATTGAAGAGAGTGTGATTGAATATCGGTGTAATTTTTTAGAAGGATGGAATAGTGATAGAACCTTGCAGATTTACCTCGTTTTGGTGAGGACTTTAGATGCAGTTCGGGTTTCATATGTCATAAGATATTAATTACCTCTCTCGATAAGTGAGAACTTTCGATTAATAGTCATTGATTTTAAATGCATAGCGTATAGAAGCATCATATGAAGTTTCAGAATTTAGATTATGAAATTCATCATTTAAGCTTAAACCAGATGGTTGGGGGAATGATGACGTCAATATTTAAGCTTAAACCGGATGGCTAGTCAATATATATATATCAATTTAAGATAATTCTAATGTCGATACAATATGATGTTTCTTCGATTGTTTGGTTGATGCGCATCAAATTGGGTCCATTTCAGCTCAAAATGTGCGTCACCACTTTCGACAGCTCGATGTTCGTGCAAACTAATCCGAATTGAGTGTGAACAATCTTACTTGATGGATTTCGACGTTTCGAAGCCAATGTCACGATCAATTTTACAAACGGAGGTCATTTAATCTTCTTGCCTCACTTCGATATGCGTGCATGCGTTGGCGCTGATAAGGTTGATTATCAAGTCATGCAATATTTATATTATGACCCTTTTGATGTTGAATGCGATGGAGAAGTTCGTTCATCGATGAGGTCATTTGAGTTAATTTTGGTGGCGTCAGGCGTTGACTCGATTTGTGCATTGTCATTTCAAATCATTCGACATTTGCACAGACTCGTCTGAATTGAGCATGGACAGTCTCATTTGATAGATTTTGACATTTTGAAGCTAATGGCATGATCAATTTTTGTGAACGGAGATCGTTTGACTTGTGTCGGTGCCCCCTAACTTCGATATGCGTGCAAACATATTGACGACTCGAGCTCTCGGTCAGTTGATCATTAAGTTATGCAATATTTATATCCTGACTAATTTCAACATTCTGAATGTGACGGTGAAGTTCGTTCGTCGATCGGAGGTCATTTTGACCATTTTCAAAGATGTCCAGTGTTTGTAATCACTAAGCTGGTTCTGGTTTGAGATTGAGCATCGTCATTGGCGAGTGGGCTCTTTCACTGCCTTTCTTACGGCTTATTAAGTGAGGAGGCGTCAACAACTTATATTTGGGCTTGTTGAATTGACCTTTAGAACTACTTGAGTCTTGACTTAAAGCTATGATGGGTTAGTGATTTTTGTCATCGATTAACGGGGCTCTTTCACTTGACCTTTTTGTTTGATTGAATGAGAGAGCGTCAACTTCGGTCATTTGTGGGCTTGTTGAGTTTGACCTTTAGAACCATTGTGTCCTACTTTAGGATGTAGAGGTTGATATTTCTCCAACTTAATTGATTGAAGCTTCCGAAATCGGAGTTCTTTTGACTTGATCTCTAGAATTTGACAAATCTGAGAGATAAATTTCTTGACATTTAGGGTTGTCCTTTCATGTATAGAAATAGATTCATTTTGTTCCTGCAAAACTCTGCAACTTAACAGTAACAATTATGGATATATCCAGGGATTTCGGCGTAAAGCTCGATATCAACTAGAATAAGAATATATTTGAGGATCTTGTCTTATGGCATGATGTCAACTCAAATAAACTTAATATAAACTAAAAAAATGCCCCCTGTCTTGCAAGGGGAATTCTAAAATACATTTAGGAGAATTTTCAAAATAAAAATATACAAATACATATATATTGATATACTCTAAAAGGGTTTTAACATACAACATTGATTTCATCTATATAAAATCTAAAATGCCCCTATTTGGAAATTTTCATGAAAAGTTCTTCATGGGTATATTTATTTAGGGATCACCGAAGCGATGTCTAAATAGATGTGGTCTATATCTGTGGTGGTGGCATATCTTTCACCTTTTAGATCGATGAGTTGGTATGCCCCTCCTTGGTATATTTTTTCAATGACAAAGGGGCTTCCCAATTAGGCTCAAATTTTTCACCAAATTTTTGATTGGGGATAATTGGTCTTCTCGGCCAGATGAAATCTCCTTTTGAAATGTTTGAGGTACGTGGTCAAAGCCACGGACATCTTTACTTGATAAACCTCAGATTTTGATGAGCTTGTAATCTAATTTCATCAAGCGTCGAGTTCCTCCATTCGGAGCATTTTGATCTTGATTAGATTATTGGATGGCTACTCAAAGTGAAGGCAACTCAACTTCAAGCAGAAGAACTGTTTCATTTCTAAATACCAATGAATAGGGAGTGGCTTTAGTCGACGTCTTGTAGGTAATTTGATATGCCTATAGAGCCTCTACTAGCTTGGTATGTCATTCTTTCTTATTTTTAGTGAGAATCTTCTTGAGCAGTTTGACTAATGTCTTATTGAAGGCCTCCACTAAACTATTTGCTCTTGGATTATATATTGAAGAGTATCATCAATCAATTTTATGTTGATCGATGAATCTATAAATCTTTGCACTTTTGAAAAGTGTCATTATCAAAATTATTTGTGGCACTCCAAATCTATAGACCACATTATGCGAAGAAGTTAATCATTCGATCGGCGGTAACTTCTTTAAATGGGTAGCATTCCCTTAGAGAAATAATCGGTCATTAGGATGAAGCGGTGTCCATCTGATGATGGTGGATCAATTTGTCCAATTATATCTATACCCCAACATTTGAATGGCCAGGATGTTATTGTCGGGTGTAATGGATTTGGAGGTTGATGGATGAGATTCTCATGTACTTGACACTCATGACACTTCTTAGCATGATTCATACAGTCTCTCACCATAGATGGCCAATAATAATCCATCCTTTTGATCTTTATTGCCATCTTATGACCTGACTGATGTGCACCACAAAGTCCTTCATGAACTTCAACCATCACTTTGCTACCTTCATCTGTATTCAGGCATCGTAGCCACATTTTCTCAAAAGACTTACGATATAAAGTGTTGTTGACGAAAGCATAGCGTAGCATTCTCTTTTCAATTTGAGCTGCCAGTGATTTATTACTTGGTAATTTTCCTTCTTTAAAGTAGTCGATGAAGGCTTGCCTCAATGACTCTTCTACAACAAAGGCTTCACATTGTTTTTCTGAGATAATGTCATTCTTAGCTTTTCTTGGTACAACTTCTTGTTGATTTTGGAGAGTATGAGGAGAGCACTTGTATCTGGGTCGGTTGGTAACCCTACTGCGATTAATACTTTATTGGCTCTAGAACTCATCGAGTAAACATGTCGATCATGACATAATTGCCATTCATAGTTGTCATTTTATTAGCTAATTTTGCTAAGCGGTTCTATTTCTTGAGACTCGAGTTAGTGTGATATTTGGTATGCTTCATAAGCTCAAGAACTTCGCTTGTGATAGAAAGCTAACTTGCTTGTTAATTTTATAGATGCCAAGTACTTGATTTATAATAAGGCGAGAATCACCAAAAAAATATGCAAGTTATGAATACTATGAAAATAGCTTCTTCAGACCACTTAATGCTTCATATTGACTTCATTATTAGTTCTTGGCTCGATCAATCCATATGATCGTCATTATCCTTCCTTCCGGTGTTATGAAGACTATGTTGATTCCTGCTCTTGCTCTTGGGAAATTTAGATGTTGGACTTGTTTGATCGATGAAGCTCCATCAAAAGTACATTTCTCAAATTTATGATTTATCTTTTTCATGAATGAGCATAATTTGCTCATCAGGTAAATTGTCATTAAGAGAAGAGTTCGCAGGGATGGGATGTGCAGCAAGAAAATCTACTAAGACTTATCCCTTCCCTTTGCTTCTAGCATTATGTGATATCAAATTGCAAAAAGAAATATTGCTCATCTTACTTAGCGATACAGTCTTGTCATCAAGCCGCAGGATCAATCCTTGAGATGAAGTAATCTGTGAGATAACATATAATGTGAAGCTTTTGGACTAAGATCAATGCTAAGCAGTGCTTTTATATCGGAGAGTATTTCATTTCTGCTCCAATCAGCCTCTGACTAATATAATAAAGAACATTCTCTTTGCTTTCTTCATTGTGTTATGCTAATAATGCTCCGAGAGACTCTTCTAATGTAGTTGTGTATAGAATGAGGGATTCGAGTGGTAGCAGATTTGGTGGATTTAACAAGTATCTTTTAATACTATTGAAGGCTTCTTGACACTCTTTGTCCCACTTGAATGGAGCGTCCTTCTTCATTAACCTTGCAAACGGTTGACAGCATCCTGACAGATTTGATATGAATCGACGGATGAATGCAAGCTATCCTTGTAAAGAATAAAGTTGACGCAAACTATTCGGTGGAGGCATCTCCACGATTGCCTTGATTTTAGCAAGATCAATTTCAATACATCTATGACGTACAATGTACCTGAGAAATTTTTTAGAGGATACTCCAAATGCATAATTTAGAGGATTCATCTTGAGATCATATTTTATGATTCTCTCCAATACAATTCTTAAGTCTTCGAAGTGGTTTTCACGGTTTAAACTCTTCACCACCAAATCGTCGACATTACATTCCACCTTTTGATGAATTAACTCATCAAAAATACGCATCATGGCTCTTTGGTATGTAGCTCCAGCATTTTTCAAGCCAAAGGGCATGACCGTGTAACAATAGATGTCAATAGGTGTTTTGAACGATGTATATTTTTCATCTTCATGTGCCATTTTGATTTGGTTGTATCCTGACGATCCATCCATAAATGAGAACATGTCATAGTTGAAGTATTGTCCACTAGTAGTTCGATATTGGAAGAAAGTCATCTTTTATGCCTTATTTAAGTCCTGAATGAGAGATTTGGTGGATTCTTCTTCTTAACGGGATAATGTTGTCGCGATTTCCTTCCTCGATATGCGTCGGTTTTCGACTCGATCGCTTGATCGGTTACTCATTAAATTATGTAATATTTATATTCTGACCAATTTCACTATTATGAATGCGATGACGAAATACGTTCGTCGATCAGAGATCATTTGGGAATCGTCACAGCCTCTGAACTCTGATATGTGCATCTGCATGTTAACAGCTCGATCAGTTGATTGTTAAATTATGCAATATTTATATTCTAACTAATTTCAATATTCCGAACGCGATGGCGAAGTCCGTTCATCGATTGGAGGTCATTTTGATTTGGTGATGTTTGGTGCATCTCAGCTTCGATTTTGCGAGCTATTACATCAAAAGTACGTTGAATTTGAATTTTGAGCTCGACTCAATGTGGGCTCCAAAAATTCATCACCGACCTCTCGACAATTTGTTGAATTGAAGAGAGTGTGATTGAATATCGGTGTAATTTTGAAGGTAGATGAAATAGTAGATAAGACACTACCCAAAGATTTCGCCCTCATTTTGGTAAGGACTTTAGATCTGGTTCCAGGTTTCATATAGGCGCAAGCCCCTATAGTTAATTATCCCTCTCAATAAGTGAGAGAGAACTTTCGATTAAGGCTAGTCGTTAGATTGCTAAATGCATAGTGTATAGAAGCATCATATGAAGTTTCAGAATTTAGATTACGATATTCATCATTTAAGCTTAAACCGGATGATTGGGGGAATGATGACGTGCCCGATCTAGATCTCATGGTTTCATCATCCGGCGGCGTCCCTAGTCTACGTGGAGGAGGTAGTCATCCAACCTGACAGAAGGATCCTCATCAACAACACATGGGTTACATCGTCCAAGAAATCCTTGTAGACCTTGGGTGGTGTTTATCTAAGGAGATAATTTTAAGTCTACCTTAGCTAACAGAGAGCTATTTGCCCTATCAAGTATACCCTATAATTCATAACTCAAAGGGCACATCCATTGGGGAGCAATACGGGCTACAGTCGTGATCGTAATATAATGGAGCCTGACTAGCCAAACCACCCTATCAGAGGACTCTGGTCATAACTGCTTCATCTGTGGAGGCAATTGACAAACCCACGTAGTCAGAGGACACGGGTCACGTCCTTACTACCATGAGATTGATTGAGAGTAAACATAGTAGAACACTTGATTTGACATCGGCTTCTTTGTGAGCTAGAGTTTTCTTAATTTGTCACCTTAGACAAACAGTTGTAGAAGGTGGATAGATTGAGTTTTGAATTAAGCTTTTAATGATAGAATTTCATTTAAGCAGTTTTTTATATTGATTTTTAATTTGAGTTAGTTTGATTAGAAAAATTGATTAATTTGAATGTATTTAAGAGCTTTAGATCCTGTCAATTTTGTTTAGTTGCTAATAGAGGATTAGATCCACTGTCACCTGACAGAGTCAGTTTATCAGATATTTAACTAATTTAAAACTATTTTTATAGGTTGTTAAGGTTTTTTTAACCTGGACTCAATCCTAGGACTAAACCGGGAAACAACCCGCGCAGCATCTTCAGACACTTGAATTTAAGCATTCATAGTGTCGGGGCCCATCGGTTTGAAGGTGGGCAGTGCCAGTCGGTCTGAGGTCATGAGCATGAACATACAACTTGATAAGTTCTGAGCAGCGCATGGCCGAAGCAGTGGAATAAGAAGGAGTCAGGTTAATGCAGCTGGCTATCTGCATGCGCAGCAAAAGCAGCGGGATCAGGGCCGAGAAAGCGGGGACTGGAGTCTTTCTGAGATCTACAAGCCAGGAGCGCTGTGACCTGTAATGAAACAGGCGACAAACCGGAGGAGGAGAGCGAGGAATGGCCGAGAGATCTGGGGTGATGAAGGCGAGAGTGGAGTGTGGCTAGGTTCATGGGGACCTGATGTAAGCCCGTCGTGAAAGCCAGTCGTCGGAGGGCAGTGATGTCTGAATATGATGAGTGGTGGAGCAACTTTTACTGTCCATGGATTTCTATTCACAGAACCTACCGTGAGCAGCAGAGATCTGGAAGCCAGGCGAGCAGATGAGATATGAAGGAGATTTTGAGGGAGTCGGATTTATCTGCCGAGGATTTCAACATGGAAGAGAATGTAGGGAAGAAGACAAGCCGAAAATGGGAATAATGGGGAGGAGAAGTTTTTTTTTTTTTTGCTTTTCTTTCTTTTTTTTATTTTGAGCTAAAGCGAAAATAGGGAAACGGTTGAGCATGGGGGAGGATAATTTACGGATTTTAAATAAATTTTAAATTGATTAAACGGTTTTAATGTAGATTTTGCATCGATAAATGCACATAGTCAATATATATATATATATATATATATATATATATATATATATATATAAGATAATTCCAATGTTATGAATGCAATGCGCGATTTTTAATCGAGACCGTTTGGTTGGTCGCATCAAATTGGGTTCATTTCAGCTCAAAATGCGCGTCGTCATTTTCGACAGCTCGATGTTCGCACAGACTTGTCTGAATTGAGTGTGAACAGTCTTACTTGATATATTTTGACATTTCGAAGCCAATGACACAATTAATTTCATAAACGGAGGCCATTTGATTCTTGTCAATGCCTCCTGACCTCGATATACGTGCAGACACATTGGCAACTTGATCGCTTGATTGGTTGATTATCAAGTCATGCAATATTTATATTCTGACCAATTTTGACATTTTGAACTCGATGGCGAAGTCCGTTCGTCAATCGGAGGTCATTTGAGTTGATTTTGGTGACGTCCAGTGCGTTTCAGCCTCGATTTATGCATTGTCATTTCAAATCATTCGACATTCGTACAGACTCGTTTAAATTGAGCATGGACAGTCTCATTTGATAAATTTCGATGTTTTGAAGCCAATGGTATGATCAATTTTGTGAACATAGGTCGTTTGACTTGTGTCAGTGCCCCTAACTTCGATATGTGTGCAAACATATTGACGACTCGAGTGCTAGATCAGTTGATCATTAAGTTGTGAAATATTTATATCCTCACCAATTTTGACATTATGAATGCGACGGTGAAGTCCGTTCGTCAATCGGAGGTCGTTTTGACCATTTTCAAAGACGTCCAGTGCATTTTGAACCTCGATTTGCGCATTATCGCTTCTAAAGTCCGGTGAATTTGATTTGTAGGCTTGGCTTTGATTTATGGCACACATATGGAGGTCAACAAATGCCCCCCAATAAATGTGATGCGCGCATATAACGAGTCACATTTGTTGAAAATTGGTTGACCATTTGGGCTGGCCACAGAACTTGGATCATTTTAGCTTCAATTGCAATAACTTACGGAGCTTTGATAAGATTTGTCATTAGTATGTACCTTATTCAGGACGTGCTAAATGACAGGCTTTGATCGATTTGTCAGAATCGACTTATTGGATATATAATAGTTCTTACACCATCTACTATCTGCTTTAATGGCTTTGTTGAAGATCTCTTTCTTTTATGTCATTGCAGATTTGAGTTTCCTTTAACCCTAGTTTCATGCTTGGTTGGGTTTGATGGAGGAATTGGTTTATTTATTTTGATGAATAATTGGGAATTGATTTATCCATGCTTGGTCAATTTGAAATTCATACCTCAGCTTTGAGCTTGGACTTGATGAAGGGCGATTTATCCATATTGACTTGTGAAGTATATGTATGCCTTGAATCCATTGCTACTTTGTGAGATTCATTGAAGGGTACATCTAAATGACCCAGCCTTCCAGCTTATATAGGGTCAATGTTGAGTTATAGTCTAAGTATGCTTTATGACGAATAACCACAAAATTCTTTAGTTCGACCATCTTTGTATGAACTATGGAATTGCTTCTCGGTCATGTGTTTTACTTTGATGGACTTGATGAGGAGATGGCTTTGATCATGCTTTGAGCTTGATCGGATCATTTGAGAATATATTGAAATATCACCTTGCGTAATATGAAGATTGATTTGAGGCGGTACAAATTGAGAGTTTCTTGATTGCCTCTATCGATCAAGTAGAAATCTCTTGATAGTTGCTTGTAATCACTAAGGGGATCTAGTTTGAGATTGAATAATCGTCATTGAAGGCGAGTGGAGGCTCTTTCTTTGCGGCCTTTTCTTCGCTTGTTGAGTGAGGAGCGTCAGCAACTTCGCCATATTTGGGCTTGTTGAGTTCGACCTTTAGAACCTACTCGAGTCTTCGACTTAAGCTGTAGTGGGTTGGTGGTTTTTCATCGGGACGATAAATGGGGGCTCTTTCACTTCTGGCCTTTTCTTGCTTGTTGAGTGAGGAGGCGTCGACAACTCGACCATTTGGGCTTGTTGAGTTGACCTTTAGAACTCCATTTCTAGACTTTAGGATGTAGAGGTTGATGTTTCTAACTTAATTGATTGAAGCTTCAAAATCGAGTTCTTTTTGACTTGATCTCTAATTTGGCAAATCGAGATAAATTTTTTGACATTTAGGGTTGTCTTTCATGCATAGAAATAGATTCTTTTTCTGCAAAACTGCAACAACTTAATTATATGGATATATCAAATTTTGTAAAGATGTCAACGAATAAGAATATATTTGAGGATCTCGTCTTATGTACGATGTCAACTCAAATAAACTTAATATAAACTAAAAAAATACCCTCTTACAAGGGAATTCTAAAATACATTTAGAGAATTTTCAAAATAATATACATCAATATTTGAATTGATATACTCTAAAGATTTTAACATACAACATTGATTTCATCGTATATAAAAATCTAAAATGCCCATTATAAGAATTTTCACAAAAGTTCTTCATCAGGAATATGTTTATTTAGTGATCTCGGCATGAATCACGATGTCGACCTAAATAGATATACTAAAAAAATGTCCCCTGTCTTGCGGGGATTTCTATTACTCGAGAATGTGGTGGTCAAATATAGTACTTTTTATCGACCATTAATTGGCGGCATTGGTCTTTCACCCTTTAGTTGATGAGTTGGTATGCCTCCTTGTATACTTTTCAATGACAAAAGGGCCTTCCCAGTTAGGCTCAAATTTGCCACCAAATTTTGATTGGAGATAATTGGTCTTCTGACGGACCAATTCTCCTTTTTGGAATGTTGAGGCTGCGTATGGTCAAAAGCCACGGACATCTTTGCTCGATAAACTTCAGATTTTGATGAGCTTGCAATCTAACTTCATCAAGTCGTCGAGTTCCTCCATTCTCGGATGAGCATTTTGATCTTGATTAGATTGTATTGGATGGTTTACTCAGTGAAGGCAACTCAACTTCAAGTAGAAGAACTTGATTTCAAATACCAATGAATAGAGTGGCTTTAGTCGGTGTCTTGTAGGTAGTTGATATACATAGAGCCTCTACTAGCTTGGTATGTCATTCTCTCTTATTTTTAGTGAGAATCTTCTTGGCGGTTTACTAATATGTATTGAAGGCCTACCAAACCATTTACTCTTGGATTATATATTGAAGAGTATCAATCAATTTTTATGTTGATCGATGAATCTATAAATCTTTGCACTTTTGAAAGTTGTGCCATTATCAGAAATTATTGCGCACTCCAAATCTATAGATCACATTATGCGTGAAGAAGTTGATCACTCGATTCGGTAACTTCTTTAAATGGGTAGCTTCACTTAGAGAAATAGTCGGTCATTTGAAATGAAGCGGTGTTGGTGATCGGTGGATCAATTGGTCCAATTACATCTTCCCAACATTGAATGGCCGGGATGTTATTGTTGGGTGTAATGGATTTGGAGGTTGATGGATGAGATTCTCATGTACTTGACACTCATGACACTTCTTAGCATTAATACTGATCTCTCACCATAGATGGCCAATAATAACCCATCCTTTTGATCTTTCTTTATCTTGGGACTGGGATGTGCACCACAAAGTCTTCATGAACTTCAACCATCACTTTGCTAACCTTCATCTATAGGCATCGTAGCCACATTTGTTCAAAGGATCTATATAAAGTGTTGTTGACGAAAGCATAGCGTAGCATTCTCTTTTAATTTGGAGTGATTTATTATTTGGTAATTTGCCTTCTTTAAAGTAGTCGATGAAGGTTGCCTCCAATCACGTGACTCTTCTACATAAAGGCTTCACTTTACGAAATGTCATTCTTAGCTCTTCTTGGTACAACTTCTTGTTGATTTTGGAGAGTATGAGGCAACGAGTCACATCTGTTTGGATGGTAACCCTCTACTGGGATTGATACTTTTATTAGAACTCGTCGAGTAAATATGTTGATCATGACATAATCACCATTCATACTTGTCATTTCTTCTTATTTTGCTAAGCGTGACTTCTATTCTCGGATAGAGACTCGAGTTAGTGTGATATTTGGTATCGCTTTAAGCTCAAGAACTTCTTGTGATAGAAAGCTAACTCAAGCTTGATTTTATAGATGCCAAGTACTTGATTTATAATAGTGAGAATCATCAAAAAAATATGCGTTGAATGCCTATGAAAATAGCTTCTTCAAGACACCACTAATGCTTCATATTTGACTTCATTATTAGTTCTTGGCTCAATCCATATGATCGTCTCATTATCCTCTTACGGTGTTATGAAGATGTTGATTCCCTCTTGCTCTTGAAATTTAGATGTTGGACTTGTTTGATCGATGAGGCTCCATCAAACATTTCTCAAATTTGTGATTTTCTCTTTCATGAATGAGCATAATTTGCTCATCGGGAAATCATCATTAGAGAAGAGTCGTATGGGATGTGCGAGAAAATCTGTTAAGACTTGTCCCTTCTCTCGGAATATGTGATATCAAATTGTAAAAGAAATATTGCTCATCTTGCCAAGCGACCTGTCAACGCTGGTCTTGTCATCAAGTACTTCAGCAGATCGATCCTTGAGATGAGAGTAATCTTGTGAGATAACATATAATGATGAAGCTTTTGGACTACAAAGATCAATGCTAAGTGCTTCTCATCGAGTATCTCATTTTGCTCCAATCACTCGACTAATATAATAAAGAGCATTCTCTTTTCTTTCTTCATTGTGTTGTGTGCCAATAATGCTCGAGACTCTTCTAATGCGTGTGTAGAATGAGGGCTTCGAGTGGTGCTACAAGGATTGGTGGATTTAACAAGTAGCTTTTAATGCTTGAAGGCTTCTTGACACTCTTGTCCCACTTGAATGGAGCATCCTTCTTCATTAACCTTAAATGGTTGACTCACGAGTTTGATATGAATCATGGATGAATGCGTCCTTGTAAGAAGAATGGCGCAAACTCTTTTGGAGGCATCTCCATTGCCTTGATTTTAGCGGGGATCAATTTCAATACCTTTGTGACATACAATGTACAGGAATTTTTTAGGATGATACCCCAAATGCACATTTTAGAGGATTCATCTTGAGATCATATTTTGATTCTCTCAATATTCTCAAGTCTTCAAAGTGGTTTTCGGTTTAAGCTCTTCACCATCAAATCTTCGACATAACATTCCACCTTTTGATGAATCAACTCATCAAAATATGTCATGGCTCTTTGGTATGTAGCTAGCATTTTCAAGCCAAAGGCATGATAGTAATATAGATGTCAATAGGTGTTACGAAATGTATGTTTTTTTCATCTTCGGTGCCATTTTGATTTGGTTGTATCCGATCCGTCCATGAATGAGAACATGTCATAGTTGGAAGTGTTGTCCAATAGTTTGATATTGGAAGCAAAAAGTCATCTTTTTGTGCCTTATTTAGTCCAAGTCAATGCGAGATGGATTTGGTCATTCTTCTTCTAAGCTGGGATAATGTTGGCTATCAATCGCATACTTCTCCTCTCGAATGAAGCTTGCTTCAATTAGCTTTTAGTTTTTCAATTACGTTCTTCAATCTCCAATCTCATTCATCTAACTTGCTTGCATGTTGCAGTTTAATAACTAGTTTATGCTACATGGGGATAAGCGGCATTTAGAATATGTCGAAAGCAATCGAATTCACAAAGTAGCATTTTTAGCTCTTCAACTTTCTCATCAGTGAAGGGCAGCGAAAGTTAGGGGGATCATCCTCGACTCTAGGTTGATTTCTTTAAGTTCATCCATAGTATTTGTCCACCATCTTCAAGTTCTTAGTCGGGCTTGGCTTCTACTTCTTCATCATTTTTAAGAATTTCATGGGAATCATCTTCTTCATCAAGAGTATCAACTTCTATTATATTATAACATCTATCTTGATGAGATTTGTGAACCTTTAGTGATAAACTTATCACTTCTTACTTGTTTGAGGACTTCTTTGGCTCCACATCTTGTTAAAGATTTGAGTCTATGTTTAGTAGTTCAATATGAATTCAAGCTTATGCATCATTCTTCATAATTTATGGATAGTATATTGGTATTCTTGTTGGCACTATCTCATCAATTTTCATGTTGAGTAGTTCAAAACTTGAGGTGAGACTCTTGATTGTAAAATAGAGTTCTGTTCCCACTCTCACTCAACACAATAGAATGTTATCAATTCTTCAATATTATGAACCTCTGGACATTTCTTTGAAGCACTATTGAGGGATGGGTATAATTTTGAGTGAGTCATCGACTACCAAGTGAGCTATCCTCCTTGATGCATCCATCGAACTCTATTTCCATAAGTAGATTCAAAATCATAGTCGAATCGAATCACTTATTTCATACTATTTTCTTGAAAGCTTATAAGTTCCTTAGGTTTGAGAATATCTTCTTCTTCTTTTTATGTCACTTCCCAAATGAGGCGATTTTCTTGACTTAGGTGCGAATCAAGTGCTTTAGGGGAGTTGACATTGCCTTCTTTCTTCCTCTCTTTGCTTGCTCTTTCACTTTGTGAAATTACTTTTAGTTCGAAGTGGATGCTAGCTTCAAGAGGCTCTCTGTTAGCTTAGGCTCTTTGAGGATGAAATATTTTGCATCTTCATAGATCTTTGCTTCATTGGAGAGAATGGTTGTAGGTTATGAGAATTACGAATTCTTCTCCATCTTTGGATACTTCATTTGATGCATAGTTGATGGGACCATGCCATACTCTCATGACCATGGAGAGCTCTAAATGATGTATGCATCGATTACATGAAACTTACTTATGTATATAAATCTGAACTTGAAAGAATAAAAGAACGAGTTTTGCTTTTCATTGAAACCATGAACCATCAACTTGTCTCTCCCGAGATGTTGGATATCAAGTGATAATCCTCTTAATACCTTTAGACTCATAAGATTGATAAAAGAGCCCAGATCAATCAATATTCAACTGATTGAGATGCCATCACTCTCTGATAACATAAAGAGGTTGTGATCCATTCCCCAACATAAGATCTTCTTCAAAATGTGATTCTTGGAGATCTTGAGTTTTATGCTTTGATCATGCATTTTTAAAGTAAGCTTCATAACTCTGGATCTTTGAGAGCTTGTATCAAAGTTTCTCAGATCTTTTGACATCAAGAGAGCCATACACTGGTTATCGGGATCTTTCTTAGATGTGATAGAATATTATAATCTATCTTCGCTTGATTTAGGCTTTATCTAGGATTTTGGAATGATATCTCTTGTTGACTTCAATTTGTTTGCCTTTGTCTTTATTTGCATTTCCTTCTTTGATGAAGGTGGTAAGACTTTACCACTTCTCAACTTGAATCACCTTATCTTGCTGATTCTTGAAGAGGTAGTTTCTTCAAATTTCTTTATTCTAGAAGATTGGCCAAAGGGCTAGACTCATTTTTCAACATCATATTTTATATGTGATGATATCGATGAGTCGACTCTTCATCGGAAAACATAGATCTTCATCTGAACTATTATTATCTTGTTGAGTCATTAAACAAAATTTACATTAGCTCTCGCTCTTCTTGCTTTCCTAATAAAAAATGGGTTGGTCAAGTTTTGACTCCTTGTCATTTTAGTAAGCGATGTTGAAGAATATCGACATCAGCGTAGATGATTGACATGTCTCTCTTGGACAAGATTCACCATTATCTTCTTCATCGATTCAAATGCGTTTAGGCATGAATTCAAGCTTAAATGGTTATTTTATTATGGTGATACTCTCTAATTGTTAATGATCTTTTGAGTTGTAGTTCTCTTCTTGATCTTCTTTTCTTAGTGACTTCTTTGATTTATGAGGCTTTGTTTAGTGATTACTTCTCATCTTTGATGAAGTAGCCTTATCAGAATGCATTGAAGCCCAAATACTTGGTTTAGGCATCTCTTTTTAAGTGGTGATTTTCACTTAACACTAGGGACATCTTTTAGCTTCTTGACATTTTCACTTTTTGAGACTATTGTTTTCATTCTTGATGAATTGATTTCTCCTTCTTTTGTCTTTGCTGGATGATATGGAAGAGGACATAATCATCCTTGTAGACTCTCTTTTTTTGACTAGAACCGGATAGTGTAAATTCACCTCATCGATACTTCCTTTCTAGCCAATCTTTGAAGACATAATAATCTTCAATAGATGATTGATCATCGATGATAGACGATTGGATTATTGACTTGATCACTTCTTAGCCTTTTAATTTCTAGTAAAACTTTGGCCTTGTTAAAATAATTTAGCCACACTTGTCCTTCTAAGGAATATTCTTTGTTCATCTTTTCCTTAAGAGATGGTCATTTCATCATCATCTCTTGTTGCTTGTTTTGGATGCTCCCCACCACTTGGAAAAGTTTGAGGTTTGTCATTGCCTCCTAATACCAATTTTGGTTGTGGATTAGAATAGCAGGGCTTCTTTTCTCTTATGTACATTAGCTACCTTCCTTTATCCATATTGTATATCACCTTTTTCATCATTTGAGCTATAAAAAGCTGGGTGAATTTCATTTCTTCTTGAGTCTGAAGGTTTGTTTCTCTTTGCTTTATCTGCATAGACTACAGACTTAGGGCGATTCAGCTTTTTCAAATTTAGCCACATCAGCAAGTCCAATGTAATGCAATCGACACCATGCATAGAAATGGTGTCATTTTATCATCCATATTGCCCATTAGCAATTGGATTGCATGTTCTTCTTCCAATTGTTGCTCGCACTTCATATTTAGGTTGCGCCAACGACTTATGAATTTCATCACTGCCTCGTCTTTTCTTCTTTTAAACAAGGCAAGATCAGCGATTGTGATTTTCTCGGTTGCACTGGAGAACCTCTTCATAAATATAGTCTCTAATTTAGCAAATATTTTAATCAATCATTTGATAATTCGCATGTCATTCAAAGCGGCTAAGGTCAAGTTACTAACAAATTGGTGAAAAGTAGTGCATTGTTCCTCTTGTGTTACCACAAGTAGCTTTAAATCTAGGTGTGTTTTGGATTATCAAGCTTGAAAGTATTAAATTTCTGACGAGTAACCTTTCAGACTTGGTCATATTCACCTGGGTAAGGGAGACCCTTACTCACCAGTTTTTCAGCGTGCTCTGAGGCTATGACTGCATTTATCTTTTCATTGATTATTGTTTCTACGAAAATTATTATCGTAGTCGGCTAGATTTTGCATTGTTGGTGGAGAGGTAGTGGGTTAACTTCATTGTTCGCTTCATGTATGTGTTGAGCTTGAGGTACCACAAGGTCGGTGGTATAGAAATTGTATTATTAATTGCCTATTGATTAGCAGACACAATAGGTGATGCACTTGATATTTTTTTGCAACATCTCCATTATAATGTTCATTTGTACCATCATATCATTCATTTTGGTACCCAACTGTGCAATCTCCTTATCTTTGACCTCTATTTGGCGATACATTTCTCTTTGCTCTCTAGCTAGTGTCATGGCGTCAATCAGTACAGGCTCTTTCTCTTCTTTTATTTCTTGTTGTTGTTCTACTCCTTGCTCATTTTCAAGGGAAGAACTTGGCTACCCTTCTCCTTTGCATTTGTAGACACTGTTGTTGATGTGCCATTATAAAAGCATGTACTAGGTCATTTTCCGGTTCAACCATATAGACAACTTACATGATCACTTTCTCATTCGATCTTCTTATTCTTCATCTTCAAGAAAGATCAAAGATTCATCTTCTATTTGCTTCAGAAGACTCTTCTTCATAACGCCAAATTGACTTTATATTCCCCGGATTCGGTTGTCGATGCCGAGTGGAGAGTTCATCTATATCTAACCATATAATTCTACTTCCATAGAATCCTCTTCATTATTTTCTTCTTGTACACAATTTTGATCGACGTTTCCAGTGGATCTCTAGTTTAATGTGAGGAACAAATACTTCTTCTATTAAAGGACTGTGATCAAAGTCAACTTTCTCTTGTGGGAGTTGTGGGCTCCGAAAATTCACCACCGACCTCTTCGATGAAAAGAGTGTTTTAAAGTGTCGGCGTAATTTTCAGAAGGCAGATAGAATAGTAGATAAGACACTACCCAGATATTTCATCCTCATTTGGTTAGAACTTTAGACTGGTTTGGGTTTCAAGCAAGTCCCTATAGTTAATTATCCCTCCCAGTAAGTGAGAGAGAACTTTGATTAAGGATAATCGTTAGATCGCAAAATGCATATAGTAGCGATGTCGAAGTTTTAGAATTTAAGATATGAAATTCATCATTTTAGCTTAAACTAAATGGTTGGGGAATGCCCCATCTAGATCCCATGGTTTTTGTCATCTCGTATTCCTCCTACTTAGTCAAAGGAGGTACCCACAACCGATAGAAGGATCCTCAGGAAACACATGGTTACGTCATTCAAGAAATCTTTGCACTGGGTGGTGTTTGTCTGCAGATAGGCTTAAGTCTACCTTACCGATAGAGGGTTGTTTACCTATCAAGTATACCCTATGACTCACAACTCAAAGGGTAGAGCCATTGGGGAGCATACAGGCTACGGCCGTGATCGTAATATAATGGAGTCTGACCGCCAAATCACCCATCGAGGACGGATAACTACTTCACTGTTTGGCTGCCAAGCCACGCTGAGGACACGGGCCACCTTATTGTGAGATTGATTGAGAGTGAACATAGTAGAACACTTGAGTTGACATTGGCTTTGTGAGCTAGAATTTTAATTTATCACCCCACATGGAAGGTGGATAGATTGATTTTGGTTTAAGTTTTTAGTGATAGAGTTTCATTTAAGCAGTTTGAGTTGCTACTTAATTTGATTTGAAAAATGAATTAATTTGAATATGTTTAAGATCTTTAGATCCTGTCTGTAGGTTAATAGAGGATTAGATCTATTATCACCGTAATTAGTTTCTCAAATATTTCACGATTTGAAACTCTTATTGTATGTTTTAAATTTTTTAAGACCAAATAAGCATAAGACTAAGTAGAAGTCACCCACAACATCCATACTTGAATTTAAGCAAGAGTGTGGCACATGCAGTGTAATTAATAATAGATAATTTTATGTTTAAATTAAGAGCTTTAGATCCTGCCAACTCGCTAACTGTAATGAGAATCAAATCTACTATCCCGACAGATTAGTTTCTATATTTTACCGAGTTGAAATTCTTATAATAGATTTGTAGGTTTTGTTAACTGGACACCCCTAAGACTAAACAGGAAGCAACAAAGATCCTCGACACTTGAATTTATGCATTCGATAGTGTCGGGCATATATTGGTGTTTATATTTAGCTAATTTCATCTAATTAATGAAATTATTGATTTTAAAATCATAATTAGATTGAAATTCCTTAATTTTTTTATTAAAGGAAGCCCTATGATTTTTATAGAATTGGATTTGGTATCGTCTTCTTGCTTGCCAAAGAGTTATAGATCCTGGCGAAGAAGGCATTTTGAATTGATCTATATTAGATTTTTAGATTAATATTTAATTGATTCCAATTTGCTAGCGCATATTATTACACTTAAAATCTCTATGTCCGAGCATATGCAAGAATTTATAGCTTAGCTAATTTCATCTAATTAATGAAATCATTGATTTTGAAAATCATAATTATGATGAAATTCATTAATTTTTTTATTAAAGGAGGCCTTATGATTTTTGTAGAATTGGATTTAGTATCGCCTCTGCTGCCACAAAGGGTTACGATCCGTGGAAGGCGTTGTAAATTGATCTAATATTTTATTAAATTTTTCGAATAATATTTAATATATTCTAATTTTAGCCTTTCATTATTAAAATTTACACTTGAAATCTCTATGTCAACACATGTGTTTATTCAAATTTGATTTCCCTCTTTTCTTCAAATTTGATTTCTCCCTCTTTTATTCAAATTTGATTTCCTCCTCTTGTATTCAAATTTGATTTTTTCCTCTTTTATTCAAATTTGATTTTTCCCCTCTTTTATTCAAATTTGATTTCCCCTCTTTTATTTAAATTTGATTTTCCCCTTTTTTATTCAAATTTGATTTTCCCTATTTTTTTTTTTTTTAAATTTTTTAACGCAATTTTGAGCCTCTCGCCATCCCCGTGGGGCTACATCGGGGTGTTTCCGGATACTCGATGAGCATGACGGATGGTGTTTTGAAGCACCTCCTTCAATTCAATCCATGAGCATAAATAAGGCCTTCAATCACCGATAAAAGCAAATGTATATGCAAATATTCCAAATTTCAAAGATTTCTAGTATTCAGTCATCCCATAGGGGTTATATAACTGTTTTGGCTTACATCACTCGATGAGTGATGGTTGGTGTTTTGAAGCACCGGCCAATTTTTCACGTTACGCTGATGAACATAATGAGACTTCAATCACTGACGCCTGGCGTAGTGGCGATCGGAACACCACGGTTTTCATCTCACATGAATGAGCGACGAGGCCTTCACTCAAGACGCCTTGAGCATAAGCGATGTCTGGAACACCATGATCGAATTTCATCTTGTCACTCCCTTATGAGCATGACGAGGCCTTCAGACCTGCATAAAGATAAGCATATGCATATATAATTTTTTTCTTTCAGGCATTTCATCAAGCATCTTCCTTGCCTCTTCTACAACATCATTTTTTTGCATACATCTTTATCAAACCTTAGACTTACTCAGTACGCCTTGATGGGCATAGCGGCGTAGGGGAAAGATTGAGAACAAAGTTTGGGTTGAAGGCTACGGGCCATGGGAATTGGTTATGGCGGTCGATGGTCGCTCGGCAGTAATCGCTGGTCATGGGTCTAGCGCAGAACCAGTGTGGCGGATGAATTGGATGGTCGAGGTTTTGGCCGACATGGTTTTGACTACGGACCGGTGGGTTTGAGGAACTGGTCTGGAACGCGAGGGAGAGACTGACTGGAAGAGAGGTGCTGGAACAATGGAGTGGGTTCATGACGGACCTGGGGTTGGTTCAATCAATTTTATGGTTGGCCTGAGCAGGCTCGGTGATTTGCGGCGCATCGCTATATGGGATGAAAGCCGCCAGCTGGGGAATTGGAATGTGATTGTCGGCGTGGACGCCACCAACAAAACATGGAACTGAGGAAACCGAGGGGAGAATTTTAACTGCCATTTTCTTTTCGCTGAGAGAGAGAGAGAGAGAGAGAGAGAGAGGAGAGGAGAGTGAGAAAAAAATGAGAGGGAGAAGTGAATGGGGAAAAAATGGAAAAAGATGGGGAGTGGTTTTTTTTTTTTTAATTTGATAAACTAAAAATAGGGGGAATGGTTGCTGAGTGGGGGTAATTTAGGAATTTTTAAAATTAATTTTAAATTGACTAGATGGCTTTAACGGATTTAACGTATATATATATATATATATATATATATATATATATATATATATATATATATATATATATAGATATATATATATATATATATATATATATATCAATTTAGGTAGATATTCAACCCAACACTAGTCCATTTGATCGAGTCCGTTGGTTCAAGTCATCTAATTGGGTCCACTTCTCAAAATGCACCGCTGACGCTCAATTTTGCAACTCGCTCAAATTGAGTGTGAGCCTCATTTAATAAATTTTGATATTTCAAGCCAATCATATCAATTTCAGAGAGGTCGCTTTGATCCTTGTCGGTGCCTCATGATCTCGATATATGATGTACAACGAGCACTTGATTGGTTGCTCATCAATTGGTCCAATATTTATATCCTAATCAATGATGTCAATGCGATGGTGAAGTCCGCTCATCGACGGAGGTCATTCGAAGTTTATTTCGTGATGTCGCGCGCCTCGATGTGTTCACTTCAAATCATTCGACATTTGCGACTCTCATCCAAATTTTAGCATACTCACCAATCATTTCAATGTTTTGTAAACCGGTCATTTTCATTTCACGCTTGGCTTTCCGTATTTTATGGCTTTTATTTAATATTTTGCAATCGCATTATAATGTTTCCGATCGAAGGTCATTTCGCCATTTTCTGACAGCCATTTTGACATATCGCTTCAAGTCACAATTTGGCTTGTTGACTGGCACATATGTGGAGGGGTGAAATAATCGACGAGATCCCAGAGGATTCTCCGGTGTCGCACCATCATGTCTTTCATCGATATCCCTTCTTTTGGGTATCCATTTCTAATGAGTTGATTTTGAGGCAAATTTCTGAGTATATGTATCAGATATCACACCTCTCCTATTACTCAAAGTTTCATTATGGGGCATTGGCCTCCATATTTTCTTATCCCTTCATCGAGACCTTTCAGCAGCCGATTCTTGGACAAGGTCCAAGTGTCACGCTCTGATGCTCACCATGTGAAGCGTACTGGGCTCGCTGGCCAGTTAGTAGAAGAGATAATAACTTTATTGGTGGAGCTTCAGTATTTTATGTCACCACATGCCTCTGAAATCTTCTTTCCATTAGGCCTCTATCCTTGGCTACTTTGAGAACTTTATGTATCTTGGATAGTGTTTCGTGTCTCCTCCGTGTGGTGGTGGAGCTTGACGTGATTGGTTCTTCCGTATGATTGCTTTATTTTGCCGAGAGCTATTCCTCTTTACCCACTTTAGATTGTCAAAGTTATTGTGGGAATACTCTTCCTAGGCGCGAGATCACTTATTCATTAGGTCGTTCAAAAGGGATCTGTTGAGCCCTCAGCTCAACGTTTCTCCTTCTTCTCTGTCTTCTGGTTAATTTGCTCCTTGATGAGGAAGCTTCATGATCATGCTTTCCAGGTACAAAGGGTTCAGTCGGTGCAGTAGTTGTACCACGATGAATTAAAGATAGTTTGCTCTTTGACGATTCTTTTCATTACGAGCTTCAGATTGACCTAGCCTTGAAAACCAAGTTCTCTCAGAACTCCTCGACAAGTTGTTGAACTAGTTTGCCATGGATAGTAGGAGCAAGAACTTGAGGCCTTCCAAAGATGGCCTCGATGAATGTGTGGGTACTTTAGGAGTTGTGGCTACGATAGTCAGGAAATTCAAACTACCAAATTGAATGGTAGCACCAACATCTCCTATGTTGATGACGACATTGGCTAGGCAAATGTTCACACCATGACCTAGCTGAACAATGAAATGAGTGCTTTGTAGATCCATTTCTGTAAAAGTGAAAGATGAGAATTAGTAATTAGCAATTATTATTTCACCTCATACTTTCAAGATGTAGAGGCACTACAGAACAAAATAATGGTGTAATAAAGATATACTCTACATAATGATTCATTCTACACATAGCCTCATATTGAATTTATTACACACTTAAATCATCATTTTTGTTTTGAATTTTTAAAAAAATTTATTGCTACTATAGCACATATATGACTAGCCAAAGATAGAAAGATAATCATGTCCCTAGCAGAGTCGCCAGAAATTTGTGGGCTCCGAAAATTTGCCACCGACCTCTCGACAATTATTGAATTGAAGAGAGTGTGATTGAATGTGGGTGTAATTTTCAAAGGAAGATGAAATAGTAGATAAGACACTACCCAGAGATTTCGCCCTCATTTTGGTGAGGACTTGTTCCAGGTTTCTATAGAAGCCCCATATAGTTAATTACCCTCTATAAGTGGGAAAACTTTCGACAGGCCGTTATATTGCTAAATGCATAGCGCATAGTAAGGAGTTTCAAAATTTAGATTATGAAATTTATCATTTAAGCTTAAACCGGATGACGTACCCGATCTATATCCCATGGTTTCGTCATCCCGCATCCCTAGTCTACTTAGTCGAGGTAGACCCAACCTGAAGGGTCCTCATCGAACACATGAGTTACATCATCCAAAAAATCCTTGTAGACCTAGGGTGGTGTTTGTCTAAGGAGATAATTTTAAGTCTACTTTAGCTGATAGAGGGTTGTTTGCCCTACCAAGTATACCTTATGATTCATAACTCAAAAGGTAGAGCCATTGGGGAGCATACGGGCTACAGTCGTGATCGTAATATAATAGAGTCGACCGCCAAACCACCATCAAAGGACTCGGTCATAACCGCTTCATCTCTATTGGCCAAGTCAGGTAAAAGAACAGCATCCTTACCCGTGAGAGATTGAGAGTGAACATAGTATAACACTTGATTTGACATCGCCTTCTTTGTGAGCTAGAGTTTTCTTTGTCCCCCAAAACAAGAATATGGATAGATTGAGTTTTGATTTAAGTTTTTAATGATGGAATTCCATTTAAGCAGTTTTTTATATTGATTTTTAATTTGAGTTAGCTAGATTAGAAAATTTGATTAATTTGAATGTGTTTAAGAGCTTTAGATCCAATTTAGCCAATGAGGATTAGATCCACTATCAACGTAATTAGTTTCTCGATATTTCCGATTTGAAACTCTTTTATAAGTTTTAGGTTTTGTTAACCAACCCCTAAGACTAAAGGAAATAACCCCGCAGATCCTCGACACTTGAATTTAAGCATAAGATAAGTCGGGCCCATGCGGTTTGAAGGGCCGAGTGGAACGGCAGGCGTGAGTTGCAGCGTGCGGCGCTAAAAAATAGTCGGTAGGATTTGCACCGAACGGAGCGGGCCAGCGAGTGGAACGATCTGGTTGCGCTGGCGCGATGCACAACAAAGTAAAGGCGGTCGGAAGGATCTGCCGAGGGGATCAGAGGCTGCGGACGGCGTGAACGGACAGCGGCACGGACGTGAACGGATGGTCGGAGGGGATGGGCATGGCTGAGGGGATGGGCGCCGCAGGAGGACGCGGATGGGAGAGACGACGGCTGGCCTGGTTGGCGGACACGACTGCTGCATGGAGGCTCGCTGAGGACACTGATGGGCCGGAGGGGGAGTGAGGCTGACCGGGGTTCACGGACATGAGCCGTGCACAGAGTAGGAGATACGCAGACGCTTACAATACAAGGCTTGCGTGCACAATGCGGTTTTCGGTTATGGAAGACGCTACCGGGCGGACAGAAGCGGATCACGAGCACGCTGGATCATGAGGAGTGGCTGAGAGAGAGGAGAGATTTTGAGGGAGTCGGATTTTACTGCGTCAAGGGGATTTCAACGGGAGAGAATGGGAGAGAGGATGAGAATAAAAATGGGAATAATGGGGAGGGAATAGTATTTTTTTTCCACCAAACCAAAAAATAGGAGTTGAGGAGGATAATTTAGAGATTTTAAATAAATTTTAAATTGATTAAACAGTTTTAATGTGGATTTCGCACCGGTAAACGCACATAGTTAGTATATATATCAATTAAATGTAATTTTGATGTTCCGAATGCAATGGCGTAGTCCATTTCGCAATCAGAGGCCGTTTGGTTTGAGTCGTCGTCAAATTGGGTCCATTTCAGCTCAAAATGTGTGTCACCGCTTTCGACCGCTCGTTTTTCACGCAGACTCATCTGAATTGAGTGCCAATAGTCTTACTTGATAGATTTTGACGTTTCGAAGCCAATGGCATGATCAATTTTAAACAGGTCATTTGATTCTCGCTTGCCTCGACCTCGATATGTGTGCAGTCACGTTGGCGACTCTATCGGTTGATCATCAAGTCATGCAATATTTATATTCTGATCAATTTCGACATTCTGAACGCGATGATGAAGTACGTTCATCGATTGGATGTCATTTGAGTTTATTTTGGTGACATTCAGTGAGTTTCAGCCTTGATTTACGCATTGTCATTTCAAATCATTCGACATTTGCATGCACTGTCTAATTGAGCCCAAGCCTCATTTGATAGATTTTGATGTTTCAAAGCCAATGACATGATCAATTTTTCGAACGGAGATTATTTGACTTGTGTCGGCACCTCCTGATTTCGATATGTGTGCAAGCATGTTGATGACTCGAGCGCTCGATCAGTTGATCATTAAGTTGTGCAATATTTATATCCTGGTTAATTTTGACGTTCTGAATGCAACGGCGAAGTTCGTTCGTCGATCGGAGATCATTTCGACCATTTTCAAAGACGTCTAGTGCATTTTGAGCCACGATTTGCGCATTGTTGCTTCTGAAGTCCGTCGAATTTGATTTGTAAGCTTGGCTTTGATTTATGGCACACATATGGAGGTCAACACTCAAGCATGGAGGTCAACAAAGAATTCTATGGCATGTATGTAAATCTTCTTATATATAAGGGTATTAACATACATACCACACAATTCTTATATATTTACATTTCTAACATCTAAATTTTGATATTTACATACATAACATTTACTCTTGTGTAGGTAAAGAGTATTAGAATCCTAAATATCAAACTTAAGGTGTTAGATATGTAAATATATTGAAATTGTGTGATATGTATATAAGTCTTGATGCATATAATATGAAATATTTATTCTTAAATTATTTTACAATTATGCATGTTATAGATTTTTTTTTTCTCTCTTCTAAATCTGAGTTTCTAGATTTGTATATTTTTATTGTTTGATTGTCAAGTGATATTAGTTCCTCTTGTTTTAATTTTCGTCTGTCAGTTTGATGCTTAGGAAGACATTATCTTTTTTAGTTAGATAGATATAGGCATTGACCGGGCCATATGACCCGGCAATCATTGGTTTATAGAAATAATTCCTTTTAAAATAGAATAACAGTGCATTCATTGAATTCATCCCAAGAATGTTGGTAGAGATTCATGCACTGTGTATCTTTTCTATTTTCAATTTATATTTTAGTGTTGTTTTAATTATGTTGAGAAAATTAATTGTGATTAAAAGAAGTAAACAAGAACTCATTAGTCTGATTGAAAGTTGCAATCAAAGATAATAATAAAAAATTAGCTCGCGATGGTAAGCCGCAGCTAGGGCACCGCCCCCCCTGGCTTGCTCTTCTCCTCCTCCACCTCCTCCGTCTATTCCTCCTCTTCTCCCTCTCTCTATCACCCTGCATTTCTTCTTTGGGTCTTCCTCCCTTCTCCCCCTCGCTTTCTGACCTCCGGCTCGTCCGGAGGTCAGGCGTGCCCTTATCACAAGGATGGCTACCTCGATTGCCAGTGGTTCCTTTCCCCCTTTAATTTCATCTCCTTCTCATATGCATTCCCCCATCTCACCTAAACCTGCTGGATCTCTCTCGGTATGGAAAGATTTACTTCTTTCACACTGAAATGCACAATGGTCCGTCTAGGAGATGTGCGCCGGATTCCAATGAAGTGGACTTCGAGGATGATTTGTCACGGAAAGGAAGAATGGCATCTCCCTTATTGGTCACTGACTCCAGAGCCTTATTATGGATCACTCATAGCAAGAATCAAAAAAGAAATGGAATTTTAAAGCACGCTAGATTTACTTTCATTCGAAGGTGATTACTTCCTGTTTAAGTTCAATTGTCAAGAAGACTATGATTTGGTGTGGAATCACCCTTGTTTTCTCAATGGTGGCCTTTCATTTTCCAAAATGGACTTGGGACTTTCGGCCTTGAGCGATCCTATCTCACGAGATTTGATTTGGATTAAACTCCCTAATTTTCCCCTCTGTTGTTGGAATGAGGTTGGTTTCTCTAGGGTTGCTAGTAAAATCGTCCCCTTGGCCGTGGATAATTTGGCGGCTAGATCGGGATAACATTTTTGAATCGTCCAAATTTCTACTTCCTCTCCTCTTCGTCACGATTCGATTAATCTAAATGGGAAAAGATTCATCCAATCTGTTGTTTACGATTGGAAGCGCCTATATGCTGTAATACCTTCTCTCACGATTTGCATACTTGTCCTCTTAACGCCTCGCTTCCTCCCGGGCCGATGGATCGAACCCCTCCTAAAGTTCTGTCAAAGTGACTAACAGTTACCAAGGAATACATATCACCCCCTCGTCAGTCACTTGGTTCTTTGCCCCTCCTTCTTCTACTAATACCTCACAAGATGACAAGATTATGGAGACTTCTATGTCCTTCCTCCTCTATAGTGACCTTAATCGGTCTACCATTCTTCTCGGGAGGATTGTTTGTGTTTTGATGCTTACATTTTCTCAAGGATTGATTGATCCCACTAATTGAGATCGGCTCTCTCTTGGTGTGGTTTTCATTTCGGCTCACCCCACCTCTGTATTGATATAGATAAAGGAATTCATGAAGGTAGTAGCACTCATTTAGAAGGAGGGAATATCTCTTCCTCTTAATCCCATAGACTCCTCTTAAAGGGAACAAGAAAAAGGGTAAAAAACCCGCTTCTTCCTCCTCCCAATGAATCAAATATCATTTGGTAGTTGGAATGTTAGGGGTTTATCTTGTTGGAAGACTTTCATTTGTAGAAAGCTTATTAAAGACTTTCATTTAGATCTTCTCGTCTTGGAAACCAAAGTTCATTTCAATCCTTTGTATAGCAATCAGGTCTCTTCTTACAATTTATTTACTTCAGAATCTTGTGTAAATAATTTTGATTGTGCAAGTGGTGGTCGTATTTGGATCAAATGGAATTACGGTTGAATTTTGAGTTACTTTGCAAGTCGCAATTTATCCATGGTAGAGTTTACGCTCCGGGGTGACTTTCTCTTAACTAGTATTTATCTTTGAAAATGATTCTCTACCGTTCCTCCTTGTGGTCTTCTTTAAAGGCTTTGCCATGTTAATGCTCTCCCATGGGTTATTTTAGGAGACTTTAACTGCCTTTTAAGTGCTAAGGATAAACAAGGGGGTAACCTGGTTTCATTCAACTCTTCCTTGGAATTTAAAGATTGTGTTAATGATTGTGGCTGGATGGAACTCCCTAGCAGCTTACACTTTACATGGTTCAATCGGTTGGAACATCCTATTTACTCTAAGATTGATCGGGCTTTTGCAACTCCAAGGATTGACATGTTCCCATCTTCATTTTATAAAGTCCTCTCTTAGATCATGGATCATTCTCCTTTGGTAACTCTTCAAGCTCCCTCTTTGGTATCTCATCGTTTCCTTTTTTATTGGTCTTTAAAGCACGGCTTTAAGGATGACATTGGAGGTTTGGAACAATTACATACAAGGAGACCCTTTTTATGTTCTCTATCAAGCTAAAGCTTGTTAGAAATATGATGAAAGATAGATATAGGGACTCTTCTCCCAAAGAAATCAATATTCTTAAAGCAGAACAAAGTGAGGTTTTTCGGCTTCTGGAAAAAGATCCTTTCAATATCCATCTCATTCATGATGCTAAGGAAATCAAATATAGATACTCTGAGTTACTTATAAAGGAAATGCTTTGGATTAAGCAATGTAAGGCTCATTGGCTTACTCACTCGATGATGATTTAAAATTCCTCTACCTCTATTAAGGAAAGGAAAAGCTCCAATTTGATTAGAAGTGCAAAGCGACATGGGGTCTTTTCTGATCATAAGGATATTTCAGCTATTTTTTGTAGGTACTATGAGAATCTCTTCAACTGTGATGATTCTCTTATTTTACCTGTTCATAATTTTCCTGCTGGGAGTTGTCTTTCATTAGATCTTGCAGCCGATCTTGATGCTGATGTTACTGAACAGGAAATCATTGCTACCTTGAATAGTATCAGTGTAAACAAATCGCCTGGCCCGGATGGTTTTAATTCAAAGTTTTACATTGATTCTTGGAGTATTATTGGCAAATCTTTTGTTCATGCAGTTCTTTTCTTTTTCAAGAATTCTAGATTGCCCAATTGTTTCAAGCATACTCTTTTAACATTCATACCTAAGGTGAAACACTCCAATAGAATTGAAGACTATCGTCATTATGTAACACTTTCTATAAAGTGGTGGCTAAAATCCTTGCCAATTATGAAGAGATATCTTCCTTCTATTATCAATAATTCTCAATCCGCATTTGTTAAAGGAAGAGACATATCGATAATCGGCAATGGCCTTTGAGATTTGCAATGAGTTCTCCACCTCTAATAGTTCTTACTTTTAACAAAATTGATTTGAAAAAGCATTCGATAAAATTAATAGAAGAGCTCTGATTCATCGACTTCTGGACAAAGGTTTTCCTAGGAGATTTACTACTTGGGTGGAAGCTTGTATCTCTGATGTGCCTTTTTCTATTGTGTTAAATGGGAATATTTCTGGTTACTTTTCTTCCTCCAATGGCCTTAGACAGGGCTGCCCATTGTCCCCTTTCCTCTTTACGGTGGCCATGGACACTTTTTCATGCATGCTAGAAAATGAAATCAAAAAGGATTATATAATCCTATTTCTCAGGCTGGACAATGCTCTTTCTCATCTCTTATATCTTTGATCTCTCCTTGTGATGGAGTGCATTGACTCTTCTACATTTACCTCACTAAACTCTACTCTTCAATCTCTAAAGTATTATTTGGGTCTTGAGGTGAATTATTCCAAATCATCTTTGTGTCTCTCTTCAAGGAACTTGATAATGCTTATTCTGCTTTGGGAATTCAATTGGGTTCTTTCCCTTTCAAATACTTGGGGCTCCCTCTTATTAAAGGTACAATCAAGATGGCTCATTTCACACCTCTCTTTGATGACTACATGTTTGGTTATGGTTGGAAAAGTAAGTTCCTCTCATTGGGGAAGGTTGCAGCTTATCAGGTCATCTATTAATAGTTATTTATCATACTGGTTTCGTTCTATGGCTATTCCAGATGGTATCATCAAAAAAATCTGCGCTTTCACAGCTAAATTTTTCTATCATTCGGGGGAGGCAAAAAAGTTGCATACTATTTTACTTTTACCCAAAGACAAAGGAGGAGTTGGGTTACTCTCTCTTTCTTCTTAATGTGATTAGCAAATTGAAATTAATGTGGAAAATTTGCAAGAGAGAGACTCCTTTGCTAAATGGTGTTTAGCTAAATATACATCTCTATGGAATCCTTGCATTTATAGAGTTTCTCCTCTTTGGAAATCTTGTCAAAGTTTTAAAAAAATTTAAAAACAAATTGCATTTTCAAGTTGGAGAGGGTAATGCTTTTTCTTTATACTTTGATCCTTGGTGCAATGGACACTCTCTTTGTTATTGGTTGGGAGTTAATGGCTTGAAACAGCTTAAACTTCTAAGATCTTAAGGTTCATTTTCTTATCCACAATGGGCAATGGAATCTCCCCTCTCTTCTTGAGTCCTCTCATCCTTGGTTATCCATTAAGATTTTGGATACTTCTATTGAGAATGGATCAGATTCTATTAGTTGGCTTAAAAAGTTATCTCCTTCGACCAAGGAGTTCAGAGAAGCCATCTTCGAGTCTCACCCCTCTTTAGATTGGACTAAAGGGATTTGGTTTAAAGGTTTTTCTATTAACTATGCTCTATATTGCTGGATGGCTTATATTCAGGGTCTTAAAATATCTGATAAACTTGCAAATAAAGGGATTGGAACCCAACTCCTTTGCTGTTTTTGTCATTCTGTTTTAGAATCTCACAACCACTTGTTTTTTGAATGTCCATTGGCTATGAAATTAGTGAGGGCTCTCCTTCCAAATGGTACTTTTCTTTTGCTGCAGTCTACTCTCCCGCAGGTTCTTAATTTTATTGATGATGGGGAGCATAAAGTGTTTCAAAGATTACAATTTCGTTATTCTTGTGTATACCTTGTGGAGAGAAAGGAATAACCGCTTTTCTCTTCTACATCTCCCCTTTGTCGCTTTATCACGCAAGTTAAGGAAAGGGTATCGCCTAAAATTGCAAAAGTGGAAATTAAAGGTTGCTTGGCTCTGCGTGTGATTTAATCTGGACTTGGAAAACTATTTCCCTCCTTAACTATCCTCTTTGTGACTTTTTCTTATGTCTTTGAAGTTCATTTGTCGCTCGATTTCATCTTCTGCTTCATTAATGGATTATTTCTGCTGTGCGGTTTTTGTCGTGGAGAATTAGTTTATTTATCGGTTATGGGTCTAACTCAGACTGGTATTATGGCTTTTCTTGATGCCGCTCCTTTTCTGCTTTTCTTCCTGATCTCCTTTGATGGTCAGGATTTATGGCTATCTTCTAGCTTTATATATGGTGGTCGGGTTTTCTTCTACGCTTGTGTTCTCCTATCACGCTATTTCGGGAAGGATTTTTCGTTTCTTTTCCTTGTCGTTTACCAGATTCCGCTATGGTTTTTCGCTATGGAGGTTATGGTCATATCATTATGGTTTTTTGTTGTTTACTCTCTACTTGTAATGGACTTTGATAAGAACAAATCGCTTTGATCTTCTCCCTGTCGCTACGGTTGTCATGGGTTTTTGGTGGATAGTCTGCTTTTGTAATGGACGCGATGAGGATTTCAGCACAACTTATTGATCTATTGAAATGCTCCTTCTGGATCTCTCGCAACCACCACGATCCCTTTTTGTTGGCGAACAGATTCTATTTATGGTCAGTTTTGGGGATTGTTTGGAGGGCGGCTAGACAACCGTGGGGGGACATTCCTGTCCCTATATGATTGTTTTTGTGTTGTGCTTATCTTAGACATTGTTGATGTATTTTGTATCCCTGAGTCCATTGAGCTTTTTTTGCTCCTACTTTCTGTAGGATTTTCTTTCTCAGCCAGCTTTGTTGATTTCGTTTCAAGAATCATTGTCCTAGTTTAGTTTTTTCTTATTTCTTCAGTCCTGTAAGGGATTAGTCTTTTGTAACTTTACTTTTGGAATACAATTGGGCTACGGCTCTTAACCTTTTCCAAAAAAAAAAAAAAAAGATAATAATAAAAATAAAATAAAAAATATGATTTGGTCAAAGATATCCATAACCGGTATGATTCTCAATATATTAACCCTGGTTAGGTGCTTTCCTGCCTCAGGATCACATAAATAAATCATTTTTAATAGTTTTCATGTGATTGTTTCATCCCCATGTTTTATTTATTTTATTATATAATCTTATTTGGTTACAACTTTTAAATGGATCATAAAGTGAGATGAATACGTCATGTGGATTTATTGTTTTTTTTTCCCTTATAATTAAAGCTTTTAATTTGATCTAAAATTACTTTTTTTATTATATATGTATATGATAAAAATATATATTTTATATTTTTAGGTTAAAATATTAATATAAAAAATTTATATGATAATAATTTTTTAATTTCTTTTTATTTTTATTATTATTATTTTAAGAGTGAAGGCTCGTTACTTAACTGTATTCAGGCCCTGCTAATTCAACATTAATAACAAAAGGGTAGCTATTTTATTTGATTAAAAAAAATTATAAATTACAATTAAAATTATAAATTTATAATTTGCTTATAACAAAATTTATACCTTGATATTCACCATTTAAATATAATAGATTGTACGCGTAGTTCGACAATGGATATCAATCTTATGAAAAATTAGTGTATCTTTGTAGTAAGCATGAATTAAATCTGTGGAAAGTGCTAAGAAAAAAAAATAGTAAAAAATTTCATATGATAGAGGCTTTATGATTTGTAAATTAAACTTGGAACATTTACATGCATTTCATATAATTATTATATATTTATATATTAAACACCTAAATTTTGATATTATCATTCATAACACTCAAATAACATCACTTTAAAAATATTAATATTATTATTTTAAAAAATGAATATACCATTTTACACACAGATAAAATGTTAGATATATAAATATATAAGAAATATATGATATATATGTAATTCTTTTTAAAAAAATTTATTTGAAATAGTATGAATTTTACAAAATTGCTCGCATACATAAGTTCATCTTCTTTAAATGCAAAATATAATAAAAATAAGAAATAAAAAATATAAGTGATCCCAAACAGCCTCTTGATTAATTATGCATAGGCACCAAATTTGAAAATAAATTTTTTTAGAAGATTTATATACTACACAATTCTTATGTATTTGCATATCTAATATCTAAAATTAGATATTTACATATATAATATTTTTTTCTATGATTAAAAATATACATTTCACTTAAAAAGTGAGTGATGATGATATTTTTGATATGAAAAATATAGATTATAGTTATATATATATATATATATATTGAAATTTAGATGTTAGATATGTAAATAAATAATAATTGTATAGTATGTATGTAAATCTCTCGTTTTTATATATAAGAGATTAAAATAAAATAAAATAAAAAGGTAAGATATCATTTGATGTTGAAAATGTCAATCAAAGAAGCTAAAATTTTCAAACCCCCTTTCCATTTCACTGAAATTCATATTAAAAAAAAACATTTCTTATCAACGTATCAATAAATACATTGATTTGTCATTTCTTTATAAGTTTGTGTCTTTTTTGTGATGGTTAATTGTAGGTAATCAATTACAGCTCAAATGAGAGAAAAACTGAGATAGAAAAGAGAAAAGAATGTTTTCAAACACCTGTAACCAGTTATTACACTTTTATAATTTATCAACTATACCTTTTTTTTATTATTATGTATTAGATTTTTTTTAATTTTTTTATTAAATTAGTAAAAATTCGTGGATGCAAGTTTTTTATATATATATATATATATATATATATATATATATATATATATAACATAACTATAAAATATATTCTTGACAGCATAAAAATAGAAATCTATGTTAAGGAATATTCACACTCTATTAAGTTTTAAAAAGGCCAAATTTTCAAATTAAACATCATTAGTGATTTAATTAGGTAATTAGGAAGCATAAAAAAAATTAATAAAATAGCCTATCAATGGCGATTAACTGAAGCGGCGGCTCTTCCAATTTAGGGACCACTTCGAAACGTCAGCAGCTCTCGGTTTCTATTTCTATCGATCCGCCGCCGTTCTTCCGCCCGATCTCCGTAGCGGCTACCGCCGACCGACGACGTCGCCGGAAAGTAGCTTGGAAGGATTATTTTTAGCCGATTTAGGTATTTCTAACCTAAAAAAAAATGTATAATATCGATTTATGAGTTTATTTGGTTAGTTAAACTAATTGTTATGATATTCATAGGAGATTTTGTGATCTCATTGTCATAATTTTTTTTTAGGAAAAGCTTCATTTTTTGCGCAATGTTTTTTTTTATTTAGGAAGTGTGTATGTGTAGTTTAATTTAGTGTTATGAAGATCTTTAATTATATTAGGCATATGTGGTGATTCATGTAGTTGAAAAAGTTAAATGCTTGATGTTTTGAATATCTTCGTGTGTGATGTTTTTTTTGGCAAAGGAGGCGTGGTGTTATAAAGATTTGTTTTCTTGAATATCTTGATCGATTAATGCAAAAGAGAATGATTGGCTTTTATAAGTGTGATGTTGCATAAATTGGTTGTTGTCACATTCTGATATTTGGATTTTATTTGTCATATTGCAGTAGTTGGATTATTTGTTATCTTTGAAATATTAGGATCAGTGATTGCTTGAATGCGTAAGTATTTGATCATCTTTGTCATATATTAATGCAAGATTTTTTGTGCGTAATAGGTAGCAGTTCGAATACTGGTGTTCCATTATTACAAGTTAGTGATGAGTTCAGATAGTGTATATATTATTCTTTATTATGATGGTGAACTCACAGTAAGTGATAAGTTCATTCCAACATATATTGGTGGGAGAAATCGTCAATCCAAATTTCACGATGGATTAAATTTGAGGAATTACGAAAAGAGTTATGTGTTGAAGTTAGATCCATCAAAATTCTCATTGTCGGTGGGTCATTTTCTATTGGAACTGGATTTATTGCAACACATTAGATGATGAAGTTTGTGAGGCTATTAATGCGACATGTTCGCGATATTGTGGTGTATGTCGAATTTGAGAACTCCCATGTGGAGATAGGTTGGTTAGCATAATAGACCGTCAAAGTGGTGGAATCACTTACATAACCACCTCCTCGATAAGTACTCGAGGGGAAATATATGAGGCTGCAAGAGAAAATGATTATTTCTTGGCAAGCTCTGCTCATATGGGTGACCAAGGTGACCCTCAAGGTAATGATGTGAACCCACCATCTGATGTAAATGTTGAATATGAAACTATGCCTAGTGGAGATAGTAGTGATGAGGATGATGACGATTATATTGACTCGGAGCAGGCTGATTTAAGGGCAGCAGAACCATCCCATATGGTCAGAGATTTGATTGTCGATTACTCAAGGAGAAACGAGTCATCTTGAGGAGCATTTGATACATAATAATGATTATATGTGGCTCAAACCAGAGAATGGGATGAAGACCTTGCATTTGATATCGATGATTCAACCTTCGAAGAGGAATTGCATCCCGGATGAATTAGTGGAAGGTATGTGCTTTCATGATAAGAAGCGATTGCAATTTCTTGGTGGGTCGATTATAAATAATGTTGAATATGTCATATATGCCTCAAGCAATCAAGATTTCTTGTGTTGTGCACGCCATTCACGAGTGAGATGTTTTTATGGCGTTTACATGCACCTTTCGATTAAGAGGTTGGGTGGAACTTGGAGGTGGTTGATTGGCTCTCCTGTAGTGTACTCAATTCTTATCTTTGGATACAGTGATGCACATGATTTATAAGTTATTTCATCCACCTGTCAGTCAGTTGGATCTCGAGCCGGAGATTATAGGCGTATAGAGTCAGTTCAATATCTGTCTTATATGAAGGCTTGGATGATGCACTAAAAGCTTAAGGCTATTTTGAAGTTGGGAGGAATCTTATAGATCATTGGGAAAATTTATGGTCATTGTTGCACATCTATGCCCTCAAGATGCAGTACCAGAATCAATAGATTCCAACGACTATTCTGGTGCTTGAGCATCAATACGAGGTTGGCGATATCACCCGCCGGTCTTGATGGGACTTTTCTCCTGGGTAAGTACAGAGGCACTCTACTTAATGCTGTTGGGATCGACGCAAATAATGGGTTGTTCCACTGGCCTTCGCAGTTGTTGAATCAGAGTGCATCGAGTCTTGGATTTGGTTTTTGCAAACTCTTCAAGACTTGATCCCATTAGTATCTACGAGGGGTGATCTATGCTTCATCTCGATGATACGCATGCGTCTTGTTGTCGAAGAAATCTTCCCATGGGTCGCATCGCTCAAGCCATTTGAGGGAGAACTTCAAGAGCAAGACGTCAACTTGGCATAGCTAATGTGTAATTCATGTGTCAAAAAATGTACGTGCGAAAACACGTGATGAAAATTTTCAAAAGGCACATGTCGACATTAAGAATATTAAGGTGAGGCATGACAAGTTTCAAGGGATGTTCAATGGACTCAAACTCATGATAACGGGTACTATGCATTATGATGACAAATGCAGCGAGTGCTTCAACCTTAAACGCGGCACGCTGGTTTACCTATTCAAGCTCGACACGCGTACTATAATATAGTTTCCTTTTCATGAAACATCTTGAACGGCCGCTAGAAAGGCAACAAGAAAACTTGTTTTCCCTCGCATTAAAGCTACACTTATTGCTAATGAACGCGAGGCACAAGATTACCTGAACCCGTTAGGATTAGCATGTCTGAGTATCAAGTGTTTGATGTCAGCAATCGAACCTACAAAGTAGAGTTTCGAGAACTATGACCGCGAATGTACGCGGTAGACAACCACGCCTTATCACCTACCTTGTCCACATGCGATTGCGCTTTGAGCCATCGCCACCTAAACCACGCGTGATGTCTGTGGTACTACAGCCTGCGTAATTATATTAGACCTACCGTGGAGAGTTTCATGTGATACCTGATCGGGAGGAGTGGGCAGATCACATCACAGAAGGCAGTTATGAAACTTATAACCCACCTAATATTAAGTGAAAGTCTGGAAGGCCAAGGGCAAGCAGATTTAAAAATACCATGGATGAGAACATTCCTAAAAGTTCGGTACTATTTGTAAGACTATTGGGCATAATAGTCAACGTGTCCTCGCAATGCACGAGTGTGATGTTTTCTAAGTTAGTTGTTTGATGTCATGTTGTGTGTTTGTGCTATTGTTGTATTAGTCCCATCTTGTGTCTCATCTGCTTTGACTAGTATATGTCATATTGTCTACTAGAGTCCCATGTTTAATGTCATATTGTCTACTTTCAAGCAAAGCATCTTTGATTAGTTTTATCTCATACTTGTTTGAAAGTGTATATTTCTTTGCTTAGTGTTCTGAGTACACATGGTGGAAAATAAAATTGTCAATTTAAAATTTAAATCTAAATCTCTCAATTAATATTTATTTTTATAATTTTTTTGCTATTTTTATGTATGTCTTTATACTGGATTTATTTTAGTCCTTTGAGCTACGAGTACTCTGAATTACAATGCAATGTAATACTTTTTGAAATGCTGACTATGTTGTTTGCTTCAATGATACGTGTTAAGATGTCCGGTGAAGCCCCTCTCCCCACGGAGGAGGTGACCACCGTGAGGACACTTGAGGACTACGGTCCACCACCGCAGGTGCACCTAGCATAGCTATGTTACGCATATAGAGCGCATCCCGATTGGTACGTTATTTTTGAAGTTATTTCAGCCAATGTATGTTTGTTATACTAACGTAGTTTATGCATGCTCCATTCGATTGTGTTTCGGTTGAGGTCGACACTTGTCGATGTTCAAGGAATGGCCTATTAATTGCCCTAGATTCATGGGTGCATTGCGAGATGTCGCTTTGATAAAGGTTCTCAGACGCATATTGTCGGATCATCATTTACTGACGTCATTAGTGGAGCGCTGGTGCCCGCAGACGAACACATTCCACTTTGCTATTGGTGAGATGACGATCACACGATGTTATGGCGATGATCCCGGCTCGATAGATGGCCCTCCTCTTTGTCGCTTGGTGGAGGGAGACGGTGGGCGCCGATCGCCGTGATGAGTTGATCGAGCGCATCCCGAGCCGTACCGGTATCGCGGATCCGATCCATCCACATATCACCGTTTCATATGGGTCGCGCATGCGTTACGCTACGATGGAGGTGACTTTTTACAGATTCATACTTAGATCTACCGTAGCTCCAGCTTATTATGCATATCGAGCATACATGCTTGCCATCGGGTCTTTTCTTCTTCCGACACTTCGTGCTCGTGAGGTCCACCCGCAAAGATCTACCATTACTAGAGGATATTCATTCTTTTGGGGTTTCTCGGCTCACTGCTTTATGATTACAGAGTTGCGAGGCAACCAAGTCAAGCGCAAAGAACATAGCGATGTATTCATTTACCGCAGTGTCCCGGGAGCACATTCATGTTGGCGCACTACCTTACGTTCCCTATCCCGCATTATTGATGGTCTTAGCGTTGGATGTCGGAATGAAGGATTTGTTCGAGAAATGCCAGCATCCAACATCAGAGTATACAGGGATGAGTTGGATGGACTTCGCATATAAATAACTATCATTTTACTTGTTTACTCATGGAATTTAATTTTGAGTAACTTATGATACATGTGCAGGTCATCTGGGAGCCATATGGACATCGACCGCGCATCGCGAGATATATGTTTGGGAGAGGAGATATGGCTGTGAGTACCGCGATTTGTTGGAAGAGGGTAGAGTGGTACACCGATCGCGATCGACAGCCGCATGCCTCCCATGATTGATGTTGACGATAGATCCATCGCTTGTTCTTATGGATGGACGGAAAGGCCGACGATTGAGCGCGTACCACCACTCATACATTGCACGGGAGCGTGAGTTGGTTGTGATCGGATTCAAGACAGATGACGGAGCCGATCAACCGTTACGAGGTGGTACCGATCTTGGGCTTCACTTTATACGAAGGCAAGCTCCCGACACATACTACCCTCGTGCGCCTGGAAATCGTCTGATGGTAAGTCTGTGGAATTACAATTTGCTTTCCCTTGTTACAATGAAACCTTGATATAAATTTACTTTCTTTGCAGCGTAACCACATCCTAATACCGGGATATATTTCGCTATTTCACAGAGATGGTGACACAAATTTCAAAATCCATCGATTATGAGCGCGTGGAGTCGAGGAACATGCATATCTCGCAGATACAAGGATATGTATATTCCGTGCACTTGATCGCCAGACAGATGCACCGTCGATGGATGTGGGTCCATCATATACGCCAGTGGTGGGACAGTCTACCTATCCATTCACACAGCCACCCCAGTATTCATATCAGGATGCAATGTGGTCTCAGATGAACCCATGGCATGCACCGATCCCGCCTACATATGCTCCACCGTCATTCCACATGACACCGCCATATGCAGTGTACCACGGGTACTTCCATCATCTCAAGCTTCCGAGATACCACATGTTACTTGACTTGGGATGTTCGAACAACCCTGGAAAGGGACGAGGAGGAGGATCGCCAAGAGATCATTTGCGTGATCGGCACACCACCATCTCATTACACCCCGGTAGCACGCGATTCCACCGCTGCAGACATCGACGATAGTTGTATTTTTTTTTACCGCTTTATGTCATGTAGTCGACTGCTTTTTTTTTTATTTATCCACTTATTCGATTCATTCATGATACAATTATACTTTTGTTTGTTATCAATTTAGTTTTATTTGGTTAACTCACAACTATTTAGACTCATACCAAAAAAATTAATACACTTAGAATGTTTAATATTATCAAAAAAATATATGTATTCAACAAGCATTGTGTTAAGATCACACAAACGAGTGTTGTCGTAATATTTTTAATTTTTGCAACGTCAAATTTTTACATTTCAAAATTGCACTAAGAGGACGAGATTCACAAAATTGTCAATATGAAAGTTGTAGAATTTTACATTATCTTTCCAACGATACCAACCACGCCAAATCCAACACCGATGAGATAGATATAGCAAATAAGGTGGTATCTTTTTTTTAAAAAAAAAATACATTTGCAAAAAACGGAGATTCAAAAGTTATCAACATAAAAGTTGTAGAATTTGTTATTATCTTTCCAACGCTAAACACGCCAAAATCCGACACCGATGAGCTGATATGACAAAAATGATGATCAATATTGTTATTTTGCAACTTCACATCTCACACATTTGTAAAAAAAGCAGCTCAACGGGCTAGATTCGTCAAAATCTGTCAACATGAAAGTTGTAGAATTTTTCATTATCTTTCCAACGATACCAAATGCAAATTCGACACCTAATGAGCGATATGTTCAAAAAATGGGGACTGTCAATTTAATTTTAAAAAAAAAAAAAATCAGGCCCGGTCATCGGTGGCCGGCGGCAGCATCGCAGTAGGACCTGGCCGCTATTTTATTAATTTTTTTTATGCTGCCTAATTACCTAATTAAATCACTAATGATGCTTAATTTAAAATTTTGACCTTTTAAAAACATGCTATGAAATTATCATATTTGCAGTTATAACATTAATGAAACAATTAATATCATTAATATTGCTGTAACATATATAATTTGTTGACTCCCTCCACAAATATGTTTCTGATAATGATAATTAATGAACCTCGATCCAATCTTGAAGGAGAAGAAAACTTATGCGGTCATCGTAATAACAATTAGATAAGATTAAATTAATCAGACAGTGACAGAATAGAATTCCCATCGGTCTTTGATGGATGCCAATACTGAACTCGCCTGTACATAGTCTCCTTCAACCGAAGAAGACAAAGGAGTTCCATGCCTTCAAATCTGCTGTTAAAAGATCAGATCTTTGACTCCTCATCTTAACTACATTTGGATTTCAGAGAAGCAGCAACAGCCTCCTGTCCCTTTACACATGAAAGGATTTCACTGTAGGTTTGGAATTTTTTTTTTTCAATAAATAAATGCAAATTAATTCAACTCAATCATTAATATTATTTATTTATTTAGCATATTTTATGGACTCCATCTCAGAAACAAAAGTTAATCTGCTGATTTCTGATCCTATCAGTAAGATGGAATTTGACTTGGCTTTTAAATAAATCATTTTATTTCATTATTGTGATCCAAAATATATGATAAGTATGAATGCATGATTTCCTAATTAATCATAATCTTATTATTACAATGCGAAGTTATAGGATTACAGCTAACCCATAAAAGTTATCTATTTATTTATTTAATATACCAATAAAAGTTAAAATTGTCTTACATAAAATTTTGTAATTATCAATAAAGGCTTTTTTTTTCATAGAAGAATAATAGGAAATAAATTGGGACTGCGCATTCAATGCTGAATACTTCTTTGAATAATTGTTATGAATCTATTTCCTCCAAGGCCGAAAAACAGCAGACAACAAAATGAATATCAGTAAAAAACATCGCATGGAAGGATTATCAAATACGCCATAAACTCAATATACGTGAATTGGACGATAACAAATATTACAACCTCGAATAAACAAATACGCTTATTACGTAACCCTTAAGTACACAATAACAACAAAGATTTAAATAGGGCCAAAGCATCAAACAAGATTTAGATCCGGCCCGCAAAGAATTATCAAAACAACTAAGAAGCAAGAGTTGAAAGAATCGATAACGAGTTCGTAGAAGTAAAACAACCTAATCCATAGCTGGCACTTAAGGAAATCGAGTAACTCAAGAATCAAGAGTTTACATTTCAACCAACGGATATTCCCTAAAGACAAAACAAGCAACCAAGTAAACGATCCACCCAATGTAAATCGCTTATAATGTAAAGTAGTTAGAGCATAGATTTAGATCCAAGCATAAGAAAGGAAAACAAACTATAAATAGACTCCAAAGCCAAACAGAAAGAGGAATCAAGAATTTTACGTAAAGAACTTAGCTCTCGCCTTTCCCCTTTTCCTTTCTTCTCTTCTTCCGCCAGATTCTCCTGCCCTCACGAACTATCGCAAGCCACCGAGAAACAAGATTTTCTCCGTTGCCTCCATCCTCCGCCATCTTCCTCTCGAGTTCTTCACGACTAATGCAAAACCACCAGCAACAAGGCAAATATCGTAGGTAATTCAAAAGCTTCATCCAACGATCCATAATCGACGCTTTCTCGCCAAAGGTTCGATTCACTCCGATCAAGCTTCATCCCTAATATGTAATCCACTCAAATTAGAAGGAAGAGAAACCGTGATCAAGAAATGATCCAAGGGCGAGATAACGCAAGACAATCTGACGGCTCAAGCAAGAAGCAAAGAAGGACTCGATCCGAGTGATCCCATCCAACGACAGAGATAAAGACGCGAGATCCTACACCGTAGGCACCCAAAACTCAAGAGCCTTTCTGACTCGGGTTAGATCAACTCGCTTAACTCAAGAACTGACTCAAGTCCGTAAAAGTCCAAACCGAAATTAAGCCCAAATGTAACCGTAATTAACTCAAGCAGACAAATTGATTAAAGCTTATTTTAAAATAGATCCTTATCATTGGTGCCGAGACCCACAACTCACATCTACATCCTCAATCAGAAAACATGGCAGAAAGCACAAGGTACACATCCAAAACCCTAGATGAATGTGTTACCAGATTGAACAACAATGAACAACAAATGACCTCAATCACTTGGCATTGAATGAAATAGCAAAGAGATTGACATCAATAGAAAATGTAATAGAAAACAACCTCAAAGCCGTATGTGATGAATCCTCGATGAATCCTATTCTCCAAACATACCACATACACACACACCCATATCAATGCCTCTTAAAATAGATATGCCCGATGGGGAAAAGACCCTAGGATGGCTCTTGAAAGCGTAGCGCTTTTTCAATATTATAAATCCTCGATGATCAAATTTTAATAGCCTCAATATACATGGATGGACCGCCAGGTATCAATGGATGCAAGTAAATAAACAATTGCATTCTTGCCACAATTTAAAGAACAAGTTATTCGTGAGATTTGGCCCATCTTATTCGAGATTTAAGAGGTGAATCAAACTCACATTACACCCAAATGCATAATAGATGAATCATTGATGATGTAACAATGCCAAGAAACTACAAGATCAGCCAACCTCCAGCATTAAAGCAACATCACATACAGCAAACACCCACACTGCCTAATCCACCAAATGCAAATCAACACAGCAAAAAATAGCCCTTAGCAATTCAGAGGCTAACACCAACACAATTAGATGAAAGAAGGCAGAATGGATTATGTTTCAATTGTGAGGAGAAGGACCATAAAGAGCATATATGTAAGTCCAAGTTATTGGCATTAGGGTCACCAATGATGACCAAAGAACATCAACTACCACATGATAATCTCAGTACCAATGGGTAAGAAGAAACAAGAGTAACAAGCTTCAAATATCGCCATTCAATGTTGTGACAGACGATAATTATCTAAGTATAATGTCTAAATATTTCACAATTCTCAACCCAATTAAATTTCCTAGAAATATAAGTCGATATAGCCCAATCTATAGAGTATCATGAGTATAACCGCAAATGGATAGTCCACAAGAATAATCAGGGCACAACAATAATGATACCAAATAGAGGGACAAACAGAAATTATCATTCCCCACATACAAACAGAGCAATATTGGTCTCTATATATCCATGAGAAAAGCAAACAAGAGGATGAAAGTATCTCAAGATATAGCTTCCATAAAGTCAACCAGTGGACTAATGTGATACAAATCTCACCCAAATCCAATTGGCATTGATCCGCATATAACTCGTAACAAAAACAAGCTCTCCAATATCAAATAAATGGCCACAAAGAATACTACCAACACCACACAAATTGCTACTTTCATAATCGTGGGAGGAAAGTATCAATATAAGATTCGAGAAATAGATTCAAGAAACGTAAAAAGCAAATTAATTTTGACCTCGAGGACAAGGTCGGTGAGAGGGGAGTAATATGAATCTATTTCCAAGTAAAAAAAAGAGACAAAGAAATGAATATCGAAATGTACTCAAGACAGAAGGATTATCAAATACATAAACTCAATATACGTGAGCACGGATGATAACAGATATTACAACCTCAAGAATAAACAAATACGCTATTACGTAACCCTTAAGTACACAATAATAACAACAAAGATTTAAATACCGCCAAAGCATCAAACAAAGATTTCTTAGATCCGCCCAAGGCCCGCAAAGAATTATCAAAACAACTAAGAAGCAAGAGTTGAAAGAATCGCAACAGAAGTTCTGAGAAGTAAAACAACTTAATCCAGCTTGGCACTTAAGGAAATCGAAAGTAACTCAAGAATCAAGAGTTTACATTTCAACCAACCGATATTCCCTAAAGACAAACAAGCAACCAAGTAAACCATCCACCTAATGTAAATCGCTAATATAAATGAAAGTAGTTAGAGCATGATAGCTAGATCCAAGCATAAGAAAGGAAAAAAGTAAACTATAAATAGACTCCAAAGCCAAAGAGAGGAATCAAGAATTTTACAAAAGAACTTACCGCCTTTCCCCTTTTCCTTTCTTCTTCCCCGCCAGATTCTCTGTTCCCTCACCGAAACCATCGAAGCCACCGAGAAAGTACTTCTCCGCTTCCATCCGCCGCCATCTTCCTTCTGAGTTCTTCGTCGACTCAATGCATCTAAAACCACCAAAGCAACAAGGCAAATATCAGGTTAGGTAATTCAAAAGCTTCATCCAACGATCCATAATCGACGCTGCTTTCACCAAAGGTTCGATTCAATTTCCGATCAAGCCGCTCATCCCAGAATTTGTAATCCACTCAAATTAGAAGGAAGAGAAACCGTGATCAAGAACAGATCCAAGCGCAGATAACGCAAGACAACTGACGGCTCAAGAAGCAAAGAAGGACTCGATCCGAGTGATCCCATCCAACCAGAGATAAAGACGCGAGATCCTTCTAAGTAAGGCACCAAAACTCAAGAAATTTTCTAGACTCAAATGTTAGATCAACTCGCTTAACTCAAGAACTGACTCCCGAAAAGTCCAAAACCGGAAATTAAGCCCAAACAGAACCAGAATTAACTCAAGCAGAGACAAATTACAGTGATTAAAGCTTATTTCAGAAAATAGATCCTTATCAATAATGCTGTATTTTTTTTTTTTGGCTTGTTTATCATAATTTCATAAGAATATGTAGTAATTATGAATGTGACCTTCAAATTGATTATTTCTTTATATTACTAATAATTTGTGAGTGGCCACTTAAAAATAATCCAAAATAAAATTGAGGTGATCTCATCCCTTCTCACCTCCAGCGCGGGAGAGTAATCCAACGTGTTTTACACGGACCCACAGTAATAGAGTTGGTGGCGTAGATTATTGGCACTAGACTGTTTCCACCCCGTTTCACCCACTAGCAGTATTTATGGGACCCACATTACAGTGCATGAGATAGACCGCGGGTGCGCAACAAGGGCTAACAGACGGCGAGCTACAGGGTACGTTTGGCCACGCAATCATTTATTGATTACGTGTCAGCATTTGACCGGTCAACCCGCACGGGTGGGCTGTCGCATCTAGTTGTTTTAAATCTTTATCATATAACATTGCTCTCTTTTACTGTCGTGTGTTTTCTCATTTAATTAAGCTTTTTTTGTCCTTATTTAAGTTTATTCCTACCGTTAACTTTGATAATCATGGAAGAAATTCATTAGGGAGAAGCCAACTCATATATTCTTGCCTCAGGAAAATTTTGGTCGATATTCTGATTAAAATTTAATTAGAATCTAATTGTCATTTTTTATTTATATGTGAGGATGAATTTTATTTTATATTTTATATATATTTTTATTTTTTATATTATTTTTAAGGATGAATTACATATATGCACAATTTCTATGTATTTACATATCTAATAGCTAAGAGTTGATATTTTCATTTATAGCATTTTTTTATGTATGAAAAAAAATGTATCTTTTAAAAAAAAATTAATTCTAGTGATATTTTTTATATGATGTAAAAGATTTGATATTATGTAGGGCTGCAAATGAACTTAGCCGAGCAGAGGTTTATTCAAGTTCAAGCTCGTTTGTCATTATTGAGCTTGAGCTTAGCTCGAGCTCGATTTGAGCTTTTAGGATGGTGTTCAAGCTCGAGCTCGTTTAAAAAAATCTTGTTCAAGCTCGCTTGTTCATGAGCTTGTCTGATTGCTTATCTGTTAACAAGTAGCTCATAATCTAAATAAATAAGTCTTTAATCGAGCTACAACAAAGATATTGAGAAATATAAACGATATCATATGAACGTTTTAATCGAAACTTTAATCGAAAGTATCGAGCTCCTTAACGATTGTTCAAGAACTTTAAATGATACCGCTACGAACATAAATGAACCGAACAACAATTGTCAAGACGCTCATTTAGAATCGAGTATTTACAAAAGTGTTCGCCGCTCGACAATTAAATGAAAACATAAATGAGCTCTAATCGAGTCAGTCACGAAAATATTAACGCCGTTACATTTGCTCTAGTATATACATGCAAATATTAAATACATATAAATATATAATAATTATTTGGTAAGCATGTAAATGCCCTTATTTTAAAAACATATTTATTTAGTATATTTTTTATGTATTTTAATTTTTAAAATTACTTAATTTAACTTTTGAGAGCTTTAAATATTTTAAAAAATAACTATCATCATTACATATATTTTAATTCAAATCTAAATATAAATAAATTAAATTAAAAAATAAAAAAATAAAAAAAGTGATCTCAAACAAGCATAAAAATAAGTTTGATTGATATAATTTTTATTCTGATTAAATTATTGCATTAATTAAATTAAATAAAAGTTAAGTAGGATTACTTAATTAGGAGGATATATGTAGAGATAGTTGAGCCAGGTATATAATCCGCTTCAAAATTCAATTTATGTGAGATTTTCTGGAGATTCCTGCCATTACTTAGACAAAATATTGAAAATTAAAAATATGTAAAAGATTCATACAATATAATATGTTCGATTCAAATTGAAAGACAAAGGTTTTAAATTTCTAGAATAAATTACCTCTTACTTAATTAATACAAAACAACATTTCTTTGGTATTGATCATTTCATTCGGAATCCAGTAGTGAATTCAAGGATTATTTTATATGTTTTTGAGATTTACAAATTGAATGGAATAAAGCTTTGACATCTAATGGTATGCCGCAATGACCGAGGAGAAATGCGGGTGCGTCGGAGGTGGTCATGTGAGTACCGGCTGGGCACCAATCGATCACTTTGAGACCGTGTATTAATTAATTACGAATTTCAAATACACGAAACTAGCCTTTCTAATGATTTGAAACGATTATATTATACTGAAAATTTACTTTGGTTGCAACCAAATACTTGAAAATTGGTTAGAGATATTTGCAATTTTAACATGAAAGAAAGAGTTTTCAAAATATATAGTAAAATTTTGAAAGTATTGCGAAGACAATCTAACTATTATTTCAAGCTCAGCTTTTAAATGTTAAGGCGTTTATTTGACCTTTATATACAATAATTTATAGTCATTTGATCATAATAAATTTTAAAAAATAAAATTAAAATTACGAAGAAAAGAATCTGATTTATTTAAAAGCAGGCTACATCTCTATTTTATAATAAAAAATTTATACAATATGGATTGAGCATACACAACATTTTATAATTAATATTTACACATAAATGATATAACGAGAAATGTCATATGATACTATATTAGTAAGATCTGAATATAAAAGTATTAGACTTCACATATAATAATTTTTAAACATTAATTTGGTTGAAGTGTTCAGCTATGTTTTAATTTTATTTTTAGAATATTAGTGATATATTGACTGACTATCATATTATATTATATTATTGAGATCTGAATATAAAAATTAGCATTAGACTTTACACATAATAATTTTTTAAACGTTAATTTGGCTGAAGTGTCCAGCTGTTTTTTTATTTTATTTTTAGAATATTAAGTATCAAAATATAAAAATTTCAATTCTAATAATAATATTGAAATATTTTAATTAACTAATCGTCACCGACTAATCCCTATTAAGGACACTTATCAAGACGGGGACACGTGGCCTGTCATTATCGGCCATTGTTTGCTGGGCAAACGGCACCGAAGAAAACGGTGGATTCGGATTTCATCAGAAAGCTACTATTTTGGAAATGATTTTATATTAATTAACAGTTAATAGTTGGCTTGCGCTCGATATGATATCTAATATTAACGGCACGTGAAACTAGCACACATAATCAGGACCAAGCCTCGTGATTGGGTCGACATTCCGTGGTCCCGCGATTCGGCGAATAAGATTAGTTTATTCCATATACGTGGATATTGGCAACTGTTTTGGTTGGCGGATAAAGCATCAGGTGGGGGCCATTCATTGGCTAACACGTGGATGGCGACGGCATAAAATGATAGCGGGCTGGACGGTAGGTGGAGCCCATGACCCATCTGTTTCTCTTGTAGTATGGCCATCGGGTCATAATCTATCTTTAATTAGTTAGCTAGCCCACACTAATTAATAGTTAATCCAGCTTAATTAAATTAAACCAGCGCAATTTTCTGAGATATTTTTAATATTTTAATTATTTCAAAATGACAAGTAGAATAGCTTCACAGGTTAAAGGTTTTATTAGTAACATTAAACTTCTATTAAGTTGCCTTGTTAATAGCGTATATTCTTAAAGATCAAGTTTTTATACAAATTAATAATTAGTGTGTGAGTAGTATTAAAAGAGAGGGGATTAAAGGAAATTAAAATAAGTATTCAAAATAATTTTCAACTCAAAATATATGTTCTTAAATAGAAACTAATTATTTAGTACTTTTATCATTTTATTTTTTAAATATTAGAGATATGATTGAATGAATATAAAGTTATATATATTGTAAGAATCTTTTCATGATCAAATGAAAATATTAAAAATTAGTACAAATAAAAATACTTAAATCTCATATGAATTTAACAATTAATTTTAAATCAGCTTAAAATAAAATTATTTGGAGTTGACTTTGCTTGATTTGATATGATTTTGATTTCAAGAGATTTAAAGAATTAAAATAATAAGATCTATTTTCTGAATTAGATCTGAGACATGGGGACGAATAATTGTTTGACTGCTTGAGTAGTTTGGTCCGACCGGCTCGTTTAGGCTTAATGCAGTTGAGCTGCTTTGGAACCCGTCTGAAGTTGAGTTGCTAACCGAACCGACGAGATCTGACCGTTGGATGGCGCCTTTAACTGCCGTTGGATCCAGTCCTGATCGAGTCTCTTTGCCTCAATCTGAGCCGCCGATTTTCTTATTTGATACTAACCTTGATGTGTTTCGATGACGCCAGAGATGCTTTAATGGTGTGAGTGGATTACGATGTCGTCGCCAGATGTGGAGGGCGATGGAAGTTGGTCGTCGATCGGATCGCTGCCGGGATCCGATGACTAACCGCTTGATGAATCTCGAGAGAAGCTGCTATTCGAATGGGAACGCCGCCGACCGCCGCCTTCATTCAATGTGAGACGAGGAGAGCTCAAAAAGGCGATGCCGAGGGAGATCGCACTTCTCGATGGAGGTTTCCGACTTCCACCGGGGAAATGCCTGAGAGGAAGGAGGAAGCTCGAAGGAGAAGAAGAAGAAGAAGCTAGAAACAGGAGAAGTTCTTGAGATAATTCTTCAACCCTTGTTTGATCCCTCATCTCTATTTATAGATTCGGCCCACTTCTAGAATGTTCCTCTATGTCTCCTGTAACTAATTTCTCATATTTTCTATAGTTCTTGCCTCGTGTATTGGGTTTCTTGATTTCCATCGCCTTCCTGCTCTATATGTCAGGCCGGGTTATTCGTTATACTTGATTTTAGCTCAGAATCAGTTGGGATGGATTTAAGTTTATGAAGGCCTCATATCTTTATCTGTTATTGGCTTGTAATCGAGCATGTAAACTGAGATCCTCTGTGTAAAAGTATGTCTTTATTATCTTTTTTTGTTATTTACTTATTTATTTATTCTCTCTTATTGTAAATCTTCTTCTGATATTTTATAATGGCTTGGGAATGTTGTGAAGTCTTTTAGCCGGGGCCTTCTTCTCTCCCTTGGGCTTCTAATATTTCTGATATTCATATCATTACTCCTCCCCACCTTGACCTTGTCCTCGGTCAAATTCTAAAGGATTCTGTAATTCTTTCTCTCATATCCATGAGTTATCTCTAACAATCCTTCCCATTGTATTAATTCTTTGACCGTTGATCCCCTTTAGTATAGTTCTGTGGTCTAGAACTTTGATTGGTTTGATAAGCATTTGTCCTTCCCTGAATTGTGTTGATAATCGGTGTAGTTAGAATCGTGTTTGTATGGTTTTAATCGAGATATGGAATACATTATGTATTCTTCGATATAGTCAATTTTTTATAGCTACATTTCTATTTTCTGTAGACTTTAAAAGGCCCATAATATCTCTTTGTAATTTGGTGTATTGATTTCAAATCAAATCTCATAAGATTGTATCTTGACCAATACCAAGTCATTGACTTGTAATTGCGCCTCTCTATATTTTTTCACCATTTGTTTCATTCGTTTTGAGTCATAGATTGGTTTCAATTGTTGAAGATCTGGTCTCTCCGTTGTAACATGCTTTCCACTGTGTTGGATGTTGGAATTTCATTATGAGGTAGTATTGGGGAAGTCTGCCATATATAATTTGAAAAGGGGTCATCTTTGTTGATGTGTTGATTGAAGTATTATATGAGAATTCTCCCCAGGGTAGGAATTGTAACCATACTTTAGGTTTTTCTAACACAAAACTTCGTATTGTTCTAGATCTGTTGGTTACCTCTGCTTTGTTCATCCGTTCTGGGGTAAAGATCCCGTGTTTTAAAGTAGTCCCCAATAATTTGCCAAAAGCTCATAAACACCTTGGATCTCTGCCCGATACTATTCCTTGTGGAATACCATGGAGTTTAATAATGCGTGATAAAGATCCGAGCTATATAGCAGAAAATTATTTGGTAGGCTAAAAATGAGCATATTTGGATAATCTATCCACCACTACTAGTATGATTGTTGTATTATGAGATCCGGTAAACCCGTAATGAAGTCCATGGATACTTCTTCCCATATGGCTTGTGGTATGGGCAAGGGTTGTAGTAATCGGCCGGCCTTTGAGTATCATACTTGACTTGTTGACAGATGGTGTTGATACAAAATATTTTATATCCTTTTCATCTGTTTTGTAAATTATTGGATAATTGCTCAAAGTCTTTGGATGCCTCCATGCCCTCCCACCGGTGTAGAATGTAATTCTGATAATAGTATTTTGATAGTCAATCTTTGGCTACAATCTCTTTTGTAGTAAAGAATCCATTAGTAATTTTATGCGGGAAAATTCATTGGATTGTTTGCTATCTGTTGATGTATCTGTTGGAGTTCCTTATTGGTGCTTATTTCCTCTTTAATTTGTTGAAGCAAATTTGTAAAGTGTTGAGTATAAGCATATAAGTACAATCTGAAACTGAATCGATTTGCAAGATTGATTTATTTGGCTCTTTTCTGGGATGGGCATCGCCAGCCTTGTTTGATGTCCCCGGTTTATACTCAATAGAATAGTGAATCCCAAGAGCTTAATTAGAAATCTTCTGCTCGTAAGTTTGAATGGTTTGTTGCATTAATCTAATGCTCTTTTGATCTGCTCGATTGTAAACTTGTTTCCCAATAAGTATTGTCTCCATTCCCACTTCGCTTATAGATAAAGTTCTCCGCATATGTTGATGTTTTCGCATTGTGGGAGATAACTTTTCTGAAATAAGCAAGAGGGTGATTGTTTTGAGCTAATACAGCTCCTATTGCTGTCCCTGAGGCATTTGTTTCTAAAATGAAGGGTATAGTAAAATTTGGGAAGGCTAATACTGGCAAAGAGATCATTTTTTCTTTCAGTTGTTTGAATGCTGCTATGGATTCTTCTGTCCATTGGAATTGTTGTTTAGCAAGCATTGATGTTAAGGGAGATGCTATTGCTGCATAATTTTTTACAAACTTTCTATAGTAATTTGTTAAGCCCAAGAATCCTCTTAATTGTTTTACTATTTTGGCATGAGCCATCGCTTTGATTTTTGAGGGATCCACTTCTATCCCTTGTAAATAGATATAACCCAAGTACTCTATTCTATCTTGGATGAAATAGCATTTGGAAGGTTTGACATATAGTGTATGTTGTTTCATTGTTCTAAAATAGCTTGTAGATGACCTTGGTGTAGTTCAATGTTTATCAGATATGAGTATGTCATAAAAAAAACTAGGCAAACTTCATTAAAATGGTTTAATCGAATTCATTAGTGCTTGGAATGTTGAGGGAGCATTGGTTAATCTAAATGGCATTGCTAAGAACTCATGTGACCTTCATGAGTTCTAAAGCTTTATAGATGGCTTCCTCGCCATTCGATTTGGTGATAACCATCTTAAATCCAATTTGGAAAATACAAGAACCCATGTAACTCACATCACTCTTGAGTTGGAATGAAACCTATCGTATAGTGACTTTGTTCAAAGCCCTATAATCCACACAAAAAAATGCCAAGTGCCATCTTTTTTCTTGATTAACAAAGTCGGAGATGAAAAGCAAGATTTCTCTTATGATTCCCGATTCTAACATTTCTTTAATCGCCTTTTCTATTTATGTCTTCTAAAATGGGGATATCTATAATTTTACTTTGAGTTGAGCTCTAATATTTTATGGTCTATCTTCCTGTTGGGAGGTAAACTTGTTGGGGTCTGAAATAATTCCTGGTATTGCATTAATACTTGTTGTATGCCTTCAGGTAATTTGCTGAATTTCATTGTGGTTTGTTCTGCTTCCTCAGGTATTTTCCTGATCTGTAAATATGAAACTATTTCTTTTTTGTTTTGTAATTTAGTAAACTGGTGGAATGTAATGCTATCCACTTTGGATGATGTATCTCCTCAGTTGCACTAACTTGTCATTATGATAATTTCATGGTGAGCTTTTATAGTTGTACACTCACCCAATTATTCTAGCCATTAAATTCCTAACATACATCATTCCTTGCATAGGAAGAAGATAGCAATCGAGTGAAAGTGTATCCTTGTATTTGTATAGGAATATTTGAGCATATTCCTAAACACTTTAATGTTTCTCCATTTCCTACTAACACTTTAAACACTGAGGCAGGAGTTACTGTATGGTCTATGAACTTGGCTAGTTTAGACAGGATAAAATTGTGGGTCGAGCCACCATCAATAAGTACAGACCTTTTGTTGCCAATTACTCCTTGTAATCTTAATGTTCTAGGGTTGATCAACGTAAATGCATTGAGACCGATTTCGTGGAATTCTTCTTGTAGCTCTTGCAATTCGTGTTCGAGTTTTCCGGACATATGTTCTTGATCCTCATTGATCACTATTAGATTGAACAGCTTTTGATTTGCAAATGTGTCCTCTGTGATACTTATCATCACAATTAAAGCATAATCCCTTTTTCTTCTTTCATCTATTTGTTGGTGTCGCTTTATGGGGTTGTTTTGTTCATTATGCATTCCATTGTTTTGATTGAATGCTGGAATTCGGAGGTGATGGCGAAGGTGGTTGATAGTTTTGATTTTGTTTACTGTTGAGCTTGGTGTGTTCTGTAATTTCTATCATTGTTATATCTTCTTAGCCTATCCTCCATCAATTTAGCTAACTGGAAGGCTTGTAGGTGAGCTGAATGCTCTTACTTCCTTTTATATCTTGCCTTAAACCAAATTCAAAATAACTCTGTAAGAATTGTGGAATACGATATTTTTTGCTAATTCCTCAAATTGCTATAAAATTGTCGACGTAGATACAATTTTGCAAGTTCACCCCTTAAATCTCTATACAAGGAGGGCCAAATCTAATAACTTGCTCTTTAAATTGTATCCATGAGTGTAATTGGTGATTAAGATGCATCCATTGGTACCAACTTGTCGGTCCCATCATGTAAAATGCTATTAAGAATTTCGGTCTCGAGAGGCTATAATATTGAAAAAATTGGTTCCGCTTTTAAACCAACCTCAGGTTCTCTCCATTGAATCTTGGCATATCAACTTTCACAGGCCTATTGTTGTGTTGAATTTGTTGTCTAGGAGGAAAGAAAATTTCAGAGTGAGGATGGGTACATACCTGTGATTGTTGTTGTTCTTGCAGAGTAGTTTCCAATTTTTCTTCAATTGCTGATAGTCTTCTGGATACTTCATTTAAGATCATAAGAATGGATTGCATTTGCTCATCATTTTGTTCACCGCTTACACATTCATCAATAGTTTTTGCTGTGTGTCTTGTGCCATCTGCCATAGTTTGAGTTGTGGGAATCAACGAGAGCACCAATAATAAGATCTATTTTCTGAATTAGATCTGAGACAGTGAGGATTGGGTGAATAATTCGCTCGCTTGAATTTTGACTGCTTGAGTTCGCTCCCCGGTTTCTGACCGCTTGGTTTAGCTTAATGCGAGTTGACTCGCTTTGGAACCCGTCTGAGTTGAGTTGCTAACCAGTCCGACGGGTGAGATCCGACCGTTGGATGGCTTTAACTACCCGTTGGATCTAAGTCCTGGATCGAGTCTCTTTGCCTCAATCTTGAGCCATCGATTTTCTTATTTGATACTAACCTTTGGATGTGTTTGATCGACGCTAGAGATGCTTTAATGGTGTGAGTGGATTACAGATGTCGTTACGTAGATGGGAGTGTTGGAGTCACCATGATCAAGCTGGATGGATCGATGTCGACCATTTGATGAAGTTTATGGAGAAGCTAAGCTATTTGAATGGGAACGCGCTTTCGACCGCCGCCGCCTTCATTAATGTGAGACGCAGAGAGGAGAGCTCGGGAAAAGGGCGTCTGGGGAGACACGGCACTTCTCCTTCGATGGAGGTTTCCGGCGACTTCCACCGTGGGAAATGCTCTGGAGAGGAAGGAGGAAGCTCGAGATAGAGGGAGAAGAAGAAGAAGAAGCTAGAGGAGGAGTTCTTGAGATAATTCTTCAACCCTTGTTTGATTTCCTCATCTCTATTTATAGTATGCTTCTTCTAGAATGTTCCTCCTATGTCTCCGTAACCATTTATTTTGTATAGTTCTTTCTATCGTGTATTGGTTTCTTGATTTCTATCGCCTTTCTTTCTATGTGTTATTCCTTATACTTGATTTTAGTCTGCTCTTGTAATCACTCTGGGATGGATTTAAGTTTATGAAGGCCTTGTCATCTTTATCTTTTATTGGCTGCATGACATGTAAACCGGAGATCCTCGTTGTAAAAGCTGATGTCTTTATTATCTTTTTTTTTTTATTTACTTATTTATTTATTCTCTATTTATTGTAAATCTTCTTCTGGATATTTGTTATAATGGCTTGGGAATGTTAGTGAAGTCTTTTAGCCGCTTTGGCCTTCTTCTCTCCCTTGGGCTTCTAATATTTCTCGATACTAATATTCATATCATAAAGGATTGGTTAAACCGGTGCTCTCCAATATGATGTATAGAAAAATTTAGAGGTGGATTTATATTTAGTTCACACGAGGTGTGTCCTCTCATCGATCTTATTGGTGGAGATTCTTAGGTTATTGATTTTAATAAATGTGAAAGAATCTAAGTTCACCATTACTTGCCTAGGGAAAAAAGCTTATATAGACTGTAAGTATTATTTTTTGGTATACATCTTTAATGTTATGTCAAAATTAGTCATTCAAAGAGATAGATAACAGAAAGCTTGAGATAGAGAATATATGAAGAAGAAATAAAACATTTGTTTTTTTTTAAATTTTTTGATATAGCAGCTATGTGCTAAAAAACTAATTGTGTAGAGTGAAAGTTTATGTCTTAATCTTCTTATAAAATCCAGCACACACACACAGGTATTTAAAGAGTGAACAAGAAAACTCCAGAAATTTTTACTTGGAAAAACCTCGAAAAGAGAAAATCAATAGCCTAGCCAACAAAAATCTTCCACTATGTATGTTTTGAGTACAAAATTTTTCGATAATGGGATTACGAATTGTATATGAGAAGGGAACAATAACTATGTAGTCACGTGTGGTAGCAATGGTGAGATGATGCGAATAAATGGGACATCGACACGATGAAGGTCGATGATGGAGACCTGAGATTGACAACGAGGATCAATGGCGGCGGCCGACGGCTGCAGTGGTGACGACCGCCGAGTGGTGGCACGATTTTGGAGGATCTTCAAGCTTTAGATCTCTCCTCTTGCTTGGGTCCTTTCATATGAGGAATGAGCTATTTATAGATTGAAGGAGTGAGCCTCTAAATACATGCAAAATCGAACCACTCCACTTCATCGACGGCTCAAAATGATTCCTTTGATCATTTGATGTATTTTAAGTATTTGAATGCTCAAATGAAGTCGTAATTGAGATCTTGCTTAGATCCAACTCGTCGAGACGCTCGATTTGACTATAAACACTCCATGTTTGAGGGCTATTTAGGGATTTAACTGATATCCCAAAATTTCTAATGACATTTTAAGTGCTTGATCTCGACCAGTTTCAACTTCGGATTAGTTTACTTTCAACACCAAGATTCGTGTTTCGACTAGTAGAATTTTCAGTGTCATATCTTTTATTTTTTTTAGATGACTTTATCTCATTCATCCAAAAATATATATGCCATATATTTGAAAATAACAAACTCTTTAATGAAATTTGTGGGTCCATTAACCATACATTTTGAGAGAACGTGATCTTCATGGGAGAAGGTTATGATCACGGCAAGTGCAGGCGCGATGTGTACAGCGGTAAAGGTTTGGTTATGGACCCATCCGAACTTATTCTGATGCGCTGGCTCGCATGGATCTACGTCGGCTGCCGCAGGGTCGCGGTCGCAGGTCGCGGGTCGGTGCGTGGTCGGCGGTCGGAGTCACACGCCGGGCAGATACTCATGCCACGCTCGGCAAGTTGCATGGCTACACGCAGACATAAGAAGAAAACCACGAGGTGATTTTCGCAATTTGGCATTTTAACATTTTGATTATTTTGCCTCTATGGTCTATAAAACCCCTAGGCCAAGCACACTTTCCACCGATCTAATATTTCTTTTCCTTAGAGGGTCGCTGAGGCGATCAAGGCCCGTAGTTCATACGGCGAGGCTCCGATTTTCCCTCGAAAGAGGTGTTAACTGCCCTTGTCGGACCGACCGGATTTGGAGGCGATCAAGACCCGTAGTTCATACAGTGAGGCTCCAGTTTTCCCTCAAAAGAGGCGTTGACTGTCCTTGTCGGAACGACTGGGTTTGGAGGCGATCAAGGCCCGTAGTTCATATGGCGAGGCTCCGATTTTTCCTCGAAAGAGGCATTGATTGCCCTTGTCGGACCGACTAGGTTTAGAGGCGATTAAGACCCGTAGTTCATACTAAGGCTCGATTTTCCCTAAAGAGCTGATCCTTGAACGACCGGGTTTGGAGGCAATCAAGGCTCATAATTCCTACTTCTTGTAGGAAATTAGATTTCTTAAAATTTTAATGGATGGTTCAGCAGTTGATAACCGCCAAGGTGGCAAAGAAGCGTTAGCTAGGAACCATCGTTCGAACGACTCAAAAAGTTTGGCAGGTAATTTTTGAGCATCATTAGAGAAGAGTATCTTCTCACTCTCTCTCTCTCTCTCTCTCTCTCTCTCTCTCTCACTTTTTCTCATATATATGTGTATCTTTTTCATCATATCTTAGGCAAAAAATTTTATCCCAAGCTATCCGTGAGCGAGAGAGTCAAAAAAGGATACAAGTATGTAAGCTTCACAAAATTTCGATTTTGTCATTTCTTCCTTTTATTTATCATGTACTTTTCTGTGGTGATGGAAGAAAACCCATAACTTGACGGCTACAGAAGATATATCATCCACTATCACATCAGATAATTTAATAGATTCCAGAAATTTTACTTCCTTAATGAGTTGGTGGCCATTGTTGTTAAAAGTCCGATCGAGTCTGCTCACCTCCAGTGGTATTTTTCGCTTCGAGATTATTCTTCATGCGGAGCGATTCCCTTTGGCTCTCGAGTTGATCGAGATTTTCAAAATATATGGTGTAGCTTTGTCACAATTTTCATTTCGAGCTTTAGGTCATCATTGGTTTGACTATCTTCTTGTGGTGTTACTTTAAACATCAAATACTTGTGCCGAATGTGTAGATTTACATGTGATACTGTGGACATGTTTCTTATCTGACTATAAAATTGGATAGAATTTTCAGACGGATCCCTCTAAAATTGGTCTATTGGATTCTTTTGTGAAAAATGAGTGGGGCCTTCCGAGAGATGGGAAGATTGAATGACCTTCCATCCATTCGATTGAAGAGAATGAGATCTTGGCAACTCTTAATGTTCGATGTAGAAAGCTTACAACATGAGTTACGCATATTAACAAATATATAGTTGAAGATAGGATGTTCCGGTTGGCCTTTCCATCCGTGCATGGAGATCTTATTTTCCACTAAAGAGGTCAAGTAAATGTGATGAAAGGTCTCCTCATATTCATAGGATTCTTTTAAGAAGCCCGTCACAAAATCAGGATGGTGGCAATGTTTCTTCCCTAAAGAAAAAGAAGACATGTGCTTAAGTGATTACATTAGATATCCGCGAAGAAGATGTTCGCCGCCAGTTGTCCTCTGAGAGTTTAGCTATTTCTACTCATGATGGGGGAGTTCGTTTCTCAAAATTGCACATTCTTGAAGAGGTGTTAAATCACATATGCACTGGGCATCAACGAAGTAGATGAATTGGTACGTTGTATTCCCTTCTTTCTTTTTTTTCTTCTTTTCCTTCTTTTCTTTTGTGTAATATTTGGTGGTTTTATTTATTTATTTATAGGTAACTCAAACATTATGGTGATGGATCATTTGTGTCTCTTTAGATGAGTAAAATAATTTGTGAAGGTAAAATATGGCAAGGAGAGAAAGATGAGTGTTAAGGCCAAAGAAGTGGCAACTTTGGAGGATCAGCTAATCGGGTGCAGAACTGAGCTAGCGAATATGTTGACTTTTCTTTCTCTCCAGTGTCAAGAGGTGGAGCACACTCGTGATGACCTAATTGAGGTGAGGATAGAGACTCGCCAGAAAGAGAAAAGACTCAAGGCACTTGCAGCGGAGAAGAGAGCTCTCAAACTGGAGAAGAAAGTATTACAAGATCGTCTTTCTGAGAAGGAGCATATAATGTCGCGAAGCAAATGAAATCTCCTTGAAGGGTGGAAGACTTTAAGAATTCTGGCTTATCACGCATAATCAAGACCATGTTCAGAAGCTCAATCATATTCTTGATGTTGAAGTGAAGGATTTGGAGCACCAATATTTAGAGGAGGGCTTCATCCGAGGGTTCCTAAAAGGAATCGCTTAGTGCATCGCAAGACCGAGCTAGATTGAGGATCTATCACCCAAGTATCAAGACTCTTCACGATTCGTGAGATGGAGGAGTTGAGAGGGTCCAAGGGAGCATCTATTAGTGGTGAGGAGGATGTTGATATCACCAATTGATATGATGTAGCCACTTGAGGATGCATTTTTTTATTTATGTATTGTTATTGTGTATCGAATCTTGATTATTTCTTATATCATCATGTTAATGCTGACAATGAATTTTTTTTTTATTTAGATGATACGCTCTTATTTTATTTTACCTATCCGGGTAATTGATCAAATATTATTCAACAAAGCTAACATTGAATGAGGTTGAATTGAATCCACTCAAGATTTTGACTAATCCGAGATTGTTTGTCAAGTTACTTGATGACGTAATTTGTATGGAAGAGGTCATGGATGTCCACCAAGGACCTTTTGACCTATCCTGGTATCACCCAAAGTGTTACTTGACTTAACCTTATGGAAGAGGTCCGATTAAGTCCCCTGGGATTGATTATGCCCCATTGAGATACAATGAGTTATATATTTCAAGTTGGAGGATTAAATGAAGAAGAAACAAGCTTGTAAGGAAAATCTATAAATTCATTACTCGATAAGTGGATACAATCATGATTTTTTTAACCTAATATGAGTTTCAAGAAGTGACGATAAATAATAAGTCTTTATCCCACCAAGTGGGGTCACTACATGAAGAGGAAATGATAAACGATAAAATAAAAGTTGCAATAATTATGCAAGAGAATTACCGATAATATTTTTGAGATTCTCGTGTTCCAAGTTCGAGGTAAAGTTTTACCTGATCTGAGCTTGAATGTTCATAGCTTTACCATAGCTATAATCATATGGGTCATCCCAAAGAGGTGAGAGTTTATTATGTTGAGGGCCTTGCTTGTAGCTTTGAGACTTAGGACCAAGTCACCAGATCGACGAGATTTTACTCTTCTATGATGAGCTACCCTTTGGTGATAGGAAGCCAAGCGTCCATGTCACGAAGTTTTGGGGAATAGTCCGTGTGTTGTCGAGTTTTTCTTCATTACCGCCATGATCGAATAATTGAACTCTTGGACTTGGAACCCCGATATCTACGGTATAATAGCTTCGTGTAAACACAAGTTGTATGGTGTCTCATGTGGTGTAGGCGAAGCCCAAAGAACATTAGAAAGCTCATCAACCCATTGCCCCCCTTCTCAAGATGTGTTTTAGTCCTTTGAGTATAGTCGTTGGTAGGTAGGCCTAGTTTGAGGATACCATAGAATGAATGTGAAGATCTTTGCAAAAGGATGTAAAGACTTTTCTAGTAAATTAGGTTCCATTGTCGATGATCTTTGAGAAGACCGAATCGACATACTATATTTTTTCAAACAAATTGTTTAGCATTTACCTCCGTGATTTTAGTGAGTGGTTCGGCTTTCACCCATTTAATGAAGTAGTCGACGGCTAAAATGATAAACTTTCGTTGCCCTGATGCTATCGAAAAAGGCCCCATGATATCAATCCCCCACTAAGCAAAAGATAATGGGCTTTGAATGGATGAGAGCTCTATATGCGGCATGTGAGGGAGGTTAGAGTGTAACTAACTTGCACATTTTTTATGAACTCCAAGACGTATTGTTTCATTGTAGGCCAATATAACCCTTTTTATAATTTTAAGAGCTAGCTCTTCCTCCTAAGTGTTCTCCACATATCCCTGAGTAAATCTCTCTTAATGCATAATCGGCCTCTGAAGGTGAGAGGCATTTGAGATACAGTCCAAAGAAAGCTTGTTTGTATAGTTCACCTCCGATAATAGTAAAATTTGAAGCTTGTCTTGAGAAGTCATAAGTTGGGTCTTCGAAGGATTCTTCTTGTAAAAAAAAATACGTGGATGTGGTCCATCCAATGTTCCTTTATCTCATTAATTGCTAAATTACCCATGACCCTTGGATACTAGGAAAATATATTTCTTCAACATGCCTCTTTTTTAAATAGATCCCTAGTATAGATATAGCTTAAGGAGGCCAGAGTATTCTTCTCTCACAGTATGTGAATGATTTGATGTGTCTTGAAATGGGCAAGAAGTGACTTTACCAAGTGGAGGTATTATGCCAGCTGATGATTATGAGTATTAAAGTTTCCCTCAACTTGGGAGGCCAAGTGAGAGTGTGGATCACTAAGTCTTGAATTTGAAGTTAATACAGTATCAACCTGTGAGCCTCATATTGCCATATTATTATGGAAATTTTAGGTGAAGTCCATACTGGTATTCACTGGGAAATAAGTAAGATTCATCACCAAGGATTCTAAGTTCCATCAACATAGAGGGTCCATTGAGGAGATGAAAGGCATGCATGATAGCTCTTCCTGAGTTGGTGCATTCCACTATAAATTCCTGATACTTGAGACTTTATAGCAGGCCACGGTAGAAAATTTATATCAAACTCTCCCAATTCTACAAACCATTTGATTAACCTCCCAGATACTTCTGGTTTCTGTAGAGAAGAAACAAGCTTGTAAGGAAAAATCTATAAATTCATTACTCTGATAAGTTGGTGATACAATCATAAGACGATTTTAACACTAATATGAGTTTCAAGAAGTGATGATAACAACAATAAGTCTTTATCCCACTAAGTGGCATGAAGAGGAAATGATAAACGATAAAATAAAAGTTACAATAATTATGCAGGAATTACGATAATATTTTGAGATTCTGTTCCAAGTTGAAAAGTTTTACCTGGATCCTGAGCTTGAATGTTCATAGCTTTACCATAGCTATAATCATATATGGGCCATCCCAAAGAGGTGAGAGTTTATTATGTTGAGGGCCTTTGCTTAGCTTTGAGACTGGACCAAGTCACCACGATATAGACGAGATTTTACTATTCTATTGAAGAGCTACCCTTTGGTGATGGGAAGCAAAAGGGTCCATGTCAAAGTTTTGGGGAATAGGTCCGTGTTGTCGAGTTTTTCTTCATTACCGCCATGATCGAATAATTGAACTCTTGGACTTGGAACCCCATATCTACGGTATAATAGCTCGTGTCAAACACAAGTTATATGGTGTCTCACCGTGGTGTATGCAAGAAGCCCAAAGAACATTAGAAAGCTCATCAACCCATTGCACCTTCTCAAGATGTGTTTTTAGTCCTTTGAGTATAGTCTGTGGTAGCTTCCACTGGTTTGAGGATGTGCTATGTCAGATGCAAAGAATAATGTGAAGATCTTTGCAAAAGGATGTAAAGACTTTTCTAGTAAATTAGGTTCCATTGTCAGTGATGATCTTTGCAGGAAGACCGAATCGACATACTATATTTTTTCAAACAAATTGTTTAGCATTTACCTCCGTGATTTTAGCGAGTGGTTCGGCTTTCACCCATTTAATGAAGTAGTCGACAGCTAAAATGATAAACTCGTTGATGCTATCGAAAAAGGCCCCATGATATCAATCCCCCACTAAGCAAAAGATAATGGGCTTTGAATGGATGAGAGCTCTATATGCGGCATGTGAGGGGAGGTTAGAGTGTAACTAATAACTTGCACATTTTTTGTGAACTCCAAGACGTATTGTTTCATTGTAGGCCAATATAACCCTTGCCTTATAATTTTAAGAGCTAGCTCCCTTCCTCCTAAGTGTTCTCCACATATCCCTGAGTAAATCTCTCTTAATGCGTAATCGGCCTCTGAAGGTGAGAGGCATTTGAGATACAGTCCAAAGAAAGCTTGTTTGTATAGTTCACCTCCGATAATAGTAAAATTTGAAGCTTGTCTTCGGAGACGAGTTGCAGAAGTTGGGTCTTCAGGAAGGATTCTTTCTTGTAAAAAATACAGGATGTGGTCCATCCACGAATGTTCCTTTATCTCATTAATTGCTTAAATTACCCATGACCCTTGGATACTAGGAAAATATATTTCTTCAACATGCCTTCTTTTAAATAGATCCCTAGTAGATGATATAGTAAGCTTAGCGAGCGTCAGCTCGAGTATTCTTCTCTCACAGTATGTGAATGATTTGATGTGTCTTGAAATGGGCAAGAAGTGACTTTACCAAGTGGAGGTATTATGCCAGCTGATGATTATGAGTATTAAAGTTTCCCTCAACTTGGGAGGCGACAAGCTGAGAGTCAGTGTGGATCACTAAGTCTTGAATTTCGTAGTTAATGGCGAGTATCAACTCTGTGATGAGAGCCTCATATTCAGTCATATTATTAGTTACAGGAAATTTTAGGTGAAGTCCATACTCTAAGGTATTCTGCTGGGGGGAAATAAGTAAGATTCTCGCACCATCACCAGTACTTCCTGAAGTTCCATCAACATAGAGGGTCCATTGAGGAGATGAAAGGCATGTAAGAGCTTTTCCTGAGCAATGCATTCCACTATAAATTCTCAGATACTTGAGACTTTATAGCAGCCAGGTAGAAAATTTATATCAAACTCTCCCAATTCTAGACCATTTGATTAACCTCCCGATACTTTTCTAGGATGACCCTTAATGATAAATGAGTGTAAACACCGATAGTGTGAGCTTGGAAGTATGGACACAATTTTTGCGCTGAGAAAACTAAAGCCAGAGCCACCTTATCTGCAAGTGGATAACGACTTTCTATGTCAGGGAGAATTTTGCTAACATAGTAAATTGGTCATTGTGTCCTATTTTCTTCTCGCACTAAAACTAAGCTTATCGCGTGGGAAGAGTCTGCGAGACATAAGTATAATATCTCTCCTTGAATAAGCTTGGATAGTTGGGGTGGAGATGATAAATATTCTATTAGTTGCTCAAAAGCAGATTGACATTCATCAGTCCACTGAAAATTATTATTTTTAGCTCACTTTCATATTTTAAAGAATGATAAGTATTTATCTCCAGAATGAGCTAGGAAGCGGGATAACGAAGCAATTCGTCCATTCAAACGTTGAACTTCCTTGATATTCTTCGGATGAGTCATATCTTTGAGAGCTTTGATTTTCTCGGGGTTGGCCTCTATCCCACGGTGGGTTACCATAAATCCAAGAAATTTTTCCGACGTAACCCCAAAAGCACACTTGGTCGGGTTAAGTCGCATGTTATAACGTCGAAGAAGGTTAAAACATATTTTTAAGTCAAAAATATATTGTGATTCTTCCAAGCTTTTTACTAATATGTCATCCATATATACTTCCATTATGCGGCCTAATAGGTCTTTAAAATCTTATTCATAAGGCATTGATAGGAAGCACCAGTATTTTTTAACCTAAACGGCATAATTTGGTAATAATATAAACTTTTATATATTTGAAATATTGTAGCTTCTTCATCTGTTGGGTCCATTTTTATTTGATTATAACTAGAGTAAGCATCCAAAAAACTGAGCATTTGATGTCCAAACGTAGCATCAACCAATTGATCAATTCGAGGAAGAGGAAAACTATCTTTTGGGCAAGCTTTATTAAGGTCGGTGTAATCAATACACATTCTCCATGTTCTGTTTGTTTTCTTAACAATGACAATATTTGCTAGCCATGGGTAATGTACCTATCGTATGAATGCTTGTTAACTTCTTGCTCAATAGCTTGGAGGCGATCAGGTGCAAAACTTCGCTTCTTCTGGATGATCGGTTTGAATGTCAGATCAATCTTGAGGGAGTGCATGATCACATTGGGGTCGATCCCCGGCATGTCCGTCGGACTCTAAGCGAAGATGTCTTGATTTATATGCAAGAAGTCTATGTATTTTTTCTTTTGTTTATATGAGAGCAATGGGATCATAATGCATAGAGCAGGAAGCTTCGGTACTCCTTCATCTCAAAAATTAAAATCTTTGCGTCAAGGTCATAGAAAGTATGGTTGAGAGGTAGATGATTGGATATCTATTGATTTCCACATACCACCCCAACTCCAACAGGTTAGAAATTTTATCTTGAGATGAGATACTAAAGTGACTACACCAAAAATTGATTGAAGGGTCTTCCAAAGATATATGTCAATCGACTTGACCATCATGAATTGGATTAAATGAGTCACTTGTCGAGAAATTCACCAAGGATATGAAGGGTGATTGTCCCTCTACCGCATGAGCATTATCAAACCCGTATAATGGCCTACAGCGGGTTGGAGCTTTTCCCTGACTAGGCCCATGCTAAGAAATGTGGAGTAAAATAAGATATCAACAAAACTCCCATTGTCAATCAAAATTCTCTTAACATTATAGCATGGGTCACCGATCACTGCGCTGATGACAAGTGGATCTTGATGAGGAACATGGACTCCTTCTAAGTCTAAGTCATTAAAAGTGATGGAATGATCAATACGATACTTCTGTAACTCTGGCTCTTCAGAGATGTTAATGAGAACTTGATTAGATAGTATTGGTCCTCTGCGATTGTTTCACCCTCCAATTGTTTGATGATTATTTTGTTATTTTGTGATGATGCTCTGGTTGCCCCTAGTTGGAGGTATGTTTGTTTGATTTGATTGATTCTTCACAAATCCAGTATATCCTTGTTGAATGAGCCTCTTGGTTTTCTTTGAGTTATTTGCATGCCTCAAGAGTATGCCCAGACTTGATGGAAGTGATAATATTGCTGACGAAATTGACGCCACTTGATGTTTTCTTCATCTCGAGCCATCATGAGGTTGACACTAGATGTGTTCGGGCGTATTCCTTTTCGCGTGGTTCACGCTGATATGGGGCCGTGGAGGGAGATCACGTTGCCTTTATTTTTCTTTTGATGGGATAGATCCACATTCTCCACTTATATTTTCTAGATTGTTCAAATTATTTGTGATGGGCATTAGCCTCATCGATAGAGATTTGTGCTTTCACACGATGAACTAAGATATGTAATCGTATCTCTCATTAAGGACGAGTAAAAGACCTGAAGTGAGTCCTCAAGAAAACTCCTCTTAATAGTTCAGGGTCTACTCCAAGTATTTGGTAAGTTTCTAAGGAGAACCTTTGGAAGTATTCCTTAAGTGATTCACCCTCATTCTATAATGTTGAGAGAGAGAGGAATCTTTAATGATCCTCCGCAATGAACTGCTCCACAAAAATCTTGAAGTTCATCAAAGGTATGGATCCCTTGGAAGAGTAGAACCAAGTGCGAGCTTGCCCCTTGAGGGTAACAAGAAAGACCTGATAAAGTAGTGTGTCAGGAGCTCGTTGGATATGCATGATAGTCCTTAATGGTCGATGTGTTCATGTGGGTCAGTCGCCTCATCATAGGAATCAATGCTCTGAAGCTTGAAACCCACGGAATATGATTCAAGAATAGCCTAAAGGTGAGGATTCCTCATACGCTGAAAGATGATTTTGTCTTGAAGGTGAAATTCATCTTGCATTGGTAATGCATGTATAACATGACGAGGGGGTGACGAGAATGTGTCAAGCTACCAACAATAATGTGGATTAGCATACCGAGTCGACGTGATGAATGAGTAGAATTAGCAAAAAGAGATCGATCATCCTCTGGGAGGAACTTTGTCAAGGAGATTAGCATTTTGACCTCCCACGGCTAACGATCGATCTTGGGGGAGATGTGTTTGCCGCAAGAATCGTTGTGTTCCTTAAAAGTCGATCATCTCATTTGAGACTCTTCCATTCGACGGATGCATCTTTAAAGAGATTCCTATCACCCGACATGGATCACGCCTATCGTGGGAGTGAGGCGTAAGCTTGACTTCCTGGTTCAAGGATTGGTTTCGAGTGATTGGAGTGGAGGCTCTGTTTTTACTCAAGGCCTATCGGGCATAACGAGGGTGTTCACATAAATTGTGATTGAAGGGTTCTTTTTATGGAGACGGCGCCAAACTGTTGCGTGCTAGAAAACCAGTTATGGTAGAGTGAAAGTTTACGCCTTAGCCTTATTATAAAATCCAGCACACACACAGGTATTTAAAGATAACAAGAAAACTCCAGAAATTTTTACGTAAAAAAACCTCAAAAAGAGGGAAAAATCATGGGGCCTAACCCAAAGAAAAAATCTACTATGTATCTGAGTATACAAAATTTTTCCGATAACGGATTATAAAATTGTATATGAGAGGAATAAACAACACGTAGTCACGTTGGTGTATATGATACAGATAATGGTGAACATCGAGAGACATCGACTAACGATGAAGATCATCATGATGGAAACCGAGATGACGAGTGGCGAGGAGGTCGACGCATGGCGGCTGGTGGTTGACGACCGTCGAGTGGTGGCACGATTGTGCTTGGAGGATCTTCAAGCTTTAGAGCTCTCTCCTCTCTCTTGCTTGGGGTCCTCTCATATGAGGAATGATGGGTTATTTATAGATTGGAGGAGTGGCGTCTCTGTAAATACATGCAAAATCCGAACCACTCTACTTCATCAGACGACTCAAAATGATTCATTTGATCATTTGATATATTTTAAGTATTTGAATGCTCAAATGAAGTTAGAATTGTAAGATCTTGGGCTTGTTAGATCCGGCTCGTCGAGACGCTCGATTTGACTAGAAATACTCCATGTTCGAGGGCTATTTAGAGATTTAACTGATATCCCAAAGTTGCCAATGATATTTTAAGTCTGACGAAGCCAACTTCGATTCAACACCAAGATTCGTGCTTCGATTAGTAGAATTTTCAGTGTCATATCAAGTACAAAGCATCTACAATAGCTCACTTTATATTTGTCATGATTAGAAGATTTGTTATGAAATTTTAAGGTGTAATCATGGAGATTGACTTGGGGTTGTAGGTGTGTTAGTGTGGACAAATGCAAGCAAGCAGTATTCACAATGTGGTAGAAATTAGAGTTGAAATTTATATTTTTGTTATCAAATACATGAATCTTTTCAACTCTGATTTAATAAATGACTCATATATCAGGCCCGATATGCAACAAATTAAGTCCGTATAAAAATTAACTCAACTCATTGATTTTTGAGCCAACTCATGTAAAGACATTAATATATATTTTCATTTAAAATATTAAAATTAAAGAATTTAATTAAGAAATTACTTTAGAAAGGCTCAATAATCATAATTTTTTTACTTCTTTTTTTTCCTCTCATCTAATTTGACATTTGTTCATAAAAGTAATTCCTTTTTCTATTTTATAACTCCTCAAATTAGTATTATTATTTTTTTCTTTCATAAGAAAATAGTCTGCTTGTGAGCTAATTTTAGATCTTTAAATTAAGATTGATTTTAAGGTCGACCTTAAATTAACAAATCAAGCTTAATCTAAAGCTAGAGAAGTTAGAGATAGCTCGATGTCAGCTCAACCCATTTGCAACTTATCATAGTTGATGGTCTAAATGCAAAGCAAACTTCTAATAAAAAAAAATCTATTATCGATCTTCCGTATGAAATCCAAACAATCATATATATATATATATATATATATATATATATATATATATATATATATATATATATATATATATATATATATATATATATATATATATATATGGCAAAATATATTATAATTGCAGATGGATATTACTTTGTATCAGCTATGATACATAAAGATCATACAGCAAGTGCATCACTTTAGATATCACTTTATTATATCACATTTAGTTTATATATATATACACAATTGATATTAGATAATACAAATATTTTATTTTAAATAAACATCACCATCATAATGGCCACAATTAGGTAGAAAATTGAAGGTTAACTTGAAATCCCTACCTATCCTCTTCTTTCCGCATTGCTTCTTCTGTGGTATCTATATAGATTAATATAAGAATTAGCCAAATTTAGCCTTTCATACATTTAACAACAAACTATAGAAAAAATTATTAGATATTTTCTGCTACTATTAATTATAAAATAGGTAGTCTTCAGCTGTCACATATTTTATATTTCGGCTTTGAGTGGAGTCTCATTTGCTTACAAATTTGGATTGGAATAATGATAATTATAAGCAGCTAACATTCCTCACATTTGATAAATAAAATTTAATTTAATTTTAAAACATAAAAAGAAGTTAAAAGAAAGATGGCGAAGATTGAGATGGATTTGATTCTTTTAGAAACCCTACAATTCTGTTCATTAATGCTTCTTCTTTTTTTCCCCTCTAATTTAATCAGCCATTTGATGATTGTCTGCTTTGGATTATATTATTGCTTCATGTTTAAAGTACAGTTTGATTTTGCTTTGTTTATTATACTAATAAATACATTTAGGGTACTGATGTGTTCGTTGTCAAGCCAAGCTTGATTTCCATTTCATTTTTTTTAATATTATAAAGATTTTTTAATAGAGAAAATATCATATTTTGTACTCTAAACTTAACTTAGGAGGATATTTTTCATTATTTTTTTTTCTATTTTTTGTTTCTCAAGCTTCACTTTAATGATATTACTTTATGAATTATACGATATAAAATTATCATAATTTATATAAAATTAATAAACACTCCATAAGTTAAATCAAACGCTCAGAATAACATATCAGGGAGACTATGTATTTCTATAAATATAAATTAATTTGATTATAATATATATATTTAAAAAATTAATAAATAATTGATAATTGGAAGTTGATAAGTATATTCTGCTCTTCAAATTTTAAATGATTGTATTATAATCGAAATCTATGAACGATAGTTTCTCGAATTAAAAAAAAAAAAGAAAAGAAAAAAGACTTTCATGGTACACAGTTAATTGATCCTTTGAATTTTTCTTGATGAGCTAATAATACTAATACATATCATATAAATATATTGACCTCATTGTTGATTTTGTGGGTAAATCAAGTATTTTTTTTTCTGTGCATTATATGAAATGGTCCCCTGTTTTTCAATAATCATAAAGGTCATTAATGTAAGGAAAACAAAAAATAAAAACAAAAGAGTCCCATATACCCCCCTCAATTCCTAAATAATATGAGATCCACCCCTTTCCCTAAAACGTTATAAAGAAACGAAAAATTTGTCTCAGCTCTCAAGATTCAGAGAAAGAAGCACTCTTCTTTCCCATATCTTCCTCCACCAAAAGGCCTTTTAAGCCTAACTCTACGCTTTCGCTCCATAGTTTCTTTTCATTGACAGAGAAAGCTTTAGCTGTCTGCTCTGCTCTGCTTCCATGAACATACTAAAAGAGCTTCTCCTCCTGTCTCCCTCAGCTCTACTTGCCCTCTTCATCTTCTTCTACCTCGCCAGATGTAAGAGAAAGCAGCACAAACTCCCGCCTGGCGCCCATGGCTTTCCGCTTCTCGGCGAAACCTTCGCCTATCTCAAGCCTCACTCTGCCACCACCATAGGGCAATTCATGGAGCATCACATAAACAGGTCAAAGTAAACTCAAGTCTACAATATTATTATTTCATTAATTCCACTCATGCAATAAAAAAAAAAAATTATAGAATGCAATCTCAGCAGTCCAAAGTGAGCTGAACTCTGAGATGAGAGCAATTCCCACACTAATTATGGTGAATTCAATCTGTGGTCTTTATTCATTACCTTTAAGGTTCATTTGAGGCAGCTGAAAATGTCTTAAAAAAATGGCTGTAGATTTATTATTAAAAAATAATAATTTTAAAACTGTTCTTAATACTATAAATTTTTTTATTTTAAAAAGTGACACATTAACTTTCTTATAGCTGTCATATTGACATATTTATTGATAAAAAAAAACCTGCTTTTTTATCAATTCAACGCATCTTAATTATTCGAATAATTAAGAATTTAAGCTTTCAACTAAAAATCATTAGTTCAATATTTTTAACATGCGTTTTGTATTTTGAGATAAAATTTACTCAAATGTTAAAAAAAACTATTTTTTATCGTTAAAAATATGTAGAAAAAAAGTGAATTATAAAAAAAAAACTGAAATAAATATTAAGCTTTTCAAAGAATAAATATTTATTTTTTGTGGGAAAAAAAAAGAAAAAATATTCATCAAAAGCCTCACGAGTTCCAAAATTCTGAATCTCTCAGGTACGGGAAGATCTACAGGTCAAACTTATTCGGGGAACCGACGATCGTATCAGCAGATGTGAGTCTGAACCGATACATCCTACAGAACGAGGGGCGACTGTTCGAGTGCAGCTACCCGAAGAGCATTGGCGGAATACTCGGCAAGTGGTCGATGCTGGTGCTGGTCGGAGAGATGCATCAGAGCATGAGAATGATATCCCTTAACTTTCTCAGCAGCGCCCGACTCCGCACCGTCCTCCTGCCGGAGGTCGAGCGACAGACGCTCATGGTGATTGCCTCCTGGAAAGAGGGAGTCGTCTTCTCCGCCCAAGAAGAAGTCAAGAAGGTTTATATATATTTCAGATTTTCTGAATTTTTGATTGCAGTTTTAATCATGTCGATTTGTGGAGTGATTCGGTGATGATTGCAGTTTACTTTCAATTTAATGGCGAAGAATATTATGAGTTTGGAGCCAGGAGAGCCTGAAACTGAGAAGCTGAGGAGAGAGTACATAACGTTCATGAAGGGGGTGGTCTCTGCTCCCTTCAATCTTCCAGGAACTCCATACTGGAAGGCTCTGAAGGTACACTAATTAACCTCGAATTTATCTTCCTTTCTACAAGTTTAATGACTATTCAACAGCTTTATCACCACTTTTTTATATATATATATATAATATTTATATCAGAATTAAATAATAACGTTCGCGAATGTATAATTTTGAAGAAAAGATTAATGAACTAAATAATTGATGTATATTAATGACATAAAATTTGCAGTCAAGGTCGAGCATTCTGGGAGTGATTGAGAAGAAGATGGAAGAGAGAGGTCGGAGGATGATATCGATGGAGACAGGGGAAGAGAGGGATGGGGAAGATGATCTGATGGGCTGGGCCTTGAAAAAGTCTTCTCTGTCTAAGGAGCAGATAATGGACCTTCTTCTCAGCCTTCTATTTGCAGGCCATGAGACCTCTTCAATGGCCTTGGCCCTGACCATTTTCTTCCTTGAAAGCTGTCCTAAAGCTGTTCATGAGCTCAAGGTAAAGCTGTGGATGATTAATTATTATTAAAAAAACTAGACAGAGAGAAACTCTCTTTTCATCCCGTCTATGTCCCTAAGCACATGCATCATTACATATTCGAGGAAAAAAAATTTGCATATATATCACACAATTCTTATCACAAATCTTATGCATTTATTTTGCAATTGGCCTATGGAATGATTTGAATTTAAGTTGGCTTGGCATGAATTAGACCCAATTCAAATGAGCTCGAAATTTTGGGCTCAATTCAAGCTGAAAGTTGATTCAGACATAAACCTAAAATCTACATCCTATCTATGTATAGCTCGCCATGTAATATCGTGTGTCAAAAATATAATTTGTTTATTTTCACTGTTTCTTGAAGGAGGAACACCACAACATTTTGATGAGAAAGAGGGAAAGAGAAGAGCATGGACTAAGCTGGGAAGACTACAAGCAAATGGACTTTACACAGTGTGTAAGTATTATTTTTAATATTTCATGAATTGAGGAAATACATTATTATTTTTAATTATTATTTTGTCGAAAGTAATAAAATATATAGTTGGCTAATTGCTTATTTATAATTTCACTGATAAAGGTCATAAATGAGACGCTCCGGCTCGGAAACGTAGTAAGGTTTGTCCATCGGAAGGCAATACAAGATGTGCGGTATAAAGGTTGGCGCTTGTTCTTATAAATTTAATTATATTATTTTGTTTTAATTTTAAATATATTTAGATTGAGATATATATATACAGTAAAATCTATCTAAATGATATTTTAAGTAGGATATCATTTGCAGCGTTATCACTTTACAGACAATACATACAAGATCATACATTGAATGCTTATCATTTGCAGCGATATCACTAGATGATCATTTTTTGTTTCAGATAAATGATTATGTATATTTATTTTTGTAAGGTTATGATATCCCAAAAGGGTGGAAAGTTCTTCCTGTATTCGCAACAGTTCATTTGGACGAGGAACTCTACACAGAGCCTCACCAATTCAATCCTTGGAGATGGAAGGTTAGCCCATTACATTAAAAGAAAGAAATTAAATCTAACAAAATAAATGTTAGCTAAACACGTCATATAACTCAAATAATTATATGAATAATTTGAACTTAATATCTCATATACGAGAATCAGTTTCATCTGTCTTCAATTAATTATCATATACATCATCAGATCATTATATGTAATAGATAATTTTAATTAATAATTATAGTTTGTGTGACCATATTTGATCATGCTGTATATATGTACATGAATCAATTCAGTGGGACATAAGTGTATATATATATATATATATATATATATATATATATATATATATATATAAGGCAATAATTAATTGTTTTTAGCTTAGCTTAAATTTTCATGTCGGCAATAAAATCAAAATAAACATAGGCTTCTTTTTTTGTGTCGGCCAATTCTTGTTTTGACTTTAATTAATTACATCGAAATTTAATTAAACTAATTATTTGATAGCATTGTAATTATTACTACAAAATATTTATTTCAACAATGTGACCCGAACCCTGTTTATACTTCTGAAGCCATGCTGTGCTGACAAATAATCGAAGACAAATCAGTAAACAGTCAAACATATATTCGTTTGTACTATTATATTAAGATTCACTAATATTATATATATATATATATATATATATATATATATAATATTAGTTAATAAGAAAGATCAGTGAATCTTAATCACTTAAAAAATTAAGTGATTAACATTAATGAACAAATATGGCAAAAATTAAGAATTAGGCCTCAATAAGAATAAGAAAGATTATTGATTGATATTAGTAAAGGAACAAAGTTTATATTAACTTTATAAACTAATTTAATTCCTATAGAATCTCAATCACCTCATTTCCAAACTACACCAATGCATGCAAATATTTGATTTTAATTAAATTTACCTTTTATGCACAAATTGAATTCCTAATGCAAAGCATTGGATGCTCTTGCATTTAAAGGTGGGGACATTAATAATAAATTAATAAAAATTTATCACATGTTATTTTAATAGAAAAAAAATCTTTCAAAATTCACATAAAATATTAATTGTTTACATATATATATTACCTATATATTTTTAGAACTAATTGTAAATATTTTTATATTTTATATAATTATTTTATTTTAAATGTAATTTATTTGCAATTATAATCTCCTTAGGATTGAAAATTATTATGAAAGAGACTTAGCCACTATCATTCTAGGTATGATGCTTTGATCATACCTAAGCATTTGGGCACATTAATTTGACGCGGCCATATATGCGGCGGATCCCTACCAATCAGTTTGGGCTTTAATTATTTAAGAAATCTCGAATATTACCACAACAATTTGTAATTTAATGATACCTAACTAAAAATTGATGAAATTATATTTGTATTTTTCCAGAAATATTCGTCGAATATGGCTACCATGAGCAATTTTATGGCATATGGTGGTGGACCACGATTATGTGCGGGTTCAGAGCTGGCGAAGTTAGAAATGGCAGTATTCTTGCACCATCTTATACTTAAATTTCGATGGGAGCTGACTGAGTCTGATTGTGCATTTGCTTTTCCCTTCCTCGACTTCCCAAAAGGCCTTCCAATTAAGGTCCAAGCCATCATCATCTAATATCAAGAAAGAATTATAGCATAACTCATTATTCTCTTATACAATTATATGCATTTTTAGCCTATTTTATTTTATATATATATATATATATATATATATATATATATATATATATATATATATATATATATATATATTTATGTTGATCTTTATTGCAATGTCAGCAAAAAAACAAACAATAGATAGGCGAACGCATATTTTAAAGTGGAGAGCAAAGTAGGTAGATATATATAATATGTAACTTATATTTATAAATCATGTGAAAATTTATATATATTTGTCATCTTACACTATGTTTGCCATGTGATCCATATTTGCTAATTGATTAATGAGTTATTTGATTTGATTACTTTTGAGTGTAAATTAAAGTAAAGTAAGAAATTTTAGCGTTCGAATACGCAGTAAATTTAATGAGCAGATTTAAAATTGAATGGTTTTGCAAATGAATCAATTCTACGCTGATTCCAAATAGATGGTGAAGTGATATCTGCATTATCGCCGCTTGGTCAATGCAAATCCTACTCTTAAGCTCCCATCATCGGCTACCACCTCCTACAATCCAAAAATGAATTACATTACATTTATTTTATCAAATAAAAAAAATAAACTCATGTACTTGTAGAGTTTTCTACTAAATAATTTAAAATAATTTAAATATATTATGTTATTTTTATATTGTATTTCTTTTTCATACAATAAAATAACCCATAAAATTTATATTTTTTAACATTAATTTGTTACATCTATTTCGAAATGTGGGCAGGAGAACGGGTCCAATCTCCTACAATATTTTAAAAGCCCAATGATGGAAGCCTGCGAAATGCCCACATAAACTTGAAACAAAACGAATACTTGGGTAGGGCCATCTAGCCAGCAGCTGGGCCGCCTAAATGACCGTTAACTTGCTTGACGAATGACGATCGTCTTATTTAAATATTGTAAAAAAATATCTTAATTTATGCAATTGTAAAAAAATATCTTAAAATTAAGAAAAAAAAAAGATTTTTAAAGTATTACCAATTTAATAACATAACCATTTAAGGCAATTTATAAGAAGCATAACCATCTTAAAAATCTAGCTTAATGCATAATCATATCTCATTTATGCAGTCATATATCCCCATCGTTGGTAGGGCTACAAAGGAGTAGAGTCGAACCAAGTATAAGCTTGTTCAAGTTCAAGCTTATTTAACATCATTGAGCTCGAGCTCGATTTGAGTATTTAGGATGGTGTTCAATTTCGAGCTCGTTTAAAAAAAATCATTCGAGCTATGTTCATATTGGTTTTATCGAGTCTGTTAACAAGCAGCTCATTTAATAAAATAAACGAGCCTTAATTGAGCTTGTTCACAAGCAGCATTTTGAAAAATATAAATGATACTGTTTATGAACAAGCTTTAATCGAGCCTTAATCGAGTCGTAATTGAGCTACTTAACGAGCTTATTCAAGTGCTTTAAATGATACTATTCATGAACATAAATAAACTGAACAACAAAGTTGTCAAACTTTATTTAAATCGAAGATTTACAAAAATGTTATCGATCGAGTTAAATGAATTAACATGAATGAGTTACAATAAATGATATGCTCTTATCGGTTCTAATCGTTGGATTCAAAATTTTGATGTGAGCTTTTTCTCAGATCCACCTTCATATTTGAAATTTTTTTACTATTTTTTGTTTGTATCACAAATTCAATTTTAAAAAATTTAAATTTAAATCTTATTTTTATAAGCAAATATATAATCAATTTTGATATATTCCTCTAAAATTTATAAATCAAATATGAATTCCAAGTTAAATCATATATTCAATCAAATTCAACGAATCAATGAGATGAGTCCAATAATACTAGAATTGGGTCAAATCGAGTCAAAATGAACTTAAATCAAGCGGCTAATGATGAAAACTTTGAGACACTAATTGGATGATCAATGACTTCCAAATTTGACGCGAATAAATTGAGCTCAACGACGAATCCAATGAATTTAAGATCACTCAAATCGAAGATCATTTGAATGATCAAATCACCAAAAAACTATCTATAATCAAATAAATCAATATACACTATCCGATGAAGTGTTTTGGGAATTTGACTACAATGAATAAAATGCCCTCTCATAATCCTATAAATAGGATCTCATTCTTGTCATGAAGGAGGAAAAAAAAGGAGCTAGAAGCGAACTTGGGAGAAAGCTCTCAGAGAGCTAAAAGTTCGAAATTCATCATCACCACCGTTGTCATCGATCCCCGCCTATTATCATCGCCGACTGCCACAAACAGCCGTTACAGTCTAACTACCGTCGTATAGCTGTTGTAACATGATCTGGAATTCCCATTATGAGAATTTCTCGCATACAACATTGTAATCCCGCTATTGGGAATATGCAAACTTTGTACTCCAAAGTTGATATATAGTGAAACATCTTTATTAGACTAGGCCCCGTGATTTTTTATCCTCTTCTTATAATTTTTCTACGTAAAAATTCTGGAGTTTCTTATTCTTTTTTCAACTATCTGCGTATGTGTTAGATTTCCATACAAAGCTAAGCAGGTTTCATTCTCTATGCAGTTTTCAAAGACGCAATGCGGCCATCTCAAAAAAAATCGATTCTCATTACTTCATCATGTCGACAAACCAAGTTTCCCAACAAGATAAAATCATCAACCAAGTGAAACACTTCGTACCTTTGAGGAGCGTATGAGATGAATGAAGGAACAACAGGCTCAAATCCTTCAGCATTTACTAAGAGTTGGACAACCGAGAAGGACATCATAACTTGGTGCAAATCAACGATATCGATAATAGGATATAATTGATTATATTGGAGAAACTAATGAAGAACCCCTCATGATCATGTGAAAACTCCCTATGAACGTCATTCTAATATGGATATTATGATACTTCTAGTTCAACTGACCATTCTTATGTCGTCCGACCAACCTTCAAAACCCTTGCCTCTTTGCTGGGATTGAATCAGCCTCATTTTATGGGAACATCCCGTGAAGCCATTAAAAATGAGTTGCGACGTCTAGTCCGAGAAGAATTTTCTCAAAGAGATAGACTATTCATTCATCGTCGGAGCATTCAAGAATCTTCTTCTTTGCATGATTTAGTTCTTCAGCAACCCATCTCGATGGGGTTTAAACTACCTAACATGGAGCCTTATGATGAGACTTCCGATCCTTATGAGCACGTCGATCATTATAGGACTATTATGCACATCCAACAAGCCTCCGATGATTTACTCTGTCAAGTTTTTTCGATTACTCTCAAAGGACAAGCTCGTACGTGGTTCTATTCCCTCTCTCATGGGAGCATTCTCAACTTTTCTCATTTGGCCAAACTCTTTGTCGAATAATTCATTTCAAACCGACGAACCATTAAAGATCCATCTCTCCTTTCTAGAATACGTCAAAGTGAAGGAGAAACACTAAAAGAGTATTTTTCAAAGATTCTCGAGTGAAGTTTGACAAATTTTAGGAGTAGACCCTGAATTATTACGAGGTATTTTTTTGGGAGACCTAAGGCCTGGACCTTTCTACTCATCATTAATGAGAGAAGCAGTTCCTTCTTATGGAGACTTCATATGGAGAGTAAAGGCACAGATCATGGCAAATGAGGCCATCAATGCCCATAAGAAAAAATTCAAACATTCTTCTAAGAAGCGTTAAGGAGATGCAAATGGTAGTCTTCACGCATCTCAACAAAAAAAACATGATCGCTGGAAGTTTCAGAACCTGCCTCCTAAGCACCTAATCGTCGCATGAGCCTCGCGCGCAAAAAAGAATATACACCCTTAAATGTCAATCGCATGAACATTTTAATGGCTATTCAGAATGAAAATAATATCAAAAGATCTAATCCCCTAAGTCGATCACCGAAAATCAGGATCAATATTATTATTTTCATTGAGGATACGCATACCATCGAGGCTGTAGACATCTAAAGAAGAAATCGAAAGGTTGTTACGATGGCTACCTTGACGCTTTGTTTAGAATCAACAAAGAAATAATAATAATGTGAGAGGGCAAAACCAACCTCAACCAAGACAACTGCATGAAGATCAACAAATAGTCGGAGAAATCAAAACTATCGCAGTCAGACCACAATTTTCTTATCAAGTTACGCCACTACAGGAAGAGTCAGAATGAAGAGGTCACGAATTGATCGCCTATCGTATTTGATGATTCTCGAGAAGGGGATACAAACTCTACATCAAGATCCCTTAGTTATCAATACGGGGATTGGAGATCCTTGCTATAATGTTAAGAGAATTTTGGTTGATAATAGTAGCTCCGTCGATGTATTATTCTACTCAACATTCTTAAAACTGAGTATTATAAAAGAAAAACTCCAACCAGCTATTGGGTTGTTATATGACTTTAACAATCGACCGGTAATGGTAGGAGGAACAATAGCACTCCCAGTTACTCTTGAAGAATTCCCTAAACAAACCATACATTTGGTTCAATTTATGATAGTTAAATCAGAATCAACATATAATGTTATCTTTGGAAGACTATTGTAATCAATTTTTGGTGTTATCGCTTCTATACCTCATAAGAAAATAAAATTTTCAACCTCTAATGGAATAGGAGAGGTTCGTGGCAACCAGAAGATAGCACAAACCTATTACTTGAGGTAGGTCCGACCACAGCCCTCAATAATATTAAGCATCAAAAATTTTGATTTAAGAGATGAATAAACACTCTAGAGAGCATCATGGGTCAAAGAGTTGATCAACATCCCTTTATGAGAATAATATCTCTAAAAATAGTGTAAGTATGTTCGTTGCTTTGAGGATGAAAGAAAAGAGTACATCAATTTTTTTACGCCAAAACCAAGATATTTTTTTCCTGAAGTCCAAGAGATATGTCAGGAATTGATCATGTGGTAATATTTCATTCCTCAAAATTAACTCAGCATTCAAGCCCATCATTCAGAAGAAAAAAAACTTCGATCCAGATCGTTAACAAGCACTTGAATAGAAAATTGATAAGTTTTTGGACGCAGGATTTATACGACAAGTGCATTATCCTATTTGATTATCAAACATTATCCTGGTGAAAAAGATTAGTGGGGCATAAAAAAATATGCGTTGACTACACCGATCTTAATAAAGCTTGCCCAAATGAGCTTTTCTTCCGCATAGACTTGGTCGACGCCACTTCAGTCATCAAATGCTTAGTTTTATGGATGCTCACTCTGGATATAATCAAATAAAGATGAATCTAGATGATGATAAAGCCACTGCTTTTCGGACTAATAAATGGTTATATTGTCATCAAGTAATATCATTTGGATTAAAAAATGGCGGAACCATGTATCAACGCCTAATGAATAAAATTTTCAAAACTCTTCTTAGTCATGCTATGGAAGTGTATGTGGATGATATGTTAGTTGAAAATATTAAAATGATAAAACACCTCAATGATCTTGACCAATGTTTTAAGTTTCTTCGACATTATAAATCCCTTCAAATGTGCTTTCGGAGTTACATCTGAAAATTTTTTAGGATTTATGGTCACTCATTGAGGGATCAAGGCTAACCTAGAAAATATTAAAGTTATACAAGATATGGTGCCCCCAAAGAGCATAAAGGAGGTGCAACGCTTGAACGTGAGGATGTTGGTCTTATCACGATTCATGATCCGAATGAGAGATAAATACTTAACATTCTTTAGAATACTTAAAAGTGCTCGAAATAATAATTTCCAATGGACTGATGAATGTAAAATTGCATTCGAGCAACTCAAAAAATATTTGTCCTCACCACTATTGTTATCAAAGCCAATCCTAGAAGAAATGCTTTATTTATATCTCGTTATCTCGCATTATGCAATAAGCTCGATATCCATGAGGTGGGGCAACGACTAATTTATTACATTAATAAAATTCTATCTAACATAGAGACATTATCCTTTAGTAGATAAAACTACTTTAACATTGGTATTCTCGCAAGAAAGCTATCGTTCATGTTTTTAAGCTCACTCTATCGACATTTATATATAACTTCCACTCAAAATTATCCTCCAAAACTAGAAGTTTCTCACGATTAGTTAAATGATAAGTTGAATTGAGAGAATTTGATATTCACTTTTGCAGTCATATATCAAATCTTAGGTGTTACTGATTTTGTTGTTGAATGCATCATCCTAGAATCTATTGAAATTCTTGTCATTCAATATTGCAACATTGGACTTATTTGTTGATGGAAATCTAAAAACTCTGGTGTTGGAGCAGGAATTCTACTCATTTATCCTCAATAGGATGTCCTTGAATATGGACTACGTTTAAAGTTTTCGGCTACTAATAATGTTGCAGAATACAAAGTTTAGTAGCAGGGCTACAATTGGCTACTGATTGTGAAGTTCAAAATCTTATAATTTACATTGATTCACAACTTATAGTTTCTCAAGTTAAAGGAGATTTCAACAATCATAATCATCATCTGACACAATACCTCCATATAGTGAAATCACTTCTATCTCAAATAAGTAAATATTAGATCATTCATATTCTGAGAAATCAAAATGCTAGAGCTGATGCTTTTTCAAAGCTTGCTACTTCAACATCGTCTGATACTTACAAGAGAAAGTATGTAGAAGACATTCATTTTCCTAACATATAAGAACCTTGGGAAATACAGTCCATGATGAATCAATGTAAGTTTCTTGGATAGATATAATATTCGCCTTTTTACGTGATAGAGATCTACTAGAAGATCCAGTTGTCGCCATCCGTATGCGACGACATGCTGCAAACTTCGGCATTATCGGTGATAAATTATACAAAAGATCATTCACAGGACCATATCCCAAATGCGTGCCACCATCTGAAGTAGAGTATATACTCTGAGAAGTCCATTCAGGTATTTGTGGAGAACACATGAGGGTAGAGCACTCGCTCACAAAATCCAGAGACAAAGGTTTTACTCGCCTACAATAAAAAGTGATGCATTAAAATTTGTAAAAATGTGTAACAACTGTCAGATGCATTTTAATCTCAACCACATTCCCCATGAACTTTCAACTTTTGGCTTGGCTTTTCACTCAATGGGGAATATATATTATGGGACCACTCTCTATTGCATCCGACAACGAAAATTCATCATTATGGCGATAGATTATTTCACTAAATGGGTTGAGACAGAACCATTAGCAAAAATCACAGAAGTCAATGTTAAATAATTTGTTTAAAAAATATTATTTATCATTTTGGAATTCCAACTAAAAGTATAACAGATAATGGGATTCAATTCACGGGGAAAAAATTCACATCCTTCTGCAAAAGATTTACTTATTCAATTGGTTCATACAACTGTAACACACCCCTAAACAAATGGTCAAATTAAGGTCACAAATCAAACAATTCTAAATATGCTTCAAAACACGTTTGGATAAGCCTAAGGGCAATGGGTGGACGAACTCTCTAATTTATTATGGGCTTATCGAACAACTACAAGAACACCAACTAGTGAGACTCCTTATAATTTGTGCTTTGGGATGGAGGCGATATTTCAGTTGACATCGGTATCCTCAGTCCTAAGGTCCAAATTTTTGATGCAACAAATAATGAAGAAAAACTCTGATATCATTTAGATTTATTGTCTGAATTAAAGGAAGTGGCTTCAATCAAAAATGATGCCTATCATCAACAGATCACACGTCACTTCAATTGGAGAGTGAAGCCCAGACTCATCAACATTAGAGATATAGTTCTACGAAGTTTAATATCTTCGGGAAAACAACTATAACATAACAAACTTTTACCTCTTTGGGAAGGACCTTATGTGGTGATGTGGTTAAACCAGAATTTTCAAGCTCAAAGATTCTAAGGAAAAACTCATCCGCACACTTGGAATACCGAGAACATAGAAGATATTATCAATGAATTTACTATGTAACATTCGAATTGAACTCTATATTTTGTTGTTTCATATTTATTTGAAAAAAGAATGATAAATCAAAATAATAGTAACAAGAAGAAAGAAAAATCGATCATAAGTGGTTTCGATTAGACATACTCCACAGAGGTTAACGTCATCGAGTGAAGACTCTAATAAATAACCTCACATAGGTCAAAACTTCGCACCTACTCCACACATGTTATCGTCATTGAGCAAAGACTCAGACAAACAATTTCAAATAGATCAAAACTTCACACATACTCCACACATGTTAATGTCATCGAGATAAACTTAGGCGAATAACCTATGGGTTGGAAATCTTTCTTTGGATTTTCTCTTAGAATATAAAGGCTGACGTCATTAAATAACTTTCTAATATACAACCTAAATCAATTTAAGCATCAACTAGTTTATTGTAAAATAAAATTTCAAAGCACTATGATACATACATAAACGTGATCATAGGTCATATACTAAGAAGATCTCAAATTGAAATACAAATGAAATAAAAATATAATTAAACAACATCCATATCTTCACTATTATCACTAGAAAAAAGAAGAAGAAGCATTCTCTGCATCATCCCCTCGAGTACCGGTCGTGACAGGAGCAGGAAGAAGTTGAGGTCTTCAGAAACTTGACTCGGTGAAAGGCCTTCAATATCTGCACCGTCTTGCGATGAAGCAAATGGGTCCCTTTCAGAAAATCATGAATAAAACCTTCTTCAAGAAGCTGACATTCCAGATCGTTCACCTCAATATCGTAGATATGATCACGAGCTTCTTGAACTCGATCCTGAATTATACTCTTGAGGGCTGTGGGATTTTTGAAGCTCTCTATAATCTTCAAGTTGGAGTCCACTTCTATATTCTCTTTCTCCAAGATTTGTGCTAGTAATATATTGTTCTTTGCCTCTAAAAGATCTGTATGGCTTCTAAGGTATTCGTAGTCTGATTTATTTCAGCTCGAGCATCTACTAGCTCATCTTGAGTCCTATCAACCTCTTGGCGTTGAAATGAAAGGAAAAGTCACCATAGTCGACAGTTCAGTCCTGCACTCGGCTAACTGATCCTCTAAGGTTCTAACTTCTTTAACCTTAGACTCGTATTGTCGCTTATATTCACCATGGGGATATTTGATCTTCACGAACTCAATATTTCGTGCCTTCAAGAGAGATGGAGGCTAACAAAGAGAAGAAAAATGGAAGTACACCAGAGCCTGAATTCGAGATGCGCGCCGCCTAGCCAATTTAGTTGGAAACTCCGAGATCGGAGAGAATTGGAACCTACGATAGGGTCGACATTATCATATATATGGTACATAAAAAAAGTAAGGAAAGTAAGGTGAATTTTTATTATCCACATATGGGGTATTTATAGAAAAATGACTCTTTAAATTCTTTTAAAAATAAAAATAATAAAATAAAAATGAAAAAAAATCTTTATATTCCTCATTTTAAAAAATCACTTCATATACATCATTAATTTTTTTTTATCTTTATAAAAAAAGAAGAGAAAGTTATTCATATTTTAAATAAAAAAATTCTTGACATTCCTCGTTAAAAAAGTAATAATAAAAAATAAAAACTTTTCATCTTCATAAAAAAAAAGAAGATGAGAAATTTTTTCATATTTTAAATTAATTTTTTTTCAGATTTCTTATTAAAAAAAGAGTTAAGTGAATTTGAGAAAGCGAGAAAGTTTAAGTCAAGTCAAGTTCAGAATCACCATCATATGTATCCCCGCCTATTATCATCGCCATGCACCAACAACCGTCCAACTATACCAGATAATGAACTGATCAAAATTAATATTATTAGGATTTTTCACATATAACATTATAATCCCGCTATCAAGAAGATTCAAACTTTATACTCCAAAATTGATATATAGTGAATCATCTTTACCTGACTAGGTCCACTGATTTTTTTATACTATTCATAGAATTTTTTTACATAAAAATTCTGAAATTTTTTATTTTCTTTTTAATTATTTATATAGGTATTAAATTTTTATATAAAGTTAAGATGTGAAATTTTATTTTATTATTATAAATTTTTTGACATGCAACAATTTTATTTATTTTTATTTATTTTAATAAAATAATTAAGAGTACCCTCGACTTCTTCGGCTTAAAAAAAGTGCCACAATGATTATATTAATTTTAATTATGCTCTTTAAAATTGATGAGTAATTTAATGGTAAATAGTTTTTGAAAAAGAATTAAATGCTAAATATTAATTTGCTTTTGACACGGCTTTTCCTTCGACTTGCCTACGGCGAATACCCGCCAGTCGTTTTAATTTCGATCGGCTGTTTTTTAAGGAACAGCAAACTTGCTATCTGGTCGAAACTGATTGTCCCGCCAACGATTAGGCAACAAATCAAGGGTAATGGTCGATGACGTTCCTTAAATTTGTTAATAAGTTTTACAGCAATTAATAATATAACGCAAGCAATGACGTAAATGCGCAAGAAATGGAATTCGCTTAATTATCATTATTTTAAGGGAAATTTATATACATCCCACTCAATTCTTCTGCATTTACATATTTCACACTCAAATTTGAATATTTACAAAACTAACACTTTCCCTATGCTCAAAAAAGTGCATTTCACTTGAAAAAAGTAACAAGGGTGGTATTTTTGATATAATAATAAAGATTTAGGTTTAAATCATTATTTTAAGCAAATAATGAGCTGGCGAGAACTTGCTAGAACTAATCATCCTCGCATCCTACCCGTCCAAGCCGCACCGCCTAATGCGACGGCTGATCATGCTCCAAGTTATCGATAAATACCCACCTTCGCTTGCATTCTTTATCAATTCTAGGGTTTCCGCTAATTGTTATTACGAGATGCGATGTTGATTATATTTCTTAACCGATTTAGGCGGAGGGAGTTTGTCGATCGTCGTCAGCTAATCCAGGACATCTGTTTGATGGATCTTTCTTTTTATTATTTCTCTTTGCTAGATTTTTCATTTGTCTGAAGCGATAAAGAGAGTGATTTTCCTAGGAATCTTTCTGTTTGCGTTGTTTATTTTCTGTTTTAATTTTCCTTGCTGCAGTTGCTGTTGATGATTTTTGAGGTGGATAGAGTGTCAGCGTTCTCAATCATGCTTTCAGATTAGGAAGCGATCTATTGCAGTTCGGCTAGTCCGATATATTGCAACGTCTTCAATTTGTTCAATCTTTTTCCCTTGCCTTTAGATCTGATCTTCCAATATTTAGATAATTTTATTTATCTGGAATATGTTGGTATTTTTTGGTGTATTTCACCTTAGATTTTATTCTGCAGTTGCGTGAAATGTTGTCGAAGTGGGATGGGTATGGAGTATGGAGATGAGGCCAATCATATGGAATTTAACAAGATCCAAGTCCTTTCGGCGATAGTTTCAACCTGTTTGACCTATCTATTCTTCTGTTTTCCTTTAATCTTCTGCTAATGATGTAATTTATCACAGTTACTTCATATCCATTTTTTAAATTTTCAATCTGCAGCTGCGGTTGCTGATTTTTTGGTAGGGTGAGGCGTAAAAACCCAGTTCGGTGTTCAAGTTAGGTTAAGTAGCTGATCTGTTTCAAGTCTGCCAGATCTGATCCCTTCAGAGATGCCTCACTCCATCCTGAAGGATTTATTTGTTTATTCTCTCTTTTAATTTTCTTTCCTGCAGTTGTTGTTGTTTTTTATTTATTTTTCATCTGGTTTCTTTAGCTCGATAGATATATTTTGTTGTGACTTCATGTTTTCAGTTGCGGTTGTTGTTTTGTTGGTGCGGTGGGCTGTCAGGAACCCGGTTCTGAGTCCACGCTAGGAGTCGTGAGTTCAATTTATTGCAGATCGTCTGGATCTGATCTCTTCAGAGATATCTCTCACATTTATGAAGGATTTGTTCTTTTGTTTTCCTTTGTCTTCTTAGATCAGCTTTGGATATTTCTCTGTCACTGTTTTTTATTTTAGTTTTGATTCTGCAGTTCCGGGTAATTTTTTTGAGGTGGGATAAAGTATCAGTTTTCGATCTCCATATCAAGTCATTGGATAAGATCAGCTCGTCGGATTCGGCGACTTCTATAATTTCGGTCTTCAGCCTGTTTGAATCTGTTCCTTTGTCATCAATTCTTTTGTTCGAGATATTATTTGTCTAAGATCTTTTTAATTCTCCGTTGTTTTATATTGTAACCGCAGATGCTGTTAATGTTTTCTATTGTGGCTTAGGTTGACAGAACCCATCTCTTATCTATTAGTTTCAGTGATGGAGGCCTGATCTGGTGGAGACAATTAATTTAGCCCTTCACATCTGATTTTCTTCTTCTGATTTCCATAGTCCTTTTGTGTGATATGCTTTTCTAATTTATATTTAGATTGTCAGGAATATCTGCTATGCTTGTTTTTTTTTCTTTTTGGATTTCTCTATGCAGTTTGGCGTATTTCTTGGTAAGGAGCCAGTTCCTTTGTCTAATCGTCCATTATTATGCGGAAGGAGGTCGACTTAACGGAATTCGTGATGATGTTAAAGGGGTCTGTGTTACAAGTTATTTTCCGTCGATCTTTTACAATGATGGTGTAGTCGTGTTAGCTAATTTAGCTCTTGTGTTAGAGATTTAAGCGTATTACCCAATTGAAGATCAAGACTTGGTTGGATCTACTATCGAGAACAAAAGGTGAGGTCATATGTTGTCAATTTATGGTTAAATGTTTTGTTACGACGGCCTTTGCCTTGTTGGGTGAGCTCGCAAGGCAGGCCAAATTTATTAATAAAATTATTTTTGGTTGGTGCGGAGAGATCGCACGGGGTGGTTCTTGACCCCGGGTTCTCCCCTAGTATTGTTTTCGTTTTGATTGTGCCCTGCTCTTGAACGTCGTCTCTACAGCTCTCACATGCCTGCGTCGGGTGATTTTTCTGCGCATTTTGTCGATTCGAGGTACACGTTTACATGCGATTATTCTCCACCGATTTCTACAGGCCTAATCATGCATAAAATTGTTTTTATTCGCTATGTCAGTGAAATTTCTTGCTCTATATACCTCAACGCGTAATTATCCAGCTTGTTATTCTATTCACAGATATAACAAATATGTACTCTAATATAGATTCATGGTTATATTTATTAACAAACTTATTATTGCATCAATCGGGGGTATCACAAAGCTCTACAGAAATCTTGTTTCATTTGAGGGTTTCCTATTCTCGTCATATATTCATATTGTATCCTCTTTACCCTGTTGCCTGTAATTGAAAACTGTATTTGTATGTAATCTTGGATTTTATGTACTACGTCTAGTTTGTACCTAATAATTTTAGGTACTGCATTCTGCTTGAACAAGACCAATTCGCTCTGTTCGGAGGAGATACAGTTACTGGAGACTTTCGTGATCAGAAAAAAATGATGATTTGAAGCAGTTCGAAATTAAGCACCGTCTCTTGACTGACGAGATTTTATCGACATGACGTTTCTGCGGTCGAAGCACCGTATCTAATGGCGGAATACGGTTTTAGATTTTATAAGATCTTAAATTCATTCAATTGGAAGGCTACTTTTTAATGGCATTCTATGTTTTCTCCCCTCCAGATTTCTGATCTGTATTTTTACACTTCATTTGTTATAATTTGCTTACGGTTCAAGATAATATATTTTCTGCCTTTTTGTTTTGGTTTCTGAGTAGGTATGTGAACTATTGGTAAAATTAAAAAATTGAGACGGATTATGCTTTGACAGTTTATGAGGGAATAAGTTCTTATACATTCCGTTTTGTCTCTAAAATTATTTGATAATAATAAGAAATAATCTTATTGGCATTTAAAATTGATTTAAATTGTAAAATTAAAATTATAACGAATTTTGTATTTATCGATCTTTAAGTTCTCTAAAATTAATTTTAAATTTTGTAAATTTTGAACAAGCTTGTTTAAGTTTTTATTAGTTGCAATTATTAGTCTTTAAGCTCTAAACGGTTGAGCGCTCAGATGCTTTGTTTGTACAAAGGATGTAATTAACATCTGAGAGGATGGTGGTTCGAATCCACCAAGATTCATTTTATTGTCAAAAACTCCCAAATTCAATTCTAAAAGATTCATGCGAGCATTATATTTAACCATTGGCAAAATTTTAATTGTGCTTTGAATTGTTACTTTTTGGTGAATTATGAATAGAGTGAAACGCAAACTTTAAGGTTTCGAGCGTCTTCTAAATGAGCTTTTCTGGAGCTTTTCTGGACTTATCTTTGATTTTCTTTTTGTTAAATTATCAATGCAACAAAAGTAAATTTTAGCATCAATATAAAGAATGAGAGAATTTAATTATCCAATAAAATATAATGTATTAGCTCTGTGTATTGGGGTGATGATGGTTGAGAGTAAATTTTTTGCATTGCATTGTAACTCTTTATTGCACTGGTAAGTTCCTGTTGATTACTTAAAGGCATGTTTATGTATTTGTAAATGCACTCTTTTTAAGTTCTCTAATCTCTATTATATTTTCGTTGAATATCAAATTGATGGTGAGTGTTGTTTCAGTTGTATATAATTATTCACCTTTTACAGGTTTAGTGATGCAATTGATGAAGACGATGGCTAATCTAAAGTTTAATTGATGATACTCATGTTCGTTCATTTTTGTTAGAAGGAAAATTTAGTATAGACTAGCAGGCCTTTGTGACATATATATGTAGTAATATTTTTTTTAATATATTTTAGAAATCGAATTGGATAATAAAGCAGAAATAAAATTAAGATTTGGGACTTGAGCTCGAACAGTGATCTTTAGTTGAAATATGACGAGCTTATTGTTGAAGATCAAGCAATGATGAGCCAGCCAGCCTGTCACGATTGTCAAGAGAGGTTATTGTTGAATTGACTGATTTATTTGGCAGACAGTTTTCTTCTTCAGGCTATTACGTCATGATTTATTTTTATGATTATGTAATATAAATAAATAAATTTTGAGTGCACATGTATTTGATTATTATGGTTATACCAATGGTTAAAGATTACTTGGACATTAAATCTTATTAGTGTTGATGAAAATGATATTTTGAATGAAAATAAAAATAGTGAGGTAAATATTGTAAGTAATGCATATAATCTTGAGAAAGTTGATGAAGAAATTGAAAATTAAAATCCTATTGAAGAAAAAAAACATCAAGGCCACATCACCCAACCTTTCAAATATAAAAAGAGAAGAAACGCTCAACTAAAATTTGGGATAATAAAAAAATTATCATGTATGATGATCACAATATAATTTGTGAATTCTAACTCGAGATTGAAGAAATGCGTCGTTCTTTATACATTATCTCCTCTAAATTAGGTGCAAAAAATGTATGCAAACACTAACATAAAAATTTAATTGGATTTGTTATCATTATAGATTGTATAGAGGATGAAAGTAAGTGATATTTTATATATCAGCTTATTTATTTAAATTATTTCATAATAACAATATCTTGTGGTGTGGTTTTTTTTTTTTTTGAAGAAATAATATGAAAGCATTTTTATTCATAATTGTTTGGATATCTTTCCAATTTGATAGAACTTTAATTATTTATTTATTTTTTATGGCTCTACAGGTTCTGAAGTTTTTCAAGGGAACTGGAACTTATCAGTTAGATTTGATTGTGGTGTTTTCATTATTTAGCTTCAAGGAAGGTCTCATGACGAAACTATGAAGAAAGCCACTTGGTGGTGTTGTATTTTTTTTTTCATAATATAAAAATATTTTATTGATTATAAGAAAAAATAAATTATGACTTGTGTTTTATAATTTGGAGTGTGTGAGTGTGGTTATATTTAGATGAATATGCTAATTGGTATCCAAAAATTTGTGTTTTATTTGAGTTACTTGAATTAATAAACGTTGCTATTTTGTTATTTGTCAAATTTGGAGTATTGTTGTTGATTGTTAGAACTTTTATATTAGATATTTTTATTCTTTGTCGGTAATGAAAATCATGATCTTTTATTGACTTAAAGAGTTAATCATATGATATTTAAACACTAATAAAAAAAAGGACTATAGTCTAATGTTTAGATTTAAATTTCAAATTTAAAATCATGAATTGAGTTCAAGTTTACAAGCTAAGCTTGAGCTCATATCCCTTTAAATGAGTCAGGCTCAAGCTCAAATTTGAGCCAATCATCGTCAATTGAGTTCGTGTTAATTGTGACTCTAATATGATTAACATCGTTGGTCAGTATGTAATTAGCTGATTGGAGGTTAAGCTACTCTTGTGATTAAGTTTAGTACTTGTTCCTGTGCTGTGCACTTATTCACTTGTGCTTAAATTTTTATTGCTCCACTCTTATCATTTATCTTGTACGGACCATATCCCGTTGATTGTGCCCTTACAACTCTGGTGTTTAATATATTAATTGCTTAAAATTTGTACAACAAAGTTTATCTCTTAGATGTGTGCTCACCCACTTTTATTACACAATTTACATCATATGTACATCATATTTGCATGCTTTGATCACTTGTAGGATTCAATTTGTGTATATTAAATTTGTTTTGCATTGTATATCCTTCAAATTGTTAAATAAAATTGCATTGCATTCTCATAAATTTTTATTTATTTTTTTATGCTTGATTGTTTCTTAGGTGATTTATGTTATACAAGTTCTTATTGATGCCTTCGTGTAGAGTATTTTAATTTACTTGGAATTTATATAATGTATTGTTATTATTGCTCGCATAATTAAGTTGATTTAATTGTATCATGCTCAATAACTAGACCACACTAAACTTGGCTTACTGTTGTAATCTACATCTTATTTTTACTTATGTGGTGGTATTCCTTTGACTCATACAGCGTATTTATTGAAAGATTTCTGTTCTTGATCACAGTAAAAAAATGCTACAAGAAGCCCTTTATTTAATCAGCTTAGCGTTCATTACTTCAATTTACTTTGAAATAAATTTCAGTTTTTTATCATCGATGCTAACAGCATATCATAACTGCTTATCGTTGTTTTCATTAGCACCATTTGAATTTACTGCAGAATAATAAAGAGATGCAGTCAATCAATTATTTCTGATTAAATCTGAATCTCATTTTCTGATCTTATTATCAGTAGACAAATGTATATCAGCTTGCCCTTTTAATAATGTTTTCTTGTAATTAACCATTAGAACCTAACATAATAGCTAATGGTGATTTTGATTTAGAACTAATTTGTGATAAAAGCAGGTTTAATTTTATTTACAACGAAGAAGAAAATCAACAGAAGCAGGTGCATATAACATGTGAAGAAGAATGAATGGCGGGCGAGCATTCATTGATATGATAAGATAAAGCAGCGTAATGAAAGAGGATATAAAAATTTCGGCAGCTTCCTCTCTCGTGCTTTTATGGAAGTGGTTCATCTCCATATCGATCTTTCTGAAGGGTTGCAGCCTGCTGGTTTATCAGTGAGAAGTGGGACTCGAGCAGGAGCAACAGATGCTGGAAGGCAAGTCAGCAGCGAGACTTCTCTGGGCGATCTGTGTTCCTATATAACAAAAGAAATATTTCTTTTTATTGTATTCATTAAGTAAGGAGGATCTAAATATGATATTTGTTGATTTAGAGAAAGCAAATGAAAAAGTTCAAAGAGAAGTGCTTTGGAGATATGTATACTAGAGCTATTAAATGTGTTCAAACACAAGGAAGATTGATAAAATATTTTCCTATTTTACTTGGATTACATCAAGGATTGGCTTTAAGTCCATATCTTCTAGCTTTAGTTATGGATGTTCTCACTAGACATTTACAAGAGGAAGTATCTTAGTGTATGCTTTTTGCTCATGACATTTTTTTTGTTGATAAGACTAGAGCATGAGTTCAAGAGAAACTTGAATTATGGAGGTCAGCCTTAGAGTTTGAAGATTTTTGTTTAAGTGGATCTAAAATTGAATATATGGAGTGTAATTTTAGTTGTAGTGTAAAATCTAGTAGGATGACATTGGGTGATCAAGTCAAATCTTCAAAATTCACCACCGACCTCTCGACTTTGAAGAGAATATAATTTAAGTGTCGATAAAATTTTCAGAAGGCAGATGGAATAATAAACAAGACATTACCCAGAGATTTCGCCATCATTTTGTGAGACTTTAGATCTTTCAGTTTCCTATAAAGACAAAGACTATAATAATTACATATCTCAATCGAGGAGAACTTTCGATTAAGCAGGCCGTTAAACGCTAATGATAAGTAGATGTGAAGTTTTAGAACTTAGAATTTATGAAATTCATCACCATTAGCTTAAAGCGGATGGTTGGGGGAATGATGACGTGCCCGATCTAGATCCCTTGGTTTTGTCATCTCGGGTTGTAATTGGTCTACAGTTAGTGAGGAGATGTAACCTGAGAAAGATCGTCGCCATGAGCATTGTCCAAATCTTATAGGCGAGGTGGTGTTTGTCTAAGGAGAAGCTTAAGTTCAACTTAGCTGACAAAAATGAATTTGTACTTATTAGGTGTATCATATGATTCACATGTCAGTCTCATTTGGGCATCTATTTGATCGTAATATAGTGACCGGATCGGAAGACTACGGTATGTAATGTATATGGGCCTCTTGGCAAAACACAGAGCAGAGGATGGATCACATCCTTATTGACATGAGATTAATTGAGAGTGAATATAAAAATACATTTGATTTGACATTGGCTCATTTATGAGCAAGAATTTTCTTAACTTATCACCTCCGATATAATTATGGAAGGTGGGTTGGATTTTAGTTTTAAAATTTTTTGATATTGAATTTCATTTAAGCATCTAACACTTAGTAATTTATCCGATTTTATAGTTGTATTGATACTTGATTTTGATTAATTTGATTTGGAAGGTGGGTTAGATTTTAGCTTTAAATTTTTTTGATATTGAATTTCATTTAAGCATCTAACACTTAGTAATTTATCCGATTTTATAGTTGTATTGATACTTGATTTTGATTAATTTGATTTGAGCTTGCAGTATATTTTGATAATAAGTATTCTCTAGGTTGAAATCTTGTTCATTCGCATTCGAGGTATATGAGTTGATTGAATTGAATATATTTAAACTTTTGATCCTATCATTTAATTCTAATAGAGAATCGGATATTTAAGTTAAAGCTTCATAGTTGTATTTCATAACTGCAACTAAATATCTTTGTATTTACAAATGTATTTATATTTTGAAAATTCAATGATCGCTTCATTTAAATATTTGTATTTTTGAAATATAAATTGTAATATATTCTCAAATACAAAATAAATTTAAATTTATTTGTTTTAACCCGCAAGATCCCTTAATTAAATTCTAAAGATTTTAAGAGGTCGCTCAAGCATGTTAAAAAGTTGTATAAGATATCAATTGAAGTTTTGATACTATCATAATATGTGCAAGAATCAATTGCTTCATAATTAATGCCTTCTCATGCTCGTAGCAAGTATTTTAAATTAAACCTATTAGATCAATTGGAATAACATTTAATTATTTTCTCTCTCGTAGTTGTTCAGTCTTTGATCTTCATTAGACTCATTTATATCTATTGATGATATTCAAACTCAATTATCTTTGTTCAATTTCTCTTTCCAATTTGAGCATTTAATAAGATGATAAATATGTTTCAAATATTTTCCAAGAATTGATTATGCTTAAACAATCTTTCAATTTCATTAGAATCTCTTATGAACCCTTTTGATTTTCTTTAATTTACTAGGAGTGAATTATATTTAAGACTATATCTTAATTCCAAGGGATCTCTTGTGCTTTGATTAGAGATATTCAGATCATCTTTCACTAAATAAAATGAGGGTCAGATATTGAAATGCATGCTGTTATCATCAAAATATCAAACTCATTTTAATTACTTCACTATCGAGTGAATATATTTCCAGACATTGCATATTTCAATCATAAAAAGGATTAAAATTTTGTTTTGATTATCTCAATGTGAAATCCAAGATAATTCAAATATTGAGTGAGAGATGTTTGTTCATTGAAGCAATTAATCATTAATTTCGGAGTCAAATTTTGATAATTTTGTTTACTTCAAAATCTAGCAAACTCAAATTAAATTTTAAATTAGCTTAGAATTTTTAATTTAAATTATTTTATTTGAGTTTTTTTTCAATATAAAATCCGACTAAATTTCAGGAGAATTTTGACAGAATTTCGATAAAATTTCGACATAATTTTGATAAAATTTTGATAACATGTCGGTATAGGGGTGTCATATCTAACAATTTTGGCTTTTTGACGATTGATCGTAGAGTGGTCTTGTTGACCACAACTATCTCTTGACCCACTACTCTATGATAAGTGAAATCTGAAAGAAGCAAGCATATATACTCCACATACTACACATCCACATATTACACTTTGAAATCTGATTTCTATTTTGGATGAGAAAAGAGAGGGAGAGAGAGAATGGAGGGCTCAGCTTCAGCTAAGGGGAATTCGTTCTCTGCTGAAACGAACCAGGGAAGAGGGGAGAATCGGATCGAATGAGCGCTGGTTTGAAGGAAAATCGAGGAACAGGAGGAAAACCAGAGGTGAAGTTTCTGATTGGGGAGAAACGAGTTAGTTGGCTCGATCAGCTGAGAGAAAACGGGATTCGACTCAAGGAATGAGAACGAGGAGAAACAGCGGAAGATCGGTGAGGGAGTGTTTGAGAATGAGAGGGTCGATTGCTTGTCGAAGCTTGATGATTGTGGTTTCTTCCGTCGGATTCAAGGTGAGGAGCCGAGCGAGAGTTCACGAAGAGGAGAAGAGGGATCAAGCCTTTACCGCTTTCGGGAGTGGAGATCGATGGTCAACAAATGTCCCCTAACAAATGTGATTCGCGTATGAAGCGAGTTATATTTGTTGAAAACTGGTTGACCTTTCGTGTTGACCATGAATTTCAAATTACTTCAGCTTCAACATGTTTGCTGAAGAGCTCATTCTTTTGTATCTTTATGGATTTAAATTTTCTCCAACCCTAGCTTCATGCTTGATCGAGTTGGATGGAGAAGTTGGTTTATTTATTTTGAGATTTAAATTTATCCTAACTATACTAATTTGAACTTGATGAATTTGACTCATTCTATATGACTTATAAGTGTATGTATGTCTCAATCCCATGCGTTGCTTGAACTCTGCCGGGGTGCATATGGATGACCCAGCCTCCCCGCTTATATTAGGTTTATATTGAGTTATCAATTTAGCAATGTGTGCTTTAACATACTGAATAACCACAAAATCCCTTTAGTTACCGCTTGGTGAACTATGGAATCGCTTCCTTGGTCCCGTGCTTTCTACTTTTGCAGACTTAATGAAGAAATTAGTTTTGATCTGTGCTTTATGCTTAATTAGATCATTTGATAATAGATTGAAATATCACCCTGCATGCAATATAAGATTGATTTGAGACAGCTCTGAATTGAGAGTTTCCTCAGATTGTCTTGGTCTATTGATTAAGTAAAAAGATTTCTTGGATTCTGGTTACTTGTAGTCACTAAGCTGAATCTTGCTTGAGATTGAACAACGATCATCATTGAACTGACGAGCAGAGACTCTTTCACTGCGACATTTTCTTACGACTTGTTGAGTGAGGAGAGCGTTAGCAACTCGACCATTTATAAGCTTATTAAGTTCGACCTTTAAAACTACTTGAGTCTCGACTTAAGTTGATGATGTTAGTGATTGGTCATCTGATTAACGAACGGGGCTCTTTCACACTACTTTTCTTACGTTGTTGAGTGGGAGAGTCGAACTGACCATTTGGGCTTTGTTCGACTTTAGAACCCATCCGTGTCTTAGACTTGAAGATGAAGAGGTTGATGTTTTTTTCACCTTAATTGATTGAAGCTTCCAAAATTGGGAGATCTTCTGACTTTATCTCCGACATTTGACAAATCTTGGAGAATTTTTTTGACATTTAAGACTATTTTTTCATGCGTAGAAATATGTTCTTTTTGTTCTTGCAAGAACTTGCAACTTTAACAATAATAATTATAGATAAATTTAGGAATTTCAACGTAAAGCTCGATGTCAACCTGACTCAAAATATATTCGAAGATCTCGTCTTATAGTACGATGTCAACCCAAATAAAATTAACATAAAATAAAAATGCCCCCAGTCTTACAGGAGAAATTCTAAAGCATTTTGAATGAACTCTAAAATAATTTAAAAAATATATCAATATTTGAGTTGATATATTTGATCTTAAGAGGATTTTAACACATAACTTTGATTTCATCTATGTATAAAAATCTAAAAAAGCTCCCTGTGTAACAGGGAAATTTTCACGAATTTTTTTTTCCATCTTAAGTAGGTATATTTATTTAGCGATCTTGACATGAAGCACGATATCAACTTAAATAAATATACTAAAAAATGCCTATCTTGCGGAGGATTTATTGTACATCAAGAATTTATCAAGTGTAATACTTTTATCGATCATTAATTGACGACGGCTTTTCACCCTTTAAATCAGAGTTGGTATGCCCCTCTTTGATACACTTTCTCAATGACAAAAAGATCCTCCTAATTAGGTCAAATTCGCCACCGAATTTTCGATTATGAATGATTGATCTTCTTAGCACTAAGATAAATTCCCCTTTTTGGAAAATTACACCGTATGGTCAAAAGCCCTGAACATCTTTGCTCAATAAACTTCTAAATTTTGATGAGCTTATAATCTAACTTCATAAAGTACGTCGAGTTCCTCCATTCTTAAACGAGCATTTTGAACTTCAGTTAGATTGTATTGGATGACTACTCGAAATGGAAGCAACTCAATTTGAAGTGGAAGGACTGACTCGGTTCTAAATACTAATGAATAAAAAGTGGTTTTAATCGGCATCTTGTAGATAGTTCGATACGCCCATAATGCCTCTATCAATTTGATATGTCATTTTCTCTTATTTTTAGTGAAGATCTTTTTGAGCAGTTTGAACAATGTCTTGTTGAAAACTTCTGCCAAATTATTTGCCCTTAAGATTATATATTGAAAATATCGCCAATCAATTGCCGATCAAAATCTATAAATCTTTGTACTTATGCGTGATATTATGAGAAATTATTCGGCGCGACACTCCAAATCAATAGACTACATTATGCATGAAGAAGTTGATCACTCGATCAACAGTAACTTCTTTAAATGAAATACCACTTAGAAAATAATAATAAGAAAGTTAATGGGTTGATGATAACAAATCAATTAGTCTGATTATATCTGTACCCCACCATTCAAATGACCAAGATACTATTATTGGGTGTAATGGATTTGGAGGTTGGTGGATTATATTCCCATGTACTTGACATTCATGACACCTCTTAGCATGATATAATCTCTCATCATAAATGACCAATAATAACCCATCCTTTTGATCTTTAAATTGAACCTATAAATACCTGCCTTTAGAATTGTAATAGAACTAATATTAACACCCATTTGCTATAAGTGCAAGTCTTTTGTAGCTATAATACTCATAACTAATCATATAACTGATAGTTTAATCACAAAAAAAACATAAGAAAAATCAATAAAGTTAATGCATTCCTTTTATTAAAAGGCTTTCACTACAAGCCTCACCTTATACCTTTCTTTATAGTTTTGGTATTCTTTGATCTTATATATCCATTTATTTCACTAAGCTTTTTTTTATTTCAGTAGTCAATATTTTAGTGCTATTTTTGTAGATAGAATTTATCTCATCTGTTCATTACTAGCTCCTATTTAGATAGAATTTACGTCCACTTACATTAATAAATAACAAATAGTATACAAAAAGAGAATGGCCGAACAATAGGATTTTAAATTTGTTATGATATTCTAACATTTATCGTGGGCGTGCTAGACTGAAGTTGATTTTTATCTTTTTTATGTCTCCTATGATTTATCAAGATTTATTAGTACTTTTAATTCATCTTGTTCTACACTAGAAATCTTTCTTTTAATTTTTTTGGCCTATTTTTATATATTTTAATTTCTTTGAAAATAATATTTATGATTTTAATTATTTTCTTATTTTCATCATCCCAAAGTTTATAGCTAAAGTCATCAATTCCATAACTAATAAAATAAGACTTCTTTGATTTTGAGTCAAATTTGTTTCTTTCATGTTATTTTATGTGCACATAATAAATATAATAAATTTTTTTTCAAATACAAGAGACATACCTTTTTTTCTACTTTCTAATCCGAGCTAAAGCTCAAAATTAAGAGCTATAGACGAGCCCTTGATGAGATATGCTATTACATTTTTTGCATTAGTTTTAATAGTTCGACACATAGTCTCGTGCTTATAGCCTATTCATCTACAAGTCCTATTCGTTCTTTCAATGCCCTTATTGGGAGTTCTTAGGACCATTCTCTCCATACAAATCTTATTAGAAGCATATTGGTTATAGAGTAGTTGGTATTAATTATTTATAAATAAATACTGACATGATATACCTGATTCCAAAATCCATAACTTTATTAGACCATTGGCACTAAGAATTAATGAATCATGGATTTCTTTTCATAATAGCAATTTTTTTCCTTCTACTTTTGGTCTTATTATATGTTCTTTTTGCAGTAATCTTTAATCATATGTTCTAGCTTTCAATTATACAAAATATCTGCACAAACAACCTCGAGATTTTCTTCTATTATGATATATGCGTTTTCTCTTGTTTTGTAATTTACATCTGCCTCTATCTTGATAATTGCTTTTATCTTAAGACTTACTTTTGTTATCAATATTCAAAGCAACAACAACAACAACAACAACAAGCCTTAATCCTACTAGGTGGGGTCGGCTACATAAATTCTTCCTCTCCATTGTGTCCTATTATGTGTCAAATTCTCATTTAATTCAAGTATACTAAGATCATTTTTTATACATCTTAACCAAGTCTTTTTATGTCTACCTCTACCTTTCTTAACATAAGGCAAATCTAATGCCGCTCTCCTAATCGGTCATCTGACTCCGACGCTTTTATGTGACCAAACCATCTAAGGCGATTCTCCCTAATCTTATCTACCACTAGAGCTACTCCAATTTTTTTCCCGAACATACTCGGTTTGCATTCTATCTCTAAGGGTAAAGCCACTCATCCACCAGCATCCTCATCTTTGTAACACTTAACTTAGTCTTTATGTTTCTCTTTTATTGGCCAACATTCTACACCATAAGTCATTGCGTGTCTTACCACCATCTTATAAAATTTTCTCCTAAGTTTAAGTGGAACTTTTCTATCACATAATAGGCCAGATGCATTCCTCCACTTCAACCATCCAACTTGAATTCTACTAATAACATCTCCATCTATTTCACCATCATTTTGAACAATGAGCTAAATCTCAGATCGCACTCTTATTAATAACTTGATCACCTCAAGTCAGCACTACCACTAAAACTTCTACAACTAAAATTACACTCCATATATTCAATTTTAGATCTACTTACTTAGCGAAAACCTTTAGACTCTAAAGTTGACCTCCATAATTCAAGTTTCTGTTGAACTCCCTCTCTAGTGTTATCAATATTCAAAGCATAAGAAAGTATTTCATTAATTTCACACCATCAAATATCTTCACTAAGAATGAAGCCTTTAACATAATTTAACTTTAATTTGTTTGATCCCTAAAGGTATTAACTGCTGTTGTCGAATTATCAAATATTTTCACTAAGAATGAAGCCCCTGACATCATTTAACTTCAATTTGTTTGATCCATAAGAGCTTTTAACGATTGTTGCCACACCATTTCAAGTTTTAAGGAGCAATTAAAGTAGATTCAAGGCATGAATTTAATCAAAGTTGAAATCCACATAGCTTAATTGACTTGTCATCAAGTGGAACTCATTGGTGTGCTCAACGATTGAGGCTCGTTCTAACATCTTAAGATTAAAAACTTGCATAAAAGATGTAACTAGTTAATGGATGAGAGCTTCTTGTACATATCTGATGTTGCTTTTATCATTCTTTTTGTAATCTTATTATTGGGAATGCTAAACGCAAATGGACAAATAAGATGAATAACTTCTAGAGCTTATTTGTCCACTCATTTTAATTAATACTAGAAAGTTTTAATCCATCCCTTCAAAGATTGGTAAAATTTTCCTTGAAAAAGATAATCTTCGGTTTATATCTTCCAATTGGCAAAATTTTGGTCTTGACCTTATCATCTTTCAATGCTCAAATTTATATGCATCTTAATCAAATTCACTAGTATTAGTTGTTAAAATATTGATAGAATTTTTAGTAAAATAAATGAAAATGAAAAACAAATGCACCAAATATCAAAATCATAAAGATCAAATATTCTACTAAGCTTTAAAAGAGTACAATAAAATGACAAATATGTATTTTATATATGTAAAAGAAGATAAGATAGAAATACCATTTTTTTCTATGTCAATAACAGAGAGGGAATGCAACCACCAACTATAAAAATGGGAGTTGAATGTGGATAAGAAAAACATTCATATTGTTAGTATCATCATCTTCCCTTCTTGGCTATGATAGCATCTTCCTCACTTCTCTTCACTATTGAAAAAGCTACTCTTACTATGGTAGATAGGCTCTTCCTCCCCTCTCTCCCACATTGTTCTCTCTATTTGGTTGTGGTTGTGGGATGTATCAACACATTAGAGCCATCTCCTCATACAATATTTTGAGACGGTGGATATTAAACTTAAATTTGTTTGGTAGATGTACTAGATATCATAATGCAAATATTAGGTAGATGATAGTAGATAATAAACTTATAGAAGCTAGTCAGAAACTTATATGAATTAGGTAAAATAAATTTTATCTTTTATCATTATATATCAACAAAAGACAATTCTATTATATGAATAGTTAAATGCTATAACTTGATTTACATAAATATCATGATTTTTTTGCTCTTTAAATAACATATTTTTTTATTCTTATATTCTTAGAATTTGATGAGTATTTTCATATTTATCACTTAATTTGTGCAGTTACTATGCATTATTTTAATTTTTAAGTTAAAAAAATTATAATGCTATGTATAATATACTCTTGTTATATATTTTCAATAATAGACGTATCACATGTTTGTTTTAAATTTTGGTTGTATTAGTGCATCCTAATTGCTAACCCTATCTTTTGATTTTGTAAATTGTGAGGACTTACGAATTATAAATATAGGCAATTAAGGCTTATAAAAATGATTCTACTTAAATTTCTTTGAATAAAATAAATTTTTGGTTGGATTTAATTATTTCTAGCCTTCTAAAATTTTAGAACAACTATCTCCTTGTACTAGCATAAAGCATGATTCTTCTATTTTGGCAATCTCTTTTAACTATTTGATCTCATCCTTTGATTTATAGTAACTAATCTGATTATGTGATTGAATTTTATCAAATTTGATGTGATTTAGTTTTTTATTGTGATATTAATTTCCTACTAAATGTGTTATTCTTTTATGACCCTTAATTTCTATGTAATATTTTATTAAATGAAAATTAAATTATCACATGCATAGTTTGGGTTGTGAGAACCGAACCGGCCCGGTATTTTTGTTTGAGACCAACCCACCATCTTATCTAACACAATCTTTCTTTTTTTGCTCAACCTAACCACCCTTTCTCCTCTCCTCCCTCCCTCCTCTCTCTCTCTCTCTCTCTCTCTCTCTCTCTCTTACTTGAGCACTCGATTCAAACCGCTCATCCTCATTCAACCCTCCAACTATTGATCATAACCACACTTTCTCATCCACACTCCTCTTTGACCACATCTCTTTCTTAGCTGCCACTTTTTCCTCCACCTTTTTCAAAATCTTAGACTCCATTACATCTCCTTCCTCAACCAAATTAAGCTAGTGAGTAGTTCTTCTCTACGCATTTAGCATTTATATTTTCTAAAGTCTTAATTCTTCTTATTTGTCTATGATTTGTTAATCATTTAGATTGATGTTTTTAGGTCAGATGAGATGGCTATTAATTTAATTGAAATGCTTGATTATTAGACTAGGTGAGAATCACAAAATTTAGTTGTTAATCATAATTTTAGTTTTTCTCTTAAAAGAGATCAATTTATGATTTTAATCATTCACTTTAATTGCTTAGAATTATTTTCTATTAATGCCATGTTGGGGAAGGGTTGATTTTCATTAATCACTTGTTGTACCATCACTCTAATAAAGACAATAGTTACTCAATTTATTGGTTATTTAATACTCATTTTAAGAACTTACTAATGATTTCCGATGCTTTTATTTATGCTTAATAATATTAAGTTAGATAGATATAGTTTGATGAATCTTATGTTATTCTTATTATTGTCTTAAATGTTAAACTAGGATTGTTATGTGTAGGGCCTTTGAGTTATAGATCTCACTAAGCTTTATGGAGAAATCTCAATTAAATTGGGAATTTGTGTTACTCATATTGAGGTAAGTAAATGTTATTTATTAAAGTATAAGCGTACCCTTTGTTGTTAGAGGCATGATCCTTGCTATTTGTACTAGGTTCTTAGAAATTTTATAAAATTGTTCATTGATGCTCCATTTTCTATTATGCATATATCAATAAATTTTTTTTGTACTTGATGATTAGTGAATTGCATATATAATCTCTTATCTTGTTTTCTTTATTACATTTTTTGCATCTTTAATTTTGATCACAATTGTAATATTCACTTTTATGTATGTCATTCCTATTAAATGCAATACATGTTGTTACCGCAAACTCATAAATTGAAATATAAATATTGCTAGTCATATTGATTATTATACTTTTACTAATCAATTGTTGAGATATAAATGTATTTATTAGTATAATAATAACTATGTCGATATTAAAACCCTTGTCCTTATGGCTAGTCGGACCGACAAGTCCTTAAAGAAATCATTAGATTTTCATAAGATTGGTGCCTATCTTTCCTTATTCAAGGTATCATAAAAAACCGACTACATATGCATAGCACTTATATATATACATATGCACAATTGGATGTTATCAAATAATAATAAGTGATAGACAAATCATCAACTACAAATATTTGAGCATACATAATGTAATAGCAAATGGTTTAGCATAAGACATGTTTGTAAATGTTTCTTGCACTTAATTATGAGTATATGAGTAACATAAATTGCATAAACATATGCATTTTTTTTACTGATTCATTGCTACCTTAGAAATAATAACTTGAGGATACTAATTTTTCGTCTAGTTGTTATCATTGAACCTTTGACTTGTTCATGCTACATGCTCTAATCCTTTGTCGTTTATATTTTAATAAATAGTGGCTATTTGCTGAGCTTGATTAATCAAACTCATTTGTTGTAAAATTTTTTCATAACAGATTCTGCTGGTGTAGTGGGAGGACCTTCATCACAAGAGTAAATTTTCTATTAGAATTAGTATCTTTGGTTTAAGTTTTTGTAATAGTCATTCATATTTATATTTTTGGATTTGGATAGATTTATGTCTTGTTATTGTTCTTTCAGTTTTCTGTTTGGAGGTTAGTTATATTGTTATTGGATGTTCTATTTGTTATTTAACATCGCTCTTCCTTATTGTTGGACAATTTTATGAGCTCTATAAATAAAGTGAAATGCTGTTTATTTCTCTTGTTATTACCAGTTTAACAATACTATTGTTGTTTATGTATGAATTCTCTCTTATGAGTAGAAATTTTTTTTTCATATAATTCACATCCCATGTACCTAGAGTGTACTGCCTTCTAGACCGGGGTGTGATATGGGGTATTTTAATTCTCATCCAATGGATGATTAGTTTAAATTAATAATTTATGAACTATAAATTTGACCTTACATGCATGATTTTTGTGCATGTCATACTAGGATATCCTACATCATCTTCTTTTTGCTTATGGTTGCTTTCTTGTCTGGATGATGTACCCACTTTAATAATTCTTGCACCCTTTCAATCATTAAAGTGAATTTTTGTGCAGTCCTTTTAACCGGTTCCTAAATGAATCCAATAAGCTCTAATCACCTTCCACAAATTCAAACAAATTCATGGTAGGATCTTCAAAGAGTATGAGCTAACTTAGGATTATAACAAGGATGTCACCTCACAAAATAACTGCAATTTTAAAGTACTAACAAGATATCAATCGCACTGGGAATTAGGATATGTTTACTTCGTTGACATTTTCTCCTGATTTGTTTCGTTTCATGCTATAGCTTAGTTCACTAGCTGAATGAGCATTTCTAAAGGTAACTAGAAATAAGCCACAGTTAACTTAGACTTGAAATGGCACAAGCAAAAAAAAATAAAAATAAAACAAATAAAAAAAAAATCAGCATGCTATGTTGCAGGAGTTTGCAAGAAAATTATACCAGGCGAAATGGGAACTCATCCCCTTCAAGCATATGTGCTACTTGTCCCATCTTTGGTCGTTTTGTGCATCCAAATCAACACAACGGAGGCAGACAAGCAAGGTCCTCTTCAAACTTCTTGGAGAGGGCTGAATTTGAATTAAAGGATCTACAACATCTTCAACGTGTTTAGTTCCAACCATTCCTCTAAACCATTCAACTAAATTCACCTGCATTGTTAATTTCGGCTCTTAAGAGGATAGGTATTCATGGCAAGCTCAATCTATAACTAGTTCACTGTACTCACCTCTCCAGCTGGTCTTCTATAGTCAACAGGGTTTCTTCCAGAAATTATTTCCATAAGTAGAACTCCAAAACTATAAACATCGCTGCTCTCATTAAGCAACCCAGTTGATGCATATTCAGGAGCTACATACCTGTGATGCATAAGTGATAGTATAGTCACGAATAAGAGAGTGAGACGGTACATCTGACCAAAAAAAGATGCTGGACTAATCTACTCGTGGAACAGTATTCATCATACGATTGCGTTCAAAGCAATCGCGTTCAAAGCAATCGCGTAGAAATGTATATAGAGAAGGTTAAACTGACCCAAAAGTTCCCATTACTCGAGTGGTCACAAAGTTTGAACCGGGACCAAGGAGCTTGGCAAGTCCAAAGTCTGATACTTTGGGGTTCCATTGCTTATCTAGAAGAATATTACTGGACTTGATATCTCTATGTACAACTTTGGGCTCCAACCCTTCATGCAAATGTGCTAATCTGCAACCAAATCACAAGTTCAAAAACATAATAATAACTTGCAAAATTCCTTTTTTTCATCATCATTATCATGTCTTATCCAACTATTTGAAGTTGACATTATGAATCATTATTTTTCATTGGGTCTGTATAATGGTATCTAAGATATTATAATTATACTTTGCAAATTATTTTGAACAACTATCCATTGAACCTTAAGTCTACTCATTTTTCTTTATAATCATTTGATAATAATTTTATCAAGCCATCTAATGAGAGTATTTTCTATAATTAGTTCTGCATGTCAAAAACACCTAAATTTATTTTCAACAACCTTATCTTCATAAATGTCACTCTAATCAATCTTCTCTCATTCATTATTTTATTGGTGGAGGATAAACAGCAATTCGAGGCACGTGCTGACAACTCTAGAGAAATACAAAAGAGCAGATGCAATTCAGAAAACAGAGGAAAAAAAAAGAGAACTGGAGGAAGGAAAAATTTAACAGTATATATTTTAATATCAGCCAAATGTAACACTTTAGTGTACGTTCAATCCCATCCCATGATTACAAAACGACACTAGGCCTCATAGCTCACTTGGCAACATCTTGCCATTGGCTAACTAACCTCCCAACCATGAGACAAGACATGTAAAAATAACCAACTTGTAAGAAATTAAGTTTACCCCTTTTATTATTCAACAAGCAACGATGGGTTTCTTTCCATCCCAGTAGTATTCCTTGAATCAAAATGGAGGCTGGTGGACGCAATTGGAACGTAGTCAGCCTTGGAGCATGGGCGGGTTCATATTAATTATCCATTTTAGTTTTACCACATTCATCTTAGTATTCTAATTTATGTCACAATTAATTTAGATATTAATCACTATTTTATAGCCTAACATTTGAATCCATAAAATTTAAGAAATTAATTTTTAAACTTCCATTACATCCTCTCATATAGCTTTCTAAGCACTTCCCCGTTTTTTTCATATAGAGCTCTAAACTAGCACTTTCCTAAATTGAGTTTGTTGATGTTATTTTTATGTTTTTTTGGTGTAAAATAGAAAACAATTCAGGGAGGGGGGCACAAAACAAAAGTAAAAGATTCTATGAGCAAAATTCATAATCTGTCTTCTAACTTTAGCCACTTAAATTTCTAGAGTCACAAGGCCCATCCTAGTTGGTACAAGAAAAAAAAAGTTCAAGGCTCTAAAGAAAGAAAAAAAATGGCCAGCTCAAGAATACTTGCCCCTTTGCTGTGCCAATGGCAATCTTCATTCTGACTTCCCATGTCAATGGATTGACAGGACCCACGTTTCCATGCAACCACTGTTCCAGATTCCCATTATCCATATACTCGTATACTAGCATCCTGAAATCAAATGTGCAGTGCCAAAAATTAGTCAAATCCTACAAATCAAATAGATTTCTGGATAAAAATAGCCAATTGAGAGAAATCTAAACGCACCTTTTAGGGCCTTCAGCACAATAGCCCAGAAGACCAACGAGATTCTTATGTCTCACCCTTCCGATGGCCTCCACCTCCACTTTGAATTCCTTCTCTGCTTGACCCCTATAAAAGGAATTTAAGACTTAGAAATCATTTTATGTAAGAAAAAAGCATTCATAAAGTTAAAAAAAAAAAACTTACTATTCAATAAAAAAGAAGAAGAAAACAACAAAAAGCGACTCTATAAACATGCGGTTAGTAGACAAACCATCCCAAAATAAGTCATTCAATAAAATGAAGCAATCGGGTCTTTAAAAAGAACTATCCTTATTATAATTGTTATGCACCATCGAATGCAGAAGAAAGTAAATTACCGAGTCAAGTCGAAAAATCCGATAATCTTATATTTAGTTATCAAGCATATTTCTGTTTTCTGTTTTCTGTTTCCTTAAATAACAGTTAAGCGGATCATTCTAATGTAATTTTGTTTTAAGAGAAAACAATAACCAAACAAAATAAAGATGAGATGAAACTAAGGAAAATTATTGGGCTTCAGGATGCGCTTTAGTAAAGATTTTAAATTTGCTTTGTGATAGGTGCAATATAATAATTTATGGATTATTTATATATTATATTTGCCTCCAAACAAATTCAAGAGAATTAGATTTCAAACTAAATTTTGATCAGGATGCCTGACGCAATTTCTTTCCTAAAACTAATTCGAACATGACCTAATAGTTTTCAAATTTCCTACAACGAAAGATAAATATAGTAATCCATAGGGCTCTATCCAATACCCATGTCCAAATAAAATCTCCATTACCTCAATATAGGCTGTTTGTCTTCAAAAAATGAAAATGAAAGTTAATTCCCTTGATTAGATTGTAATTTCAAATCTAAGACGAATAAAAATGAGGAAAGTTATTGATCACCAGTTTGAAAGGTAAACAAAACCTCATAAATAAATGCATAAAAACCAAAATTAAGAAGATCTGCTTAACAATAGGAAGAAATTAAAATCCTGTCTCACGAAACAAGTAATACCAAAATGGCATTAATGAATTAGAAACTTACTTTTTATTCAATAGATTCTTGATGGCGACGACAGAGAGATCCGGGAGAACGCCCCTGTAGACGATGCCGTACCCGCCCTCGCCGATCACATTCCATTCACCGAATCCACTCGTCGCAGCTTCCAGCTCCGCCAACGTGAACCAACGCCCCCACCCAATATGCCCGACCATCTCAGCCCCTGCTTTTGACCTAGAGCATTCTCCCACAACCACTTCTGCCCCCTTCTTCTCATTCCCTTCAAACCCCTTTCCGCCTATGCGTCCAGTTCCACCCAATCCGATCTCGACGATATCCATCGAGAAGGTTGGCATCAATCCCGACGAGTGCTTCAACCGAGTCGGCCTATTCCGCCTGGTGTTTGATCGGAAGTAAAGGAGCAGCGCCGCAAGGCCTCCGGTGAGGAGAGCGACAACGACTATTGCGAGTAGAACGTAGAGGCGTAGACCGAGCACCGACGTCTTCTCCGTCAGAATGTCGCCGGATTTGTGGCCACCGGCACCCATTGCGGCCAAACTGAGATTGATCAAGCAATCTTTCTCCTAATGCTAAGCTCTATTAGAGAGAGAGAGAGAGAGAGAGAGAGAGAGAGAGAGAGACTTGTTTCTTCGTCTGGAGCGTTGAGGAGAGCAGCTCAGGAGAGCTTTACCGGGAAAACGACGTTATGTTTCTGGCGAGCATGTTTCTTCAAGCGTAAGCGTGATGTGAAAATGGAGGTTGAAGGCCACTGCGAGAATTGGGTCTATAATTAACTAAATTTGCGAAAATACCACTACGTTACAATCTTTCGCGCTCTGAAAATTGATAGGGGCGAATTGACCAGGATGCCCTTTGTGCAGCTTATTGTCGGCTATCCTTCGCCGTTGCGTGACCACCGGACTGTTGCAATGGGGCCCAGTTTCGATAGAGACCGGAGAATTGCTCGTTCGCAATGCTTTCGTCGCGGTGACACCTTGTGCTCGCACGGTGGTTAGCGAACCGCTCTGTAGGGTTTGGTTATCTTGAAATTTTTTTAAGAATGGGAAAAATGTGGGATCTGATATAGAACAATATGAGTTCTATGGGATTAAATATAAATTCTCACCCATGATGGGTGGTGGATACTTCTAAAAAAAAAAAAAAATTTTTTTTAAAGGAGGTTCTGCTTGCAAAGGATTTAAACATATTCTGAATGGATTTGACGGAAGCTGGGCCCCACCGCGCTTTCTATGGCTCGAGCTTCAAAGAAGAATGATTTTAGATTATTAATTTCCCAAGATTGTTAATATTCTTTGGATATGCATTGCGATTTGTGGATTGTTTCAAGCAACACTGACCTGGCTGTTTACACGAATCTTATAAAAGATCCAACGGTTTATAATCTATTTCCACTTTTTCAGGCCAAGATGATTTTTGCCTGCGTAGGCATCAGTTATTTTTTGGGAAAATAGGCATCAGTTATTAAGGTCACCTATTTATATTTAGGTTGCGAAGTACGTGATGTCTGGAGCGTACTCACTGAATAGCACGGATCTGTGCGTTTTTATATTCGAGAATTTATCTATATATATCACATATTTTTTTATTTATTTATATATTTAATATCTAAATTTTAAATATTATATATATATAACATTTAAATTTTTAATATCAGATAAAAATATTATTATCATTTATTTTTCAAAAATAAAATATATCTTTTTAAACATAATAAAATATTAAATTAATAAATATCAAAATTTAAATATTAGATATATAAATATATAAAAATTATATGATATATATCTAAATTTTTATTTAATATTTAATTATATTTATATAAATATATAAATTTTGTGTTTATATTATGCTGCATAAAAATAATATTATAATAAAAATATCATATTTATGGCTAAAAAAAGTTAGATAATAAAATAAAAATATATATTTTAATTTTTGTATAAAAATCTAATACATATGATAAAGAAAAAAAAAAAAAAAAATCATTATTTTAATATAAAAAATCTAAAAAAAAAATCATTAGATTTGTCTCGATCAAAGTTATATACTTCGTATAAAAGTTGATAATTTGACTTTTTATTTATTTATTAAATAAGATAAAATTATAAAATTATAAGTTATAGAAAATTTTGACAGCAATAAAAAAAAATAAAATGATATAATAATCATATAATAGTATTTGGCTTATAATAATTTATCATTATATTTATTAATGAGTATTAGTGATGATTAAATAATTGACAATTATTATTAGTTTTAAACTCTCAAATTTAGCTCTTTTATATTGAGAATATAGTATTATTTATAAAATTCTAAGAAAAATATTTTGATAAATTCAGCTACAATTTCAAAATACTCAATCAACTTATCTATATTAAATTCTTTGATCACATATCATTTTTTTAGCATTTATATGCTCCATGAACCTCAAGATTGGGTCATCTAAAGCTTGTTGGAAGTCATGTTAGATTTAAGGATCATTAATTAATGTTTTAAAATTTCTCATTATAATTTAAATATTTAATTTGAACTCATTTTGGACTCACATTGAATTTTTTTATCTCATTTAAATATTAAGTTTAAATTTGATAAAATTGACTGATGAACAATCTATAATATATTTTTGATAGTTTTTTTTAAACTTTAGAATACATCAAGTTTTGTGTTTTATTGAATGAATTTTTTTTGATTGCATATTAATAATGATTAAAATAATTTAATATATTTGAATTATATGATAAAAGTAATTCATATGAGATGTAAAATATTTTTGATAATTGAAATTGTACATTTAATTTAAGTTAATGATTGCCGACGAAGATTTTATAAATAATTAAGAAAACATTAATATAATATAACTGATTTGAATCTTAAAACGTCGCTTACGATAGTGACAATAAGTCTTGAGAAATTAACATTATTATTTTCAAATAACAGTTGAAGATATATTTAATATTTTTAGATAATATATTGAATTATTTTAATTCATCCTGAACAGAACTATAAATATATGATGTTCTATTTGAATATATTAATTATATGATATTTAAATAATTAGCATGTTGATGGCATGACCAGCAATCTAGTAATTTATAATTTTCTTTTTGATAAATTTTAAACTCATCATAATCAAATGAATTCATAATATATTGCATTATCAAATTTATAAAAAAAATCATATTCTAAATTTTAATAAGTAACCAAATATTAAAGAATATTTTCTATAAATTAAAATTATTATTTTTCTATCAAAATTTTAAATACTTACTATCAAAGAATCCTTTTTGAATTCATTTTTCTTCTTCTAAAACACTATCCATTTTGAATTTTTGTTGAAGCCACAAAGAGGGAGGCAAGATTTGATTATCTTCATTTTCTATGACAAATACGTAGCTTTCAAAAATAAGTTAGATGATTGAGATTAATAATTGCATGTATAATTATCATAATAATTGAAGAAGATTTTAATACAAAAATAACAACAGATGGTGATTTATATCAAAGTGATTTTAATTGTTCAACTACTCGTAATGTAAATGGATTAAATCAATAAATTCAATATATTTGAACATTTCTAAGGAAAAAAAAAATAGATAATGGGATCATAGTATATAAAGGCATAGAGTTTCATAGATTTATGTATGATTATATTTTTGCACTAAAATATGATTTATACTTATTCAAGTCAAAAAAAAAAAATATTATTTTTCATTTTATATATTATAAATTATTATGATATTAAGCATCACTTTCATAAATGCTCCAAAAAAATTGCTCAAAATATTTATTTAAATTAAGTTTATAACATAATCATACGTATATATTAATTTTATTGGTGGAAAGATATCATTCATTTTAGGAGCATGAAACATGTGTTTTAATAAAAAAAATAGAATAAATTTATCTAATATTATGCATTTAATTTTTTTTATATTTTATCAAGATTATAATATTTAATAAATCATTAACATAATTAAAATCGAAAGTGGTTAATTTTAAATGAAGTTAATAAAAATTTTATTCAATGAAAAAGACCGATAATTTACAATCATATTATAATTTAATTATATTTTATTCACTCGTTGTATTCAGGTCGATAAATTGTTATTGAAGGTCGGTGTTGACTTCAAAGAAGAAACATGCAATTATTGCCGTCATTAAATAAATAAATTTTTTTTTTCAATGATTTGTTAATAAGGTGCAATAATTAGCAATTAAATGGTGAAGGAATTTAAAAAATAAAAAAAAATCTAATAGTGAAAAATGTGGTTCTTTCAAAATTGCTCGACGATATGTTTAATTCAACTTTATTAAGATTATATTATTACTGTCTGGATAATATCTAAATGCCACATAGTTAATATCATCCAATTTAGCTACTTTATAGATTACACTAATTTTGCCTAAACGTGAGGGTAGATCAAATGCCATTTATTATAAGTGATATGCCATAAGAACTTTCTAATAAAATATAAATTTTGACAGATATATGAATTAAGCTATCAATTTTGAGAAAATCTAAAATTAATTTTCAATAATTTATAGTAAGAGTGAACATTTCAATAAGATAAACCTAATAATCTTAAAAAAGTAATTTTATTTGAGATCAAAATGATCAAAATAAGTGCTAAAAAACTATAGAAAAATTTTATTATATAATTAGAGTAAATGATTTTTTTTAGATGCTTATATTTAACATAAGCATATTAATGAATGAAATCTAATGAGCTCAAAATCACTTAATTTAATATCATTAAGATATTTACAAAATATTATTTGATTAATATGATTAACAAAAAAATTATCTAATAAAAGTTATGATTTTACAAGAAATGATCAGATTGTTCCTCTAAAAGAAAATTCTACAAATAAGTTGAGCTTCTATGTATTTAAGGAGAGTAGGATAAAGCCACAAAGAAGGATTCAAACTAAATTTAGAACTAATTAGCTTTGGCATTTGTCATTATCACAAAATTAACATTAGTTAATTATTGATGCCATCATCATCAAGGTTGATACTCACTATCAATATATGGCGGGATTGTTATCCACATCAACATAACATTAAACAAACCATCTATCATCAATAAAATTGATGTTTGCATAACAACAATATGATGATCACTTAACAAGATATTCCTTATTGACATGTATAATAGCTATCATCACCAACATTTAGTTAAGACATGCACAATGTATACATATGCTACTAACATGGCTAACACACCAAGCATTGTTAATAAAATAACATTTATATCAATGCCAATGTATAATATCAAAAAGAATGCTAATGTCTAACATCGACATCAAATTCAATATAAAATATACTGAGTAACAATAATACTTACATAATCATCTCAAATAAAATACAATTATCACCAAAAGCCAATAAAGATATAATGTTGTTAACAACATTGTTATTTTGATATGTATATGGGGAATTAGATAGGGATAAATAAGTGAGAACAATTTATATGTATGATGTACTATCTCAAGATTGAGATATCACTCTAATGGACTAATCACCTAATGGACTCTAAGGCATGATGGGTTTTGAATATAACAGAGATTTTTCTCTATTTTACATGGATGAATAAAGTAGAGTCTATATTAAGTGAATTCTAAAGTTTATTATGCTCATAGTTAATTACATCTAAGGTGAGTTTTAGAACACTCATTGAAGTGACAATTGTTATCTCCAAAGAAACTACAATAAATTGGTTATATTGAAAAATCAAATGGGATGGTTCAAAAAGGAGAGACTTATTTTGGAAGTCAAAGAAGATGAGTAGGGAATGCTCATGATATTAAGAAACCTAGTGAGTATTCTAACATATCCTATGGTTGGGCTTTATATATTTAAATTTGAAGAGAATTATGTGTTTGAGTTGAAATTTTATTAGATTGCTAGGGCTTATAATCCACCAACACAAGGTTAGGAAAATGCCTAAGAGGTGGGGATTTATGTTTGTAGCGAAGGAAACAACCACCTCAGATCCTGAATCTAGGGATCTTTAGTAAGAGCTAAAGCACAACCTAAATCTAAGCAAAGATTGGTATATGACTTATCTCCATAAGAGAGAGTAAACCACCCGACTGCAGAACTTATAACCGCTTGGAGTGGCAATCAGCTAACTCCTCCTATGCTTTAAAACCATGTAGGCAAGTCATATAATTTTGCAAGATTAGTTAGGCTATTATTATTTAGAAAGAGACTAAAGTCTTTAAACCCACTCCCTAAGAGACTATAACATGAGTGGTATTAGTAATGGCTTAGTCTAATGCAAATTTTTTCAAGTTTTATTTGCATTTTACACTTCATTTTGACGAAGGCCATAGGATTCTTATGCCTAAATGCATGTTGAAATGAGATTATGGGCTAAATCAAACAGAAAGATGTATTTTCCACCATAGAGGAGACTCTCAAAGGCCAAGTCTTCCCATATCGTGCAAGGATGAAAATCCTCTCTTAGCAAGAGTGAAGCAATATGAATGCATGATATTAGACATACTATATTCAGCTAAGGAGTTGCTAAATCTTTTAATTATCTTGATTTAATGTCTAGGCTTTATGTGAGGTTATGAGTTATTTAAGACTTTAGTTATGAGTTATAGTTGGAGTAGAAAATTTAATTTTTTCCCTATGAGCCTAATCGGATCGAGGTCAAAAGAGAGCATTTATATTTATTTTAAGCACCCCTTAAACATAATCCCCTATAGAAAATATGATTAGGCTAATCACAGCCTACCATCCAGTCTATAAAACATACACCCTAATATCTAATCTAAAATAATATATCACAAAATAAAACATACATCATACCATGCATCATCCTAACAAAAAGCTAGAAGTGGTGACTTAGTCTAATGTGTGTGTATTAAAGTTCGTGTGGTATGTCCTAACTAGGCATTAATGTTAAAGTTTTCCAAATGTGAAAAGGATTTAATTCAAAGGGTGGTTTCACTTCAAGTGATTTAATTGATTTGCAAGTTTTAATTTGTGTCTTATTTGGTTTCATGTGACCTACACTTAGCAACTAAGTGTTATAAAGAAAGGAAAGAGAATTACTCTCTTTCATCCCTACTAAGCCACTTCTAAAGAATGTTAATTGATAAGTTCTCTTTAATGAATGACTTATTACACATTTTAAATTAATCTTAAGTTTAAAGTCAATTTAAATAATCATATTCAATAAGAGAGGCATCTTAAGATTAATTTGAATGAATTACTATCACATTACACCTGTGCATTTATTTCTTTTCATCATATATAATATGCATATGATTAAATCCTATGTATACCTACACATATAATATGTCTTAGCACACTTAAATGATGGATGTAAACATGTATATTTAGAATTTAGATGTTTCATTTAATTGAATTATTTTATCATATTATTTTAAAGCTCTATCTAAATTCTTATATAAAAATACATAGAAATAAAATTAAATAAGTATGTCTCATTATTAACCAGAGAAGTGGGGAAATCAAATGACCTCCTTGGGTCTAGCTAAAGCTTCTTGTTCGGGATGTCCAAACTATATACCCATTACATTCAAACATATGTAAGTTTATACACATGAACATAAGAAAGAAGATTTTAAAACATTGTTGACCTCACTTTTAGAGTGAGTCTTCAACCTCCTTAGCATAGATCTAGGACTCTTATAGACACTGAGAGTTCCTTAGTCTCAAAACACTTCTAGTGATTAGGTAGACACATAACCTGAGCCTAAAGACTTAGAAGGGTTAATCATGGGATTAGGCCATACCTTAAGACTTAAGGGAATCATCCACCCTATGGCCTAAACCTAATCCACATGCACATTTTCAAATCCAACCCAAATTCAAATCTCAAACCAAAACTCAAATCCAAATCTAAATTCCAAAACATTTGATTGAAATCTATGATCAAACTCAAATTCAAAACCCTTCCTAAGCCCTTTGATTTTATCTTATGGACTTAGCTTTAGCCAAATTCAAATAAATCCCAATTCATTTGATTTTCTTAAATATTAATTCAATCCTTCAAGCAAACTATCAAATTCCAATTCAAATCAAACTTCAAATAATTCAATCCCATAATCAAATTCAAGTCCAAAATTCTTCATAAATCTTATGATTTAATTCCATAGACTTAGCCAAATGTCCACTCAATTCAACCTAAATTTGATTAATCACTTCATAAATCATTTATACCTTTATTTATATTCACAAATATAAATGAAATATAAACCCAAATGACTAAAACTAAACCAAACTAAATCCAAATCCAACCAAGACCCTTCCTAAACCATATGGATCTACCTCTTTAAGCTTAACTAATCCCATTAAATTTAACCCAAACTCAATTGGTTTCTATATAAATCAATTACATATTCATTTATATTTACAAATATAAATGAAACCTACATTCCAATGACCAAAATTAAATTAAACTAAATCAATTTCTTACTTAAGCCCTTTTGACCAACCTCCATGAGCTTGGTCAAATTTGCTTCCAAATCACTCCAAACTCAAGTGATTTTTTCATGAATCATTTATGTCTTCATTTATATTCCCAAATGTAAATGAAATATAAATTAAAATAGCCAAAATCAAATTTGAAGTCAAATCAAAACCCAATTCAAGCCTTTTGAGCCATTTCATTGGACATGACCAAATCCTATCCAAATCAAGTCAAAACTAATGGATTTTCTCCTGAATCAATTATTCCTTCAATCATCTATCCAAATATAAATGAAACCTATAATCATCAAACCAAACTCAAGTCAACCCAAGTCAAGCCCAAGTTAGCCCTTTTAATTTGAAAACTTCAAATGAGCTAAAATACATTGGACTTCAAATTGATTGTAGTTAAATTTATATTTCAATCATATGCTTACATATAAGCTCAACTAAACTTGAATCAAGCCAAAACCAAGCCAATTGACCCATTTAGGTCCACTTGATCCAAAGTGACCTAAAGGACCTTTTTGAGCCAAGTTCTAATCCAACCCAAATTTGATTGAACCAAGCCCATCCAAGCCTCATATCATGATCAACAATCAGCCTAGGATGATCAATTACGTTAAATTGGGTCAAACCAAGCCAACTTGGTCATTTGACCAAGTTAACCCTTGGCCTATATGAAACCTAAACTAACCAAAAACTCATCATACACCAAATTGATTGAAACCATTGATTCACATCAACTCATAATCAATGTTTGAACATAACTTGACCATCAATTGAGCCAAACCAAACCTAATTGGCCATGTGACCAAGTTGATCCAAATTGACCCAAATTGACCTAAAAGGCCAAAGAGGGTTAAATCATATTCTAACCTAAATTGATTGCAACCAATGACACAAGTTCATTCCAAATTCATTGTTGAACTTGACCAAAGCTCCAATTTAGTCAATTAAACTCAACTTAGCCTAATTGACCAACATAGCCCAAATTTACCTAAAAGGTCAAATTGGCCAAAATCCAAATAAAATTCAAATTGATTCAGACCAAAGCCTACAATCATTTTTGATCAACCAATTGAACTTGAACCAACACCCAACTCAAGCTAAGTTGGCCAATTTGGTCAAATTTGTCTACTTAGCCCATTTGACATATATGAATCCAAATGAGCCAAAATTAAACCTAGGCCAAATTGATTAAAACCACTTGAACTAAAGCTCTTCAAATCATCATTTGAACCTAACCTAAGTTTTGGTTTAACCCAATTTGACCAATTGGTCTCAACCTAACTTAAGTTGACCCAAATTGAACTCATATGACCAAATTAAGCCAAAACCAATGAAACTAACCCATAAGACTTTGGGAGCTAACCAAACCCAACCTAAACCCATCCTAGGTCAGCCCAAACCCAATTGGAGCCAAACCAAAGTAAATCCCCCTTGGATATGCCTCCCCATGTGGGATTTTGCTAAAATTAGCAAAGTTCACTCTCCCCTCATCCTTGGCAGCCATCAAGCACCCAAATGAGGCATCACCTAAGTCACCTAGGCCACCCTAAGTGGGTTAGGTCTGCCATGGACCAATGGGGAGGTGAGTTAACTCACCTCCCTTACAAACAGAAGACCCAAGGGATAAGGGAAGAAGCCATCAGCCCATATCCCATCTTGAGCCACCTCCTATGCATTCCTACAATAAAACTGAGCCATATGGACATGATGTGACCACTCGGGCTAGGTGGCTAGTGGAAAAAAATGGGAGACAATCCCATCTCCCACCTCAGAAATTGAGAGATATACTCCCCTCAATTCAAACTAAATTACATATGCATTCGATTTGTTTGAGCTCCCAAGAGTGAAACAAAATGCCCTAGCACTCTTTAGAACATTTCTAAGCCTTCCCACTTCGAAATTCATCTTCCCATGTGAAACTGAAATAAGGGAGCTCACATCCAATTCCAACCTCTTCATTTCCCAACAAAAACTCAATTTCTCTTACACACACCTTTCATACACATTATCGAAGCCACCCAAGTCATTTTCCAAGCTTTACGGAGGATGGACTTGGATCAAGACCGAGGCTCCAAAGCTTGATCCTTGGCCTTGAGCAATCTAGTGGAATCAATCCAATCTACTCACTGGGGCCTCGCCTCTACTAGACGAAGCCCCTCATCGCGAATCATCGGCCATAGCCCGAGGTGAGTATTTCCATTAAATCTGAGCTTTAGCATAAAATGGGTTGGAGCTTTTTGAAGAAAAGTTGCATGTGAGCCGATCTTAGTGGGTGGATCTTCGTGGATCCCTCGCACGAAGGTGTGGGTTGATTTTGGAATGAATCTGAGCTCGGGTGAGCTCGGATCAAGAGATCCATGGTGGAAAAGCTCCATCATTTGTCGCTCATAGAAAGAGAGATCACGGGCCATCCGTTTTGTGTGATTGGAATGAATGGCTATAATCAAATCATGCTAGATCTGCTGTTTAATCCCTCCTTAGCTTTGATCGGCCATCCGATCTTAGATCGATGGCTCACGAAAGCATCCCGCCACCATTTGAGTCAACCATGGATGTGACAACTTAAATAACCAATCCCATGATACCATGTGAAAGTGATCAACGCAAGCGTTATGGATGGGATTAAAACTTAATTAGGTTATTTAATTCATTTTTTTAAGGTTGAAAGCCTGGAGCTTCTATAATTCATAACTAATTATAAAAAATATAAAAATATAAATGAGGGCTCATGTTAAAGGTATTTCAGAGGGGAATTTATTAAAATTATCCTTAATTAATTTTGAATAGTAATTTTAGCTTAATCAAGGTTTGAGTGAAAAGTTAATTAAACTAATTACTCTATAAATAATCATCCAATTGGTTTCAAATTTTTTGAAGCTGCTTAGGTGGATGACCTCTGCCTCCCCCATTTTTCTTGGAATTTATTGGCTGATTAATTGGAAAAATTGATTGATTAAGCCTTAATTATTTTCTTAAATTAATTAAAGATTAATTAAGCACAAGATCAATAAATAAATTAATTAATTAGACTCATTTGACACTGATTAACAGTAGGGAGATTTAAAGAGTGTGATTGGGAAATTTTTCCTAGTCTTTTTCCTAAATTTCCTTTACTTTTCAAGATAAATTAATTAGGAATTAATTAACTAATTGATTACTTAATTAGCTTAATTAATGCTTAAAAAGGATATACTTTTCCTTAATAATTAAGGGGTAGGCCTTTAGGTGTTCAATAGCCTAAAGAGGTTTAATGAAATTATGGTTAGCTCACATGTGTGAGAAAATCATAAAAGTAATTAAGTAAGTTCTTTAAGCTTAATTAATCAATGATTGTGAGCTAATTGTATTAGGCCCCTTTCATTTCATAGGAGCATTGCTATTTACTTTTTAATTCATTTGCATATTACATTGGCTCATAATCACCTGATTAAATATCTTATGGTAACATAAGTAAGGGTTTAATTAATTAATTTAATTCATACCTTAACCTAATTAATCCATAAAATCAATCTAATTACTTTTTATTAAATCAAATTAACTCGCACATGGGGAATGGGATAAGGATTAGCAATCCTCTTCTCATATTTCTTAAATCAAATGCAACATTAAATTAAAATGACATTAAGATGCTTTAGTTTATTTTAAATGTATTTATTTAGTATGATTGTCCTTAGGAATTGATTGGATTAAATGAAATCATGTGCTTGTGTCTATTTATTTCTTTCTAATCATATTAAATATTGTATGCTACTTGTAGTCATACATACATCATTTTCAAAAATCAATTAAATGAAATGATTTTCTTTATGCCAAGCTTGCATGTGTTGATTTGAATAAAAATATGTGTGGCTATTATCACTATTAAATTAAAAATTATTTTCAAAAGCATACAAGTTAATTATAATATATGGAGTGATGACAATTATAAATATTCATAAGCTTGCATGTGCCTATAACTTAGAACATGTGATATAGAGTTCTCTTTCTTCAACCTTCATAGGTTTACTTAAAGTTTAAATATTAACAAGTGTATAGTTCATTTGAAAAGGACATAAAATTTATTTAGATTCATTCCTATGTACCTCTATATTAGAACCTAGATAGAACTTTAGCTCACATGTATAAATGATTCAATCAAATCAAATACAACTTTTGCATGACTTTTCTATTCTTGTAGTTATTTGTACATTCATGTGTATTTAAGAGTAGTGGGTATATCTAGTTTAGACATTTCAGGGACGCAAGGCTTTAAGTAGCCCTAAGGAGGTCTTTACCTCACTCCCCTAGTTTAATAATGGCAAAGTATCCGCTTAAAACTTTTATACACTTGTATGTGCATGTGGCTAATAAATGAAAATCTTCATTAAATCAAATCAAATACAACTTTTTCATGATTTTTTCATTTTGTAGTTATTTGTACATTCATGTGTATTTAAGAGTAGTGGTTATATCTAGTCTGGACATTCCAGGGATGCAAGGCTTTAAGTAGCCCTAAAGAGGTCTTTATCTCACTCCCCTGGTTTAACAATGAAGAAGTATCTACTTGTTGATCTCACTTTTGGAGTGAGCTCTAAACTTTCTCATCATAGATCTAGGACACTTATAGACACTAAGAGTTCCTTAGTCTTAAGACACTTATAGGGATTAGGTGAACACTTAACCTAACCCTAGAGACTTAGAAGAGTTAGCCATATGGATAGGTTATGCCTTAAGGATTTAGGAGAGACTTGCCAACCTTATAGCCCAAACCCAATCTTTGCTTCCATCCTTCTAACCAAACCTCAAATTCAAAATTTCAAACCCCAAAATCAAATCTAACTATCCAATGATTGAAATCCATCATTAATTTCAAACTCCAAATCCCTTCCTAGGCCCTTTGATTTTATCTTATGGACTTAGCCTTAACCAAATCCAAGTCAACTCCAACCCAATTGATTTTCTCAATTATCAAATCCAATCTTAAATCAAATTCCAATCACAAATCAATTCTAGATTCCAAATGATTGAAATCTATGATCGACTCAAAATTCCAAAAATCTCTTCCTAAGTCATATGAGCCACCTTCATGTACTTAGTCAAAATTCCTTCAAATCAACTCAAACTTGGTTGATTTCTTTATAAATCAATCATTCCTTCATTTATATTCATAAATATAAATGAAACTCACCCTCCAATGACCAAAATAAATCAAACCAAATCAAAATTAGCTCTTTCAACCTACATCCCTAAGCTTAATCAAATTTGCTTCCAAATCACTCCAAACTCAAGTGATTTTCTCATGGCCCATTTATATCTTCATTTATATTCACAAATATAAATGAAATGTAAATTCAAATGACCAAAACCAAACTCAAATTAAACCAAATTCCTAATTTTATCCCTTTTAGCCAAATTTTTGAACTTGGCTAAATGAGACCCAAATCAACTCAAAACTCTTGGATTTCTTCATGATTCAAATATTCCTTCAATCATTGATCTAAATATAACAAAAACCACTATTATCAAACCAAATCCAAGTCAATCCAAATCAAACTTAAGTTGATCCTTTTGACTTGAAATTATCATATAAACCAAAACCCATTTAGCTCCAAACCAATTGTAGTTAGATTTATATTCCAATCCTAAATCCTTATGTGAGTTCAACCAAACTTAAATCAAGCCTTGATCAAGCCAATTGACCCATTTAGGCTCACCTGACCCAAAGTGACCTAAAGGACCCTTTTTGAGCTAAGTCCTAATCTAACCCAGATTGGATTGAACTAAGCCCATCTAAACCTAAACTATGACCAACAATCACCATGGGGTGATCAATCACATTGAATTGGGTCAAACCAAGTCAAAGCTAACCTTTGACCAAGTCAACACTTAGCCCAAATGAAACCTAAACTAGTCAAAATCCACCATATGTCAAATTGATTGAAACCATTAATCCAAAATAATTCATAATCAATGATTGAACATGACAAAGTCATCAATTGAGCCAAACCAAGCCTAATTGGCCACTTGACCTAAGTTGACCCAAATTGGCCTAAAAAGCTAAAATGGGTCAAATCATGATTTAATCTAAATTGATTGCAACCAATGGCTCAAGTTCATTCCAAATCACTTGTTGAACTTGACCAAAGCCATGATTGAGCCCAAGTTGATCAATTGGTCAACTTGACCCAACTTAGCCCAAATTAACCTAAAAGGTCAAATTGGACAAATCCTAAATTAATTATAAATTAAATGAAACCAAAGCCTATAATCATTTTCAATCAACCAATTGAACTTGACTCAACACCTAACCTGACCTAATTTGGTCAAATTAGTCAAATTGGTCAACTTGACCAATTTGACCCTTTTGAATCCAAATGAGTCAAATTCAAACCTAAGCCAAACCATATCAAATTAATCACACCAAAATATTCCAAATCATGATTTAGACCTAACCCAAGTCTTGGTTTGACCCAATTTGGCCAATTGGTAAACCCAACCCAATGTGAATGCAATTGAACCATTTTGCCCAAATTGAGCTAAACACTTCAAGCCATCATCATGGAACCCTGTTGGCCGACCAAGCACACCCCAAACAAGCCTTAGGCCACCCCTAAGTTAGCCCAAAAGTCAAACAAGCTCACCTCAAGTTGATTACCCAATGGAAAAAGCCTCCACCTTGGATTCCTACTCAAAATAATAAAATTCATTTTGCACTCCCCATGGCAACCATCAAGACACCAAATGAGGTGTTCCTAGAGTTCACTAACCCACTCTAAGCACCCTAGAACTTACCTTGGACCAAAGGGAACTCACCAAGCCAAGCTCACTCTTCCCCATCCATGGCCGAACTTGACGAGTGCAAGAAGAACAAAATCACCTCCTTCCTGCCAATATCAAGCCTTAAGACCCCTGTCATGGCTTCGACCACTCATGGAATGCCACCTCAGATTGACGGTGTCCTCTCCGATGACTTGGTGATAGTGAATTGATGAAATTCATGGGAATGATCCCGTCCGTCCACCTGGCTCAATTGAGGGATATACTCTCTCATTTCAACCAGTTTTGCATCGAATTCAATCCCATTCAGCTTAAGAGAGGATTTTGAAACTCTCCAGAGCATCCCCAACTCCTCCTGAGCACCCTTTTCCTCATCCTTCCCCTCTATCTGTAGAACCGAAATAGGACACCTCCATTTTGGTCCCAACTTCCTCCTAATGCAAGCAAACTCTAATTGCTTGTGCATACACCATCCTCATACTCAATCAAGCTGATCAAATCACTTCTCGAGCTTCCTGAGCACTGGACATTAGAGTTCGATCAAGACAGATCACCATTGAAGAGGAGCTTGGTCGACCGAGCAACCCACTTCAAATCAAGATCGAATTTCTTCAACAGGGCTTCGTCTCTACTAGACGAAGTTACCTCCTTCGTTGGAAGTGCCGATGATAGCCTCTAGTGAGGTAATTATTCAAAACTGTAGCTATAAGCGATTTCCAGTTGGTATTTTTTGAAGGGAATTATCATCCCATGCAATTTTGATCGTTGGATATGCATCCCCCCACCTTCCGAAGGTGTTGGATTGTGTTGATCCCAATCCGAGCTCGGGTGAGCTTGGATTGAATGGGGAAAGATGAATGGTGTTCATCTTTCATTGCTCAGAAGGAGAAGGATCATGCACCATCCATTCCGTGCGATTGAACGATCATCAATAATGCTAGATCTTCAATAATTCTTAGCCTAAACTATGAGATTAATCTCGTGATCTAAATCTTAGATCGGACGCCCATAGAAAGCATCCACCACCGCCAAGGGCGTGGATGTGACAACATAAATAGCCAATCCGTCACGCCACCTTGAAAGCATCGCCAAGAGCCACGCGCCCAATGGGATTAAGGGTTTAATTAGAGTTAATTAATTAGTTTTTAATATTGAAACTTCTTAAAATCATAACTAATTATAGAAAAAAAAAAAAAATGCAAACTTAGGCTCATTTTGAAGATATTTCAGAGGAGAATCTAGAAAAATTATAATTAGTTGATTTTGAGCAATGACTTTAGCTTAATTAGGGTTTTATAAAAAATCTATTTAGCCTAATTACACCTTAATTAAACACTCAATTAATGTCAAATTTTCTGTGGATATTTAAGGGGATGACCTCTGCTTCTCCTATTTTTTGAGATTTTATTGATTGTTTAATTAAGAAAATCATTTGAGTAAGCTCTAATCACTCTCTTAATACAATTAATTATAATTAAAGGATGAACAGTAGCTTGATTAATCACTTGAACATAATTATCTCTGTTAAATAGTAAGATCACTTAGGGAATATGGTTGGGGACATTTTTCCTAATTTATTTCCTAAGTATTCCTTACCTTTGAAAATTAAATTAATTAATGGGTTAATGGAATGATTAGTTGATTAATCAAGTGATATTTAAAATGAGGGAACAAAATCTAGTGGAATGATTGAATGATTTAGGGATTAGGATTGATGCCTTGACTTTGATCCTTTCCCAAGTTAATTTCACCATTCAAATCAAAGCATAATTAAAACACTTAATCAATTCATTAATAATCTAATGAAATAAAAATAAAAAAATCAATTCATCCTAACATAAACAACCTTTAATTAATCTTAGCTCCTTTGTCCCAAGGTGGAAGATAATGAAATTATGATTGGCTCACATGTGTGAGAAAATCATAAAAGTAATTAAGTGAGATCCTTAAGCCTAATTAACTATTAATCATAAGCCAATTGCATTAGGCTCCTTTCATTTCTTAGGAGCATTACAAATTTACTTTTCATGTGGTTACATATCATATTGGCTTATTATTAATTAGTTAATTAACTTAAGGTGATATAGGTAAGGGATAATTAATTCATTTAATTCATACCTTAATCTAATCAAAACATAAAATCAACCTAATTATTATTCATTAAACCAAACCAATTCACACATGGGGAAATGTTTAGGATTAGCAAACCCTTCTCATATTTCTAAGCCAAATCAAATTCAAAGATAAAATCTCCTTAAAGAATTTTGATTCATTTTAAATAATCTTATTTGATATGATTGTCCTTAGAGATTAATTAGGGTGAATGAAATCATGTGTTTACATTCCTTTGTTCCTTTCCTATTATGCTAAATATTATTTGCCATATGAAATCATGCATTCATTTTTCTTAAAAATTAATCAAATAAAATGTTTCCTTTCATGTCAAATTGCATGTGTTGGCTAAAATTAAGAATATGAGTGGCTATTATCACTATTAAACCAAAAACTATTTTCAAAACATATAAATCAAAGATTATAAATGAAGTGATGCTAGTTATAAATATTTATAAGCTTGCATGTGATGATAATATAATATGTATAATGTGAAGTTCTCTTTTCTAATTTAATATTGATTAACATAGGATTTGTAAGCATATAATTCATTTGAAAAGAACATAGCACTTATTTAATTCTACCCCTATGCATTCCCATGTTAAGACCTAGGAAGAATTTCACATTACATATGTAAATCATACAATCAAATCAAACATAATCTCTTGCATAATTTTTATCCATTTGATTTTTTTTATACATTAATATGTATTTGAGAAAAGTGGTATATTAGTCTGGACATCCTGGGGCTGCGAGGCTTTAAGTTGCCCTAACTAGTTCTTATACCTTACGCCCCTAGTGTAGAAAATAATGGCGCCGTACTCACTAAAAACTCTTATACATATGCATGTGTGATGTGGCTAATGAATGAAGAATCAAAAATCAAATAAATGAAACATAATTTTTGCATGGATTTTCTTATCCTTGTAGTTATTCATACCTTTACATGTATCTAAGAAAAGTGATATATTAGTCTAGACATCCTAGGGTTGTGAGGCTTTAAGTAGTCCTAAGTAGGTCTTGTACTTTATACCCTTGGTGTAGAAAATAATAGCACCGTACTCACTCATAACTTTTATACATGAGGATGTGCATTTAGTTAATGGATGAAAAATCCCTCTTTTCTACATTCATGATCCAATTAACAAATGGAATATCTAAATTTCTAAATCACATTTCTTTGCATTCATCATCAAAGTATGCTAAGATTTGCATTGCATGTATAGGTATGCTTAGGATTATTCATATGCATGGTATATATGATGGAAAGAAATGAATGAGTGTGTGTTCTATGATAGTAATTCACCCTGACTAATCCTAATATGCCTTTCTTATTGAATAGGGCTATTTAGAATGAATCTAAAGTTTGGGTTAATTAAAACACATAATAAATTATTCACTAAAATAAATTCATTAATCAATTTACCTTAAAAATCACTTAAGGTAGGGATAAAAGAGATACTCTCCCTATCTTTCTTCTCTTTATAACACTTAGTTGTTTAGTGTAGGCTACATGAAATAAGAGAAAACACTAAGTAAAATCTCCAAATCAACTAAACTATTTAAAGAGGAATCAACCCTTCATAAATTAAATCCCTCACACTTAGTAAATCATAACTCTAAAGCCTAGTTAGGACATACCACACAAGCTCTAGCACATGCACATTAGGCTAAGTCACCATTTCTAACTTTATGTAAGGGTGGTGCATGGTTTGATGAATGTTTAGTTTTATGATGTATTGATTTAGATTGGATGATAGGGTGTATGTGCGTAGTATGGATGTTAGATCGATATTAGCCTAATCATGCTTTCTTTAGGGGTTGTGCTTAAGGGTTGTAATAAAAAATATAAATGCTTTTTGTGTGCATGTTGCTTATACCCTAAGCATAACCCAAATTAGGATAGTTGGGCTTGGTATCCATGTGTGGGTACTAAGTCTAAATTATTCTATCTTGCTTGGGTTGTATAGTGTTTAGCTAACATTTATTTGTTTAGGTGTAGTTAGATTTATTTTTTTTTACTTTTAATATAATTTTTTTGCATTAGGATTAAGATAAGTGTTATGGGGATTAAGGATAAGCATTGGTTATAAGACCATGTCTTATATATCATATGATATCTTTGGAGCAAGATACATACCACTCAAGCCAAAAGAAAGAAAGAAATGGAGCAAATCAAGATGAAGGGATAAAGGACAAAGACTGAAGAATGGAGGATGAAGAATGAAGGCCCCCATAACACTTGTCACTTCATAATTGTAATTTATTATTTCATTTTACTGGGATGTATAAGGGTAGAGCTCGGCTATCCATATTTTTTTGAGTAGATGCGATTCGACCACACCGCCTCTTATTATTTTGTGATAGTTTTATAAAATTGTGTGATATTTTATTTAGCTTGAGTATTAGAAATAACATGCCTTTTCATAGTTTCTTTATGATTGGTGATTTCTTTGTGGCCTGGATGCGATTAGGCTTCTAGGATAAAAATAATTTTTTTATCCCATTAATAACTCATAACTAAAATTTTAAAACAATCCATAACCTCACATTTAAGCCTAAGAATTAAATCAAGATAATAAAATTTTTAGCAACTCTTTAGCTGGATGAATGAATGTATAATATCATGCATGCCATATTCTTTCACCCTTGCTAAGAGAGGGCTTCCATCTGTGCCAGAGAATAAAGGCTTAACCTGTAAGAGCCTTTGATGGAAAAACACATCTTTCTCTCTTGATTTAGCCCACAATCAATTTCTCATGCACTTAGGCATACAAAATCCTATAGCCCATGTCAAAGCAAAGTTCAAAATCAAATAAAACTTGACAAATTTTGTATTATATTTAAGTCATTATTCATGCCCTTCATGATCTAGTCTCTTAGATAGTGTTGACCTCATTTTTAGGATGAGATCTCAACCCCTCCATCTTAGACACATGACTCCTCTTAGATTTTAAGAGATCCTTAGCCTTAAGACACATCTAGTGATTAGGTGGACTCAACCTAGCCCAGAGACTTAGAAGAGTTAGCCATAGGAATAGGTCATACCTGGGGTGTTAAAGAAAATTTTTCTGCCTCATAGCTTGAACCACATTCCTCACTTCCTTCCTTCAAGTCAAACTCCAAATCAAATCAACATCAAACTTAAATCAATTCCAGCCTAATTGATTTTCTCCTAACTCAAATCAATTCCACATGATAGAAACCCATGATTAAAGTCCATGATTAAAATTCCAAGTTCAAAATCCTTCCTAAGTCCTTAATTCCTCTAAGGACTTAGCCTAAATCATCTTCAAATCAATTCAAACTCATAAAATTTTCTAATAACTCATTTAGATTTGCATATATAAATGAAATATAATTCAAATCAATCAAATCAAATTCCAAATTAAAATTCCAAATTCCAAATCTTGCTAAGTCCTTTGATCTCCTTCATGGACTTAGCCTAAATTAAATCTAAATCAATTCAAATTCATGAAATTTTCTCATAAATCATATATATTCTCATTTATATTCACATATATATAAATAAAATATAAATTTAAATCAATCAAACTAAATCTAAAACTCGATTCCAAGTTCAAAATCTTTCCTAAGTCACTTTGATTCCCTTTTAAGGACTTAGCCTAGATCATGTTCAAATCACTTCAAACTCATGAAATTTTCTCATAATCCATTTATATTCTATTTATATTCACATATATAAATGAAATATAAGTTGAAACAACCAAAACCAACTCCAAAAGCAAACTCAAATTCAATGAAAATTCAACCTAAGCCTTTCAAGTCAAATTCTTGAACTTAGCCAAATCAATTTCAAATCAAGCCAAACTCTTATTTTTTCTTCATGATTCAATCAATCCTTCAATCATGAATCCAAATATAAATACAAACTTCAATCACTTAACCAAAACTTAATTCAAAAATGAAGCCAAAATCCTTTTCATGTTCACCCTTTGAACTTGGAATTATCAAATGAATCAAAACTCATTTGACTTCAAACTACTTGCAAATGGATTTAGATTTTAATCATAAGTTCATATGTGAGTTCAATCAAACTCAAATCAAGCTTTGACCAAGCCATTTGACCTACTTAGGCTCACTTGACCCAAAGTGACCTAAAGTACTTATGAGCCAAATTCTAATCCTAACCAAATTGGATTGAACTAAGCCCACCTTTCTCATCATGATCATCACCATGAGATGATCAATCACTCAAATTGGGTCAAACCAAGTCAAACTTAAGGGTTGACCAAGTCAACACTTAGCCAAAATGAAACCTAACATAGCCAAAAATCCACCATAGGCCAAAGTGATTGGAACCAATGGTCTAAGTTCATTCATGATCAGTGTTTGAACTTGACCAAGTCAACATTTGAGCCTAACCTAGCCCAATTGGCCACTTGACCCAAGTTGATCCAACTTGACCTAAAAAGTCAAAATATATCAAAACTTGATCTAAGCCAAATTGATTGAAACCAATGGGCCAAGTTCATTCCAAAATGATTATTGAACTTGACCAAAGCCCCAATTGGCCAACTAGATCCAACCTAGCCCAATTGATCATGAACCAAACTTGACATAAAGATCAAATTAAGCCAAATTTAAACTTAACCAAAATTGATTCGAAACAAAGATACCAATCCATTTCATATGACCAACCAAACATGAACCAACCCATGACCTAACCCAAATAGGTCAAATGGGTCAAAGTGGTCAACTTGACCCATTTGACCTAAATGAAATCAAATGAACCAAATTCAAACCTAAACCAAATACCAAAATATTTCAAATGGTCATATGAACTTGACTAACCCTTAGTTTGATCCAATTTGACTATTTGATCAACTTGACTAAGTTGACCCATTTTGACCTAAATGGGTCAACATGAGCCAAATCACATCAAACCAACTCCAAATTCAATGAAACTTAGCCAAACCTATTTTTTCATCATACCAAACATGCCCAAATTAAAATCAGGTCAAATGACCATTTTATGCCATAGGGTAAATTTTGACCGAATTTAATTGGAATTTGGTCAAATCCTCTCCATAACCACTTGGGCACCCTCTTAGTGGATCAAGTGAACACTAGGGAGTGTGATGCGCCAAACCCAATGGGTTTGGATCAACCCAACCTAGCCTAAGGGCCAAACCGACCACATGCCTTGAAATGGAGCACATAGAATTCTCCTCACACTCAATTCAAGCACATGGCCACCTCACCCACTCCTTTCTGGCCAAAATTGAACCACATGCAATTCAAAACAACCTAACTAACTCATTGCATGAGGTGTATTGATAAAAAATGGTAAGGCATTGCTCGACCGTCCGATTGCCAAAGGGGGAGATATACTCCCCCTAATTCAACAAAATTTTCACTCTCCCTTAGTCGATTGAAGCATAGGAACTCAGAGCAAGCCTTAGAGAGTCTTCCCAAGCTTCCTAAAGAGGGTTTGAAATTTCCATTCTCGATTTTCAGAGCTTGAAAATAGGGGAGCTCTATTGAAAAGCCAACTTACTCAACACTCAGCATCAACCTAATTCCTTCTTCAAGCTTCATTAGAGGACCAAGTTGAGTTCATCTAAGCTCTTTCCCAAGCTCCAAAGGCAAGAGAGGATATATCGCAAAGACACAACAAGTTCAAAGGGGAGTTGGTCTCTAGAAACATCTACTCAATCTCAAGAGTTCAAACTCTCAGCAAAGCTTTATCTCAACCAGACAAAGCTTCTGCAAGGGAATCAAGCACCGGTGATCATCTCCGATGAGATAAACCATTTTTCGAGCTTAATCTAGCCATAGTGTGGAGCTTTGTGAAAGATAGTTTAATCCCATGGGATTTTAGCTGTTAGATATGATCTACATTGCATGATGAAGGTGTGGGCTAAGTTTTAGCCGAATCCAAGCTCAATCGAGCTCGGATAATGGCCTAGAACATGGACAGATCTTCTTGCTCACAGAGAATGATAGGGATGAATCTTTGGCCATCCATCCATGCATTTTGGATGGACAACTGAGATTAGAACACATAGCCTCCCACAATTCTCTCTTATGATCCGCAACTTTAATCTCAGTCATTTGATCCTTGATCGGACGGCTGAGGAGAAAGCGCATAAAACCGCCGCCACACGGTGCTATGATGTGACAGGTTAAGTATCCAATCCCGTCACACCACGTGGAAAGTGCATGCAGCGTTAGCGGCCCACGTGGCACCAACAGGATTAAATAGTTAATTAGGGTACTTAATTATTATAATTAATCATGGAAACATCTAAAATTCATATCTAAACTTAGAAAAATCAAAAAAATATGAAATAAATTGCATTGGATAGATAATCAAACATAGAATATTTTAAAATTAATTTCAATGGATTTTAAATAATATTTTTATTTGAATTTAGATTTTATTGGGAATGTTATTTTGATAATTACCCTTTAATTACTCCACTGATTAATCCCAAACTTTTATGCTTAATTAGTGGGATGACTCCTGCCTCCCCATGTTTTTTTGAGATTTATTGGTGGCTTAATTAGGGGATTGCTAGTTCATTACTTAATCACTGCCTTAATGTAATTAAGCTTAATTAAGGGCATAATTAGTGATTTAGCCCTCTGATTGAGTCAATTAAGTTTTGATTGAGTGAGTATAAGGTTTAGGGAATAATCTTGGGATACTTTCCTTGAAGTATTCCTTAAACCCCTTTTTTTCTTAATCCATCCTTAATTAAGGGTTAATTTAATAATTACCCCTTAATTAATTTCATAAAACTCTAAAAATTTTGAGAACTCAATTAATCTATCTTGGGTAGATGCTTAGATGTTCAATAGCCTAAGTATAATTAAGGAAATCAAAACTTAACTCATATGTGTGAGGGGAGTTATGATATTACTTAAGTTAAAAGCCCATCTATTTAATTAATCATTAATCATGAGCCAAATGCATTAGGCCCTTTTCTTACTAAGTGCATTGTTGATTTAAATTCCTTATGTGATTTTATGTCATCTCATTGGCACATAATTATTTAGTTAACTATACTAAGGTGGTATAGGTAAGGGATAATTAACATGCTTAATTCAAATCTTAACTTAAGTAATTATGGAGAAAAATTCTCGCACACATATCTAGTCACCTTCAAATCTATTGGTGAAAGGAGAGGCAAAATTATACATGTGGAAATTCATCTTAGTAAGATGCCATGTAGATCCATAGATGTACTTATTCAGGTGATCAAATACGTCATCAAGGTATAATGTACTATTTCAAAAGATAGAAGTCACTACCCTTTAATGGAACCAATCACCTCAATAAGGACTCCGGATGGCATATGTATAAAGATTTATCCCCTACTTTATAAAAAAAGTAAAGTAGAGTTTATTTTAAATTGGGTTCGTTAAGTTCTCAAGCCCCATAGTTAATTACATCCTAAAGGACATGATCCTTAGGAAAACTCTCAATTAAGGTAAATAATCATTATCTTTGAATATTTTATTAGGACGGACTATCAATCAATTGGTTTATATTTTTGAAGATAAAATGGGATTGATCAAAAGAGAGAATTATTGTCGAAGCCAAAAAGGGAATAAGTAAGAGATGCTCACAATGCTAAGAAACCTATCAAACATCTCAAACTATCCAAAAGTTGGGCTTTACATTTTAGAAATTGATTTAGTTTATCTGAGTTGTATTTTTTATTAGAATTTTAGAACTTAGGATTCCTTAACACAAGATTAAGGAAATTCCTAAGAGGTGAGGAATTATGCTTATGGCCAATAAAGGGGAGAAGCAACCTCAAAACCTAAATTTAGGGAGCATCGGTGAGGGCCGAAAGCGCAACCTAAATCTAAGACAAAAAATGAGTAATTGGTTTGCCTCCATAAGAGAGGACAAACCACTCGACAGTTTGGGCTTACAACTACTTAGGGGTGGCCTCCAACTAACTCCTCTTACAATTTTAAATATGTGTAGACAAGTCTTTATGCTTATGCAAGATAGCTATTTTTTTTTATTTAGAAAGAGACCAAATCCTTAAAACTCACTCCCTAAAGAGACTAGATCATGTAAAGGGACATGCATCAAATGACATAAATCAAATGCATTTCAAATTTTATCTTATTTCATTTTTGGACAATCAATTTTGACTCAGGCTAATAGGCTTTTTATGACTAATGCATGAGAAAGTAGATTATTGGCCAAAATGAAGTTTAGGAGGTGAGTTTCCACCACGACCCTCATAGGTCAAGCAAGTTCTCTGGCAAAGATGAAAGCCCACCAATCAAGAGTGAGATAAGATAAAGTTTGTGCATGATATTATAAAGAAAAGAACTCATCCAGCTAAGGGATTTCTAATTCTTTTATCTTGATTTTAATCCTAAGCTTTAGGTGAGGTTATGAGTTATTTAGTTTTAGTTTGAATTTTTATGTTGGGTAAAAGATTTATTTTTTCCTAAAGACCCGAATCCACATCCTGGCTAAACATAATGCAAGAAAGAAACTAGGAAAAGCATGCCACTTAATGCACAAGTTAAACAAACATCAATCAATTTTTAAAAATAGCGCACAAGAATAAATGGTCGTTTGTGGTTGGGCACCACCACACAAACCTAAAAATATCAAATTGGGTAGCCGAGCTATACCCTTATACAATTCGGATTACAAATAAATTAAATTATATTTAAATAAAAGGAATTCATTGTTAAGGGTGTCTTCAAGCTTTGTTCTTCTTTCTTCTTTTCTTTTCTTCTTTTCTTCTTTGAATCTTCCTTTGAATGGTTGAATGTGGATGCTCCAAGGATTCATATGGTGCATAAGATGGAGTCTTTTGACTAATGTTCATCCTAGTCCCCCATAACAAATCATTCTAAATCCTAAATATATAAATTTTTACATGAAAAGAAAAATCATAAATCCAACTAACACATGCAAAATAAAGGTTAGTCAAATCACGCCACACAAATCCCAAGCATGTATATTAAACTTATCACCCCACACATATGTGACTAAGTCCACCTGGCCTATGGATTATGCTAAGGGGTATAAGCACTTGGAAGTAAGAAGCATTTATATTTTTATTTATGATAGCTCCCCTTTAGCACAAACCCCAGCAGAAAAGAATGGTTAGACTAAGCATGTCCTATCAATCATTCTATGAGAAGACACTATAACATCCAGTCTAAAATATTCATCATAAAATAAAACATAACATTAAGCCATACACCGACCTAACCTAAAGCTAGAAGTAGTGACTTAGACTAATGTGTGTGCTTTGAAGGTTTGTGTGGTATGCTTAGCTTAGGACTTTAGGTTTGAATTTTCTAAGTGTGAAAGACATGTTCAAATTAGAGGAGGGTTTCATTTAAGTTTTTTAGTGACTTTGGGTTATTTTTATTTCATGTTTTAATTTGGTTTAATTAATTAATTTTATAAAGAGAGAAAAGAGAAGAGAACTTCTCTTTCCTTCCCTAATCCTTAAGTAATTTTTAAGGTAAGTTCACATTTTAGTTTCATTTAGGTGAATGTTTTAATTTCATCTTTTAATTAATCCTAAATTTAGGTCAACTTTAAACAAACCTATCCAAAAAGAAAGGCATTTTAAGATTAAGAAAAATGAATCAAAATTCACATAACATACATTACTTCAATTCTTTCCCAACATATATAACATGCATATGGATGGATCCTAAGCATATCTATATAGGCAAATAAGATAATTAACATACTTTATGATGCATGCTAAGTAATTCATTTAAGAAATTTTAGAAGATTTAGATGCATGAATTTTCTTAAGTAGAAAAGGTTTTCATTATCCAAAATTTTACATACATGCATGAAAGTAAGAAATGCATAAGTGAGTACAGCGCCATCATTAACCAGAGGTGTAAGGTACAAGACGTACTTAAGGCTGTTTAAAGCTTTGCAACCTTGGGGTTGTCCAGACTAATTTACCACTTTTCTTAAGTACTAACATGCATGTAAAAGAAATAAAGTGGAAAAGAATATGCAAAAGTTTACTTAATGATTTCATTTTATTTATGCAATGCAAGTGTAAGCAATCTTTCTTAAGAGAGCATAGGGATGAATATAAGTAAGTGTTGGGTTCTTTTCAAATGAACCCTACATCTTACTAACCCATATTCAAAACTATGCTAACATAAAAAGGAAAGAAAGGCTACACTACACATGACTTTATAATGTACCACATGCAAGATTATTATTAAATTATAAGAACATCACACTTTTAGATTTGATGTTTTATTTATAGATTTTGAAAATACTTTGGATTTAGTAGTGAAAATAACCATTCATATTTCACTTTAGCCAACGCATGCACATTTGACATAAAGTAAACAATTTCATTTTAAAACTTTGAAAATATGAAATCATGGATGTATAATTCATATGGCATATAATTTAATAGATTGGGAAAGATTTAAGGCAATGTAATAACATGAACAAACTCACTTCACTTAATTCCTAAAGACATTCTTAAAGAATAAGAAAACTTAGAATAAATCAAAGTGAATTTCAAAAATAATTTTTTATTTGTTTGAAGTTTGATTTAATTTTAAAAGGGTGAGATTAGTTTGCTGTTCCTAACCCATCCCCACATGTGTTTTGTATTTTAGTTTAATTTTCAGATAATTAAATCCATTTTTAAATGTTGATTAGGTTATGGTATGCATTAAGTGATTTAATTAACCCTTACCTACACCACCTTAGGAAAATTAACTTAGGTAATTATGAGCTAATGAGATGACATAAAACCCACAAGGCATGTAAATAGTAATAAAATGGCCTAATGTAATCACAATTAAGTTAATTAAGCTAAGGGGTTTAGCTTAAGTACTTTTAAAACACCCTTTCATACTTATAAAAGGGGTTTTAATTTTCCTAATTAGACTTAGGCTATTGAACACCTAAGTATCTACCCAAGGTAGATTAATTAAGTTCTGGAGATTTTTAGAATTTTTGAAAATTATTTAGAAAGGTAATTAATGGATTAACCCTTAATTAAGAAGGAGATTAAGGAAAGAAAAGGGGGTTTAGAGAATAACTTAGTGGAAATATCCTAAAATTATTCCCTAAAACCCCTATTCATTGGATCTAACCTTAATCCAACTTAAACATAGGGAAAGTCCACTAATTACATCTTAATTACCCTTAATTATATGAAGAGGGTAATTAGGAAATGTGCTAATAATTTTCTTAATCAAGGCCTCAATAAATCTCAAGAAAATTAGGGGAGGCAGAATTCATCCTTTAAAATGATCCCTAGAAATTTGAGATTAATTGGTGACTTAATTAGAAAGTAATTAGCTAATTACCATTCCCAAAGAAACTCAAATTCAGAGAAAAAGAAAAATCAAAATTTATTTACAATAATTTCAAAATATTCTATATGAAATTATCTATCCAAGGCATTTTTACTTTTATTTTTCTAATTTTTCTAGGAGTTATGATTTTTAGAAGCTATAGGGATTAATTAGGAATTAATTAGTTAAATAACTAATCTAAAACCCCACCCGTGATGATGTGTGGCCAAATCTCTCTTTACTCTCATCGCAGAGCCACTACCCATCAAATCGAGAGAGGCGGCGTATACATCTTTAGCCATCTGATCAAAGATCGAACGATAGAGGATACACCCGCGGTTTCAAAATGGAAAATGAATTATAAAACATGGGAAATAATCTCAGCTGTCCATCTAAACACACGTGGATGGACGACTGAGATTGCTGAGTTCTTCCCTGAGGAGGAATGTGAGCCGTTCACAATCCAAGGGAAGATCCGAGCCCGATCCCTCATGGATTCAAACAAGATTCAACACACACCATCTAAAGGATCAAAGCGGCCAATCAAATGGCTAAGATCCTATGAAATGAAAATTCACTTCACAAAAGACCAACACACCTTAGCCTAAATGGTCAAAAATTCACTAACCTTGCCAAAGGTGATCACCAACACTCGATCGAGGTAGCTTCGTTTAGTGGAGACGAAGCTCTGTTGAGGTTCCTAGCTCTTAAGGTTGAATAGATGAGTGGATGGACCAACTCCCTTTAGCTCCCTTTGTGGCTTTGATCGAATTGATCTTCCCCTTGGCTTTAGAACTCAATTGAATGCTTAGGCAAGCTTGACTGAGTCCTTGGATGATGAGTGTAGGAGGAATTAAAGTGTAATCAAGTGTGGAGATTTATGGAAGTCAAGGTGAGCTCGCCTATTTTGCACTATGCAAAACTGAAGAAGATGAAATCCAAACTCATCTAGAGGCCTTGGGAAAGCTCTGTGATGTTTGCCAAAGCTTCTTAGACCTCAATTGACTGTGAGTGTGTTGTGATTTCGTGAATTAGGGGGAGTATATCTCCCCCTATGGAAATCAGATGGTCGAGCCTTTGCTGGTCATTTTGATCCAATTATCACCATAGAGTGGGTTGTTTGGGTGGTTAGAGGTGTGCACATGGTCAGTTTGGCTAGAGGAGTGGAAGCCTAGCTCCCATGTGCATTCAATTGAGGTTTGGGGGGAGTTTGAATTTTTAATTTCATGCCTATGGGTCAGGTTTGGTCCATAGACCAAATGGGTTGACCCAAACCCATTGGGTTGGGTGCACCACTCATCACTAGGTCCCCTTGATATTTTAGGAGAGCCTCAATTATTTGTGATGAGTGCATGACCAAAATACCCATGAGCTAAGCCAAAATTTATTCTATGGCCTAGGGTTATAATGGTCATTTTATTATTTTTTAATTTGGGTATTTTTGGTATGTTGAGAAAATAGGTTGGGCAAAGTTTCAATGGATTTGGAATCCATTTGATAGGGTTTGGATCAAGTTGACCTATTTAGGTCAAAAAGGGTCAACTTGACCAATAGGTCAAATTAGGTCAAACCAAGGGTTGGGCCAAGTTCATATGACCATTTGAAATGTTTTGGTGTCTTTGGTTTGGTTCAATTTGGATTAGGTTAAGTTTTTGCTCATATGACTCATTTAGGTCAAATGGGTCAAGTTGACCTATTTGACCCATTTGACCTATTTAGGTTAGGTCAAGGGTAGGTTTAGGTTAGGTTGATCATATGGAGTGGATTAGTATCTTTATTTCCAATCAATTTGAGTTAGGTTCAATTTTAGCTCAACATGACCTCTTTAGTACATGTTAGGTCTAAAGTCAATTGGTCTAGGTTGGGTATAGTTGGCCAATTGAGGCTTTGGTCAAGTTCCACAAGTGATTTGGGATGGACTTGAGCCATTGGTTTCAATCAATTTGGCTTAGACCAAGTTTTGGCACATTTTGATCCTGTAGGTCAAAATGGGTCAACTTGGGTCAAGTGGGCCAAATAGGCTAGGTTAAGCTCAAAGGTTGACTTGGTCAAGTTCAAACATAGGTCATGAGTGAACTTAGATCAATGGTTTCAATCAATTTGGCCTATAGTGGATTTTGGTTATGTTAGGTTTCATTTTAGGCAAAGTGTTGGTCAGTTTGACTTGGTTTGACAATTTGATTGATCATCCCATGATGGTTGTTGATCATGATGAGAGACAAATATGAGTTTGGTTCAATCCATTTTGGTTTGGATCAAAAGTTGGACCGTAAGGGTACTTTAGGTCACTTTGGGTCAAGTGAGCCTAAGTGGGTCAAATGACTTGGTCAAAGCTTGATTTGAAGTGAATGATCTTGTATATGGACTTATGATTGAAATATAAATCCACTTACAAGAGGTTTGAAGTCAAATGGATTTTGATCCATTTGAAAATCTCATATTCAAAGGAAGAATATGAAGGAGTTTTGGGTTTGATTTTTGATTTGGGTTTTGATTGAAGGATTGCGGTTTGGATTTATATATGAGCTCATGATTGTAGGTTTGATTGAACCATGAGAGAAAATCAAGAGTTTGGCTTGATTTGAATTGATTTTGGATAAGTTCAAGATTTTGACTTGAAAGCTTAGATTTGATTTTGATTTGATTTGTGTTCGATTTTTGGAGTTGGTTTTGATTGTTGAATTTATATTTCATTTATATATGTGAATATAAATGAGACTATAAATTGATCATGAGAAAGATTCAAAGATTTGAAAGTTGATTTGAAGTTAAATCATTAAATGGAATTTAAAAGATTTAATTGAATTTCTAATTTAAAATTTAATTTTTGAATTGTATTTGATTGATTTATATTTATATTTCATTTATATATGAGAATATAAATTGATTTTGGGAAAATCCCATGAGTTTGAAGTGGTTTGATCAAAGTTTGGAGTTGATTTTGGCTAAGTCCTTCAATGAAAAATTAAAGGAATTTATGAAAATTTCATGAGTTGTTTTGGAATTTTGAATTTGATTTAATTGATTTGAATTTATATTTCATTTATATATGTGAATAGAAATGAGAATATAAATGGATCATGAGAAAATTTCAATGATTTGAATAAGGTTTAGCTAATGATTTTGGCTAAGTTCTTAAGAAAGGTTTAAGGACTTAGGAAATTTTGACTTAGGAATTTTTGATGGATTTTGATCATAGGTATCAATCATGGATTTCAATCAAGGATTTGAATCATGGAATTGATTTGAGATTGACTTTAAAGAAGGGAAGTAAGGAATGGTTTAAGCTAAAGGGTAGGAAATTTTCCTAACACCCCTAAGGCATGACCTATTCCTATGGCTAACTCTTCGAAGCCTTCTAGGGCTAGAGGAGAGTGTCCACCTAATCACTAGATGTGTCTTAAGACTAAAGAACTCTTAAAGTCTAAGAGGAATCCTATGTTTAAGATGGAGGTGTTGAAAGCTCATTCTAAAAATGAGGTCAACAAAGGGTGCCAAATAGGTGTGGTGACACAAGAAACACACATATGTTGAAAAATGATCAACAACACCAAAAATATCACAAGCACTAATAGAAACTATCTATTCTTGACCCAAGGAAAAGAAAGAATCCAGAACTTAATGTAATATGGCTCTACTTATGTTCAAGACATAAGAGAGTGGGAAGAAATCCACTAAGGGATAGAATGTGAACCTTCTACTAGGGAAGCTGGTTCAAGTTATCTACAAGGAGATGAAAGGTTTGATTTGATTTGAATCTCACTGAGGAGAGATCTCCACTGGGGGAGAGGGTTGAATTTGTTTCAAATTTTGTTAGGTTTGAATTTTTAGAAAGAACCCTGTTGGTTTGCCATGGGTTGTACTAAATAGGATCCATGGAACCTAAGACCTTATTCAGATTTACCAATCCAAAAGGGTAGTCTACTAAGCACATAGTAGGACTAACCAACCAAAGGGATACCTTTCAGTATGCAATAGCTACACTAGGAAGAAAGTATAGTAGACTTACACCCTCCAAGTAAAGACTAGTTACTAGGGTTATCTATTGGCAAGGCAATAGATTGAACCCAACCTAGGGCTGACTATTGAGTGAATGCCACTGGAGGACTTAGATTAGCTTAAAGGTAGTCGAGAATTGATTTCATTTTTAGTTTAGGTTTATTTTGTTTGTTATGGATCCCATAAGTTTGTGATGAACTGCATTGAATAGGGGCCATTGAAGCCTAGACCTAACTCAAATTTACCAATTGAAGGGAGTAGTCTAGCAACCATAAGGTAGGACTATCCAACCAAGGAGAAGTGCCTTCTGGTAAACAATGCTGAAGTCTTAAGAAGAAAGCACTAGGACTCACATCTTCTAGAGGCAAGGAACCACTAGGGTGATTGGTTGCTTTGAGCAATAAATCAAACCCGACCTAGGGATTGAGTGAATGCCACTGGGGACTTAGATCAACTCAAGAATAACCAAAAATTAATTTCATTCTTAAATTTTTTTATGGATTCCATCAATTTGTGATGGATCGTACTAAGAAGGAGCTTATGGAAGCCTAGACATATATCAAATTTACTGAACTAAAGGGAGTAGCTTCCTAGTCGATGGGAGAACTATCTGACCAAAAGAGTGCCTTTCAATTTACAATGATCAATTTAGGGAAGAAAGCTTAGGGACTCACATCTTTTGCTAAAAAAGACCACTGGGGTGATCGGTTGCTTTGGCAATAAATTGAACTCGACCTAGGGCTTTCCGTCAGTTTACGATAATCATGCTAGAAAGAATGCGTCATAGTCTTATATCTTTCAAAGCAGAATGATTGACGGGGTAACCTGCTTGTGGATAAATAGATTGAACCTGACCTAAGGGTGACTACAGAGTGAGTATCGACCCAAGAATTTATCTCAACTCAGGTAGTCAGGCAATTCCTATAGGGAGTTTGTTGAAGATCTAAGTCATGGCCCATTGGTATGTAGACCAAAGATTTTAAGGCGAAAGGCATGTGTAAAATTTTGATCGAGGTTTGAAAAGTAGTATTTCTTTCATCTTGAAGAGACATCTTGATTTGGTTATAGGCAGATGACCCATCCATGAAAGAGAAGACTATATGAGATGAAGCAATGTCTACCATTAACTCTGGTATAGGAAGAGGAAACTCATCCTCAAAGCATGCCTTACTTAAGTCCCTAAAATTGATGTAAATGTGAATTTGCCTTCTTCTTGATGACACTAGCTAACCAGGTAGGATATCTTTCTTCCCTGATGAAACAAGCATCGATCAATTTCTTGACTTCAGAAATGACCATTGTTCAATTTCTAATCGCATACGTTTAGGAGCTTGCTTAATTGGGGTAACGTTAGGGTCTATTGCCAGCTTGTGGACTACAATGTCAGGAGATAATCTAGGCATTTCTTCATAACTCCATGTGAAGAAGTCTTTAAACTTGGTCAATAGCCTAACTAAGTCATTGGTTTCTTCTTCATTTAGCAATGAACTGATAAATGTTGGGCGAGGATTTTCTTCTGTCCCGAGGTTGATTTCTTTTAGCTTGTCGATTGTTGAATGAATCTCCTCTTCAAACTCTGGTGATTCCTCTTTGACTTGGAGATCATCTGGATCATATGAAATTTCTAAACACACATTCTCATGAGAGTTGGGGATGTGTGAGAAGAACCTATCAGATTTAAATGGTTAGTAACAACTAGGCAAAAATCTTCATCATCGACTGGACCCACTATGCCAAATGTTAGTCCTGCTCTTGATTGTGCTTCCTACCTATATTGTTCCATAATTTTTTAAAATATTCTGACCTGTACTTGGATCAAGTGTGAGGAACTAAACCTTTCTGCACAAGATTTTGAACACAAGGCGAGTAAAAGTCAAAAAGGTAATTCCATTAATTCTTTAAAAGTATCTTCCTTAAGTCCTACATCGAGCTCTAGACTTAAGGATGATGAACCTAAAAAGAACCTCTTCTGCTTTGTATCACAGGAAGACTTAGGGACTTCCTTAACTATCAAACCTTCAACCTTCTGAGGTGTAAGTGAGGTAATCTTTGGAGGTAAAGCGGTGGAAAGTTCTACCTGCACTTCAAGCTCACCTACAGCTTCTCCTATGGCACTCTTAGAATTGGATGATTCCAAGTCTATCTCAAGAGGTGAACCCATAGTATTCAGAGTTGGAAGATCCAATCTTGAATCAAAAAGAAGAAGATTAGAATTGTTATAGATTATTAGACTTGAGGAGTTATCGCTAGGAATAAAAGAAGACAACTCATCGAAGAGACACAGATGTAATTCAAACCAGCTTTATTCTTCAATTTCTTGGAAGTATTTGGAGGTACAAAGTAGAAGCCAAGTAGAGTCAGTGGAGTAAGGGATTTGATGCCCTTATCCACTAATACAAGAGTTCTACTAGAAGAAGAAATAGAAGAACTAGCTTAAATGGAAGAAGTCACCAGTGTGGAAGCTGTATCGAAGGGCTGGAGTCTAGACATGGTCAGTGGCTATGCTAAAGGGCTATCCCGGGCTGACACATGTTGTTGTTACTGCTGCTACTATTGAGCTCCCACTTTCCTAGAGTTGGCACTGACAACTTGCAAACCTTCCTTGATGTTGGAGGTTTGAGCTGACTTAAGCACCTGCAAGGAAAGCTTCTTGATCTTTTGGATTATTTTCTCAGAGGTTTTAGACAAAAAAAAAAATATCCCAACCTTCTTTGGTTTTGGTAGGATCGCTAGTATCCTGAAGGATTACCCTAATGAAGCTGGAAGGTTGTTCCACAAGGTATTCCTTCAGGATAATGACAGCACCGGTCTTGAAACTATGTTCAAGCCAATCCTTAAAAGTAAAGCAGTCCTCAAAAATGTGGCCTAACATATGGTGGTAGGGGAAAAAGTTTGGATCATGACTTTTGCCAACTTTCTCCGATCTCTTAGGCTCAGGTAGCTGAAAGTCAGGTTTCTTTAAGAGGTTCTTAAAGATTTTTTGATTATCTCCCTCTTAAAAGAAAAAGGTTTGTTTAACTTATCTAAAAGAGTAGGTGGACCATAGCTACTTAGTAGTAGCAAAAGTATGCATGCCACTGCTAGTGGTGGTATGGTTAAGGTTGTGGTTGTGCTGGCCGTGGAGGCTAAGGTGGAGGCCAATATGGCTACCTCGGTGGTGGCAAAGGAGGTGGAGGCTGCTAAGGTCATGGTTTCTCAGACTGATCTCTAGCTGGCCGCTTCCCCTTATCATCCACTACTACTACTCCAGGTTTCTTCTCATAGACCTTTTGGGATTTCTGCTTTGGAAACTTATCTAAAAAAAGTAACTGTTTGGCCTCTCTTTGTAGACTAACTGCCTTATTGATTAGTTTCTCAAATGTCTTTATGGTGAAACCCTTAAGCATGAAGTAGACCAGGACATGGATATTCTTCAAGAGAATCTCAAAGACATGCTGTTCAGATAGTTGTGGTTCACACTCATTCTCAGGTAATGCCACCAGAGAATATAATCAACAAGTGGCTCACCGGAGTGCTGTTAGGCTACAATGAGATCACTTACACTAACCCTTTACTGAGCTCCAGCAAATCTCTTGATGAAGAGTTGCTCTAACTCAGCAAATGTCTTTATCTTGAACCATTGTTAGCACCTATCGGCGTAGACATACTATCCCAAAGAATCGCCAGCATAAGAAGGATGTGAGTACCCGAGCTTTCTTCCTAGGATTATTGCAAATTAATGGGAACCTTTGGTTGGTTGATGTTCGTTCTGACTGACTCACCTGGTGAGTACACCACTCTTCATGGATATGAGTCTCCGTACTTTCTCCTTGAGTTGGACACCGAATATCTATTGAATTTATGACTAGCCATGTCATTTTCTCCAGGGTGTTGGATTAAGCCCTTACCGGCCCCATCCTTTGTAGGCACTCTATTTGGATCAAGTCCTTTGCGTCCCCATTTAGACACTACCCGAGCTACTTTTTGATTGGACAATTCCCCTTTCTTAATAACCACCCCTGTGGTTGGAAAATTTATTTAGCGGATGCACAGATTCTCCCTTAGTTCAGTAAATCTGAGATAGATCTAGGCTGATGTAAGCTCCTTCTCAGTTTGATCCCTTACAAACTAACAGGGTCCATAATAAAATAAACTAAAACAAAATTAATTCGCTTATGGATTAGGAATTTAAGCCTCCAAAGGGCCCCTTCTCCTAAGCAGACATTCTACCTTTAGGGTAGTGTCAGCAGAACTCCTTATATGAATTGCCTGACTACTTGAGTTGGATAAATCCCTGGGTCGGTACTCACTCTATAGTCACCCTTAGGTCGAGTTCAATCTATTTTACCGCAAGGTTACCCTAGTAATCATTCCACTTTGAAAGATGTAAGACTATGATGCATTCTTTCTAGCATGATTGTCACAAACTGACGGGCAACCCTAGGTCAGGTTCAATTTGTTGCTTAGAGCAACTGATCACCCCAATGCTCTTTTCTAGTGATAGGTGTGAGTCCCCGAGCTTTCTTCCATTCAATTGATCATTGTAAATCGATAGGAACTTCTTTGGTTGGATAGTTTTCCCATCGGCCGGGAAGCTACTCCCTTTAGTTCAGTAAATTTGAGATAGGTCTAGGCTTCTATAAGCTCTTTCTCAGTGTGATCCATCACAAATCAACAGAATCCATCATAAATAAATAAACAAAATAAAAAATAAAATTAATTTTTGACTATTCTTGAGCTGATGTAAGTCCCCCAGTGGCATTCACTCAATAGTTAGCGCTAGGTCAGGGCTGATCTGTTGCCCAAGGCAACTGACCACCCCAATAGTTTCTTGCCTCTAGAAGATGTGAGTCCCCATAGTTTATTCTTAAGATTTGACTATTATATACCAAAAGGAATTTCTCCTTGGTTGGATAGCCCTACCTTGTGGTTGGTAGACTACTGCCTTTGAATCGATAAATTTGAGTTAAGTTTAGGCTTCCATGGCCCCTACTCAGTGCAGTTCATTGCAAACCGATGGGATCCATCATAATCAAAATAAACAAAATTGAAAAATGAAATCAATCCTTGACTATCCTTGAGTTGATCTAAGTTCCCCAGCGGCATTCACTAAATAGTCAGCCCTAGGTTGGGTTCAATCTGTTGCCTTGCCAATAGATTACCCTAGCAACTGGTCTCTACTTTGGAGGATTTAAGTCTATTATGCTTTTTTCCTAGTACAACGCCAGAGCATCAAGGGCATCCCTTTGGCCGCTAGTCCTACTATGTGCTTAGTAGACTACCCCTTTGATTAAGGAAGTTAGGTTTCCATGGCTCCTATTTAGTACAACCCATTGCAAACCAATATGGTTTATTCTAAAAATTCAAACCTAACAAATTTGAAATAAATTCAACCTTCTCTCTCAGTGGAGATCTCTCCTCAGTAAGATTCAAATTAAATCAAACCTTTCATCTCCTTATAGATGACTTGAACCTGCTTCCCTAGTGGAAGGTTCACACTCTATCCCTTAGTAGATATCTTCCCCCTCTCTTATGTCTTGGACATAAGTAGAGCCACATTGCACTATGATCTAGATTCCTTCTTTTCCTTGGGTCATGGATAGATAGTTTCTATTGGTGCTTATGATATTTTGATGTTGTTGATCATTTCGTCAATTAACGCGTGTTCCTTCAGTCACACCGCATTATATTATTGACATCCTCATTTTTAGAATGAGTTCTCAACACCTCCATCTCAAGCATGGTTCTTCTCTTAGACTCTAAGGGTTCCTTAGTCTTAAGACACATCTAGATAAATTTCTTATCCTTAGCTTAAACCATTCCTCAAGTCAAGCTCCAAATCAATTATATTTGATTTTCTCAATCTCAAATCAATTCCATGATTGAAATCCATGATTGAAATCTATGATTGAAACCCATGATCAAAATTCATCAAAAATTCCTAAGTCCAAATTTTGCCTAAGTCCCTAAGCTTCCCTTAAGAACTTAATGAAAATCATGATCTAAACATACTAAAATCTTTGAGATTTTCTTTTGATCCATTTATATTCTCATGAAATGTAAATTCAAACTCATCAAATCAAATTCAAAATTCCAAATCAATTCATGAAAATTTTTCTTAAGTCCCTTTAATTTGCCATTAAAGGACTTAGCCAAAATTAACTCAGCCAAAATTAACTCTAAATCTTGATCAAACCTATTCAAATCCTTGGGATTTTCTCAAAATTTATTTATATTCTGATTTATATTCTCATATATAAATGAAATATAAATATAACTCAATCAAATCAAACCCTCAAATTAAATTCCAAATTTAAATTCCTTGAAATTCACTTAAATCCTTAATTGTTTCATGAATGGATTTAACTTAAACTTTGATCAAACCTATTCAAATTCATAGGATTTTCTCAAAACTTATTTGTATTCTCATTTATGTTCTCATATATAAATGAAATATAAATATAAATCAATCAAATCCAATTTAAAAATTAAATTTCAAATTAAAAATTCCCTTAAATCCTTTAAATTTCCTTTTATGGATTTAACCCAAATCATGATTAAACTCCTTCAAATTCTTGAAATTTTCTCATGATCAATTTATATTCTCATTTATATTCACATATATAAATGAAATATAAATTCAAACAATCAAAACCAATTTCAAAAATCAAATTCAATTCCACTTAAAATCTAGTTTAAGCCTTTCAAGCTAAAATATTGAACTTGGCCAAATCAATTCTAAATCAAGCCAAATCCTTGATTTTCTCTCATGGCTCAATCAATCTTACAATCATGAGCTCATATATAAATCCAAACCTCAATCACTCAATCAAAACTCATATCAAGAATCAAACCCAAGGCCCATTCATATTCTTCCTTTGAATATGAAATTTTCAAATGGATCAAAACCCATTTGACTTCAAACCACTTGTAAATGGATTTATATTTCAATCATAAGTCCATATACAAGATCAATCAACTTCAAATCAAGCTTTGACCAAGCCATTTGACCCACTTAGGCTCACTTGACCCAAAGTGACCTAAAGTACCCTTATGAGCCAACTTTTGATCATAACCAAATTGGATTGAACCAAACTCATATATCCCTATCATCATGATCAATAAATCATCATGGGATGATCAATCAATCAAATTGGGTCAAACTATGTCAAACCTAAGGGTTGATTAAGTCAACACTTATCCTAAAATGAAACATAACATAGCCTAAATCCACCATAAGCCAAATTGATTGAAACCATTGATCCAAGTTCACTCATGACCATGTTTGAACTTGACTAAGCCAACATTTGAGCCTAACCTAGCCCAATTGGCCCACTTGACCCGTTGATTTTGACCTAAAGGGCCAAAATGTGTCAAAACTTGATCTAAGCCAAATTAATTGAAACCAATGGGTCAAGTCCATTCAAAATCACTTGTGGAACTTGACCAAAGCCTCAATTGGCCAACTAGACCCAACCTAACCCAATTGACCTTAGACCCAACATGACTAAAGGGGTCATGTTGAGCCAAAATTGAACTTTGATTGGAAACAAAGATACCAATCCACTCCATATGACAAACCTAACCTAAACCTACCTTGACCTACCCCAAATAGGTCAAATGGGTCAAATGGGTCAACTTGACCCATTTGACTTAAATGAGTCATATGAGCCAAAACTAACTCTATACCAAATTGAACCAAACCAAAGGCACCAAAACATTTCAAATAGTCATATGAACTTGACCCAATTTGATCAATTGATCAACTTGACTGAAGTTGACCCATTTTGACCTAAATGGGTCAACGTGAGCCAAACCCTATCAAATGGATTCCAAATCCAATGAAACTTGGCCAAACCTATTTTCACAACATACCAAACATACCCAAGGTGAAAAAAATAGTAAAATGTCCATTCTACCCCTAGGCCATAGAACAAATTTTGGCCTATCCCATGGGTATTTTGGTCATACACTCTTCACAATCACTTGAGACTTTTGTAAAATCTCAAGGGGACTTAGTGATGAGTGGTGCACCTAACCCTATGGGTTTGGGTCAGTCCATTTGTCCCATGGACCAAACTCGATCTTATGGCTTGAAATGGAGTTTTCAAATTACCTCTTAAGCTCAATTTCAACACATGGGGAGTTGGCATTCCACTCAAGGAATTAACCGGCCATGTGCACACTCAAAATAGCCTAAAAACCTCTATAATCTGGTAAATTGGATCAAAATGGCAAGCCTATGCTCGACCGTTTGATTTCCATAGGGGGAGATATACTCCCCTATTTTAATGAAAATTTACTTCACTCATACTTGGTTGAGGCCTAGGAACCTTTATCAATCATTAGAGAGCTTTCCTAAGGTCTTGAGAGGGGATTAGAATTCTTCCTTCTCAGTTTTGCACTGTGCAAAAATAGGGGAGGTGGAGTGATTAGCCAACTTCTTCTACACTTGATCCCATCCAAATTCCTTCTACACTCTTCATCTAAGGACCAAGTCGAGCCTGCCCAAGCATCAATTTGAGTTGCCACAGTAAGGAGAGCCTCAATTGGATCAATGCCATAAGGGAGATCAAGTGGTGTTGGTACATAGGAAGATCCACTCAACCCCAAGGCTTGAAACTATCAACAAGGCTTCATCTTCACTAGACGAAGCTACCTCATCGAGCTCGAGCACCAGTGATCACCACTGATGAGGTATGTAATGTTTTGGCCACTTAGCATGATAGGTGTTGGTCCTTTGTGAAAGGAATTTTCATTGCATGAGAAATCAACCATTGGATAGGTTGGTAATTATGCCTAGATGGTGTGGGTTGAGTCTTATATGATTCTATGCTAGATCGCTCAGATCTCCCCTTGGATCATGGACGGTCTCCATTAATCCTCAGGGAAGAACTTAGCTCATCTCAACAGTTCATCCTTGCATTTTAGATGGACAGCTAAGATTATTTGACATGTTTTAGAAATCCTTTATTTGTTTTAAACTGCAGGTGTATCCTCAGCCGTCCGATCTTTGATCGACGACCAAGGATATTAGCGTGTGCGCCACCAGCCGCCTTCTCGATGTGACATTTAAGTGGATGGCTCATAGTGCAACACGTATAAAGCGCGCTGACCGCTGCCGCCACGCATTCGTGAGCTGAGACTAGTCAAGGATTAGTTATTTACCCAATTAATTCCTAATTAATCCCTAGATCTTCTAAAATTCATAACTATTCATAGAAAAATAAAAAAAAATAAAAGAAAAAATGCTATGGATAGATAATTTCATCTAGAATATTTTCAAAATAGTTTTAATGGATTTTAAATTACCCTTTTCCTCTAAATTTGGGTTTCTTTGGGAATCTTAATTAGTTAATTATCCTCTATATAGGTCATCAATTAATCAAAAATTTCTAGGTTCATTTTAGGGAATGACCTCTACCTCCCCTAATTTTCTTGAGATTTATTGAGTGCTTAATTGGGAAAATTGCTATTTCATTCCCTAATTACCCCTTTCATGTAATTAAGGGTAATTAAGTGTGATTAGTGGATTTACCTTATGATTAAGTCTGATTAAGGTCAGAACTAGTGAGTAGGGATAATTTTGGGGCATTTCCCTTAAGCTATTCCCAAAATCACCTTTTCACTCCTTAATCCCCTCTTAATTAAGGGTTAACTCATTAATCACCCCCTTAAACAATTTTCAAAAATTCTAAAATTTCCAAAATGTAATTAATCTACCTTGGGTAGATGCTTAGGTATTAATAGCCTAAGTTTAATTAAGGAAATTAAAACCCCTTTCATAAGTATGAAAGGGTGTTTTAAAAGTACTTAAACTAAACCCCTTAGCTTAATTAACTTTTAATTATGAGCCAAATTTGCATTATGCCTTTTCATTATTAGGTGCATTGAAAATTTAAATACCTTGTGGGTTTTATGTCATCTCATTGGCTCATAATTACTTAGTTAATTTTTCTAAGGTGGTGTAGGTAAGGGTTAATTAAGCCACTTAATTTATACCTTAACCTAATCAATGCTTAAAAATGAATTTAATTATCTAAAAATTAAACAAAAATACAAAAAACACATGGGAATGGGTTAGTAACAACAAACCCATCTCACCTTTTCAAAATTAAATAAAACTTTTAAATAAACAAAAATCATTTTGAAATTCACTTTGATGTATTCTAAATTTTCTTATTCTTTAAGAATGTCTTTAGGATTTAAGTAAAGTGAGTTTGTTTACATGCTTTCATTGCTTTCGATCTTTCCCAACATGTCAAGTTGTATGTCATGTGATTCATGCATTCATAATTTCATGTTTCAAAATTTTACAAAGAAATTATTTACTTTATGTCAAATGTGCATATGTTGGCTAAAGTAAAATATGAGTGGCTATTATCACTACTAAATCCAAAGTATTTAAAAACTTATAAATGAAACATCAAATCTGAAAGTATGCTATTCTTATACTTTAATTATAAGCTTGCATGTGATGGATTATAAAGTAATGTTTAGTGTAGCCTTTCCTTTCTTTCTTATGTTAGCCTAGTTTTGAATAGGAGTTGGTAAGATGTAAGTTTCATTTAAAAAGAACCTAATACTTACTTAATATCATACCCTATTCATCCCTATGCTACCATCTAAGAAAGGTCACCTACACTTGCATGAATAAACTGCATAAACAAAACAAATCTATTAAATAACTTTTGCATATTCCTTCTTCATTTCATTTCTTTTAAATGCATGTTTGTACTTAAGGAAAGTGGTATATTAGTCTGGATAACCCTGAGGTTGTGAGGTTTTAAGTAGCCCTAAGTAGGTCTTGTATCTTACACCTCTGGTTAACAATGTCGCTGTACTCACTTATGCCTTTCTTACTTTCATGTATGTATGTGAAATTTTGGATAAGGAAAACCTTTTCTACTTAAGAAAAATCATGCATATTCAACTTCTAAATTTTCTTAAATGGATTACTTATCATGCATCACAAAGTGTGTTAACTACTCTCATTTGCATGTATAGATATGCTTAGGGTCCATCCATATGCATGTTATATATGTTGGGAAAGAAATGAAGTAATGTGTGTTATGTGAATTTTGATTAATTTTATTTAATCTTAAAATGCCTTTCTTTTTGAATAGGTTTATTTAGAGTTTATATAAACTTAATATTGATTAAAAGATGTAATCAAAACATTCACCTAAATGAAATTAAAATGTGAACTTACCTTAGAAATCACTTAAGGATTAGGGAAGGAAAGAGAAGTTCTCTTCTCTTTCCATCTCTTCATAACTTAGTAATTAATTGTAGGTTTCACTTAAACCAAATTAAAATATAAAATAAATTAAACAACTTAAATGAAACCCTCCTCTAAGTTGAACATGTTCTTGACAATTAGAAAACTTGAACCTAAAGTCCTAAGCTAAGCATACCACACAAAGCTTTAAAGCGCACATATTAGCCTAAGTCACCACTTCTAGCTTTAGGTTAGGTCGGTGCATGGTTTGATGTTATGCTTTGTTTTATGATATTTGTTTTAGACTAGATGTTAGGATGTATGCTCTTAGAATGAATGGTAGGACGTGCTTAGTCTAACTATTCTTTTCTGTAGGAGATTGTGCTAAAGGGGCGCTATCATAAATAAAAATATAAATGCTTCTTGCTTGCAGGTGCCTATACCCCTTTGCATAATCCATAGGCCATGTGGAATTTGTCAGCCATGTGTGGGGTGATAAGTCTAATATACATGCTTGGGATTTGGTGGTGTGATTTAATTAACCTTTGTCTTATAGGTGTTAGCTAGATTTCCCTTTTCCTTTTCATGTAAAAGTTTGTATATTAAGGATTTTGGAATGATTTGTTATGGGGATTAGGATGAGCATTGGTCATAAGATCCCATCTTATGCACCATGTGAAACCTTGGAGCATCCACCTTCCAACCTTCCAAAGGAAGAACCAAAGAAGAACAAAAGAAAAGAAGAAAGAAGAAAAGAAGAAAAGAAGAAAAGAAGAATAAAGCTTGAAGTCCCCCATAACAATGAATTCCTTTGCTTAAATTGTAATTCAATTCATTTGTAATCCGAGTTGTATAAGGGTAGAGTTAGGCTACCTACATTTGATATTTTAGGGTTTGTGCGGTGGTGGCCGACCACAAATGAGCATTTATTCTTTTTGCGATTAGCTTTATAAATTATTTGATGATTTGTTTAGCTTTGCATTAAGTGACATGATTTTCCTAGTTTCTTCATTACTTTATGTGTGGCCTAGATGTGGATTAGGCTCTTTAGGGAAAAATAAATCTTTTACCCAACTTAATAATTAAAATTAAAATTAAAACAACTCATAACCTCTCTAAAGCTTAGGATTAAAATCAAGATAAAAGAATTAGCAACCTCTTAGCTGGATGAGCATTTCCTTATAATATCATGCACAAATGCATCTTATTTCACTCTTGATTGGAGGGCTTCCACCTTTGCCAGAGAACCTGGCTTGACCTTTGAAGGTCATGGTGGAAACTCACCTCCTACATTCTCACTGATTTTGGTCAATAATCTAATTTCCATTACATTAGTCATAAAAATCCTATTAGTTTGAGTCAAAATGATTGTCCAAAAATAAAATAAAATGAAATTTAAAAAATGCATTAGATTTAGGTCATTTAAAGCATGTCCATTTATATGATCTAGTCTCTTTAGGGAGTGAGTTTAAGGACTTAGCTTCTTTCTAAATAAAAATAACCTAGCTATCTTGCATAAGCATAAAGACTTTACTGTATTTAAAATCATAGGAGTTAGTTGGCGCCACCCCAGGTTGTAAGCCCAAGTATTATGGTTTGCTCTCTCTTGTGGAGGAAAACTAATTACCTATTTTTTCCTTAGATTTAGGTTGTGCTTCCGGCCCTCACCGAAGCTCCCTAGATTTAGGTTTTGAGGTTGTTTTTTCCCTTTGTGGGCCATAAGAATAATTCCTCAACTCTTAGGCATTTCTTAATCTTATGTCAAGGAATCTTAAGTCCTAAAATTCTAATGAAAATGCAAGTCAAACAAACTAAATCAATTTCTAAAACATAAAGCCCATATATAGGATAGTTTGAGATGCTCGCTAGGTTTCCTAGCATCGTGGGCATCTCCTACTTATCTTCCATTTTGGCTTCGTTATTAACTCCCTCTTTCGATCAATCCCATTTTGATCTTCAAAAATATAAACCAATTGATTGATAGTCCTTCCTATTGAAATATTCAGAGATAATGATCATTTACCTTAATCGAGAGTTTTTCTAAGGGATCCTGTCCCTTAGGATTTATTTAACTATGGGGGCTTGTCAATGTAGGGAACTTAATGAACCCAATTTAAAATAAACTCTGTTTTACTTTTCCATATAAAATAGGGGAATAATCTCTGGTACATATGCAAACCCATCATCCTTAGGAGTCCTTATTGAGGTGATTGGTTCCATTAAAGGGTAGTGACTTCTATATTTTGAGATAGTATACTATACCTTGATGAAGTATCTGATCACCTACATAAGTACATCTACGGATCTACGTGACATCTTATCAAGATGAATTTTTTGTAAGGGTTCCTCTTTCTTTTCTCCCCATAGATTTGAAAGGCGATTCCCTTATAGAAAATTTTCACCACACCTCATTAGTGGGGAGGCTATTGGGAAGGGCACTAGCATAGTGGCCTTCCATGAGAAGCATGGCAATGGAATAGTAAATTAGTAGAGGGATATCATAGAGAGGGATTTACTTAGAGGGGACAACATCACTCTTTAAAAAAAAACCATATTTGATTTTCTAGGGTGTGATTCTTAATTTCACCTTAACATAAACTGCACTTAAAATGAAAACAAAATAAAAAATCATTAAATCTCTTAAATTGAAACCATTCATGGTAAGTTAGACAAATTTAAAAATTAAAAAGTCAAAAAATTAAAAAATAATAATTTTTATAATTAGTAACATATGGTATATAGTCTGGACACCAAAGATCACAGGGTTATTAATCCGAAGGAGGTCTTGATACCTTGAATCTCTAGTATAACAATGACACATGCCTATGAAGTGAAGTCATGAAAATTAAAAAGTCTAAAAAATCAAATTAATTTAAAATTTTGAAACTTAAATTTAAACTTGAACTAAAAAGGTTGAGCAATGTCTTACCACACAAACCCCTCTTCTTCACACACTAGATTATTAGGTCACATGTCTTAGATTTATGCTAGAATGATCTCTGATGTTGTGATGTGAAATGAGTTTTTTATTATTTTGAGGTGTACTATTTTAGATTGAATGGCTAGGATTGATTGCCATTAATCTAGATGATAGGATGTTATTTTTAGAATTAACATTGTCTTCTACAAGGGGGTTGTGCTAAAAGGGTTAGTTGTAACATAAATTATAAAATTGTTGTTTGCTTATAGGTGATAAGTAGTGCCTTAACATAGCACAATAGGATAGGTGGGCTTAGCAAGCAACTAATGCTAAGCCCGTATGTTTATAAAATATAAATGTTATGTGCTGTTCATATTTTCTTGACATCTATTTTGTAGGGCTTAGGATTTATTTTTAAATTTGAAATATAAATTTGACCTTAGAATTAAGTTAGGATCTATGGGGTGTAGGATTAGCGAGCTAACCCTACAAGCAAATAGATGCAAAGGTCTCTTGTGAATTCCAATGGAGGTCCCTGAAGAAGGAAACAATCCTAGGAATAAGACCCCCATAGATTTAAACTTATAATTCTAATCCAGGTTGTATAAGGGCAGAGCTCGACTACATATTTTCTCTTTCTTTTGGTGTACAGTGGTACACGGCCGCATTGACATGTTCTTTAATTTAAATTAGCTTCATTAATTTAGGTGTGCAATAGAATCAACCTACTTTTCTAAGTTTCTTTCTGTGATATAGTTTCTATGATCAATGCCTGGACGATTAAGCTCTTAGAAAAACTAATTTTTTTACCAAATTTAAATTTAAATAATTTAAAAAAAATAAGAACTCAAAACTTCACATTAACTAAAGCCTTAGGAATAACTTAAAGGTAATTAGAAGCAATTAGCTTTTACAAATCATACTAACATATTATTCTAACTCTGTGAATTGGGCACTTCACCCATTGCATATAAGGGGCATCTAACCTTTGAGGATGACCATCTTCTTGGGGAAGTCTACCTTCTCTTCTTGATTTAGCCCAGGACCACTTCTAATTGCATGTCATTTAGGCACCCCAAGTCCTTATATGAATCATGAGTCAAAACATCTAAAAGTTGAAAAATATGCATTAGTTTGGTGCATATAATACCTTACATGATCCTAGGCATTAGGGAGTGAGTCTAAGTTCTATGATTTTTTCTTAAAATGCAATAGCCTAGCCATCTTGCATACATGAGACTCACCATCATGAATTTAAAATGTACTTAGGAGGTGTTAGCTGGTAGCCCTTCCAAGTGGGTTATAAGTCCAGAAAAGTCAAGGATAGGTTTCCTTTGTCTAGTAAGAGAGAGAGAGAGAGAGAGAGAGAGAGAGAGAGAGAGAGAGAGAGAGAGAGAGCCAATAATTCCCAAAAGTGAAATTAGGTTGAGCCTTTGACGTGTCAAAAGCATTTATAGGCTTAGATTCTGAAGCATCCTACTAAAGTAAGTCTTGAACCCTAGCATTTTTGCAATCATGTGATGTTAGAATTTAAGTCCTAGATATCTAATAAAATTTTAATTCAAAATTTCATTTAAATTTAATTCCAAAATTTAAAGCCCAATGGTAGGATAGTTGAAATATTTATTGGGCATCCTAGTATCAACAAGCATTTTTTACATAATCCTGATTGACTTCCAAAAATAAGTCCTTTGACTTTGTAGCTTTCCTAATTGAAATTCCAAATTATCATTTCCTTTGAAAACCAGCTTAGAAATCCAAAGAAATAATAACTTATTTTTTTAATCAAGAGTATTCTTTGGAAGAGATCCTTTGTTCCTAAGATGTAATTAACTATGAGGGCTTGCCCTTATAGGAACCTATGAGCCCAATTTAAAATAAACCATACTCTACTTCCCATATAGTTCAGGGGAAAACTCTCTGGTACATTAAAGACCCATTAACCTTAGGAGTCTTTAATTAAATGATCGAATCCATTATAAGATAACATGTTCATCTCATTAGATAATATATTTACTTTTTAATGATGCATTTGATCATCTAAATAAGAAATTTATAAAGTCTATGTAGTGTCACAAAGTCTTCCCATAGTGTGGACAACTCTAATTTTTGCATTTTAAAGGGATGTAAGCCCAGCTTCATATTCATTCACCATATGAACATATGTCCATGTGAATATGTTATAATATGTTCACCATGTTAACACTCTTATAACACATACACAAAAATTTGCACCACTTGCACCAAAATTCTGAGTCTACTCGAGATACTTGAAACTAGGTAACTTATGGTTGCTAATTAGATTCTCTAGATATTATGGTTATGTCACTCTAATGTGGTAGGCTAGAATAATGTAATCTGGGATAGTGAAACCATGAGATCTTGACTAGAATTATACTAGCCTATCATTTGAACCACATTATACCTCTAAGACACCAATGCATTTCAAACAAATATGTTTAATTTCAACCTTAATCGAAATATTCTCTTGCTGTGATTAGAAGGGTAATTAACTTTGGAATCTTCTGTCCATAGAAAGTAAAACCCATATCTAAATAAACTATAATGTGATGTTAAGAAAAATCTGGTTGAATATTTACCAATCTTCCTTATGAAAAAAATGTACTCTTACCTATCTTATTTGAAGATGGCAGAGAGTTTCCTCGAAGGTGTTTTTCTGAACAATTAGATTTATGGTGACTCCATTTAGGATTATTTCTCTCTCCATCTCTAGTTGGAAAATTAGAAAGATAAATGCTATCATAGGAATATCTCTGGTTATATTCCTTAAACTCCTTGATTCTAATAGAACCTAACATAAGATTTACCCTCAGATTCAAAATCATCCATGGCAAACTCAACCAATACGATGACTACCTGATTAGAGAAGGGATCCACTATTTGATTCCCCCAAGAAATAATTAACACCAGTTCTACTAGTGCCACTATCTAGTTAAGAATAATCTTTGAGGTTGGTTAATTACTCCAACTAAACAAGTGAATGAATTCATACCAAAGGTATATAACAAAACATACAAGTCAACCCTAAATGAGCCTAGGCTTGACACAACCTTGAAGAGAATATCTATCTTTGATAAGTCATCAAAGATAGCCTTGCATGCTAAGAATAAAATGATTTCCAAGCCGAATTGAAGTCAATCATAGTCAACCCACTTAGCATAGCGTTTGAGGAATAGAGCTTAGCACAAAACACCTTCAAGTGGTAAAAATGACCATGAAGCATCTTTTTTAGGCACTAAGATGTCCAAAAGAGCTTAAAGAAACTATAATGCCTCTCATAGAGCTGTCAGACTACTTAGGTCGAGCAACAACTTGACCCATAGGTAAAGGCTAACATACCTACAGATTGTAGCTTTAACTAGTTTAAATGGGAGAAAAGAAACAACTCTGATGGAGTTATAAAGAAATTTTTTTGAGATAAACCTACAAGTCCCATGTCTCAGAATCAGTCACGGCAAAGGAAAACTATTTGTTCTCAAATCTACATGGTTTTGAAGATTGTCAAAAATAGAGGTCTTCAAAGAAGGATCAAGTGGTGAGCCAGGTTACCAAATTAGCAAATTCCTACTTTAAAAGGAATGGGAATATTAAGAAGTATTGTCTTGCCCATCTTGAGAAAAAATCAAGACCAAAAAATGGGATGATTGGTGAGAACCGACAACAAGCTATCCAGTATAAAATAAACATATGACTAGTTATCAGAAGGCATGGATAACCGTATCACCTACGTTGTTCTAACCTAGTTAGTGAGCACCATGGTGTGACATCTAGGATTGATTCTCAGAGATACATCACTAGGAGTTCCTGATTGATATGGAGGGCCAAAATATTAAAAGATGTCAAAGATGAGAGAGCTTAGTATGAATCAGCACCCCCATATAATGAAGAAACTAACTTTCCTATCATTAGCTAGAAGTGTCTGTTTGAAAAAAACCAGCCAATGGATAATGATATGGATGATCAACTTTTTTGGTAAGATGAAGATCTCCCAACATATAAAAAACTACAAAGTGTAGATCTCCAAAATATTAAAGATGATTATCACATGGAAGTCAAGATTGTTTGCATCGTTAACACTCATCTACAAAACAAAGGTGTAGTGTTCGAACAATAAAGTGAGGAGGAGCAATAGGAAAACCCAAGTCAACGAAAGCCTAGCGGTGAGGCTCAAGTAGAAGTGGAAGTGATTGAAGAACTCATGGATATTGTAGCAAGGCTAAAACAAAAGATGGGTTCCCAACTCTAAAGGAGAGACAAGAACTTTAAGGAGAAGCCATACTGAACCCTTGTTAGGAAGGTGATGTTATCACCAAATCTTAAGTGGAAGATCTCATTAGCCAAAAAGTTAAAGCACTGATAACATCAAGAAATATTGAGCAACTTGTAAAAATGATGACCATATCCATCCGAGTACAATGAAGTATAGTATCATAAGGGATATGTTGTGTCAAAGTTCAATACCTTCTCATGCACAAGAAATTTGTGATAACATTTGGCTCAATTTAAAGCATCATGCAAAAATGTTGAGGGAAATGATGCTTTATTGTAATGCCAATTCATCAACAGTCTTACCCATATGGCCTTTGAATGGTATGTTGAGTTACCTAATGACTTAATAAAAATATTGGTTGAGCTAGAGTCACTCTTCATCAAGAAATTTGTATGTGCAATAAAAGTAATAATTATAGATCTCATCTTGGAAAAAGAAGAAAGAATGAGAGTTCCAATAAATATATCACTAGATGGAGGAACCTAAGCATGAGATGTGATCAAAAACTCTGAGAAAAGCATGCAGTGAAACTCCCATGAGAAATATTGATGATCAAATGGCCCCATACCTTGCCATGGCTACAATCAATACATTCCAAGAATTATTAGATTTTGTAACCCAGTTTGAAAGGTTGCCCAAATAGAAAGGGATTTAATTTGGGATATAATAATAACTCTTCCAGAAGAGAAAAATTGCCCAAGCTGCAAGAATCCAAAAAGAATGATGTGAATATAACATTCACATTCATAGTAGACAAAATAGGAAACAGAGAAGCATCAACTTTGTGATCGGCCACAAAACCGATAGAGGAAAAGAAAAGAGTACTAACCCTCTATGAGAAGATGGATAAGCAATACTCATTTAAAAGAGAATGTACTGATTAGATTTTCAAACATTCCTTAAAGTTAAGGTTATAATTGCAAGAGATGTGTCGACTAAATCAATTAAATAAGATCGATGATTCCAACTATTGCCCCTTTCATAGGCTTATAAGTCACCCAATTGAAGATTATTTTATTTTCAAAGATTGAGTTAAGAAAAGATATTGTAATAGAGCACTTAACTTGTCAGACAACATCTTAGTAAATCCTAAAAATAGAAAAGGTTATTATTGTTATGGCACAACCAAATGAGAAGGCAGAGTCGAGTAAGATTCAAGACACAAATAAAAACAAAGTAAAAGCTCCACAGTATAAGTAGAAGAACAAAGTGGGATGAAACTTTTATCTCAAAGAAGACTAAAAAAATGATCAATATTCTTTTAGCTATAGAGAGAATTTGGTGGAGGAATGCCATAGAACCTAAAATCGATCTTAGGATACATTCCCTAATCAGAGAGAAATTTTTATACAAAATGAAGGAGCAAAAGAAAAATAATAATCCTTTTGCTTCAAGACCTTGTAAGTCAAGAACACTTAAGAGAACTTAGAAACATAAATTAAAGAAACAAAAAATGATAGATTATCTAGAGGAGTATGAATGACCTTCTCAAAGATTGGTTAGGTTTGAGGAATATATGCACCATTTAAAGATTGATATAGAAGAGTCTAAAGAAGAAGTTGTAAGAGAAATATGTCTAACTATAAGAAGGTTACAACTTCAATTGATTCTGAAGAAGAGCTATGCTTTCCCAAAGAAAAGCTTATCTAATAAAAAAAATAAGCGAGGCTTTAAGAAACTACGCCTTGAATCAAACAGTAGTTCTAGGAGTCATGAAGACACAAGGAACTCTAAAGAATTATAGAGCTCATAAACTTTTTTTAATGAGGAAAGTGAGGTAGAGGAAGTAATACAAGTTGAATTAATGAATGGAAAAAAGATTCTTCCACCTCAATAAAAAAAACTAGCAAAGGAGATAAAGAAATTCAAATTAATAATGATGCCTTACCTCCACCACTGGCTAAACCCCAAAAGTCTACCAAAATAGAAGTAAACTATAACATTTCGGCACACTTATGCAAGCTTCCTTCTCTATTAAGTATATATGATGCTCTCATGCTATCTCAGGATATAAGAGAGACCTTAATAAAAGCCTTACCAAGCCTAGAGCAATATGAATTCTTCATTGAAGAGAGGATGAATGAAAATCTTACCCTATAAAATCCAATAAATATTGGCTTCAATGAAAATATTTTATAGCTTAAAATGACTGAATACAATCAACCTCTCTATTTTACAACCAAAATTAATTCTACATGCATAAAGAGGGTGTTGATTGACCCAAGTGCTTCAGTCAATCTCTTGACAGCCAAGACACTTAGGGCACTAGCTTTGGATGCTTGATACCTTAACAAAAGCATAGTATTTTTACAAGGTTTCAATGAATAGAAGTAAACCTTTGGGTCAATTTTCCTACCCACACGCTTCAGGGAATTATATACAGAGGCTAAATTTCATATAATCGAGGCCAAAGTTGCATATAAGGCAGTCCTTGGTAGGCCATTGATTCAAGAGTATGGTATAGTACCCTCGACTCTTCATCAATGTAAAAAATATATCCAAAATGGTGAAGATAATTGAATTGATGCAGACATGAATCCATTCTTGATACATGAATTTAAGATTTATGATGATGCCAAAGAATTTATCTTTAAGAAGGTAGAAGAGATTAATGCCCAAAACAAAGAAAGTCCACCTATCAAATTAATGTTTAAGAGTGGCAATACAAAAAGTAAAATTACAAACGAAACAAAATAACCGAAGGTAATTCCCCACATTGGTAGTGATATTGAGAGGATGAAGAATAATTGGTACCTAGGAGGGCCTTAACTACTCAAAAGAAAGAAGAGGCTAGTATCAACGTCATAACCAAATAATTAGAAAAAACATACATATATAAAATAAGATTGTTTGAGCCTCATGTCTCTGATAAGGCTATGAGTTAATACCAAACACACATATAAAAGCCTTATAAAGTCCAAGGAGAAAAGAAATAGAATAATTAAAAATGTTTTATGTTCCTCCTAGAAGGGGTTACAAGGATCATGGAATCCTCTTCTCTAAAGTTGAAGAGTGAATCACAAATTCCATTCAAGAACTATTTGAAGAATATGATTTTGTGGAAGAAGACATTTCAATAATCATTATTCAATACTTCTCATCAACTCTATAGATGATAATCATAAATAATGTCTAGTTATCATAATTGAATGCACAAGCTCGATTGTTCAAAAGGCTTTGGCAAGGGGATAATGTTCAGAGTTCCATACGATACAAAAAATTTACTACATGGGGATTAGAATATATTTCTTCATCAAATTCCTTAACAAGCTCATGTTATACCATATCCGATAAGGAAGTAATTCCCTTAAAACCATAAATCTACAAAGGGGTACCTCATAGGGGAACAAAATGCTCCTAAAGATGAATTAATAATTGACCTCAAAGAAGCCCCAAAAGAATTCGAAGAAGGTAATGAATTCGAAGAAGGTAATGAAGCATGGTTGACGAACTTCAAAAAACTAACCTAGGTACTGAAGAAGAGCCTAAGCCAAATTTTGTTAGTACTAACCTCACATTAAAAAAATTAGAAAATTAAAGGCACTACTTTATGAATATAAAGACAGCTTCATATGGAATTATAGTAAAATGATAGGTTTACCACTAGATGTAGCTGTACATAAACTAACTATTAAATCTGATGTACAATCACAGATTTAATAGCTAGAATTCAAAGTTTCAATTTAAAAATGAACCCTCTAAAGTCCACTTTTGGTGTGGCCTATGGAAAATTTATAGGCTTTATTATACTCCATAGAGGGATTGAAATCAATCTCTCTAAAATAAAACTAATAATAGAAATGCCATCACTTAAGACTTTGAAATAATTATGCTCCCTGTAAGGAAGATTTGCTTATATTAGAAGATTCATTTCTAATCTTTTGGGTAGATGCCAACCTTTTGCTTGATTAATGATAAAAGACACACCCTTTATATGTGATAATGCTTGTCAAGAACCCTTTGGTATCATAAAATAATATCTATTACATCCCCTAATCTTGACAACACCAATTACAGGAAAATTATTGATATTATAAATGATAATCATAGAAGAGTCACTATGAGCTCTATTAGCATAAAATAATGAAGAAGAAAAAGAAAATGTCCTATATTATATAAGTCAACACCTAATAGGAGCTAAAATAAAATATTTTTCTATTGAAAAGTAGTGTTCAGTATTAATATTTGCTACTGAAAAATTACGGTACTATATGTTATCTTATAAGATAACATTAATATCCAAAGTTGACTCATTCAAAGTTCTAATGATGAGGTCTACCTTAATAGGTCACTTGGATAAATGGACTATCCTATTGCTACAATTCGATGTTACATATGTACCACAAAAGGTCATAAAAGGGCAAGTATTGGCTAATTTCTTAGCCACTCATCCTTTACTAGCAAACTCTCCATTTAATGATGAGTTGCCTGATGAATTGATCTTTAAAGTGGAAAAGGCTTAGAAACCATCAAAATGAGAGCTTTATTTTGATGGAGCTTCATCCTTAAATTAGCTAAACTACCATTATTCTACATTAATGAGTTTGTGTAAAATTTGATCCAATTTGGGAGGAACCATATATCATCAAAAAAGTTATACAAAAGTAGAGCTTATCACCTTATCGATGCAAAAGATATCAGGCTCATGCCCCCTATAAATGGACAATATCTCAAAAGATATTATGCATAACTACGAATGAAATATTCTCATTTTAATGAAAAATTTCCCTATCAAAAGGGGGCAATTTTATATATCTTGTAATGCAAGATCCTCTATCAAAAGGAAATACTGTCCATTCAAGCAAAATTAAACTAAGATCCATCATGCCCAAAGGGAGAGATTAGATCCACCATGCCCAATGGGGCTAGATCCAAAAGATAAAATTTAGATTCCATCATACACAAAAGGGTTAGATCTAAATTAAACTAAGATCGATCTTACCCAATGGAGTCGGATCAAATCCATCATGACTAAAGGGGCCAGATCCAAAACATAAAATTCAAATTTCATCATAACTAAATGAGCTAGATTAAATCCACCATGCCTAAAGGGGTCATATCCAAAACATAAAATTTAGATTCCATCATACCCAAAGGGTTCAGATCTAAATTAAAGTAAGATCTATCATGCCCAAAGGAGATGGATTAGATCCACCATGCCCAAAGGGGCCAAATCCAAAACATAAAATTTAGATTCCATCATTCTTAATGGGATCAAATATAAATTAAACTAAGATCTGCCATACCCAAAATAGCTCGATTTGATCCACCATGCCCAAAGGGACTGGATCTAAAACATAAAATTTAGATTTCTTCATATTGAAAGGGGCTAGATCAAATCCATTATATCAAAAAGGGCTCGAGCTAAACTTAAATTTATATTTTAATATAAATAAGAGGAGAAAATTTAAAAGTCAACCTACATAAAAGACTAAATTAAAAAGCCCACATGCATAGACCATGTATAAATTTAGATATTACTGTTGATTTATAAAACTTTTTAAAAAAGGCTGCATACTTCTATGTTTCAGATATATAACAGGTTGGATACAATGCTTATCTTGAAAAGACTAGATGATATGCCTTCCATTGAGCCTATTGAATAGTAAATATGGGCTATTATTAAAGCCCATGATGCACATGGTACATCCAAGATATATGAGAGATTATCATGGAACCAAGATATGTTACGAGGTAGAGATATTTTTGAAGACTTGTTTATTCGATCATCATGTCTCCCAATGTTCAGCTCATAGTTTCCAGCTGGTTATGACCTAATTGATTGGGTAACTAGTTTAAAATTAAGACATAGTCATGATGTCCCTTTAGAATGAGTAGCAGATCACCTTAACTTTAGTGATAAGAATGCTCTCCAACTAGCTAAAGACATTGCTCTGCCTACAAGCATAGTCAGGCTACTAACTTATCGTATATTACATAATGAACCAGAAGATTGGGACCTAAAGTCAATTTTTGCCACTCCATTATCAGCTTCTAATGGATGTGTATACAGGGTGAGTGAATACTTGCAAATGCATGGTGATGTTCCTAGAAAAGTTGATATATATCAGGAAGTCTACGCATCACAATTTAATTATAATCACCTTCCTTTTACATGAATTATAAGTATAGTAGAACATTGTAATAAAGATACCAATACTTGTTGGGTTGGTCCACATGAGTTGATAATCACTATAGTAGATATGTAGGATATAACGAGACTACCAATTATAGTAACTCCTTATGAAGAATGCATTCCACAAAATCATGAGCTTTTTTAGCACCAACTAGATGACTAATGTACAAGAGAAAGTTACAAATATTCTTCAAGACTACATTACACCTTGGCTCATTATCAAATATTATCCAAAGAATAGAGAATAGGTCACAGACATTGAAATATGATCACTCTGGATACATGATTAGAAAGCTTCCTCCATTCAGGGATGCACCTACCACACCTCACACGGCTTGAAGATCCATTCGATAATGGAGCATATAGATTCGTTAAGGCCAAATTTGAGTCAATAGGAAAAGTCAACTCCTATCAGATATTAGCATAGAATATCAATAAGGAGCTATCCGTAGTGGCTTTTATTGCTACTTGGTTGTATTATTATGTATTCCCAAGATACAATAAACTATTTCATCCCTCTATTTTACTAATGGCTAGCTTGCTTGTTCACAGCAAAGCACTAGCCTATTTATATTATGGGCTAGGCAAGGTAAGTGTTATGACTGATTCACGGTGTTTTGATGTGGATACACACTGACACTATCTACATGGATGGATTCATGCTCACATTTTAGGATCCTTCAATTATTTGTAGACACCATCCTATTTTAGAGAGCAACATTTTTCCTTGATTATGCAGCTAAATAGAGCCACAATCTCTATAGATAGAAATAAAATATGAACCTTCATGTTCGCCCCACCACACATGATAAATTAATTTTAGATCATTCATAGATCATATTTTTATTGCCTATTTATTCAAAATATGAGACAAAGATTTACAGACTCTCTTTTTGATAGAGGCACTCCCCTACTATCATTAACGTCAGGATATAGACACATCACAAAATATCTTATTGGTTTGAGACTCACATGGCTCAGCTATCATCGCCATGAATCTATAATCCTGGAAGGTTACAATCCCAATAGAATGGCTAGATAGTTTTGATTTACTCAAGCTACACCTATATATGGGTTACCATCGATAATAGATATAATAAACACTCATTCCTTAGGAGCACTTCCACAAGTAATCCATTTAGCGGCAACCTCTACAGCATGGACCTTCACACTTTGCTTGGGGACCCATTCTAGTTTTTATATAGCTCCACAAGAGACTCATACAGAAATCAATCATTTATTATTAATGTGGATTCTCCAGACCTTCTCTTCCTTCTTAGGGCTTTCACATATACAACTGTAAAATGCAAAAAGCCAGATCGGTCTAACCTATACCACCAACATATGACTATTGCTTCTAAAAGAGCATTATATGACAAAAAAATAGTAGAAAATGATAACCTCAAAATTCAGATGACCAAGAGAAAGATGAAAAGGATCTCTATAGCCTCCCACCAGTTAATTTTAACATAAGAGTGGTAGATATAGATAACTCTATTTATATTCCTGCCTAGCCAATAGCAGCTGAACCACTAGTAGAGTAGAATGATAGTGATATTATGCTGGTATTATCCATAGATACTACTATAGTTTCTCTAGTGTACATCCAACATACTAATATTGATCATATACATGCTAAAAAAATACACATATAGAGGAGTTTGGCACTATGGAAATTAATTTTGAACAACTTTTATCATATTCAATTTTGGTGATGGTGAGTGCGACTTAAGATGACTCCTTAGATCAAGATTTTTGTGTAGAAAGTCACCCTCATTCTCATTTAGAAAATTTGGGTATGCTAAATGAGGAATCCAAGTGTGTTTTATTTTTTTTTGAATTTTTTTTGAAAATAGGACTCTCAACAAATTTAAGTATGCTAGGAAAATCCTAATGTGTTTCTTTTATTTTTAGAGATTTTGATTTTAAAAAATAGGATCCTTAGCAAATTTTGGTATGCTAAAGAAATCTAATGTGTTTCTTTTGTTTTAGATTTTGATTGAAAATGGAACTTCACTTTAGCAAATATGGTATGCTAAAATGAAGTTCCAATGTGTTTCTTTAATTTTGAGAAATGGAGATTTCACTTAACAAATTTAAGTATGCTAAATGAAATTCCAAAAATGTGTTTCAAATTTTTGTGTTTTGATTTTATTTTGAAAATAGAGACTTCACTTTAGAAAATATGGTACGCTAAAGAATGAAGTCCCAAAAGTGTTTCTTTTGTTTTGAAAATGGAGACTTCATTTTAGCAAATGTGGTATGCTAGGGTGAAGTTCCAAATATTTTGACATTTTGTGAAATGAAGATTTCACTTAGCAAATTTGAGTATGCTAAATGAAATTCCAATGTGTTTCAAATTTTGTTTTAGATTTTGTTTTGAAAATGGAGACTTCACTTTAGCTAATATGGTATGCTAAAGAATGAAGTTCCAAAAGTGTTTATTTTATTTTGGATTTTGTTTTGAAAAAAATGGAGACTTCACTTTAGCAAGTATGGTATGCTAAAATAAAGTTCCAAATGTGTTTTGAAATTCTTTTTTTTGAAAATGGAGACTTCATTTTAGCAAATGTGGTATGCTAGAATGAAATTCCAAATATGTTTTTGAAATTTTTTATTGTGTGAAATGGAGATTCCACTTTAGCAAATGTGGTATGCCAAAATGAAGTTCAATGTGTTTTGCAATTTTTTTTTTAAAATGTAGACTTCACTTTAGCAAATGTGGAATGCCAAGATGAAGTTCCAATGTGTTTTGAAAATTTTTGTTTTGGAAAATGGAGACTTCATTTTAGCAAATGTGGTATGCCTAAATGAAGTTCCAATGTGTTTCTTTTGCTTTGGATTTCATTTTGAAGATGAAGACTTCACTTTAGCAATTGTGGTATGCTAGAAAGATGTTCCAATGTGTTTTGAAATTTTGTGAAATGGAGATTTTACTTAGCAAATTTGAGTATGTTATGTGAAATTCCGAAAATGTGTTTAAAATTTTATTTTGGATTTTGTTTTGAAAGTGGAGACTTCACTTTAGCAAATGTGGTATGCCAAAATAAAGTCCAAATGTGTTTTTGAAAATTTTTGTTTTTTGTGGATTTTAAATAGAGGGATTTCCATTTAACAAATTTGGGTATGTAAAATGGAAATCAATTATGTTTTATTTTTTAAAGTTGTATTTTCATGTATGATTATTGCTTTTTTTCTAAAGAGGAAATTCCAACCTAATCATATATGGAATATGTTAAGTGGTATTTCAAAATATTGTCATTTTATTTGGAAATGAAATCTTCATTCAATAAATTTGGGTATATTGAAATGGAGATGTTCATATGTGCTTTTTGAAAGTTTTTTTTTTTTGATTTTGATTGGAAATAAAAACTCTACTCAATAGATGTGGGTATATTGAATGGAGAGGTTTCATATGTGCTTTTTGAAATTTTTTTTGATTTTGATTGGAAATGAAACCTCTATTCAATAAATGTGTGTATATTGAATGGAGGGTTTCAAATGTGTTTTTTTAAAATTTATTTTAATTGATTGGAAATGAAACCTCCTTTCAATAAATGTGTGTATATTGAATGGAGAGGTTTCACATGTGCTTTTTGAAAAGGTGAAAATTCCAAATTAACACATGTGGAATGTGTTGAATGGAATTTCAAGTTGTTATTTTGCTTGAAGATGTAACATCCATCCAACACATTTGGATGTATTGAGCGGAAAGGCCCATCTTCAAATTTTGCACTTTTTGAAAAATGATTGTTGGAATTTTATTTTTAAAAATGAAGTCTTCATCAAAATGAATTGAGTGAAAAAGTTCATTTGTGCTTTTAGAAAATATGAGTGTTGGTTTTATTTTTGAAATGTTTCTACATGTGATAATTATGAAAAATTATTAGATGTAGTGAAAATATTTTATTAAGTGTATTTTGAAAAAGTGCTTTTGAAATGAAAGACTTTTATGAAGGAATTATTTTATCTCTATTTTTAGAATGAACCTTTCATTACCATAAAAATGGTAATGAGGAAGTCTTTGATTATTTTTCTTTTTTTTACCCATTAGGGAACCCAACAGGGGTTTTAAGACTAACACGGAGTGAGGTCCTAAAACCTAAAGATGTAGGCTAGCTTAACTTAAGGAAAAAATAAGCTATGTACCAATGGAAAGAAAGATAGTCTTGGATTCACACAAAAGTATAAACCCACTATCAATACTTGGAGATAACGATCATTTACTAAAGATGGAGAGAGGAACCTTCCCTAGCGGAGTCACGAAAAAAATCTATGGTGAAATGTTTATATACTTGCCTTCATCTATGGTGAAAACAAAAATATAAAATGTATTATCGGGATGCCACGAAGATCCGCAGATATTCTTATTAGGGTGATCGGGTATAACATTGAGGAAATGTGTACTATCTTGAAAGATAGAAGTCACCACCCTACAATGGACCTAATCACCTTAATAAGGACTCCTAAGGACTAACGACCTTCAGAATGTACTAGAGATTCTTCCCCTACTTTACATGAAAAACTAAAGCAAGATTTATTATAAATTGGATTCGTTAAGTTCCCTACAGGGGCAAGCCCCCATAGTTAATTACATCCTAAGAAATGGGATTTCTTAGGAATATTCTCAATTAAGGTAAATGATCATTGTCTCCAAAGATTTCAAAAAGGTAGGACTATCAATCGATTAATTTATTTTTAGAAAGCCAAGTGGGATCGATCAAGAAGAGAGAGTTATTATCGAAGCCAAATGAAAATAAGTGAATGATGCATAAGATACTAGGAAGCCTAGTAAGCACCCTAGACTATCCTATGGTCGAGCTTTACATTTTTTAAATTGAATTAATGTGTTTGAATTGAATTTTTGTTAGATTGCTAGGGCTTATGATTCCATGACCCAAGATCATGGAAATGCCTAAGAGATGAGGATTTATACTCATAGCCCACAAAGTGAAACACAATCTAGGGAGCTTTGGCGAGGCCAAAAATGACCTAAATCTAGGCAAATGAGTATTTGGTTTTACCTAAGAGAGGATAAACCACCCAAATGGATTAACCGCTTGGGGTGGGCAAACTAACTCCTCCTACAATTTTAAAATATGTAGGCAAGTAATATGTTTATGTAAGATAACAAGGTTGTTATTTATTTAGAATGAGGCTAAGTCCTAAAAAATACTCCCTAAAGAGACTAGATCATGTAGGGCATGATTTCATTGCTTAAATTTAATGTAAAATTTTCATATGTTTTTTTCTTTTGGATAATCATTTAACTCAGGCTATAGGGTTCATATGCTTAATGCATGAGAAATAAGATTATGGGCCAAAATTAGCCAGATGGGAGGTGTGTTTCCACCATGGATCTCCGAGTCAAAGTTCTCACGGCAAGGTGGAAGCTCTCTAATCAAGAGTAAAACAATATGTTTTTATGCATGATGTTAGAAAAGAAAGTACACATCCAACTAAGGGGTTGCTAATTCTTTTATCTTATTTTTAACTTAGGCTTTAAATGAGGTTATGAGTTTTTATTTTTAATTTTAATTTGATTAATTTGGTAGAAGATTTATTTTTTCCTAAGCGCCAAATTTTCATATAGGCCATACATCAAGTAAGGAAGAAACCAGAAAAACATGCAATTTTTAATGCACAAGCTAAACAAAACATCAAATATTTTATAAAGCTAACACGAAATAATAAAAGGCCATTTCAGGTCGGGCACCACCAAACCAAAAATAAATTGTTGTCTCTTATATAACCTGGATTACAAATGAATTAATTATAATTAAGCAAGGAATTCATGTTATGGGGTCTTCATTCTTCACATCTTCTTTCTCTTCTTCTTTTCTTATTTTCTTCTTTCTTCTTTCTTCTTTCTTCTTTTGGTTCCTTCTTTTGAATAGTTGGAATGTGATTTCTCTAAAGGCTTCACATGGTATATAAGATGAAATCTTATGACCAATGCTCATCCTAATCCCCCTTAACAATCATTCTAAACTCCTAATTACAAAAGTACATGACAAAGAAAAGTAAATCTAACTAAAATGAAAATTAAAATTAAAAACCATAATTTTTCAAGCATGTATATTAGACTTAACACCCCACACATGGGTAACCAAGTCCACCTAGCCTATTGGATTATGCTTTAGGGGTATAAGCACCTGCACAACAAAAGCATTTATATTTTTATTTATTACAACGCCCCTTAAGCACAATCTCTTGCAGAAGATAATGATTAAACTAAATCATCCTACCATTCAGTCTATGCATATACACCCTAATATCTAGATTAAAACATCACATCACAAAATAAAAGCAAAGCATCAAACCATGCACCGCCCTAACCTAAAGCTAGAAATGGTGACTTAGACTAATGTGTGTGCCTCTTAAGGTTTGTGTGGTATGCTTAGCTATGGCTTCACAGTTTAAATTTTCTACGTATTAAAATGTTCAACTTTGAGGATGGTTTCAATTTAAGTTGTTTAGTTATTTTGGGTTAATTTTATTTTGTATTTTTGATTTGATTTAGGTGAATCCTACAATTAATCACTAAGTTGTAAAGAGAGAGAAAAGAGAAGAAAACTACTCTTTCCTTCCCTAACCTAAGTAATTTTTAAAGTAGATTCATGCTTGATTTTGTTTAGTGAATGCTTTATTATGTGTTTTAATAATCTTAAGTTTAGATTTCCTAAACAAACCTATTCAAAAAGAAAGGCATTTTAAGATTACGTAAAGTGAATTAATATCGCAAGACACACATCACTTCATTTCTTTCCCAACATGTATAACATGCATATGAATGAATCCTAAGCATATCTATACATGTAAATGGGAATGTTTAGCACACTTTAATGATGAATGCTAAGTAGTGTTACTTAAGAAAATTTGAAAGCTTTTATGATGCATGATTTTCATTAGGTAGAAAAGAGGGATTTCTTTTATCCTTTATTCACATGCACATGTGTATGTATGAAAGGCATAAGTGAGTATGATGCCATTGTTAGCACCAGGGGTGTAAGGTACAAGACCCCTCGCAACCCCGGGGTTGTCCAGACTAATATACCACTTTCCTTAAATACATATGCATGTACAAAAGAAGTAAATAAAAAAAATGCAAAAGTTTATATTTATTTGATTTTTTTTGGTTTGGTTATTTAATTTTTATGTGTGATGTGAAATTCCTTCTTAAGTCATGACATAGAAATGTACATGAATGTATTTGAGCAAGAGTTATGTATTTTTCAAATGGACTATACACTTTTCCAATCCTATACAATTTTATGTTAAGAAAGAGAGGGAGAATCAAAGCCACATAATACATATCTTTATAATTCTCACATACAAGATTATAAATAATTATAAGTATTCAATTTTGATGTTTGATTTATAAATTCTAAAAATAATTTTGAATTTAATAGTGATAATAGCTATTCATATTCTTACTTTAGCCAAAACATGCAACATGACATAAAGAAAATATTTCATTTTAATTTTGATTTTTAAAAGGAATGAATGCATGATTTTCATATGACATACACATTTAGCATGCTAAGAAAGAAATATAGTGATGAAAGCAATGTAAGTTCATTCACCCTAATTAATTCTAAAGACAATCCTATGAATAAGATTTTTTAAAGCAAATCAAAATTAATTTTAAAGAAATTTTGTTTGATTTTGAGTTTGATTTCAATTTGAAAAATGTGAAGAGGGTTTGCTGGTCCTAACCCATTCCTACACATGTATATTATTTTTGTTTAATTTTTAGGTGATTACATCAATTTTATGTTTTAGTTAGGTTAAAGTGTACATTAAGTGTATTAGTTACCATTTACCTATACCACCAATATAAAATAATTATAAGCCAATGATATGACATATACACAAGGAATTTAAATCAACTGTTTTGGCTCACAATTAATGATTAATTAAAAAAGGATTTAATTTAAGTACTTTCATAACCCTTCCCACCCATGTGGATTAGGTTTTGATTTCCTTAACCAGTTACTAAACACCAAAATGGATTGATTAAGTTCTTGATTCAATTGTGGATTTATTGGATTATTGATTTATCAAAAATAACTTAGCATTTCCCTAAACCTCAATCACTCACTTAATTATCTCATATTCACCATTCACAATTAATTAGGGTAAAATCAACCCATTTTCCCAAAACTTTTACCCCAAATGAATTTTATGACTTCAATCATAAGTCCATATGTGAGTTCAATCAAACTTGATTCAAGCCTTGATCAAGTCAATTGACCTATTTAGGCTCACTCGACCTAAAGTGACCTAAAGTACCCTTTTTGAGCCAAATTCTAATCCTACCCAAATTGGATTGAACTAAACCCACCTAAGCCTCACATTGTGAGTAACAATCATCATGAGATGATCAGTCACTCAAATTTGGTCAAACCAAGTCAAACCAAGTCAAACCTAAGGGTTGACCAAGTCAACCCTTAGCTAAAATGAAACCTAAACTAGCCAAAATCCACCATAGGCCAAATTGATTGAAACCATTGATCAAAACTCATTCATGATCAATGTTTGAACTTGACCAAGTCACCATTTGAGCCTAACCTAGCCCAATTGGCCACTTGACCCAAGTTATTTGACCCAACCTAAAGTCAGTCAAATGTGTCAAAACTTGATCTAAGCCAAATTGATTGAAACTAATGGGTCAAGTTCATTCTAAATCACTTGTTGAACTTAACCAAAGTCCCAATTGGCTAACTAGACCCAACCTAGAGCAATTAACCTTGAACCCAACTTGACCTAAAATGTCAAATTGAGCCAAATCCAAATATAAACCAAATTAATTGGAAACAAACATACCAATACATTTCATATGACCAATGGAGCCTAAACCAACCCATGACCTAGCCCAAATAAGTCAAATGGGTCAAATTGGTCAACTTGATCAATTTGACCTAAATGAAATCAAATAAACCAAACCAATGATACCAAAATATTTCAAATGGTCATATGAACTTGACCCAACCCTTGGTTTGACTCAATTTGACCAATTGGTCAACTTGACCCAAGTTAACCCATTTTGACCTAAATGGTTCAACATGAGTCAAATCATATCAAACCAACTCCAAATTCATTGAAACTTGGCCCAACCTATTTTTCAATCATACCAAACATATTCAATTTGAGATCCAAGCTAAATGACCATTTTACCCCTAGGCCATAGAATAACCTAAAATCAAAACCACTTAGAATTTGGTCAATTCCTTTTCATGGACACTTGACATCCTCTTAGTAGACCAAATTATCACTAATGAGGATGGTGCACATGACCCATTAGGTTTGGGTCAGCCAAACACAACCCAAGGTCAAAATCAACCACGTCACTTGACATGAACACGTGAGAATCCTTCCTCCACTCATTTCAAGCACATGAGAGCTTCACTACTCTACTCAACAGCCAAAACCGAATGCCATGACACTCTAAACGGCCTAACAAACCCATTGAATAAGGTGAATTGGATCAAAATGACAAAAGAGTTTACAACCGTCTGATTCACCTAGGGGAGATATACTCCTCCTAATTTCACTTGAATTCAACACTCACACACTCGGTTGAGCTTAGGGAACTCAGACCTAGCACCCTAAGGTTCCTCCAAGCTTCCTCAACCCATTTCCAATTCTCCATTTTTGGTTTCTCTTAAACTGAAAATAGGGGAGCTCCCTCAAATATCAATCTCATCCAATACACAAAATCAAGCCAATTCCTCCTTTAAGCACCTTGAAGGGACCTAATCGAACTCACTCCAAGCTTCATCCAAGTTCTCAAGGCAAGGGAGAGGGGACTTTGATCAAGGTCGTGAGCATTTGAAGGGTGACTTGGTCCATAAGAAGATCTACTCAATCCCAAGGCTTGAAACTTTCAACAGAGCTTCGTCTCCACTAGACAAAGCTACCTCGATAGATTCAAGCTCCGGTGATAACCTCCGCTGAGGTATGGATCAAAACTGAGCCTATAATAGGGAGTGTGTGGTCTTTTGTGAAAGAAATTTTTATCTCAAGTAAAACTAGCCATTAGATGTCTTCTCCCTTGCATAATGATGGTGTGGGTTGTGTTTGAGCTCAACCGAGCTTAATCGAGCTTGGATCATGCCATAGAAGATGGATGGTCGCCATCTCCCACAGGCGAGCTCAGGGATAGATCATGTGCCATCCATCCGAGCATTTTGGATGGATGGCTATGATCAAGCCATGTAGGATCTTTGATTTAATCCCTTAAGAATTATAGGCACTATCTCAACCATCTGATCTTTGATCAGACGGATGAGGAGAAAGCGCGTAGCACCGCCACTGACGCAACACTATGATGTGACAACTTAAGTGACCATTCCTATCATGCCACGTGGAAAACACACGCCATGTCAGCCTTCAAGTGATGCCGATGAGATTAGTCAGTTAATTAATGGATAATCATGAAAACTTCAACATAACATAACTAATTCTAGAAAAATTAGAAAATACAAAGTAAAATGCACTATAAAATATTTCTTAGGAGAATAATCTAAAATTATGTTTAATAGATTTTGAATAGTGTATTTTCCTCAATTAGGGTTTTAATAAAAACTTAATAACCTTAATTACTCCCTAATTATTTTATTAATTCATTTCAAATTTCTCAGGTATATTTAGTGGGATGACCTCCATCTCCCCTAATTTTCTTGAGATTTATTGATGAGTTAATTAGGGAAATCATATAATGAATCTTTAATCACCCTCTTAATGTAATTAAGCTTAATTAAGCATGTGAACAGTGGCCTAATCATTTTATTAAGTCAATTAAGTCTTGCTTAAGTAAAGAAGAGGTTTATAGAATGGATTTATGGAATTTTTCCTAAGCCATTCCCTAAACCCCTTTCCTTCCTTAATCTAAACTTAATTAAAGGATAATCCCCTAATCACTTGCTGAATTACTTTGATAAAATTTTCAAAACATTCCAGAACTTAACCAATACATCTTGGGTAGGTGCTTAGGTGTTCAATAACCTAAGTAGCTTAAGGAAATCAAAATCCAACCCACATGTGTGGGAAGGGTTATGAAAGTACTTAAGTTAAACCCTTTAACTTAATTAATCATTAATTATGAGCCAATTGCATTAGGTACCTTTCTTTCCTTGGATGCATTATTGATTTAAATTCCTTGTGGTTTTATCTCATACATTGGCTCATAATTATTTGATTAAATATGTTAAAGTGGTATAGGTAAGGGGTAATTAATGCACTTAATTCATACCTTAACCTAAACCAAAATATAAAAAAAATCATCTAATGGTTCTAAAATTAAATTAAAATAACATACACATGTGGGAAATGGGTTAGGACTAACAAACCTCTTCACATTTCTTAAATTCAAATCAAACTCAAAGAAAACTAAAAATCTCTTTAAAACAAATTTGAATAGCTTTAAATAATTCTATTTCATAGGATTGTCTTTAAAAATTAATTATGGTGAATGAGTTTTCATAATTTCATCACTTTATTTCTTTCCTAGCATGCTAAATGTTTATGTCATATTAAAATCATGCATTCATGCTGTTTAAAAAATCAAATTAAAAGTGAAATGTTTCTTTTATGTCAAATTTCATGTTTTGGATAAAGTAAGAATATGAATGGCTATTATGACTATTAAATCTAAAATTATTTTCAGTACTTATAAATCAAATATCTTAACTGAAATGTATGCTACTTATAATTATTTATAAGCTTGCATGTGAATATAAAATGTGTTATGTGATTATCCCTCTCTTTCTTAACATAGAAGTGTATAAGATTTGCAAAGTGCATTGTCCATTTGAAAGGGACATAACACTTGCTTAAATCCATTCCTATACACTCCTATGTCATACTTATGAAGGAATTCCACATCTCACATATAAACTAAACAATCAAACCAAACTCAAACAAACATAAACTTTTGCATCTTTCTTTTTCCATTCATTTATTTTGTATATACATATGTATTTAAGGAAAGCGGTATATTAGTCTGGACAACCCGGGGTTGCGAGGCTTTAAGTAGCCTAAGTAGGTCTTTACACCCAGTGCTAATAATGGTCAGTATTCACTTATGCCTTTCATACATGTATGTGTGCATATGAGAAATGGATAAAAGAAATCCCTCTTTTTCTACTTAACAAAAATCATGCATCATAAAAATATTCAAATTTCTTAAACAAATTCTCTTAGAATTCATCATTAAAGTGTGCTAAACATTTCCATTTTCATTTATAGATATGTTTAGGATTCATCCATATGCATATTATACATGTGGGGAAAGAAATGAAGTGATGTGTGTTCTGTGATAATATTTCAGTTTAGTTAATCTTAAAATGCCTTTCTTTTTAAATAGGTTTGTTTAGAGAAAAATATAAACTTAGGATTAATTAAAACACATAAAAAAACATGCACTAAACAATAATCAAATATGAATCCATCTTAGAAATTACTTAAGGTAGGGAATAAAGAGAAGTTCTCTTCTTTTTTCCTCTCTTTACAACTTAATAATTAATTGTAGGATTTATTTAAACCAAATCAAAATACAAAGTAAAATCAACCAAAAAACTAAATCACTTACATGAAAACCTCTAAGTTGAACATTTTCATACTTAGAAAACTTTAAAAAAGCTAGCTAAGCATACCACACAAACCTTAAATAGCACACACATTAGGCTAAGTCACCACTTCTAGCTTTAGGTTAGGGCGGTGCATGATTTGATATTTTTCTTTTATTTTTTAATGTATTATTTTTAGTCTGGATGTTAGGGTGTATGTGTGTAGACTGAATGGTAGGACGATCTTAGTCTTATCATTGTCTTCTATAAGGGATTATGCTTAAGGGGCGCTGTAATAAAAATATAATTATTTTGGTTGTGTAGGTGCTTATACCCCTAAGAATAATCCAAAATATGCCAGGTGGACTTGGTTACCCATGCGTGGGGTGCTAAGTCTAATTTATATATATACATGCTTGGGATTGCATGGTTTGTTTGGCTAATCTCTATTTTACAGGTGTTAGTTAGATTTCTTTTTTTTCCATTTTCATGTACTTTTGCAATTAGAATTTTGGAATGGTTGTTATGGGGGATTAGGATGAACATTACTTATAAGACCATGTCTTATGTACCATGTGAAAACCTTTAAACCACATTCCAACCATCAAAAGAAAGAAGAAAGAAGAAAGAAGAAGAAGAAAGAAGAAAGAAGAAATGAAGAATGAAGACCCCATAACTTGAATTACTTGCTTTATTGTATTTAATTCATTTGTAATCCGGGTTGTATAAGGGTAGAGCTCTCACAATTTTGTTTTGGGTTTGTCCAGTGGAGCCCGACCACAAATGACCTCTTATTCTTTTGTGCTAGCTTTATAAATTGATTGATGTTTGTATAACTTATGCATTAAGATTACATCCTTTTCCTAGTTTATTCCTTGCTTTGATGTATGGCATGAATGATGATTAGGCTCTTAGGGAAATAAATTTTTTATCCAAATAATCAATTCAAACTAAAAATTAAATAGCTCATAACCTCACCTAAAGCCTAGATTATAAATCAAGATAAAAGAATTAGCAACCCCTTAGCTGGATGTTGTATTACTTTTCTCACATCAAACATAAAAAGCATATTATTTCACTCTTGATTGGAGGGCTTCCACCTTTTCCAGAGAATTTGGCTTGACCTTTGAGAACCATGGTGGAAACACACCTCCTTATCTTGCTGATTTTGGCCCATAATCTAATTTCTTATGCATTAGGCATATGAATCCTAAAGACTGTGTCAACTTGATTGCCCAAAATAAAAATAAAATGTAATAAAATTTGCATTAGATTTAAGTCATGAACTCATGCCCTATATGATATAGTCTCTTAGGGAGTGTGTTTAAGGACTTAGTTTCTTTCTAAATAAATAATAACCTTCCTATCTTGCATAAACATATGACTTGCCTACATGTATTTAAAATCGTAGGAGGAGTTAGTTGGCGGCCGCCCCCAGGCGGTTATAAGTCCAACAATCGGGTGGTTTATCCTCTCTTATGGAGGTAAACCAAATGCTCATTTTTACCTTATATTTAGGTCATGCTTTTGGCCCTCACCAAAGCTTCCTATATTTAGGTTTAGAGGTTGCTACTTTTCTTTGACTACGAGCATAAATCCTCACCTATTTGGCATTTCCATGACTTGTATCATGGAATTGTTAGCCCAAGATTTTTAATAAAAATTTAATTCAAATAAATCAATTCAATTTAAAAAATGTAAATCCCAACCATAGGATAGTTTGGGATGCTTACTAGGCTCCTAGTATCCTAAGTATCCCCTACTTATCTTTATTTGGCTTCGATAAGAATTCCCTCTTATTGATCGATTCCACTTGATCTTCTAAAAATAAACCAATCGATTGATAGTCCAACCTTTCAAAATCTTTGGAGATAATAATCATTTACCTTAATCGAGAGTATTCCTAAGAATCGTTCGATGTAATTAACTATGGGGCTTGCCTGTAGGAGAACTTAACTGAACGATTTAAAATAAACCCTTCTTTACTTTTTCATGTAAAGTAAGGGAAGAATCTTTGGTACATTCTGAAGACCCATAGTCCTTAAGAGTCCTTATTAAGGTGATTAGGTCCATTATAGGGTGGTGATTTCTATCTTTCGAGATAGTACACCTTTCCTCAATGCCGTACCTGATCACTCTAATAAGAATATCTATGGATCTACGTGGTGTCCCAACAAGGCATATTATATATATTTCTATTTTTTTCATTTACCCTTCTTTTCCAAAAGGAAAGGGGATAAATGAAGGCAGGAATATATATATAAATTTTCACCATAGATTTTTCTAGCGACTCCACTAGGGAAGGTTCCTCTCTTTATCTTTGATAAATGATCATTATCTCCAAGTATCGATAGTAGGTTTATGCTTTTGTATGAATCTAAGGCTATCTTTCTTTTATGTTGGAACTTAGCTTATTTCATCCTTAAGTTAGGCTAGCTAACATCTTTAAGTTTTAGGACCTCACCCCGTGTTGGTCTTAAAACCCCCGTTGGGTTCCCCAATGGGTGAAAATAAAAAATTAATAAAAAGAAAATGATTAAAGTCTTCCTTCTTACCATTTTTATGGTAAGGAAATGTTCATTCTAAAAATAAAGATAAAATAAATCCTTCATAAAAGTTTTGCTTTTCAAAAGTACTTTTTAAAATACACTTAAAAAACTATTTGCATGACATTTAACAATTTTCACAATTGTTACATGTAGAAACATTTTAAAAATAAAACCAACAGTCATAACTTTCAAATGCACAAATGAACTTCTTCACTCATTTCATTTTGATGAAGACTTCAGTTTCAAAAAAAATAAAATTCCAACAATCCTAAACTTTCAAAAAGCACAAAATTTGAAGATGGGCCTTTCCATTCAATACATCCAAATGTGTTGGATGGATGTTACATCTTAAAGCCAAAATCACAACTTTGAAATTCCACTCAACACATTCCACATGTGTTAAGTTGGAATTCTCACCCTTTCAAAAAGCACATATGAAACCTCTCCATTCAATATACCCACATTTATTGAATGGAAGTTTCATTTTCAACTAAAATCAAAAATAAATTTTCAAAAAAACACAAATGAAACCTCCCCATTCAATATACTCATATTTATTGAATGGAGGTTTCATTTCCAATCAAAATCAAAAATAAATTCTCCAAAAGCACATATGAAACCTCTCCATTCAATATATACACATTGATTAAATGGAGTTTTCATTTCCAATCAAAATCAAAAATAAACTTTAAAAAACACATATGAACATCTCCATTCAATATACCCCAATTTATTGAATGAAGATTTCATTTCCAAATAAAATGATATTATTTTGAAATGCCACTTAACATATTCCATATATGATTAGGTTGGAATTTCCTCTTTGAAAAAGAAATAATCACACATGAAAATACATCTTTAAAAATGAAACATAATTGATTTCCATCTTACATACCCAAATCTGTTAAATAGAAATCCCTCTTTTAAAAATCAACAAAACACAAAATTTTTCAAAACACATTTGGAACTTCATTCTAGCATACCACATTTGCTAAAATTAAGTCTCCTTTTTCAAAAACAAAATTTATCAAAAACACATTTGGAACTTCATTCTAGCATATCTCATTTTCTAAGGTGAAGTTTCCCTTTTCAAAAAACAAAAATTTGAGACACATTTTTGGAATTTCATTTAGCATACTCAAATTTGCTAAATGAAATCTCCAACAACAACAACAACAACAACAACAACAAGCCTTAATCCCACTAGGTACATGAATCCTTCATCTCCATTGTGTCCTATTGTGTCAAATTCTCATCTAATTCAATACTAAGATCATTTTTATACATCTTAACCAAGTCTTTTAGGTCTACCTCTACCTTTCTTAACATACAAATAAAATCTAATGCATCATACAGACGCTTTATGTGGCCAAACCATCTAAGGCGACTCTCCCTAATCTTATCTACCACTAGCTACTCCAACTTTTCCGAACATACTCATTTTGCATTCTATCTCTCGAGTAAAGCCACTCATCCACCTAAGCATCCTCATCTAACATAATTTGCTTCTCTTTATTGGCCAACATTCACCATAAGTCATTGCAAGTCTTACCACCATCTTATAAAATTTTCCCTTAAGTTTAAGTGGAACTTTTCTATCACATAATAGGCCAGATGCATTCCTCCACTTCAACCATCCAACTTGAATTCTACTAATAAAATTTCACAAAATTTCAAGACACGTTGGAACTTCATTTTTTTTTAACATATTTGCTTAAGTGAAGCCTCCTTTTGCAAAAATAAAATTTGAAACACATTTTTAGAATTTCATTTAGCATACTCAAATTTGCTAAGTGAAATCTCCATTTCACAAAAATTCAAAAAATACATTGGAACTTCATTTTAGCATACTATATTTGCTAAAGTGAAGTATCCATTTTCAAAACAAAATCCAAAACAAAAGAAACACTTTTGGAACTTGATTTTAGCATACCACATTTGCTAAAGTGAAGTCTCCAATTTTAAAACAAAATCCAAAGCAAAAGAAACACGTTGGAACTTCATTATAACATACCACATTTGCTAAAGTGAAGTTCCATTTTCAAAAAAAAATCCAAAATAAAAGAAACACATTAGGATTTTCTTAACATACCCAAATTTTCTAAGGATTCTATTTTTCAAAATCAAAATCTTTAAAAATAAAAGAAACACATTAGGATTTTTTTAACATACTCAAATTTGCTAAGAGTCCTATTTTCAAAATTTTTCAAAAATAAAACACACATGGATTCTTTAATTTAGCATACCCAAATTTGCTAAATGAGGATTCCATTTTTCAAAATCACAAATGATTCACAAAGCAAAGCATACAAAGAAAAAAAGAAATTGTTTTCAAGCACCCCACTTAGCATACCCAAATTTGCTAAGTAAGTAAATCGAAATATCACAAATCAAAAATAAAATCAATTGGCCCTTTACTTTAACATACCCAAATTTGTTAAATAAAGGGTCCTTAGAATCAAAAATCAAAATTCAAATATGAACCTATGGAAGCATCTCTCCAAAAATATTTAAATCCATTTTGCAATGTACCCAAATTTATTGAAAGTGGATTCTACATTCAAAAATTCCTCTATCCAATCAAATCTCAAAATCTCTTCTAAATCCATTTGAGCCCGACTTAGCACTTTCAAGATGTTGAGTGTGGGTTCAAATTCTAAAATTTGAATTTACAAATCAACAAAAATAGGAATCTGATTCAAGTTAATTTTCAACATTGCAGACTTTCATTCAACATCAGTTTCAGTTTCAGTTTCAATTTCAGTTGACTGCAATGGCAGTGCAAAAGTATGTGCTCTTATTTCCTCATGGGATGGACTTGGCCCTGGATTAGGCCAGCCTTCCCCGATCTGACTATGCCCACCTTATCCACTTTGGTTGAGGCTTGAGGGCGAGGATTACATGTGAGCACTCCCTCACTGAGAGAACCGTGATTGTGAAGGCGGTTATCCAGATGATGCTCACCGGATATTCCCTCTCGAAGAGGATGGCAGTGGTAGTTCCAATATCAATAGTATCAGTGCTGAGCCGTCCACCCGATTGTTTGCCATGTTGCCCTAGTTAGGGCTATCACCCACTCACTAACATCCTCTAAGGGCATGGCTCTCCTGATCCCAGGGATTGTCTCCCCTACTTTTGAGGTTGGGTCTAGCTCTTACTCTACTCTCCCTACCATGAACCAAAGAAGAAACAAGAACCGCATGAGCGATACCACACTCACAATGCTAGAGAGTTATAGGCAGCTCAGTCCGTTGTAGAGGATCTTCCCACGATGATCTCCCCATTAGTTACAACCAACCAGTTCCATCCTCTCTCTAGGTCAGAGGGATTTTTACTTCACCTCCACTAACAATTTAGTTCCAAGCACCAGTCAGTGAGAGGAGGAGGTCGTACGCAGGCCTTCATTCAGTTTTATGCTGAGTAAGTAGAGCCTACAGATGATCTGAGTTTGGGGCTTAGTTTGATTTGAGATCAGTCATTCCCCACAGTGTGGGTAGGTAACTTTGGCAGGAGAGTGCTAGAGAAGCTCGCACATCAGTTCATGTCACTAGCCGGGAGCATCAAAGGTATAACTGCCAGTCAGTAGCCTCTGCAGTTGTGGATTTTTTAGATCGGTGCGCTACCCATGTCGACCATACAAATAACATCTTACTTAAGGGGACTACCCATCATAGGAGAGAAACTCCTATCCCAAGAGAGTCGGTGGTTCCTCCACCACACTGCTCTTCTCCGTGTCCACCGTCACCCGTACATGTTCCAACATCTCCTATTCCAGCCAAGGCCATGAAGGCCACATCGGGGGAGAAGAGGACCCCGTTGGTGATCCGACAATGGCTGAGGATCCCGTCCCATCTACACCACCTACTGTGGCGAGCTCTCCTGCTCAACCTTCCACCCCAGTAGTGGTGAAGAAGGAATGGCAACCTTGAAGTATAGTAGTCATCCCGTCACCACCACCACCACCGCAGCAGAATATAGAGATAGTTGCAACAATTTTTGAAGGAGAGGGTGACAGTTTAACCACACCTATGATGATAGATCCTCCACAGTGCGCTCCATCTGATTTAGTGATGAGAGCATATTTCTTCTGGCGGTATATCTCATAGGGTTAACTCTCCAGTAGGAGGTGTGCCTCACAACATGATAGTGATCCCACCACCGTTTAGCCTAGATCCTTTGTGCATGTTTAGATAGATTATTCTCTAGATGATATTGTAGCCAATTATCTCATGAAGAAGAAGGAGATCTTAGGATATGACTGGTCTGATGAGGAGAAAGTCAGCTTTGATCCCAATGAGGATGATCTATTGGGATTCAATGGGGTTCACATGGCGGTGGTTCTTTCTCCTGCGTGACACTATGGAAGGTGTTGAGGCTGGGCAGGAAGACACAACCTACTCGGCCCAACACCTCCTTCAGCAGATAAAGCAAAGATGATCATATAAATAGGATGGGGAAGCAGCTCAAAGACTTGTTAGTAGTAGTCTTAGCACTTCAAAAATAAGCACCGACAGTCCATCCCGTTATAGTTGAGACTAGTCAGCCATAGTTGGTGCATGTCTTAGATCCATCCAACACTTTACCTCCAGTAGAGCAAGATAGAACCAACATGTATAGAAAGGTAGTGGATAGTACCTCCATACAGGAAAAAGATATCAAGACTATGGTTGAGCAGGAGGTGAGTTGACTTAAGCCTGAGGAGGATCACTGGTTTTAAATGGTAGGCCCTACCTAGAGGAATTTGATGTCATCCAATATCATATGGGTTTCATGCCTCCTTCTTACAAGAGCTTCGATGGCAGTGGGAGCCAGAGGCAGAACATTGCATATTTCAGGGCCAATTTTTGCAACATGGGTGGCAGTGACACTTTACTCTTCCGTCTCTTTATCATTAGCTTAGCAGACATAGCCTTTGATTGGTACGCTGAACATCCCAATAGTTCATTGAAGACTTTTGTTGAGTTGGAGCAACTCTTCATTAAGAGGTTTGCTAGCTCAACAAAGGGTGACTGTAGGCGATCTCGTTATGGCTCAACAAAACCTCGATGAGTCCCTCATTGATTACATTCTTAGATAGCATAATTTGGGTATGAAATGCAAACCACAGTTGTCTGAACATCATGCTATCGAGATTCTGCTTAAGAATATCCATGGCCTAGTCACCTTCATGCTCAAAGGTTTCACTATTAAAACTTTTGAGAAAGTAATCAACAAGGTGGCTAGCTTACAAGGAGAAGCCAAACATGCACCTTTTCCAGACCAATCAATAAAGTAGAAGCCACATAAAGCTTCAGGCGGTGATAAAGATGACAAGGGAAACAACTAGAGAGCAGTTTGAGAGACTTTATTCTCCATAATCATCACTTCCACCTCCTCTACCACCAGGCATCCCACTGCCGCAGCCCTAGCCTCCACACCACCTCTTCCTCACCACATCATCGGAGGTACACCCATCTCCAGGTAACTATGGTCCACCCACTCTTTTGGATAAGCTTAGCATGCCTTATTCATTTAAGAGAGAGGTAATCAGGAAGATCTTTAAGAATCTCTTAAAGAAGCCTGATTTTCTACTACTTGAACCTAGGAGACCGGAGGAAGTGGGCAAAAGTAATGATCCTAACTTTTCCCCTACCACCATATGCTAGGTCATGTTTTGGAAGATTTCTTCACATTCAAGGACTGGCTTGAGCATAGCTTCAAGACTAGTGTTATAGTCATCCCGAAGGAATACCTCATGGAACAACCATCAAGTTCCATTAGGATAATCCTTGGGGATACTTGCGATCCTTCTAAAACCAAAGAAGGTTGGGATATCTCCTTATCCAAAACCTCTAAGAAAATTATATCCAAAATCAAGAAACTTTCCTTGCAGGTGCTTGAGCACTCAAACCTCCAACATCATGGAAGGTTTGCAAGTTACCAGAGCCAACTCAAAGAAAGGGGAGTTTAGCAATCAGCGGCCTGTGCCACTGGAATAGAGTAGCAATCACCCGAGTCAGCCTCTAGTCCACCATTAAATACATCGACCTCCTCTACTTTAGCTAGCTCTTCTTCTAGTAAACATCTTATATCGGTGGATGAGGGCATCAAATCCCTCACCCCTCTTACTTTACTTGATTTCTACTATGTACCTCTATTGACCTCATTTTTAGAATGAGCTCTCAACCCCTCCAACTTAGACATTGGACTCCTCTTAGATTTTAAGAGCACCTTAGTCTTAAGATACATCTAGTGATTAGGTGAACACTCAACCTAGCCCTAGAGACTTAGAAGAGTTAGCCATAGGAATAGGTCATACCTTAGGGGTGTTAGGAAAATTTGCCTACCCTTAACTTGAATCATTCCTCACTTTCCTTCATTCAAGTCAAACTCCAAATCAATCTTAATTGATTTTCTCCAAACTCAAATTAACTCCACGTGATTGAGATCCATGATTAAAATCCATGATTGAAATCTATGATTGAAATCTATGATTGAAACCAATGATTAAAATCCATCAAAATTCCTAAGCTCAAATTTTTCTAAGTCCTTAATCTTCTCTTAAGGACTTAGCCTAAATCATGATCTAAACCAAATCAAATCTTTGAGATTTTCTCATAATTCACTTATATTCTCATTTATATTCACATATATAAATGAAATATAAATTCAAACAATCAAACTAAACTCAGAAATTCAAACTCAATTCATGAAATTTTTCTAAGTCCTTTAAGTTTTCCCTTAAGGATTTAGCCTAAATCAACTCTAAACCAATTCAAAATCATGAGATCTTCTCAAAACTCATTTATATTCTCATTTATATTTATACATATAAATGAAATATAAATATAAATCAATCAAATCAAATCCTCAAACTAAATTCTAAATCTAAAATCTTTCTTAAGTCCTTAAATTTCCATTAATGGACATAGTATAAACCATCACAAAATCAATTCAAACTCATGGGTTTTTTTTTTCTCATAATTCATTTATATTCTCATTTATATTCACATATATAAATGAAATATAAATACAAATTAATCAAACCAAATTCAAAAATTCAAACTCCAAACTCCAAAATTTCCTAACACCCCTAAAATAAAACCTAACATAGCCAAATTCTACCATAGGCCAAATTGATTGAAACCATTGATCTAAGTTCATTCATGACCTATGTTTGAACTTGACCAAATACATTTGATAACCTAGTTGACCCAAGTTGACTAACTTGACAAAGTCAAAATGTGTAAAACTTGATTTAAACCAAATTGATTAAAATAATGTGTCAAGTTCATTCAAAATCACTTGTTGAAGAAAAATTCAATCTTCCAACTAAGCCAATCAATTAACCTTAGGAACTTGACTTAAAGGGGTCATGTTGAGCCAAATTGAATTTATAACCAAAATTGGAAAAAAGATACCAATCCACTCATATGACTAACCTAATCTAAACCTACTCTTGACCTACCTCAAATAGGTCAAATGGGTCAAAAATAGGTCAACTTGACCCATTTGACCTAAATGTCATATGAGCCAAATTAAAAACTATGCAAAATTGAATCAAACCAAAGCCAAAACATTTAAAATGGTCATATGAACCCAACCTTGGTTTGACCCAATTTGATCAATTGGTCAACTTGACCCAAGTTGACCCATTTTGACCTAAATGGGTCAACATGAGCCAAACCTCATCAAATGAATTCCAAATCTCATGAAGCTTGGCCAAACCTAGTTTCTACACATACCCAACATATCCAAAGTAAAAAATTAGTAAAATGACCATTCTATCCCTAGGACATAGAACAAATTTTTGCTTAATCCATATGGGTAATTTGGTCATACCCTCTTCATATCCACTTGATGCTTTCCTAACAGCTCAAGGGGACCTAAAGAAGAGTGGTGCACCCAACCCAATGGGTATGGATTAGCCCAATTATCCCCAAGGCCAAACCCAACCCTGGGTCAAATTTGCAAATTCAAATTCCCTCTTCCACTCAATTTCAAGCACATGGGAGGTTGTCAATCCACTCAAGGCCTCAAACTGACCATGTGAAAATATCTAACTAATCAAACAACCTTCCCATTGTTAACAATTGAATCAAAATGGCAAGATAGCTTGCGACCGTCTGATCCTTCAAGAGGGAGATATACTCCCCCTAATTGAATTCAAAACTATCAATCATCAATTTTATTGAACCTAGTGAAGTCAGAGAAGAAATTCCTCAGCCTCCCCATGCTTCCTAGAGTGAAATCAAACTTCATCTTCTCAGTTTTTGATAGTGTGAAAATAGGGGAGCTCACTTGAACTCCCAACTTTCTCCACATTGAAAACCATTCCAATTCCTCTTGACTTCTTCTGACCAATCCCAGACACTCAAGCTTCCTGGAGTTCCCATAAGGAGAGAAGTAATTGGATCAAATTGAACTTGAGGTAGGTCCATAGAGCAAGTCACTCAACCCCAGGCCAGAATTTCAAATTTGTCTCCATGAGAAGCTACCTTATCGATCTCAAATGGTGATTACCTCAAGGTATTAGACCACCTAGCATATGAGGTGTTGGTCCTTTATGAAAGGAATTTTCAATTCATGCAAATCCCACAGTTGGATGTGCCGCTTATTGTCTTTAGATTGTGTAGGTTAAGTTTTGTTTGAATCTAAGCTCAATCGAGCTCGGATCTTCCCCTAGATCATGGAAAGTCTCTATTGATTTAAGGGGAAGAACTGGGGAGATCTTGGCCGTCCATCCACACATTTTGGATGGGTGGCTAAGATTATTACCACATTTAGAATTTCTTTTATCCCTCTTAAGACCATGGGTTGATTTTTGGCTGTCCAATCTTTGATCGGACGGTAGAGATCAAAGCGTGTCCCACCATCACGCCGCCTTTTGGATTTGACGTTTAAGTAAGAGGCTCATTGTGTGACGTGTGTAAAGCACGCTAACCGCCCCTGCCACGCATCGCACTTGAGCTAGGGGATTAGTTATGGATCTTTAATTAATGATAATTAATCTATGGATCTTCTAAAAATCATATCTCTCTCAATAAAATTCAGAAAATATGAAATAAAATCTTATGGAAAGATAATTCAACTTAGAATATTTTAAAATTAATTTAAATTGATTTTGAATTATCCTTTTCTCCAATTTTGGGTTTCAATAGAAAGTTTATCTTGCTAATTACATTTTAATTAAGCCTTTGATTAATCCTAAACTTCTTGGGTATATTTTAGGGGATGACTTTTGGCTCCCCTAATTTTCTTGGGATTTATTGAAGGCTTAATTAGGAGAATTCCATATGGGTTTCCTAATTACCCTCCTTATGTAATTAAGGATAATTGAGGTGTGATTAGTGGTTTTAGTCCATGATTAGAGTTGATTAAGGCTAGATCCGATAGATAGGAGGTGTAGGGAATAATTTTGGGGCATTTCCCTTAAGCTATTTCTTAAACCTCCTTTTCGTTCCTTAATCTTCTCTTAATTAAGGGTTAATTAATTAATTATCCCCTTAATTAATTTCTAAAAATTTTGAAAAACTTCCAAAACTTAATTAATCTATTTTGGGTAGATGCTTAGGTGTTTAATAGCCTAAGTTCAATTAAGGAAATTAAAACCCAATTCATATGTATGAAAGGGTGTTTTGAAATTACATAAGCTAAACTCAGCTTAATTAACTATGAATTGTGACCCAAATTGCATGAGGCCCTTTTCTTATTTGGTGCATTACAAATTTAAATTCCTTGTCAGTTTTTATGTTATCTCATTGGCTCATAATTATTTGGTTAACTATGTTAAGGTGGTGTAGGTAAGGGTTAATTAAGTTACTTAATTTATACCTTAACTTAATTAATACATAAAATTAATTTAATCATCTAAAATTAAAAAAATATCAAAAATACATATGGGAACAACAAACTCATCTCACCTTTTCAAAATTAAATCAAACTTAAAACTAAACAAAAACCATATTGAAAACACTTTGATTTATTTTAAACTTTCTTATTTCATAAGAATGTATTTAGGATTTAATTAAAGTGAATGTGTTTACATGCTTTCATTACTTTGATTCTTTCCCCAACATGTTAAATTTGTATGTCATGTGGTTTCATGCATTCGTATTTTTCAAATTCAAGTTTAAAATGAAATAGTTTACCTTATGTCAAATTTGCATGTGTTGGCTAAAATAGAAATATGAGTGGCTATTATTACTACTAAATCCAAATTATTTTCAAAACATATAAATAAATTATCAAATCTAAGCGTCTTTATTTTAATTATAAGATGTGAAGAATATATGGATGTGCTTAGCATAGGTTTCCTTTCTCTCTTATGTTGGTATAGTTTTGAATAGGAATTTGGTGAGATGTAGGGTTCATTTGAAAAGAACCTAACACCTACCTAATTCCATATCCTATTCATCCCTATGCTATCACCTAAGAAGGGCTACCTATACTTGCAAACATAAATTAAATAAGCAAAATGAATCAATCAATACAACTTTTGCATTCTTTTTTTCCATTTCATTTCTTTTATACACATGTTTGTATTTAAGGAAAGTGGTATATTAATTTGGAAAACCCAAGATTTAAGTAGCCTAAGTAGGTCTTGTACCTTACCTCTCATTAACAATGGTCTTTGTACTCACTTATGCCTTTCTTACTTTCATGTGTATTGTATAAAAAAATTGGATAACGAAACCCTTTTCTACTTAAAGAAAATCATACATCTTAAACTTCTAAATTTCCTTAAATGGATTACTTAGCATGCATCATAAAGTGTGTTAAATATTCTCATTTGTATGTAAAGATATGCTTAAGACTGATTCATATGCATGGTATACATGTTAGGAAAGAAATGAAGTAATGTGTGTTTTATGAATTTGATTCATTTTACTTAATCTTAAAATGCCTTTCTTTTTGAATAAGTTTATTTAGAGTTCATCTAAACTTAGAATTAATTAAAAGACTTAATCAAAACATTCATCTAAATAAAACTAACATATGAACCTACTTTAAAAATTACTTAGGTTAGGGAAGGAAAGAGAAGTCTCCTTCGCTTTCCCTCTCTCCAGAACTTAGTAATTAATTGTAGGATTCATTTGAACCTAATCAAAACATGAAATAAAATCAACCCAAAATAACTAAACAAATTAATTGAAACCCTCCTCTAAGTTGAACATGTTTTCACATTTAGAAAATTTGAACCTAAAGCCATAACTAAGCATATCTCACAAACCTTCAAAGCAAGAATATTAGGCTAAATCATCACTTCTAGCTTTAGGTTAGGATGGTGCATGGTTTGATGTTTATTTTATTTTGTGATATATGTTTTAGATTGTATGTTATGGTGTATACTCATAGAATGATTGGTAGGATGCTCTTAATCTAACTATTCTTCTCTGCAGGGGATTGTGCTTAAGGGGCGCTATCATAAATAAAAATATAAATGCTTTTGCTTGGAGGTGATTTATACACCTAAGCATAATCCAATAAGCCAGGTGGACTTAATCACCCATGTGTGGGGTGATAAGTCCAATATACATGCTTGGGATTTATGTGGTTTGTTTTAGCTAACCTTTATTTTGTAGGTATTAGTTAGATTCCCATTCTTTTCTTTTCATGTAAATTTGTGCAATTAAGATTTTGGAATGATTATTATGGAGATTAGGATGAACATTGGTCATAAGATCCTATCTTATGTACCATGTGAGGCCTTAGAGCATCTACCTTCCAACCATCCAAAAGAAGGAACCAAAAGAAGGAACCAAAGATAAAAGAAGAAGAAGAAAGAAGAAAGGAAGAAAGAAGAATGAAGTTTGAAGACCCACATAATAATGAATTCCTTGCTTAATTATAATTTAATTCATTTATAATCCAAGTTGTATAAGGGTAGAGCTCGGCTACCCAATTTGATATTTTGAGTTTGTGGTGCAATCGATGACATTCTTTTGCATTTTATAAATTGATTGATGATTTGTTTAGCTTTTTTCATTAAGGGCATATTTTCCTAGTTTCTTCCTTGCTTTATGTTTTACCTGGATGTGGATTAGGCTCTGTAGAGAAAAATAAATCTTTTACCTAACTTAACAACTCAAAAATAAAAATAAAGAACTCATAACCTCACATAAAGCTTAGGTTTAAAATCAAGATAAAAGAATTAGGAGCCCCTTAGTTGGATGAGTATTTATTTTACATTATCATGCACAATAACATCTTATTTCACTCTTGATTGGAGGTCTTCCACCTTTTCCAGAGAAACTTGGCTTTAACCTTTAAGAGCCATGGTGGAAACTCACCTCCTCCCTTCTCTCTGATTTTGGACAATAACTTTAATTTCTCATGCATTAGTCATATGAATCCTATTAGCCTAAGTAAAAATAATTGTCCAAAAATGAAAATAAAATGAAATTTGAATTGTATTAGATTTAGGTCATTTGAAGCATGCCTTTTACATGGTCTAGTCTCTCTAGGGAGTGAGTTTAAGGACTAAGTCAATTTCTAAATAAATAACAGCCTAATTATCTTGCATAAGCATAAAGACTTGCCTACATGTATTTAAAATCATAGGAGTTAGTTGGCGGCCACCCCGAGGGGAAGTCCAAGCTGTCGGGTGATTTTCACTCTCTTGTGGAGACAAACCATATACCCATTTTCTCCTTAGATTTAGGTTGTGCTTTTGACCCTCACTAAAGTTCCCTAGATTTAGGTTCTGAGGTTGCTTCTCCTTTTTATGGGCCATAAACTTAAATCCTCACCTTTTACGCATTTCCTTAATCTTGTGTTAAGGAATCATAAGTCCTCAATTTCTAATGAAAAATGCAACTCAAATAAACTAAATCAATTTCTAAGATCTAAATCCCTATTATAGGATAGTTTGAGATTGCTCGCTAGGTTTCATAGCATCACGGGCATCTCCATCTTATCTTCTATTTTGGCTTCAATAATAACTCCCCCTCTTTGATCAATTCCATTTGATCTTTCAAAAATGAACTAATCGATTGATAGTCCTTTCCTATTAAAATCTTTGAAGACAACGATCATTTACTTCAACCGAGAGTTTTCCTAAGGAATCCCCATTTCTTAGGATGAAATTAACTATGGGGCTTGCCTTGTAAGGAACTTAAATGAACCTGGTTTAAAGTAAACTCTGCTTTACTTTTTTAATGTAAAGTAGAGGAAGAATCTCTGGTACATATGTAGACCCATCATCTTTAGGAGTCCTTATTGAGGTGATTAGGTCCATTAAAGGGTAGTGACTTCTGTCTCTTGAGACAGTGCACTATTTCCTTGATGACGTACTCGATCACCTGAATAAGTACATCTACAAATCTACGTGGCATCCAAAAAAGATGAATTTTTATATGCTTGCCTTATTCATTTCTCTCCATAGATTTGAAAGGCGAGCCCGTATAGGAATTTTTTCACCATAACCTCCTATCAAATCCAAGAAATTGAAGAATAAAGCTAGCTTGAATTATATTTATATTACTTATGATGGGTTGTCTAAACCTATTCCTAATGTTAACTCTTCTAGTCTAAACAATAACTATAATAATTCTGATCTTCCTCTTTCTAATTCAAAGTTAGATTTTTCTTCTCTGAATACTATGGGTTTGCCTCTTGAGATAGATGTAGAATCATTCAATTCCTAGGGTCCCATAGGAGAAGCTGTAGGTGAGCCTGACGTGCAGGTAGTATCTTCCATTACCCTTCCGAGATCAAGTCCTTCATTAGTGGTTCTACCTCCTAGGGCGCACCTCAAGATAGAGGGAAATAAGTCATTAGTTCAGAGGATCAAGAAGCCCCTCCATAGGATGCTTCACCCTTGGATATGCTTGTAGAGGATCATCCCAATATGGACGATAATGTCCTCTCTCACCTAAGAAAGTTGCCATCTAAGTTAAGCATATACGATGCCCTTATCTTATCCAAAGAGATGAGGGAATCATTGATCAAGGCTCTCCTTGATCCTGAGATATGCTTAGCATAGCTGACTGTTATTGGTGAGGAGGCACATTATTTTAGAGGCTCACAAATGAAGACCTAGTCAGGGGACATCTCCGCACAACCCTCACATTTTACATTGACATGGCTTGACTTAGTTCTCATCGATCCATGTGCATCGGTGAACATTATGAGTCTAAAGACCCTTGCCTATTTGAGGATTAACATTTCCACACTCTGAGGAGATTGGATGATGTTGAGAGGATTCAATGAATAAGGCAAGAGGGCTTTATGTTTCATAGTGTTACCTTTGGAGATAGGTGAATGGAAGACTGAAGCCAAGTTTTATATCACTGATTTGAATACTTTATTCATCATTTTGTTCGGTAGGCCTTGGATAGATCAAAACAAGATGATTCCATCCTCCCTCCATCAGTGCATCAAATTTAAGAAGGATGGGATTGAGTACGTGTCAAAGGAGATGAAAACCATTTTCAGTGAGAGAGGTTGAGATATATGAGCATGCAGCCTATTATCTTTCTTAAAATACCCTTTCTCATGAACTTGGGAAAAATTCAAATTCAAATGCAAAATAAAATGAAGAAAAAGGAAAAGAAAAAGAAAGAGAAAAGAAAAATGAAAATCCAAGTTAACAAGAAAGTGAAATTAAAGAAGAAATAGAGCCGCATATCACATTCCACCTACAGTTCATTCCATCATATGGACATGTGGGTAGGATGACTCGACTTTCACCAGGCAGAGGCAGAGGTAGAAATAGAGGCAGTTCTAGAGGTGTAAGACCCCCTGGTTGGCCATCAGCCAATAGGGGTTATGTTCTAGTTCATAGGAGTACCCCTGCTATTCATATAGACTTGGAATCCAGCTCAGAGGATGAGTTTAATGTGATTAGCATACCAGCCAACCCCTCTCTGCGGGTTTCATTGGAAGTGACACTTGAGATGGACAATGACGAAGACCAAGCCTCTAGACAAAGTAAAGTATTTTGAATAAAATGTATATAAAACTATCAGACAGCAGTTAGGAACCTTCGCTTTAACCTCACTTTCATCTCACAAAGTTAAAGGTTTAGTAGTTAAGGAACCCCCTCAGTCTTCCAAGGATGTCAAGCCAAAAAGATTCTCATTGGGATCATCATCTTCAAGTCCTGAAGTTGATGTAGAACTTGAGGATGATTCATATAAAGAATTAATGGAATTATCTTTTGATTGGTACTCTCCTTGTGTTCTTAATCTTGCAAAGAAGGCTTTGATTCCTTATTCATGGTCTAAGCACAAGTCAGAGTATTTCAAAAAGCTATGGAATAACAAAAGTAGGGATAAATAATCAAGATCAAAACTAGGATTCGGTATAGTGGGTCCAGTCGATGATGATGATTCCTGCTTAGTTATCACCAACCATCTGGAGACTGATAGGTTCTTTTCACAGCAAACCAACTCTTATGAGGATGTGTGTTTAAAAACTTTAGATGATCTCCAAATCAAAGATGTACCACCAGAATTTGAAGAGGAGATCCATTTAATTGACAAGCTTAAAGAAATCAACCTCAGGATGGAAGAAAATCCACGCCTGACATACATCAGGTCGTTGCTGAATGAAGAAAAAACTAATGACTTAGTTAGGCTATGACTGAGTTTAAGGACTACTTTACATGGAGTTATGAAGAGATACCCATATTATCTCCTGATGTAGTAGTACATAAACTAGCAATAGATCCTAGCGCTATCCCTATCAAGCAAGCTCCTAGAGGCATGCAATTAAAAATCGAACAATAGGTCATTTCTGAAGTCAAGAGACTGATCGATGTTGGTTTCATCAGGGAAGAAAAATACTCTACCTGGTTAGCTAGTGTCATCCCAGTTAAGAAGAAGAATGGCCAAATTCACATTTACATTAATTTTAGGGACTTAAATAATGCATGTCTTAAGGATGAGTTTCCACTTCCTATACCATAATTAATGGTGGACATCGCCTCATCTCATGCAATTTTCTCCTTCATGGATGGGTCATCTGGCTACAACCAAATCAAGATAACTCATGAGGATGAAAGAAATAATGCTTTTTGAACCCCAATTAGAATCTATTATTATAAGGTCATGCCTTTCAGCCTTAAAAATGCTGGTGCTACATACCAATGGGCCATGACTCAGATCTTTGAACTCATCCATCATCAGGTTGAATGCTACGTTGATGATCTAGTAGAATAGAAAAGGAAGACCATCTCTTTGACTTAAGAGTATTTTTTGAATGGTTAAGACAATATAACCTCAAGATGAATCCTTGAAGTGTGCATTCAGAGTAGTTTTATGGAAATCCCTTGGTTTGTTGTCCGACACTGAGGAATAGAAATAGATCTAGAAAAGATCAAAGCTATCTTAGAAATACCACCTCCTAAGAGTTTAACTTAACTCAAATCTTTCCAAGGATGATTGGCGTATCTGAGACACTTTATTTCTAACCTATCGGGGAGATGCAAGCCATTCTCAACACTTGTCAAAAAGGACACTAAGTTCAAGCGGGATGATAAGTGCTAGCATGCCTTTGAAGATATCAAGCAGTATTTGGTGAAGCCTCCAGTTCTAGCAGCCTCTATCTTGGGCAGGCCACTCATCCTCTATACTGCTACATTGGATGACTCTCTCAGTGCTCTGTTGGCCCAAGCCAATGATAAAGGGAAGGAGAGTTCTCTCTACTACCTCAGCCATTATCTGATCCTTGTTGAAGCAAACTACCCACCTATTGAGAAATATTTCCTATCTTTGATCTTTGCATCTCAAAAGCTATATATGCTTTCTCATAAGGTGAACTTGATTTCCAAAACCAATCTACTGTAGTATCTCATGACATGGGCAATACTATCCAGATGTTTGGCACGTTGGTCCATGATTCTCTCATATTTTGATATCATATTCATACCCCTCCGTGCGGTAAAAGGACAAGCACAGGTAGATTTCTTAGCAGCACACTCACTACCTATTGATTCCCCGCTTAGTGACAATCTCCCTGATGAACAAATCATGAACTTAGGGGAGGTTGACAACCATCGATGGGAGATATATTTTGATGGATATGGCTTTCTTTCATAAAGGAGAAGCACTACGATCTACTCTTCTAGGAAAGGCAGGGGTAGGAATAGTTCTCTTAACTCCAGATCATGATGTGATGAGATTCTCATACTATCTTTCCAATTCCTGCACCAATAACAAAGTTGAGTATGAGGCTTTGATTGTCGGTCTAGAGTTAGCCATTACAGTCTGCATCAAGAGCATCATCATGAGGATTCTTAGTTGGTCATCAACTAGATTGTCGGGTCCTACATGGTTCTCAAACCCAAGCTTTGTCATTACCATGAGTATACCATGAAGCTATTGGCCCAAATCCCTGAAGTCGCCATCTACAAAGTTCCCCAAGTAGATAACACAGTAAAAGATGCTCTGGCCAAACTTGCCAAAGAATTGGCATGTCCAGAAGATGAGTCCATTCCAATAAGGGTCTAAAATAGACAAGTCCTATCCCTTATTGATGCTGAACTCATTGAGATACTCTCTCTTAAAGGGGAGGCTGCCGTTGCCTATAAGGACAGGGAGCTAGATTGGAGGCAACCGTTCATATACTATTTGAACACTGACAAACTACCACAAGAAAATTCACAAGCCCATCATGTGAAATAGAGAGCTCTCTCCATGCTCTCGTTGATGGCACCTTATACCGACGGTCTTTTGTTCAAATATGGTTACGCTGTTTGGACAAACTCGAAGCCCATAGGATTATCATCGAGGTACATTCAGGTCTATGTGGAGTACATCAATCTGGCCTGAAGATGAAGATGGAGATCAAGAGACTAGGATACTATTGACCTTTGATGATTACAAACTGCATGGACATAGCTAGGAGATGCCATCAATGTTAGGTACACGGTGTGATTTTACATCAACCACCCAACATTCTACACCCTACATTGGCCTCATGGCCATTTGAGTGTTGGGGTACCAACATTGTGAGTCCGATCGATCCTCCTTATTCCAAGGGTCATCAGTTCATCTTAGCTGCCACCGACTACTTTTCTAAGTGGGTGGAGGCAATCCCACTCAGAGAGGTCACAGCTCAGCATGTGCTTCAATTTTTCAGGAACCATATCATGTATAGGTTTGTGGTGCCTTGATAAATTATATCCAATAATGGTACTGCATTCAAAAGCACCAAGATCAACAGCTTTGCCAGAATACATGGTATAGATTGGAGATACTCTACCATCTACTATCCCAGAGCAAATGGCTTAGCAGAAGCATTCAACAAAACTCTCATCCAAATACTAAAGTAGACTATTGATGATGACAACCAACAGTGGAATGAGCGGTTGGTTGAAGCCTTGTGGGCCTACCGCACCACATACTGAACTCCAACTCAATCTACCCCATTTTTTCTTAATATATGGGGTCTGAAGCTATTCTACCTTTAGAAGTTTAACTCTTATCACTAAGGATAACATTGGGTAGCAAGATCACTACAAAGCAGAATGCAAAGTTATGGTTAGAAGAGCTCGAAGCTTTGGAGGAGAGTCACCTATGGGCGTGCCAGAACCTCAAGTTGTACAAAGCCAAAATGATTCAAGCTCATAACAAGCTAGTCTGCCCTAGGTCTTTCCAAGGAGGAGAACTTGTGTTAGTCTTAAGGAGACCAATTGTTGCCTGTTGAAAGATGGGAGGCAAGTTTGAACCCACTTGGGAAGGCCCCTATGTCATAGAGAAGGCCTACAAGGAGATCTTATCAGCTCTTTGATTGTAAAGGGAAACACCCGATGCTTCTAATTAATGGGCTCTATTTAAAAAAATATTACCCATAAAATATGTTTGAAAATAATTATCAATAAAAGAATAAAAATTTGATTCCATTTCATCAAAATCTTCTCTTATTTCGAAGCATTTTTTGCTTGTCTTATGAATCTGCCATGACGTGTGTAGGATATGTGTAAGAGTTCCCCAGAGGCACCCTATCCCTCTTTCACAACATAAACACAATCGAACACAATCTCTTGACACTATTAGAATAGGTGTGAGAAAGCCTAAGAGGCATTATATTTTGATTAGTACAACTGAGTTAGGTGGAAGAGAACCCAAGCAGCATTCTTTCTTATTGGGAATTCTCGACTGCCATCCATGACACCATTTCATTAAATTCCCCAAGTGTGTTTAGGGTAGGTGTAAGAGAACCCAGGAGGCATCCTATCTCCTTCAACACAAGCACAAAAAAAAACACATATCTTTTGTCCCGGGTTATTTTGATGTGAGAGAAAGCTCATTATGGCACTCACTCATTAGCTGTTCTAGTTTACATGCTACCTTAGTATGTCACCCCAGTGGTCATTTGTTAGAAGATATGAGTCCCCACACTTTCTTTCTAACTTGACCATTGCAAACCAATGAGCCCTTGTTAATTTAGTAGACTTCACTGCCCAGCCAGTAGGCTACCTCGTGTTGATTTTATTTAAGAAGATGTGAGTCCCCGTGCTTTCTTCTTGAACTAGTCATCATGATTTGACTAGGTTGGGTATATTTGGGGTTCAGGATAAGTCCCACAGAGGCTCCTTTCCTCTTGACTATATTTAAGTCGATGTTAGTCCACCAATGACATTCACTTAGTAGTCAACCTAGGTCAGATAGCACATGCCAAGTCGAACACAGACTATCCCAGCAATCAGTTCTGCTATAAGAGGATGTGAGTCCTGGAGCTTTCTTCCTAGGCTAATTATTGTAAACTGACGGGTACCTTTGGTTGGTTGATGTTCGCTATGCTGATAGTGACTTACCCGATGGATACACCACTCTTGGCAGATGTGAGTCCCCGCACTTTGTCCTTGAGTTGGCCATCAAATACCTATTTGATATATGACTAACCATGGCATCTTCTCCAGGGTTTTGGATTAAGCCCTTAGCAGCACCTCTCCCTGCAGGCATTCTATTTGGATCATATCCTTTGCGACCACATTTAGATACTATTCGGGTTACTCTTGGATTAGACAGTCCCCCTTTCTTAGTAGCCACCCCTGTGATTGAAGAATTTGTTCAGCGGATATGTAAATTCTCCCTTGGTTCAGTAAACCTGAGATAGGTCTAGGCTGATATAAGCTTTTTTTCAGTTTGATCGCTCACAAAACAATAGGGTCCATGATAAAATAAATTAAACAAAAAATAATATTTTACTTGAAGGAATTCAAGAATTCAACTTAAGCATTCTACACGAGTAATTTAGGTACCTTGTCATTCCTTTGAAAATGCCAAAGTACGCAACATATGTAATAGCATACTTCAGATAAAGTCTGATTTGGCAGCAATGATCATCCAGTGGTCTTTTATAAGAGTGTGAGTCTATCTTCCCTTAAATTTATCATTACAAATCGAAAGGCACTCCTTTGGTTGGATAGTTCTCCCATCGGCTGGGAAGCTATTCCCTTTGGTTAAGTAAATCTGAGATAGCTCTAGGCTAATATAATCTTCTTCTTAGTGTGATCCAATGCAAACCAATGGAATCCATCAAAACAAACTAAAAATGAAATTAATCTTTTACTATCTTTGAGTTGATTTAAGACCCCTAGTGGCATTCACTAAATAATCAACTTTAGGTCGGGTTCGATCTGTTGCCTTAGCAACTGATCACCTTAGTGGTTCCTTATTTTGGAAGATGTGAGTCCTCACGCTTTCTTCCTAACTTGACCATTGCAAACCAAAAGGTAATCCCTTTGGTTGGATAGTCCTACCTTGTGGTTGGTAGACTACTCCCTTTGGATTGGTAAGTCTGAGTTAGGTTTAGGCCTCCATGGCCCCTACTCAGTGCAGTCCATCACAAACCAATGGGATCCATTAAAAAGAAAAAAAAAAAATGAAATTAAGCTTGACTATATTTGAGCTGATTTAAGTCCCTCAGAGGAATTCACTCAATAATCAGCCCTATGTTGGGTTCAATCTATTGCCTTGCCAATAGATCACCCCAGCAACTAGTCCCTACTTTGGAGGATGTAAGTCTACTATGCTTTTTCTTAGTACAACTGCTGCATACCGAAAGTCACCCTTTGGTTGGCTAGTCCTACTATGTGTTTAGTAGGCTACCCATTTAGATTGGTAATATGAGTTAGGTCTAGAGCTCCGTGGCTCATACTCAGTGTGATCCATCGTAAACCAATAGGGACCATCTCAAAATCCAAAATCTAAAATCTAAAACAAATTCAACCCTCCTCTCCAAGTGGATTCATTCAAATCAAAATAATCAAAACAAATTAAACAAATCAAATCAATTTCTCTCCCTAGTGAGATTTAAATCGATTGAAACCTCTCAATCCCCTTGTGGATGACTTGAACATGTTTCCTTAGTGAAAGGTTCACATACTCTATCCCTATTGGATTCTTCCTTCACTCTCTTATGTCTTTGACATGAGTAGAGTCACATTGCACTAAGCTCTAGATTCCTTCTACACCTTGGGTTAGGAGTATATCATTTCTGTTAGTGTTTATGATCATTCGGTGTTGTTGATCATTTCGGTCAACACCAATATGTGCAGTGTACTTTGTCAGTCACACCACACCTATTCGATGCCCTTTGTTGACCTCATTTTTAGAATGAGCTCTCAACCCCTCCATCTTAGGCATAGGTCTTCTCTTCGACACTATGAGTTTCCTTAGTCTTAAGATACTTCTAGTGATTAGGTGAACACTAAACCTAACCCTAGAGACTTAGAAGAGTTAGTTATAGGAATATATTATGCCTTAGGGGTGTTAGAAAATTTTCCTACCCTATAGCTTGAACCAAATCCTCACTTCCTTCTTCCAAGTCAAAACTCCAAACTCATATCAACTCCAACTCTAACTAAAACCTTGAACCAATTCAATGGATTTTCTTAAATCATGAATCAATTCCAAATAATTGAAACTTATGATTGAATGATTGATTCCAAACTCCAAAATATTTCCTAAGTCCTTTGATTCCCTCTCATGGACTTAGCTATCAAATCTAAATCAATTCAAATTCAAGAAATTTTCTCAACCCATTTATATTCTCATTTATATTCACATATATAAATGAAATATAAATTCAAATCAATCAAACCAAATTCAAAAGTCAAATCCAAATAAAAATCTTTCCTAAGCCACTTTGATTCTATCTTATGGACTTAGCCTAAATCAAATCTAAATCAATTCAAATTCAAGGAATTTTCTCATAACCCATTCATATTCTCATTTATATTCACAAATTTAAATGAAATATAAATAGAAATATCCAAAATAAATTCAAAAATCAAATCCAAATTCAACCAAAATCAAACCTAAAACTTTCAAGTCAATATCTTGAACTTAGCCAAATCAAATTCAAATCAAGCAAAACCTTGATTTTTCTTCATGATTCAATCAATCCTATAATCATGAAAATCATGAGATGATCAATCGCTCAAATTGTGTCAAACCAAATTAAACCTAAGGGTTGGCCAAGTTAACACTTAGCCAAAATGAAACCTAAACTAGCCAAAATCCACAATAGGCCAAATTGATTGACACCATTGATCAAAACTATTTCATGATCAATGATTGAACTTGACCAAGCCATCATTTGAGCATAAGCTAGCCCAATTGGCCACTTGACCCAAGTTGACCCAACTTGACCTAAAAAGTGAAAATGTGTCAAAACATGATCTAAGCCAAATTGATTGAAACTAATGGGTCAAGTTCATTCCAAATCACTTGTTAAACTTGACCAAAGCCCGAATTGGCCAACTAGACCCAACCTAGCCCAATTGACCTTGAACCCAACTTGACCTAAAAGGTCAAATTGAGCCAAATCCAAATATAAACCAAATTGATTGGAAACATAGATACCAATACATTTCATATGACAATGGAGCCTAAACCAACCCATGACCTAACCCAAATAGGTCAAATGGGTCAAATTGGTCAACTTGACCCATTAGACCTAAATGAAATCAAATGAACCAAATCCAAATATAAATCAAATTGAACCAAACCAATGATACCAAAATATTTCAAATGGTCATATGAACTTGACCCAACCCTTAGTTTGACCCAATTTGACCAATTTGTCAACTTGACTAAAGTTGACCCATTTTGATGGGTCAACATTAGCCAAATCATATCAAACCAACTCCAAATTCATTGAAACTTGGCCCAACCCATTTTTCAATCATACCAAACATATTCAAATTGAGATCCAAGCCAAATTTCCATTTTAACCCTAAGCCACAGGGTAATCTAAAATCAAAACCGCTTGGAATTTGGTCAATTCCTTTTCATGGACACTTAGCATCCTCTTAGTGGAAAAATGGTCACTAATGAGGATGGTGCACATGACCCATTGGGTTTGGGTCAGCCAAACCCAACCCAAAGTCAAAACTGACCACCTCACTTAACATTAACTCATGAGAATCCTTCCTCTACTCATTTCAAGCACATCAGAGCATCACTAATTCACTCCACACCCAAAACCGAATGCCATGACACTCTAAATGGCCTAACAAACCCATTGAATAGGGTGAATTGGATCAAAATGGCAAAAGAGCTTGCGATCATCCAATTCACCTAAGGGGAGATATACTCCTCCTAATTCCACTTGAATTCAACACTCACACACTCGATTGAGCTTGAACTTAGAGCTAGCACCCTAAGGTTTCCTTCAAGATTCCTTAACCCATTTACAATTCTCCATTTTTGGTTTCTCTTAAATTGAAAATGGGGGAGCTCCCTCAAATATCCATCTCATCCATTACATAAAATCAAGCCAATTCCTCCTTCAAGCACCTTGAGGGGACCTAATCAAACTCACTCCAAGCTTCATCCAAGTTCTCAAGGCAAGGGAGAGGGGTCTTTGATCAAGGCCATGAGCATTTGAAGAGTGACTTGGTCTATAGGAAGATCTACTCAATCTCAAGGCTTGAAACTTTCAACAGAGCTTTGTCTCCACTAGATGAAGCTACCTCAATGGATTCGAGCGTCAGAGATAGCCTTTGGCGAGGTATGGATCAAAACTGAGCCTAGAATAGAAAGTGTGTGGTCTTTTGTGAAATAAATTTTCATCTCAAGTAAAACTAGCCATTGAATATTTTCTCCCTTGCATGATGATGGTGTGGGTTGAGTTTGAGCTCAATCTGAGTTCAATCGAGCTTGGATCATGCCATGGAAGATGGACGGTGGCCATGTCTCACAGGCAAGCTCAGGGATGGATCATGGGCCGTCCATCCATGCATTTTGGATGGACGACCATGATCAAGCTGCATAGGATCTCTGATCTAATCTCTTAAGAACCATAGGCTCAATCTCAACCGTCTGATCTGTGATCAGATGGATGAGGAGAAAGCGCATAGCGTCGCCACTGATATGGCACTATGATATGACAATTTAAGTGACCATTCTCATCGAGCCATGTGGAAAGCGTCGTGTCATCCTCCACATGGCGATGATGGGATTAGGCATTTAATTAGGCTATTTAATTAATGGATAATCATGGAAACTTTAAAATAACATAACTAATTCTAGAAAAATCATAAAACTACAAAGTAAAATGCACTGTAAAAATATTTCTTAGTAGAATAATCTAAAATTATTTCCAATAGATTTTGACAGTGTATTTTCCTCAAATAGGTTTTAATGAAAATATAATAATCTTAATTACTCTTTAATTATTTCATTAATTTATTTCAAATTTCTTTGGTGTATTTGGTGGGATGACATCTGCCTCCCCTAATTTTCTTGGGATTTATTGATGAGTTAATTAGGAAAATCATATAATGAATCCTTAATCACTCTTTTAATTTAATTAAGCTTAATTAAGCATGTGACCAGTGGCCTAATCCTTTTATTAAGTCAATTAAGCCTTGCTTAAGTGAAGAAGAGGTTTATGGAATGGATTTGGGGAATTTTTCCTAAATTCCCTAAACCCCTTTTCCTTAATCCAAACTTAATTAAGGGCTAATCCCTAATCAGTTGCTATTACTTTGATTTTTAAAAATTCCAGAACTTAACCAACACATCTTGGGTAGGTGCTTAGGTGTTCAATAACCTAAGTAGCTTAAGGAAATCAAAATCCAACCCACATGTGTGGGAAGGGTTATGAAAGTACTTAAATTAAATCTCTTTAACTTAATTAATAGTTAATTGTGAGCCAATTGCATTAGGTATCTTTCTTTCCTAGGATGCATTACTGATTTAAATTTCTTGTGGTTTTATGTCATACATTGGCTCATAATTATTTGATTAAATATGTTAAAGTGTAAGGGTAATTAATTTACTTAATTCATACCTTAACCTAAATAAAATATAAAAAATCATCTAATGGTTCTAAAATTAAATTAAAATAACATACACATGTGGGAAATGGGTTAGGACTAGCAAACCTCTTCACATTTCTTAAATTCAAATCAAACTCAAAGAAAACTAAAAATCTCTTTAAAACAAATTTGAATTGCTTTAAATAATTCTATTTCATAGGATTGTCTTTAAAAATTAATTATGGAAAATGAATTTTTATTATTTCATCTCTTTATTTCTTTCCTAGCATTCTAAATGTGTATTTCATATGAAAATCATGCATTCATGCTTTTTAAAAATCATATTAAAAGTGAAATGTTTCTTTTATGTCAAATTTCATGTTTTGGATAAAGTAAGAATATGAATGGCTATTATGACTATTAAATCCAAAATTATTTTCAAGACTTATAAATCAAATATCATAAATGAAATGTATGCTACTTATAATTATTTATAAGCTTGCATGTGAATATAAAATGTGTTATGTGATTCTCCCTCTCTTTCTTAACATAGAAGTGTATAGGATTTGCAAAGTGCATAGTCCATTTGAAAGGGACATAACACTTGCTTAAATCCATTCCTATACACTCTATGTCATGACTAAAGATGGAATTCCACATCACATATATAAACTAAACAATCAAACCAAACTCAAACAAACATAAACTTTTGCATCTTTCTTTTTCCATATATTTCTTTTGCATATACATGTGTATTTAAGGAAAGTGGTATATTAGTCTAGACAACCCAGGGTTGCGAGGTTTTAAGTATCCCTAAGTAGGTCTTGTAACTTACACCCCTGGTGCTAACAATGGTGTCGTATTCACTTATGCCTTTCATACATGTATGTGTGCATATGAAAAATGGATAAAAGAAATTCCTCTTTTTCTACTTAACAAAATCATGCATCATAAAAAAAATCAAATTTCTTAAATAAATTCTCTTAGCATTCATCATTAAAGTTTGCTAAGCATTTCCATTTTCATGTATAGATATGCTTAGGGTTCATCCATATGCATTTTACGCATATTGGGAAAGAAATGAAGTGATGTGTGTTTTGTGATAATATTTCACTTTACTTAATCTTAAAATGCCTTTCTTTTAAATAGGTTTATTTATGGAAAATCTAAACTTAAGATTAATTAAAACACATAACAAAACATTCAGTAAACAATAATCAAATATGAATCCATCTTAAAAATTACTTAGGGATGGAAAGATAGAGAAGTTCTCTTCTCTTTTCCTCTCTTTATAACTTAATAATTAATTGTAGGATTCATTTAAACCAAATCAAAATACAAAGTAAAATCAACAAAGCAACTAAATCACTTACATGAAACAAACCCTTTAAGTTGAACATTTTCATACTTAGAGAACTTCAACCTTAAAGCTTAACTAAGCATACCACATAAACCTTAAATAGCACAGCATTAGGCTAAGTCACCACTTCTAGCTTTAGGTTAGGGCTGTGCATGGTTTGATATTTTTCTTTTATTTTGTTATGTATTATTTTTAGTCTGGATGTTCGGGTGTATGTGCATAGACTGAATGGTAAGGCGATCTTAGTCAAACCATTGTCTTCTGTAGAGGATTATGCTTAAGGGGCGTTATAATAAAAATATAACTGCTTTGCTATGTAGGTGCTTATACCCCTAAGCATAATCCAAAATAGGCCAAGTGAACTTGCTTACCCATGTGTGGGGTGCTAAGTCCAATTTATATATATACGTGCTTGGGATTGTATGGTTTGTTTGGCTAATCTCAATTTTGCAGGTGTTAGGATGAGCATTGGTTATAAGACCATGTCTTATGTACCATGTGAAGCCTTTGGAACAACCACATTCCAACCATCCGAAAGAAGCAACCACATTCTAACCATCCAAAAGAAGCAACCAAAAGAAGAAAGAAGAAAGAAGAAAGAAGAAATAATAAATGAAGAATGAAGACCCCCATAACGTAAATTCCTTGCTTGATTGTATTTAATTCATTTGTAATCTGGGTTGTATAAGGGTAGAGCTTAGCTACCCAATTTATTTTTGTGTTTGTGCGGTGGAGCCCAACCACAAATGACCTCTTATTCTTTTGTGCTAGCTTTATAAATTGATTGATGTTTGTTTAGGTTGTGCATTAAGATGGCATCCTTTTCTTAGTTTATTCCTTATTTTGATGTATGACCTGGATGACGATTGGGCTCTTAGGAAAATAAATTTTCTATCCAACTAATCAATTCAAACTAAAATTAAATAACCCATAACCTCACATAAAGCCTAGGTTATAAATCAAGATAAAAGAATTAACAACCCCTTAGCTGGATGTTATATTACTTTTCTCACATCATGCATAAAAAGCATATTATTTCACTCTTGATTGGAGGGCTTCCTCCTTTGTCAGAGAATTTGGCTTGACCTTTGAGAGTCATGTAGAAACACACCTCCTTATCTTGTTGATTTTGGCCCATAATCTAATTTCTCATGCATTAGACATATGAATCCTAAAGTCTGTGTCAAATTGATTTTCCAAAATAAAAATAAAATGTAATGAAATTTGCATTAGATTTAAGTCATGAACTCATGCCCTATATGGTCTAGTCTTACAGGGAGTGTGTTTAAGGGACTTGGTTTCTTTCTAAATAAACAACAACCTTGCTATCTTGCATAAACATATGACTTGCCTACATGTATTTAAAATCATAGGAGGAGTTAGTTGGTGGCCACCCCAGGTTGTAAGTTCAACAGTCAGGTAGTTTATCCTCTCTTATGGAGGTAAACCAAATACCAATTTTTGCCTTAGATTTAGGTCATGCTTTGGCCCTTGCCAAAGCTTCCTAGATTTAGGTTCAGAGATTGCTACTTTCCTTTGCAGGTTACGAGCATAAATCCTCACCTCTTAGGCATTTCAATGACTTGTATCATGGAATTATAAGCCCTAGATTTCTAATAAAAATTTAATTCAAATAAATCAATTCAATTTCAAAAATGTAAAGCCCAACCACTAGATAGTTTGGGATGCTTACTAGGCTCCTAGTATCCTAAGCATCCCCTACTTATCTTCATTTGGCTTCGATAGGAACTCCCTCCTCTTAATCGAATCCACTTGATCTTCTAAAAATAAACCAATCGATTGATAGTCTTATCTTTCAAAATCTTTGGAGATAATGATCATTTACCTTAATCGAGAGTATTCCTAAGGAATCCCATTTCTTAGGATGTAATTAACTTAACAAACCCAGTTTAAAATAAACCCTGCTTCACTTTTCCATGTAAAGTAGGGGAAGAATCTCCGGTACATTCCAAAGACCCATAGTCCTTAGGAGTCCTTATTAAGGTGATTAGGTCCATTATGGGGTGGTGACTTCTATCTTTCAAGATAGAACATTTTTCCTCAATGTCATACTCGATCACCCTAATAAGAACATTTACGGATCTACGTGGTGTCCCAACAAGGCGTATTATATATATTTATATAAATTTTCACCACACAAACACAAGGAAATTAAGAAAGATGGAGGTGAGCATGAGGAGGAAAAAATATACATTTCTTTCTTCACATAAGCGGGTGGGGATGGAGAAAAAAAAAGAGGGTTTTTCTACACACCTCATTTTTTTTATTCTCAACATATTAATAAGAAAACACACACACACACACACACACATCTTCTTCTTCTTCCAACCAGAAGAAAATTCCTCCCTCCACCTCTTGTGCTCTCTAAGTCCAAGAGCCACCAATTTTTACATAATTATTACTAATTATAATTAACCACCCATTGAATGTTAGAGTTATCATTAATGATAGCTTCACTACCCTCTTTAATAACACCTTGACCTTCATATAGAAAAAAAACATAGCTTTTAAGTATGATTCATTATGAGATAAATTATCAACTTCAAGTATATTAATATCATCCATTATAGTTATTATTTTTCTACCAAATATCCCATAACTTCATCTCCCTTTAAGTATATTTTAAACTACTGTTAGATATAAGATCAAGATTAGTATGCATAGAAGCTATATGCTGCCCCAGATTCCCACTGCCATCAAAGCTCTTGAAGGAAGGAGGCATGAAACCCTTAGGATACTGGATAGAATCAAACTCCTTTGGGTAGGGTCTACCCTTTGGAATCAATGATTCTCCCTGGGCTTGAGCTAAGGCTTCCTTCACTTGCTGCTCAACCATGGTTTTAAAATCTTTTCCCTGTATGGAGGTACTATCCACTACCTTCCTATACAGACTATTGCTACCTTGCTTAATGGGAGGTAGAGTCTTAATTGGATCTAAGACATGCACTAGTTCAGGCTGACTGGCATTGACTATGCTAGGATGAACTGGAAGGGCTTGCTTCTGAAACACTGGCACTACTGCCAACAAGTCCTGTAATTTCTATGTCATCCTATTAATCTATTCGTCTTTCTACCTTAACTGAATTCGGAGGTGATGGGCTGATTCTGTGTTATCTCTTTGATCAATCTCATCTCCTTCCATGGCCTGCTGGTCCTTAAGAAGAGAACCTCTAGTCTCGACCATGTGTACGCCAGCTGAATCCCACATCAAGTCATCTTCACTGGGATTGAAGTTGACTTTTTCTTTATCATACCATGCATACCCTAAGATCTCCTTCTTCTCCATAAAAATAGTGTGCAACTATCTCATCTAAGGATTGATCTAATGCTACAGGTACAAAATACTTGGGCTGACCGGTGTTATCACTATTGTGAACTGAGAGGCATCGAACCTCAGCTGAAATTGGGGAGTCAATCCTGTGCGGACTGTACTCGCTAGAAGAATGGTAATCCTGGCTATGCTGCTACCACTGCTACCACTGTACTGTCATCTGGGATATCCATAATAGTAGTTACCATCTCCGCATCCAACTGAATGGGTGGAGTTGGTGAAGGAATGACCACGATGCTCCTGGGTCGCCACTCCTTCCGCACCACTACTAGGGCAGATGGTCAAGTAGGAGAGGTCGACCCTACCATAATGGGTGGAGTAGGAGGAGTGGGATCCCTTGGCTGTAGCTGGATCACCAACGGGGTATGTTTCTCCCTGTATGCCACCTTCATGGCCTTGGATGGAATAGGCGATGTTGGGACACTGCAATGGAGGACGTGGGGTAGAGCAGTGGGGTGGAGACACCACTGACTCTCTATGTATAAGAGCTGTCCTCCTGTGATGGCTGGTACTCATAAGGAAGATACTACCAGAATGATCGGCATGGGTAGCCGAAATGGAAAGTCGACCAAAGGCGGCCCGAACCTCCGCCGCTCTCTACATGATATATGATGTATGGGCCTCATGGGCCCTCTCTTGTCAGGTATGCCTCTCCACGCTATGAGGGATAACATATCATAAATCAAACTGAGTATCAAACTCGGCGTCATATGCTCACCTACTAGAAAGTATAAAGCGAAGGCCGTCGACCTCTGCTTTGAGAAACTGTGCTGTGTTGGAGGAGGTGATGAACGAATCCTCCTAACATCCTCTCTATCTTATCTTGAGAGAGGATGAAACTGGTTCTCCAAAACCAATGGTGATGTGATCATAGTAAACTCATCTGTACTTGACCTAGCAGCCACCTCTAACTCTCTGGCTATCCTGGTATGGAACCATTTGACCATATGGTTCTTATTTCAGCTATGAGTATGAGTAGAGTGAGAGGAGTGTGAGCTAGACCTGTACTTAAATGTAGGAGAGGCAATCCATGAAACCAGGGGAGCCTTACCCTTGTAGGGTATAGATGATAGGGTGCTAGCTCGCACCAGGGCAATGTGGGCAACTTGAGGATGAACTAACTGAAACTCTTGAAGGGCGGTGCATCTTGTCCTCTTTAGTGAGTAAATCTCCAAATCTAAGGGTAAGTCTACCCTGATGACCGGCTTCTGCCCAACCACCCTCTTCCTGCTTTTGTGGGGAATGCCCTTAGAAGTAATCTTGGCTCCCTCAAAGCCATGGACAAAGTGGATCAAATGAGTATGATCCAAACATGGAAAGTCAGCTTGATCAAAGGTGAGGTCCATGCCATGAGGGAAGGTAAAGATAAATTTTGGTGATCCTGCCATTATCGGTAAACTGTTGGCTGCCGAGCAAGGAATGAGAAACAAACTTGCATCAGTTCTCTGTCTCCAATGATTTTTTTTGAATTTTTAGAATTTTGAAAATTTGAACCCACATCCAATAACTTGGAAGTGTTAAGTGGGGTTCAAATGAATTTGAAGAGATTAATTTAAAGAGGAATTTGAGTATGAATCCAAACTTCAACAAATTTAGGTATGTTGAAATATGGATTCAAGATTTTGATAAGATGCTTCCATAGGTGCATTTTATTTTGATTTTGAATTTTGTTTTGGATTTGGAGGACCCTTCCCTTTAACAAATTTGGGTATGTTAAAGTAAGGGTCAAATTGATTTTGAAAGTTTTGGAATTTTCACTTAGTAAATTTAGGTATGTTAAGTAAAGTGAAAGTGATTATTTCTTTTTGAATTTTATTTTTGTTTTTGTTTCAATTTTGGAAAATTTAGAATTCTTACTTAGCAAATTTAGGTATGCTTAGTGAAGAATCCAAGTGTTGTTTTGATTTTTTTGAAAATAGGATTCTTAGCAAATTTAGGTGTGCTAAGAAAATCTAAAGTGTTTCATTTGTTTGGAAAATTTTGATTTCTAAAAAGGGTTGGATCCTTTAGCAAATTTGGTATGCTAAAGGGATCCTATGTGTTTTGTTTTATTTTGAAATTTTTTTGAAAGTGGAGTTTCAACTTTAGAAAATTTGGTATGCTAAAGATGAAATCCCACTTGGTTTTGTGAAATGGAAATTTCACTTAGCAAATTTAAGTATGCTAAATGAAATTCCAAATGGTGTGTTTAAAGTTTTGATTTCACTTTTGATTTTGAAAATGGAAACTTTTCCTTAGCAAATTTGGTATGCTAAGGGAAGAAGTTTTAAAGGTGTGTGAGAAATTTTATTTTGAGTTTGGAAACTTTACTTAGCAAATTTGAGTATGTTAGGTGAAGTTCAAAAATATGTTTTGGAAAAGGTTTTGAATATTTTGAATTTGGAAACTTTACTTAACAAATTTAGGCATGTTAAGTGAGGTTCCAAAATATGCTTTGAAAATTTTTGAAATATGATTATTGATTTTGATTTTGGATTTGGAAACTTCACTTAGCAAATTTGATTGTGCTAAGTGAAATTCCAAATGTGTTTTTAAAATTTTTTTGAATTTGAAAACTTTACTTAACAAATTTGGGTATGTTAATTGAAGTTCCAACAAGTGTTTAGGATTTTTAAAATTTTTTGGATTTTTTATTTTGGAAACCTTACTTTACAAATGTTTGTATGTTAATTGAAGTTCCAAAATGTGTTTGGAAATAAAATTTTTTTTTGGATTTTTAATTTTGGATACCTTACTTAACAAATGTGTGTATGTTAAATGAAATTCCAAAATGTGGTTAGAATTTGTTTTTAATTTTTTTGGATTTTTGATTTTGGAAACCTTACTTAACAAATGTGTGTAAGTTAAATGAAGTTCCAAAAATGTGTGTTTAGGAAGTTTTTGGAAATATGATTGTTGATTTTGAATTTTTGAAAAGAGGACCACCATTCAACAAATTTAAGTATGTAGAATGGAGATTCACTATTTTTTGAAATGAGATTTTTTTTTTTTTTTTTGTGTGCTTGTTTCTTTTTGAAAAAGAAATCCCAACCTAAAACATATATGAGATATGCTTAAGTAGAATTCCTAAATGATATTTTATTTTTAGTTAGGAAAGAAACCTTCATTTAATTAACCTAAGTATGTTAAATGAAGATGTTCACATATGCTTTTGAAAATTTTAATTTTGTTTACAAATGAACTTTCTATTAAATAAATGTGAATGTATTGAATAAAAGAGTTCATGTATGCTTTTTGAAAATTTTAATTTTTGTTTACAAATGAACTTTCCATTTAATATGTGAGTAAATTGAGTAGAAGAATTCATGTGTATTTTTAAAAAGTTTGATGATTATGATTGTGATTTTGGAAAGACATGATTGTTCATTTATTTTGAAAATGAAGCCCTCATCAAAGAAAATTGAAAGAGGATGTTCATTTGTGATTTTGGAAAATGTTATTAGTTTTATTTTGAAAATCCCTACTTGTAACAATTATATGAATTGTTAAATGAGGATGAAGAATCTTTGTAGAAAATATTTTATTAAGTGCATTTTTTTGAAAAAAAGGTGCTTGAATAAGCAAAATTCTTTATGAAGGATTTATTATTTTTAGGATGAACCTTTCCTTATCATGAAGGTGATAAGGAGGAAGTCTTAAAGGGATTTCTTTTTATTTTAGATCTTTTCATTTTACCCATTGGAGAAACCCAACGGGGGTATTAAGACCAACAAGGAATGCAGTCCTAAAACCTAAAGATGTTGGCTAACTCAACTAGAGAATGAAATGAGCTAAGTACCAATGGAAAGAAGGATAGTCTTGGATTCATACCAAAGTATAAACTCCTTATCGATACTCAAAGACAACGATCATTTACCAAAGTTGGAGAGAGGAACCATCCCAACGGGGTTGCCAGAAAAATATGTGGAGAAAAATTCCCGCACACATATCTAGTCGCCTTCAAATCTTTTGGTGAAAGGAGAGAAAAAATTATATATGTAAAAATTCATCTTGGTAAGACACCACAGAGATCTGTAGATGTACTTATTCAGGTGATGAGATATGTCATCAAGGTATAGTGTACTATTTCGAAAGATAGAAGTCACTACCCTTTAATGGAACCAATCACCTCAATAAGGACTCCTAAGGATGATGTGTCTACCTATATATCAGAGATTCTTTCCCTACTTTATATGAAAAGTAAAGCAAGGTTTATTTTAAATCAGGTTTGTTATGTTCTCTACAGGGGCAAGCCCCCAAAGTTAATTACATCCTAAAGGACATGATCCTTTAGGAAAACTCTCGATTAAGATAAATAATCGTTATCTCTGAAGATTTCAATAGAAAGGACTATCAATCGATTGGTTTATATTTTTGAAGATCAAATGGGATTGATCAAAAGAGGGAGTTATTATCGAAGCTAAAATGGGAATAAGTAGAAGATGCTTACGATGCCAGGAAACCTAGCAAGCATCTCAAACTATCCAAAAGTTGGGCTTTATATTTTAGAAATTGATTTAGTTTGTTTGAGTTATATTTTTTATTAGAATTTTAGGGCTTAGGATTCCTTAACACAATATTAAGGAAATGCCTAAGAGGTGAGAAATTATACTTATGGCCCACAAAGGGGAAAACCTCAACCTAAATCTAGGGAGCTTGGTAGGGCAGGAACCTAAATCTAAAAGGAAAATGGGTAATTGGTTTGCCTCCATAAGAGAGGACAAACCACCCAAAATTTTGGACCTACAACCGCCTGGGGGTGGCCACAAACTAACTCATCCTACAATTTTAAATACATGTAGGCAAGTCTTTATGCTTATGTAAGATAGCTAGGCTATTTTTTTATTTAGAAAATGATTAAGTCATTAAAACTCACTCCCTAAAGAGACTAGATCATGTAAAGGGGCATGCTTCAAATGACCTAAATATAATGCATTTCAAATTTCATCCTATTTCATTTTTGGACAATCAATTTTGACTTACGCTAATAGTCTTTTTATGACTAATGCATGAGAAAGTAGATTATTAGCCAAATCAACTAGAAGTTTAGGAGTTTCCACCACCCTCATAGGTTAAGCGGGTTCTCGCAAAGATGGAATCAATCAAGTGAGATAAGATGCGTTGTGCATGATATTAAAAAGAACTTATCCAAGGGGTTTCTAATTCTTTTATCTTGATTTTAATCTTAAGCTTTAGGTGAGGTTATGAGTTGTTTAGTTTAATTTGAATTTTTAAGTTGGGTAAAAGATTTATTTTTTCCTAAGGAGCCTAATCCACATCCAGGCTAAACATAAAGCAAGGAAGAAACTAGGAAAATCATGCCACTTAATGCACAAGTTTAATAAGCATCAATCAATTTATAAAACTAACGCAAAAAGAATAAATGGCCATTTGTGGTCGGAACCCACCGCACAAACTTGAAAATATCAAATTGGGTCATATACAACCATACAAATGAATTAAATTACATTTAAACAAAAGGAATTCATAATTATGGGGGTCTTCAAGCTTTGTTCTTCTTTCTTCTTCCTTCTTCCTTCTTCTTTTTTTTCTTCTTTGGATCTTCCTTTGGATGGTTGAATCTGGATGCTCCAAGGCTTCATATGGTGCATAAGATGGAATCTATGACCATTGTTCATCCTAATTCCCCATAACAAATCATTCCAAATCTAAACATTCAAATTTTACATGAAAAGGAAAAAAATAAATCTAACTAACACCTGCAAAATAAAGGTTAATCAAATCACACCACACTAATCCCAAGCATGTATATTAGACTTATCACTCCACACATATGTGACTAAATCCACCTGGCCTATGGATTATTCTAAGGGGTATAAGCACCTGAAAGCAAGAAGCACTTATATTTTTATTTATGATAGTGCCCCTTTAGCACAATCCCCTGTAGAAAAGAATGGTTAGACTAAGGATGTCCCACCAATCATTCTACGAGCATATACCCAAACATACAGTCTAAAATATTTATCATAAAACAAAATATAACATCAAGCCATAACTGACTTAACCTAAAGCTAGAAGTGGTGACTTAGACTAATGTGTGTGCTTTGAAGGTTTGTATGGTATGCTTAGCTTAGGACTTTAGGTTTGAATTTTCTAAGTGTGAAAAACATGTTCAACTTAGAGGAGGGTTTAATTTAAGTTGTTTAGTACTTTGGATTGTTTTTATTTCATGTTTTAGTTTGGTTTAAGTAAAATCTACAATTAATTACTAAGTTATAAAGAGAGTGAAAGAGAAGAGAACTTCTCTTTCCTTCCCCAATCATTAAGTAATTTCTAAGGTAAGTTCTCATTTTAGTTTCATTTAGGTGAATGCTTTAATTTTAACTTTTAATCAATCCTAAATTTAGATCAACTTTAAACAAACCTATCCAAAAGAAAGGCATTTTAAGATTAAGAAAATGAATCAAAATCCACATAACATACATTACTTCAATTCTTTTCCAACATATATAACGTGTATATGGATGGATCCTAAGCTTATCTATACATGCAAATGAGATAATTAACACACTTGATGTTGCATGTTAAGTAATTCATTTAATAAAATTTAGATGATTTAGATGCATGCATTTTCTTAAGTAGAAAAGGGTTTCTTTATCCAAAATTTCACATACATGCATGAAAGTAAGAAAGGCAGAAGTGAGTAGATCGCCATTGTTAACCAGAGGTATAAGGTACAAGACCTACTTAGGATTACTTAAAGCCTCACATTGTTAACCACTTTCCTTAAGTACTAACATGCATATAAAAGAAATATAGTGGAAAATAATATGCAAAAGTTTACTTAATGATTTCATTTTTGTTTATGCAATTAATTCATGCAAGTGTAAGCAATCTTTCTTAAGTGAGAGCATAGGGATGAATAGGGTTTGGAGTTAAGTAAGTGTTGGGTTCTTTTCAAATTAAACCTACATATTACTAACCCATATTCAAAGTTATGCTAACTTAAAAAAAAAAGGAAGGCTACACTACACATGACTTTATAATCTACTGCATGCAAGCTTTTAATTAAATTATAGGAATAACACACTTTTAGATTTGATGTTTTATTTATAGATTTTGAAAATACTTTAGATTTAGTAGTGATAATAGCCTTTCATATTTCTCTTTAGCCAACACATGCACATTTGACATAAAGTAAACCATTTCATTTTAAAACTTTGAAAACATGAAATCATGGACATGCAATTTAACATATTGGGAAATATTTAAGGCAATGTAATCACATGAACAAACTCACTTCACTTCATTCGTAAAGACAATCTTAAAGAATAAGAAAACTTAGAATAAATCAAAATGAATTTCAAAAATAATTCTTTATGTATTTGAAGTTTGATTTAATTTTAAAAGGGTGAGATTAGTTTGCTGTTCCTAACCTATCCCCACATGTGTTTCACATTTTAATTTTCAAATAATTAAATCCATTTTTAAATGTTGATTAGGTTAAGGTATGCATTAAGTGATTTAATTAACCCTTACCTACACCACCTTAGGAAAATTAACTTAGGTAATTATGAGCCAATGAGATGACATGAAACCCACAAGGTATGTAAATTTGCAATGCATCTAGTAATGAAAAAGGACTAATGCAATTTGGCTCATAATTAAAAGTTAAACTAAGGGTATAGCTAAGTACTTTTAAAACACCCTTTCACACTTATGAAAGGGGTTTAATTTAGACTTAAGCTATTGAACATCTAAGTATCTACCCAAGGTAGATTAATTAAGTTCTGGAGATTTTTAAAATTTTTTGAAAATTATTTAGAAAAGTAATTAATGGATTAACCCTTAATTAAGAAGGGGATTAAAAAAAGAAAAGGGGGTTTAGAGAATAGCTAAGGGAAATATCCTAAAAATATTACCTAAAACCCCTATTCACTAGTTCTAACCTTAATCTAACTTAAACATAGGGAAAATCCACTAATTACATCTTAATTACCCTTAATTACATGAAGTGGGTAATTAGAAAATGAGCTAGCAATTTCCCTAATCAAGACCTCAATAAATCTCAAGAAAATTAGGGAAGGTAGAAATCATCCCCTAAAATGATCCCTAGAAATTTGAGACTAATGGGTGGCTTAATTAGAAAGTAATTAGCATTACCATTCCCAAAGAAACCTAAATTCAGAGAAAAAGGGAAATCAAAATGTATTTAAAATAATTGTAGAATATTATAGATGAAATTATCTATCCAAGGCATGTTTCTTTTTATTTTTCTTACTTTACTATAAGAAGTTATGATTTTCAGAAGATATAAGGATTAATTAGAAATTAATTAGTTAAATAACTAATCCTTATTTAATCCCCCACCCGCAGCGCGATGCGTGGCGGCGGCGGTCAGCACGCTTTACATGCATCACGCTGTGAGTGACTACTTAACCAGTCAAATTGGGAGAGGTGGAGGTGGCACACACATCTTTACCCTTAGCCATCCGATCAAAGATCAGACGATAGAGGATACACCTGCGGTTCAAAAGGGAAAATGAATTCAAAATGTGGGAAATAATCGTCCATCATGCATGGATGGGCGAGATTGGAATTCTTCTTTGAGGAAGAATGTGAGTCATTCACAATTCAAGAGAAGGTTCGAGCTCAATCCCTCATGGATTCAAATAAGATTCAACACACACCATCTAAAGGATTAGAGAGGCCAATCTAACAGCTAAGGTCCTATGAAATGCAAATCCACTTCACAAAAGACAAACACACCTTATCTTAAGTGGTCGAAAATTGACTAACCTCATCGGTGATCCAGCACTGATCGATGAGGTAGCTTTCAGAAAGCCTGCTCTTGAGGTTGAATAGATGAGTGGATGGACTAACTCCCCTTAGCTCCCCTTGCGGCTTTGATCTAATTGATCTTCCCCTTGGCTTTAGAACTCAATTGAATGCTTAGCAAGCTCAGTCGAGATGAGGTGTAAGAGGAATTGGGATCAAGTGTGGAGAATTTTGGAAGTCAAGGTGAGCTCCCCTATTTTGCACTATGCAAAACCAAAGAAGATGAAATCAAAATCTCCTCTAGTGACCATGGGAAAGCTCTGTGATGTTTGCAAAGCTTCTTAGACCTCAATCGACTATGAGTGTGTTGTGATTTCAATGAATTAGAGTATATCTCCCCCTATGGAATCGGACGGTCGAGCCTTTGCTTGCCATTTTGATCCAATTGTCACCATAGAGTGGGTTATTTGGGTGGTTAGAGGTGTGCACGTGGTCGGTTTGGCCAGAGGAGTGGAAGCCTAGCTTCCATGTGCATTCAATTGAGATTTGGGGGGAGTTTGAATTTTCAATTTCATGCTTATGGGTCGGGTTTGGTCCATAGGCCAAATGGGTTGACCCAAACCGATTGGGTTGGGTGCACCACTCATCACTAGGTCCCCTTGATGTTTTAGGAGAGCCTCAAGTTTTTGTGATGAGTGCATGACCAAAATACCCATGGGCTAAGCAAAAATTTGTTCTATGGCCTAGAGGTATAATGGTCATTTTTCTATTTTTTAATTTGGGTATGTTTGGTATGTTGAGAAAATAGGTTGGGCCAAGTTTTAATGGATTTGGAATCCATTTGATAGGGTTTGGCTCATGTTGACCCATTTAGGTCAAAATGGGTCAACTTGGGTTAAGTTGACCAATCGGTCAAATTGGATCAAACTAAGGGTTGGGTCAAGTTCATATGACCATTTGAAATATTTTGGTGTCTTTACTTTGGTTCAATTTGGATTAGGTTAGGTTTTGGCCCATATGACTCATTTAGGTCAAATGGGTCAAGTTGACCTACTAGACCCATTTTACCTATTTGGGTTAGGTCAAGGGTAGGTTTAGGTTAGGTTTGTCATATGGACTGGATTGATATCTTTGTTTTCAATCAATTGAGTTAGGTTCAATTTTGGCTCAACATGACCCCTTTAAGTCATGTTGGGTCTAAGGTCAATTGAGCTAGGTTGGGTCTAATTGGCCAATTGAGGCTTTGTTCAAGTTCTAGAAGTGACTTGGGATGGACTTGACCCATTAGTTTCAATCAATTTGGCTTAGATCAAGTTTTGACACATTTTGGCCCTGTAGGTCAAAATGGGTCAACTTGGGTCAAGTGGGCCAAATAGGCTAGGTTAAGCTCAAAGGTTGACTTGGTCAAGTTCAAACATAGGTCATGAGTGAACTTAGATCAATGGTTTCAATATTTTGGCTAAGTTCAAGATTTGAATTGATTTGAATTGATTTTGGCTAGTTCAAGATTTTGACTTAAAAGGCTTAGATTTGACTTTGAGTTTAATTTTTGGAGTTGGTTTGATTTTTAAATTTATATTTTATTTATATATGTGAATATAAATGAGAATATAAATTAATAATGATACAAATGCAAAGATTTGAATGAGTTTAATCATGATTTGAAGTTAAATCATTAAAGGGAATTTAAAGGATTTAATTGAATTTCTAATTTAAAATTTAATTTTTAAATTAGATTTGATTGCTTTATATTTATATTTTATTTATATATGAGAATATAAATTGATTTTGAGAAAATCCCATGAGTTTGAAGTAGTTTGATCAAAGTGTGGAGTTGATTTTGGCTATAAGTCCTTTAATAGAAAATTAAAGGAATTTAGGAAAATTTCATGAATTGTTTTGGAATTTTGAATTTGATTTGATTGATTTGAATTTATATTTCATTTATATATGTGAATATAAATGGGAATATAAAAGGATCATGAGCAAAGTTCAAATATTTGAATAGGTTTAGCTCATGATTTTGGCTAAGTTCTTAAGAACGGGTTAAGGACTTAGAAAATTTTGACTTAGGAATTTTTGATGGATTTTTTCATGGGTTTCAATCATGGCTTCAATCAAGGATTTGAATCATGGAATTGATTTAGGGTTGACTTGAAAGAAGGGAAGTGAGGAATGGTTTAAGCTAAAGAGTAGGAAATTTTCTAACAAGTATTCCATGGCTAACTCTTAAGGGCTAGAGTGTGTCCACCTAATCACTAGATGTGTCTTAAGACTAAGGAACTCTTAAAGTCTAAGAGGAATCCTATGTCTAAGATGGAGGTGTTGAGAGCTCATTCTAAAAATGAGGTCAATTGTAACATATAAAACTCATCTAATCACCTAAAAATTAAACTAAAACAACCAACACATGTGGGAATGGGTTAGGAACACTCAAATTAAATCAAACTCAAAACAAAATCAAACCTTCTTAAACAATAATTTGATTTACTTTAAACTTTCTTATTTCATGAGATTGTCTTTAGGAATTAATTTGGGTGAATGTGTTTACATGCTTTCATCAGTTTAGTTCTTTCCTAACATGCTAAATGTGTGTGTCATATGAATTTTATGCATTCATTCTTTTCAAAAATCAAAATGAAAGTGAAATATTTTCTTTATGTCAAATTGCATGTTTTGGCTAAAGTAAAAATATGGATGACTATTATCACTATTAAATTCCAAATTATTTTCAAAATATATGAATCAATTACCAAAACTGAAAGTGTGTTACTTATATTTTATTTATAAGTTTGCATGTGAATATAAAAATGTGTTTTTATGTTTGCTTCCTTTCTTTTCTCTTAACATGGATTTGAATAAGATTTACAAAGTGTATAGTTCTTTTAAAAGAACATAACACTTGCTCAAATCTACTCTTATTCCCTTCCATGTTATAACCTTGAAGGATCTCCACATTCACATATATAAATTGCATGAACAAATCAAACAATCAAGTATGACTTTTTGCATCCTTTCTTTTCCATTCATTTCTTTTGTACATATGCTTGTATTTAAGGAAAGTGGTATATTAGTTTGGACAACCCCGGGGATGTGAGGCTTTAAGTAGCACTAAGTAGATCTTGCACATTACACCCCTGGTTAACAATGGCGTCATACTCACTTATGTCTTTCATTCATACATGTGTGCATGTGAAAAATGGATAAGAAAACATTTTTCCTACTTAATGAAAATCATGCATCATAAAGTATTCAAATTTTCTTAAGTAAACCACTTAGCATTCATCATAAAGTGCGATAAACATTTTCATTTGTATGTATAGATATGCTTATGATTCATTCATATGCATGCTATAAATGTTGGGAAAGAAATGAAGTGATGTATGTTTTGTGAATTTAGTTCACTTTACTTAATCTTAAAATATCTTTCTTTTTGAATATGTTTGTTTAAAATTGATCTACATGGTGTCAAAAATGCATAAAAAAAAGATGTATATTTCTACCTTCATTTTTATTTCGTATAGAGTGAAGATGGAAGTATATTTTTACTTCTTTAGAAATTACATATAAAATTTCACCATAGATTTTTCTGGTGACTCTGCTGGAGAATGTTCCTCTCTCCATCTTTGGTAAATGATCATGTCTCCAACTATCGATAGTGGGTTTGTACTTTGGTATGAATCCAAGACTATCTTTTATTCTGTTGGCACTTATCTTATTTCATTCTTAAGTTAAACTAGCCAACATCTTTAGGTTTTAGGACCTCACCCCGTGTTGGTCTTAAAACCCCTGTTGGTTTCTTTAATGGGTAAAAAAAAGATCTAATAAAAAGAAAATATTTAAAGGCTTCCCCCTTATCATATATATGATAAGGAAAGGTTCATTCTAAAATAATAAAGACAAAATAAATCTTAATTAAAAATGCTTTAAAAAAACACTCCTTCAAAAATGCACATAATAAAATATTTTGCACAAAAGTTTCTAAATCATTTTCATCTAACAATCTTTATGATTGTTATATGTAAGATCATCTTTTTTTAAAAAATAAGATTCCAACAATTACATTTTTTTAAAATACAAATGAGTTTCTTCACTCAATTCTTTTGGTGAACACCTCATTTTCAAAAATAAAATTCCAACAATCATATTTTCAAAAGCATAAAATTTGAAGATGGGCCTTTCCATTCAATACATCCAAATTTGTTGAATGAATATTACCTCTTCAAGCAAAATCATAACTTTGAACTTCCACTTAACACATTCCACATGTGTTATGTTGGGATTTTCATATTTTCAAAAAGCACATATGAATGTCTCCATCTAATATACCCACACTTATTTGGTGGAGGTCTCATTTTCAAACAAAATCAAAAAAATAAATTTTCAAAATGCATATATGAACATTTCCATTCAATATACCCATACTTATTGAATGGAAGTTTCATTTTCAAATAAAACTAATTTTTTCAAAAGCACATATGAATATCTCCATTCAATATACCCAAATTTATTGAATGAAAATTTCATTTTCAAATAAAATGACATCAATTTGAAATCCCACTTAACATATTCCACATATGATTAAATTGGTATTTCCACTTTCAAAAAGTAATAATCACACACAAAATATACATATTTGGAATATGAAACATAATTTATTTCCATCTTACATACCCAAATTTGTTAAATAGAAATCTCTCTTTTCAAAATCAATCAAAAAAACAAAAATTTTCAAAACTTATTTGAAACTTTATTCTAGAATATCCCGTTTGCTAAAATGAAGTCTCCCCTTTTTAAAATCCAAAGCAAAAAATTTAAAACAAAATTTTTGGAATTTCATTTAGCATACTCAAATTTGCTAAGTGAAATTTCCATTTTACAAAATTTTCAAGAAACACTTCTAGAACTTCACTCTTTAGCATACCAAATTTGCTAAAGTGAAGCCTCCATTTTGAAAACAAAACCAAAACACAAAAATTTTAAACACATCTTTTGGAATTTCATTTAGCATACTCAAATTTGTTAAGTGAAATTTTCATTTCACAAAATTAAGTGAAATTCATTTTTAGCATACCATATTTGCTAAAATGAAGTCTCCACTTTCAATCAGAAAAATAAATCAAAACAAAAAAGAAACACATTAAGACTCCCTTAGCATACTTAAATTTGCTAATGATCCTACTTTTCAAAAAAAAAAATATCTAAAATAAATGAAACACTTTAGGATTTTCTTAGCATACTCAAATTTGCTAAGAATCCTATTTTCAAAATCTTCAAAAACAAAACACACTTGGGTTCTTCACTTAGCATACCCAAATTTTCTAAGCGGAAATTCCAATTTTCAAAATCACCAATAATTTACAAGATAAAACAACCAAAGAAAAAGAAACAATTGTTTTCAAACACCTCACTTAGCATACCCAAATTTGCTAAGTGAGTGGATTCCAAAATATCAAATCAAAAACAAAATCAATTGACCCTTACTTTATCACACTCAAATTGGTTAAAGGAAAGGGTCCTCAAATCAAAATCTAATTTCAAACGTGAACCTATGGAAGCATCTTTCTAAAAATATTTGAACCTATTTTCAACATACCCAAATTTGTTGAAATTAGATTCATATTCAAAAATTCTCTCTCCAATCAAATCTCTAAATCTTCTCTAAATCCATTTGAACCCCACTTAACACTTCCAAGATGTTGGATGTGGGTTCAAATTTTAAATTCAAATTAAGAAGTCAACAAAATAGAAATTTGATCTAAGTTTATTTCCAACATTGTAGATTCTATCGGTCTGTTACAACTCATTGATTGGTTTATAATGGCAGCTTCATAGAAGTATGTGTTTACTTTCCCCTACGACATGGACTTGGCCTTGGATTAAGCCAATCTCCCCCGAGCTGATTACACTCATCTCATCCATTTGGTAGAGGTTTCAAGGGGCAAAGATTTCTTGTGAGGGCACTCCCCTCATAACTGTTAGTAGGACCACCGTGGCCGGGAAGAAGCCGATCATTCAGATTGATTTTCCATCAAACTCTGATATCCTCTCACTAAAGAGGAAGGCAGTGACAGCAGTGCCAGTGACAGTACCAGCATCAACACCAATCTCAGTGTGTCTTGTGGTTTCTCATGCTGCCCTAGTAAGGGCTAGCACCCACTCATTAGCACCCTCTAAGGGTAAGGCTCTTCTAATCCTAGAGATTGCTTCCCTAGCTTTTGAGGTTGGGTCTAGTTCTTACTCCACTCACCCTACTAGGACTCAGAGGAGGAACAAAAACCACATGATTAAGCAATACCACACACACATCGCCAGGGAGATGGAGGCTGCTACACGGTTAGTTATGGAGGAGGTACCCACTTTGATTTCCCTGCTGGTTATAGTGAACCCATTTCATCCTCTAGCTAGGTCTGATAGAGAGGATGCTAGGAGGATCCATACTTCACCTCCGCTAGTAGTTCAGTACCAACCCACAATTAGCTAGAGTAGGAGGTCATATGCTGGCCTCTGTTCAGTTCTACGCCAGGTTGGAGGAGCTTATGAATGTTCTAAGTCCGAAACTCAATTCAACTTAAGATCTATTATTCCCCACATGGGAAACATTTATGGTAAGAGAGGGCCAAGGAGGCCCACACTTTAATTCAGATCACTAACCGAGAGAGGCGGAGGTTTAGTCGGTAGTTAGCAATTTCCACACTCATTGATTTCCCTGATCAGTGCGCTACCAATGTCAATCACACAGATAGTATTTTCCGTACAGGGATGACCCATCATAGGAAGTGGGTCCCTATTTTGAGAGAGTCAGTGGTGTCTCCACTACACCGCTCTACCCCCCATCCTCCATCACCCATTCACGTTGCATCATCTCCAGTTTCGTCGAAGGCCATGAAGGCCACATCCGGGGAGAAGAGAATCCCGTTGGTGATCCAACTATGGCCAAATGATCCCATTCCATCTACACTGCCTACTGTGGTGAGGTCGAGCTCCCCTACTCAACCTGCTGCCCTAGTTATGGTGTGAAAGAAATGGAAACCTCGAAGCATAGTGGTTGTCCCTTCACCAACACCACCAGTTCAGCAGGACACATAGATGGTTACAGTAGTTGTAGAGGGAGGAGATGATAGCCCAGTTGCATCCATGTTAGTAGAGCCTCCTAGGAGTGTCACCAATTTCAGAGTCAATGATAGCTAGGACTGCATTTCTTCTAGCAAGTTCAGTCCTCATAGGATTGATTCTCCAACAGCAGGGGAGGTCTGGTGCCTCATAGTTCACGATGTGGATCCCATCACCAGTCAGTTAAAATCATTTTTACCAGTTCTGACATATAGGTCTTTGGATGATATAGTAGCTCACTATTTCATGAAAAAGAAGGAGAACCTAGGATATGACTGATCTGATGAGGAGAAGATCAGCTTTGATCTCAATAAAGATGATTTGCTGGAAGACTGAGCTGGGGTTTGCATGGTAGATACTAGGGGATCCCTCCTTAGAAGCAAGATATGGAAGGTGATGAGGTTGAGGGAGATGACAATAAACCTCGATACCAATTAAAATAGAAAGATGAACAAGTATATAGGATGGCGAGGTAGGACTTGTTAGTAGCGGTCTCATTCTTTGAAACAAGCCCAGTTCATCCTACTATGGCGAGACTACTGACGTTAGTGCATGTCTTGGACCCAGACCTTACCTTCAGTAAGTAGCAGATGTATAGGAAGGTAGTGGAAAGTACCACCATATAGGAGAAAGATATCAAGTATATGGTTGAGCAGCAGGTGAAGGAAGCATTGGCTCAAGCCGGGAGGATCATCAGTTCCAAAGGGTAGACCCTACCCGGAGGAATTTGATGCAATCCAATATCCCAAGGGTTTCATGCTACCTTCCTTCAAGAGTTTTGATGGCAGTGGAAACCCGAGGCAACATATTGCACACTTCGGCTAATTATTGCAACACTGGTGGCATTGACACTTTGCTAATCTGCCTCTTCGTCAGTAGCCTAACTGGGATAGCTTTCGATTTATATGCTGAACTTCCCAATGATTCAGTAAAGACATTTATTGAGTTGGAGCAACTCTTTATCAAGAGGTTTGCTGGAGCTTAATAAAGGGTTACTATTGGCAATCTCGTTGTAACACAACAACACCCAGGTGAGTCCCTTGTTGACTATATTCTTATATGGGGTAGCCTGAGTATGAAATGCGAGCCACGACTATCTAAACAACATGCCATTGAGATTCTTCTAAAGAACATCTATGACCCAGTCACCTTCATGCTTAAGGGCTGCATCATCATAACCTTTGAGAAGCTAATCAATAAGGCAGCTAGTCTACAAGGAGAGGCAAAACAGTTGCCTTTTCAAGACTAGTTTCCCAAAGCAAAGTCGTAGAAGGTCCATGAGAAGAAGTTAGGAACATTGACATCGGTAGATAAGGGAAAGAAACCAGAGATCAGTAGAGATCGGTCGGTGACCTCGCTTCCCTCCTCTCACCACCACCAGACCCCTGCTACAACAGCCTCCATGGCCTACTCAGCCTCCTCAGCCATTTCATCAACAGCAGTGGCACACATACCCATTGCCATGTAGTTGTGGTCCACCTACTCTTTTAGATAAACTTAACAAACCTTATTCATTTAAGAGGGAGGTAATCAGGAAGATCTTTAAAAATCTCTTAAAGAAGCCTGATTTTTAGCTACTTGAGCCTAGGAGACCGAAAGAAGTGGCAAAAGCCATGATCCTAACTTTTGCCCTGACCACTATATGCTAGGTCATGTTTTGGAGGATTGCTTCACATTTAAGGACTGGCTTGAATAGCTTCAAGATAGGTGCTGTAGTTATCCCGAAGGAATACCTCATGGAACAACCATCCAGTTCCATTAGGATAATCCTTGGGGTACTTGTGATCCTTCTAAAACCAAAGAAGGTTGGGATATCTCTTTATCCAAAACCTTTAAAAAGATTATTCAGAAGATCAAGAAACTTTCCTTGCAGGTGCCTGAGTCAGCTCAAACCTCTAATGTCAAATAAGGTTTGCAAGTTGTTAGTGCCAACTCGGGGAAAGGGGGAGCTCGACAGCTGCAGCAGCATGTGCTAGCCCGGGATAGCCCAGTGCAACCACCGACCAAGTCTAGCCTCCAGTCTACCATTGCAGCTACCACATCAATGACTTCCTCTACTTCAGCTAGTTCTTTTTCTTCTACTAGTAGAACTCTTATATTGGGAAATAAGGGCGCCAAATCCCTTACCCCATTTACTTTACTTGGATTCTACTTTGTACCTCCTATCAAATCCAAGAAATTGAAGAATAAAGCTAGCTTGAATTACATCCATGTCACTTCTAATGGGTTGTCTACTTCTATTCTTAATGATAACTCTCCAAGTCAAAATAACTATAAAAATTTTGATCTTCCTCTTTCTGATTCAGAGTTGGACTTTCCTACTCTGAATGCTATGGGTTCACCTCTTGAGATAGACTTGTAATCATCCGATTCTGAGGGTCCCATAGGAGAAGCTATAGGTGAGCCTGATGCACAACTAGAACCTTCCATTACCCTGCCACAAGCGATCACCGAAGTCAACCTCCATAGTGGCAATGTTCTACCTCATAGGGCAGCACCTCAAGATAGAGGAAAAAAAGTGATTTGGTATAGAGGATCAAGAAGCCCCTCCACAAGATGCTCCACCCTTGGATATGCTTGTGGAGGATCAGCCCAAGGTGAACTACAATGTCCTCTCTCATCTAAGAAAGTTGCCATTTAAGCTAAGCATATATGATGCCCTTGTCTTATCCAAAGAGATGAGAGAATCATTAATCAAGGCTCTCCTTAATCATGAGATATGCTTAGCTTAGCTGTCTGCTATTGGTGAGGAGGTACATTACACAAAAGAAGCTCAGGGGATCATTTTCACAGATGAAGACTTTCTTTTAGGGGACTTGGAGCACAACTGTCCCCTCTACATCATAGTTGACATGGGCAGGTTCAGACTTGCCAGAGTTCTCATCGATCTAGGTGTATCGGTGAATATTATGAGTCTAAAGATCCTTGCCTATTTGAGGATCGACATCTCTACACTCTGAGGAGATAAGATGATGTTGAGAGGATTCAATGAACAAGGTGAGTGGGATTTAGGTCCCATAGTGTTACCTTTGGAGATAGGTGACTGGAAGACTGAAGCCAAGTTTTATATCATTGATTCAAATACTTCATTCACTTCTTTGCAAGGTAGGCCTTGGATACATTAGAATAAGATAATTCCATCCTCTCTCCATTAGTGCATCATGTTCAAAAAGGATGGGATTGAATACCGTGTCAATAGAGATGAAAAGCCATCTTCAGTTAGAGAGGTTGAGATTTATGAGGATGCAACCTACTATCTTCCTCAAAATATCCTTTCTCATGAACTTGGATAACATTCAAATTCAAAAGAAAAGAAAAATGAAGAAAAAGAAAAGGCAAAATAAAAAGAAAAGAAAAATGAAAATCTAAGTGAACAAGAAAGGGGAATTGAAGAAGAAATAGATATGCATATCACATTTCACCCACAGTCCATTCCATCATATGGACATGTGGGTAGGATTACTTGGCCTCCACTAGGTAGAGGTAGAGGTAGAGACAGAAATAGAGGTAGATCCAGAGGTGGAAGACCCCCTCGTTGGTCATCAGCTAACATGGGTTATGTTCTAGTTCATAGTACCTTTACAATTCACATAGACTTGGAATCCAGCTCAGAGGATGAGTCTAATGTGATTAGTATACCAGCCAACCCCTCTCAGTGGGTTCCATTGGAGGTGACTTTCGATCCAGATGGTGACGAAGACTGGGCCTCCAAACAAAGCAAAGTATTCGAATTAGGTTTATGTGAGACTATTAGGCAGCAACTGGGAACCTTAGCTCTAACATCATTTTCATCTCAAAAAGTTAAAGGTTTTATAATTAAGGAAGCCCCTAAGTCTTCTAGTGATATGAAGACAAAGAGATTCTTTTTGGGATCATCATCCTCAAGTCCTGAAGTTGATGTAGAACTTAAGGATGATACATTTAAAGAATTAATGGAATTATCATTTAATTTTTACTCGCCTTGTGTTCATAATCTAATACAAGAAGGTTTAGTTCCTCATACATGGTTGAGGCATAGATCCGAGTACTTAGAAAAGCTATGGAACAATATACAGGTAGAATGAACACAATCAAGAGTAGGACTAGGATTCAGTACAGTGGGCTTAGTCGATGATGATGAATACTTCTTAGTTGTTACCAATCATTTGGAGTGTAATAGGTTCTTTTCATACAAAACAAACTCTTATGAGAATGTGTGTTTAGAAACCTTAAATGATCCAAATGATCTCCAAAGCAAGGATACACCTCCAAAATTTGAAGAGGAGATCCCTTCAACAATTGATAAGCTTAAAGAAATCAACCTCGAGACAGAAGAAAATCCACACCTGATGTACATTAGTTCATTGCTAAATGAAGAAGAAACCAAGGACATAGTTAGGTTATTGACTGAGTTTAAAGACTACTTTGCATGGAGTTATGAAGAGATGCCTGGATTATCACCTCACATAATAGTCCATAAGCTAGCAGTAAATCCTAATGCTAACCCTATCAAGCAAGCTTCTAGATGCATGCGATTAAAAATCGAGCAATAGGTCAATTCTAAAGTCAAGAAACTGATCGATGCTGGTTTCATCAGGAAAGAAAAATAACCTACCTGATTAGCCAGTGTCATCCCAGTTAAGAAGAAGAATGACCAAATTCACATATGCGTTGATTTCAGGGACTTAAATAAGGCATGTCCTAAGGATGAGTTTCTTCATCCTATACCAGACTTAATGGTGGACATCGCCTCATCTCATGTAGAGTTCTCTTTCATGGATGGGTCATCTGGCTCAAACCAAATCAAGATGTCTCTTGAAGATAAAAGATACACTGCTTTCCAATTGGAATCTTCTGTTATAGGGTCATGCCTTTCAGCCTTAAAAATGCTGGTGCTACATGCCAACGGGCCATGACTCAAATCTTCAACGAACTCATCTATCATTAGGTTGAGTGCTATGTTGATGATCTAGTAGTCAAGAGTAGAGAAAAGGAAGACTATCTTTTTGACTTGAGAGTAGTTTTCAAATGGTTAAGATAATATAACCTCAAAATGAATCCCTTGAAGTGTTCATTCGGAGTAGCTTCAGGAAAATTCCTTGGGTTTGTTGTCCGACACCGGGGAATAGAAATAGATCAAGAAAATATCAAAGCTATCTTAGAAATGACACCTCCTAAGAGTTTAACTCAACTTAGATCCTTGCAAGGACTGCTAGTGTATCTAAGATGCTTCATTTCCAACCTATTAGGGAGATGCAAGCCATTCTCAGCACTTGTCAAAAAGGATGTGTTGACCTCAATTTTAGATTGAGCTCTCAACACCTCCATCTTAGACATAGGACTCTTCTTAGACTTTAGGAGTTTCTTAGTCTTAAGAAATATCTAGTGATTAGGTGGACACTCAACCTAACCCTAGAAGACTCGGAAGAGTTAGCCATAGGAATAGGTCATGCCTTAGGGGTGTTAGGAAAACTTCCTACCCTTAGCTTAAACCATTCCTCACTTTCCTTCTTTCAAGTCAAACTCTAAATCAATTCTATTTGATTTTATCCAGATTCATATCAACTCCATATGATTGAAATCCATTCTTGAAATCTATGATTGAAACCCATGATCAAAATTCATCAAGAATTCCTAAGTCCAAATTTTGCCTAAGTCCTTAATCTTCCCTTAAGGACTTAACCAAAATCATGATCAAAACCTTTTCAAACCTTTGAGATTTTCATATTAATTTATATTCTCACTTATATTCACATAAATTAATGAAATATAAATTCAAACGCATCAAATCAAACTCAAAATTCCAAATTTAAAATCTTTGAAATTTTCCTTAAGTCCTTAAGGAAAATTAATGGACTTAGCCAAATCATGATCAAAATCAATTCAAACCCTTGGGATTTTCTCAAAACTCATTTATATTATCATTTATATTCACATATATAAATGAAATATAAATTCAAACCCATCAAATCAAACTCTCAAATTAATTTCCAAATTTAAAATCCTTGAAATTTTTCTTAAGTGCTTTAATTTTCTATTAAAGGATTTATCCAAAACCTTAATCAAACTAATTTAAATTCTTGGGATTTTCTCAAAACTCATTTATATTCTATTTTCTATTTACATATATAAATTAAATATAATTATAGAAATCAATCAAATCAAAGGAAAATTAAATCTCCAATTTAAAATCCTTCTTAAGTCATTAATTCTCCATTAATGGACTTAGCTTAAATCTTGATCAAAACAATACAAAGTCATGGGATTTTCTCATAATTCATTTATATCCTCATTTATATTAAGATATATAAATAAAATATAAATATAAATCAATCAAACTAAATTCAAAAATTCAAATTCCAAACTTTAAAATTCTCTAAGTCCTTTAAATCCTTCTTAATGGACTTAGCCCAAATCATGATTAAACCCCTTCAAATCCTTGAAAGTTTCTCATGATCAATTTAAATTCTAATATATATTCTCATACCCTAATGGAACTGGAAGGTTGTTCCACAAGGTTTTCTTTTGGGATAACTACAACACCGGTCTTGAAACTACGTTCAAGCCAATCCTTGAATGTGAAGCAATCCTCCAAAATGTGGCCTAGCATTCGGTGGTTAGGGAAAAAGTTTGGATCATGACTATTTTCTACTTCCTCATCTCCAGGCTGTAGTAAAATCGGTTTCTTTAAGAGATTCTTAAAGATTTTTTTGATTACCTCCCTCTTAAAAGAATAAGGTTTGTTTAACTTTTCTAAAAGAGTAGGTGGACTATAGATTCTTGGTGGTGGATATGCATGCCACTAGTGGTATGGTGTAATCGGGCGGCGACCATGGAGGCTGCGGAGTGCAGTGGTTGCCTCGCAGGTAAAGGAGGTAAGGATGAGGTGGTCTCTCGGATTGATCTCTAGCTGGATGCTTCACCTTGTCAACCACTACTACTGCTCCTGGCTTCTTTTCATAAACCTTTTAGGACTTCTGCTTAGGCAACTGATCTTGAAAAAGCAATTGTTTGGCCTTTCCTTGTAGACCAGCCGCCTTGTTGATTAGCTTCTCAAATGTTTTGATAGTGAAGCCCTTAAGCATGAAGGCGATTGGGCCATGGATATTCTTCAAGAGAATCTCAATGGCATGTTGTTCAGATAGCTGTGATTCACACTTCATACGTGAGTTACACCATTGGAGAATATAATCAATGAGGGACTCACTTGGGTGCTGTTGTGCTATAACGAGATCACTTACAATAACCCTTTGCTGAGCTCTAGTAAATCTCTTGATGAAGAGTTGCCCTAACTCAACAAATATCTTTATTGAACCATTGGGCAGTTCAACATACCAATCAAAAGGAATACTCACTAAGATGCTAACAAAAAGACAAAAAAGGAAAGCATCACTGCCACCTGTGTTGCAATAACTGGCCCTAAAATGCGTTATGTGTTGCCTTGGGTTACCACTGCCACCAGAGCTTTTGAAGGAATGAGACATGAAACCTTTGGGATATTGGATAACATCGAATTCCATTGGGTAGGGTCTACCCTTTGGAACCAATGATCCACCCCAGGCTTGAGCCAAAGTTTCCTTCAACTGCTGCTCAACCATGGATTTTATGTCTTTTTCTTGTATGGAGGTACTTTCTACTACCTTCTTATACAGGCTAGTGTTACCTTGCCCAACAGGTAGAGTCTTGGATGGGTCCAAGGCATGCACTAACTCAGGCTGATTGACATCGACTGTAGTGGGATGAATAGGATGGGCTTATTTTTGAAGCACTGACACTAATGCTAATAAGTCTTGTAACTAACGTGCCATCCTATCAATCTGCTCATCCTTCTGCCTTAACAGATGTTGGAGGTGATGGGCTGACTCTATGGTATCTTCTTGATCAACCTCATCACCTTTCATGGTGTGTTGTTCCCTAAGAAGAGATCCTCTAGTGTCAACCATGCAGACTCCAGCTGAATTTCCCATCAAGTCATCTTCATTAGGATTAAAGCTGACTCTCTATTCATCAAACCAGGCGTACCCCAAGATCTCTTTCTTCTCCATGAAATAATATGCAACTATCTTATCTAAGGAATGATCCAACTTGAAAGGTACAAATAGTTCAGGCTGACCGATGTGATAAATATCATGCACTGAGAGGCACCAAACCTCGCCTGTCACTGGAGAGTCAATCCTATGCGAACTAAACTCATTGGATTAATGACACTCCTGACTGCTATTGGCTATAAGAGGGGTAGCAATCCTAAGATGTCCCTCCACCACTGGTGCAACTGAACTGTCATCTGGAATATTTATAATAACTGTCACCATCTTCACATCTGACTATATGGGCAGAGTTGGTGAAGAGACGACCACGATGCCGTGTCGCCACTTCTCGCACCACCATCGGGACAAGGTCAGAGAGCTTGGCCCTACCATAATGGGTGGTGTAGGAGGGGTAGGATCCCTTGGCCATAGCCGGATCACCAAGGGGGTGTGCTTTTTCCTAGATGCGGCCTTCATGACCTTAGATGGAATGGGAGATGCTGTAACCTACACTGGCGATGGCAGACGAGGGGTAGAACGATGGGGTGGAGACACCACCAACTTTCTATGCACAGGAACTACCCTTCTGTGGTGGTTGGTCCCAGTGAGAAGAATACTATCAATATGGTCAGTACAAGTAGTGCTCTAAGCTAGAAAATTAATCAAAGAAAAAGCGACTAATTGACGGTTGAACCTCTATCGCTCTTAGTAATGTAATGTATGGGCCTCACTCTCCCCGATGAATGCCTCCCTACACCGGGATAATAGATCAAGATCAAACTATGTCTGAACTTTGAGTCCGATGCTCGCCTACTGTGAGGATCGAGGCCGCATACGACCTCCTGCTTCTAGAAACTACGGGCTGAAACTGCACCACTGTAGGAGGTGGCGAATGGATCCTTCTGGCATCCTCTCTGTCTAATCTAGAGAGAGGATGGAATTGGTTTTCTATAACTAGTGGTGAAGTGATAATGGGAGACTCATCCATGGCTAATCGAGCTGCTGCCTCTAGCTCCCTAGCTATCCGAGTGTGGTACCGCTTGATCATGTGATTCTTGTTCCTATGCTAGGTATGGGTAGGATGGGAGGAGTGCGAGCTAGACCCATACTCAAATGTTGGGGAGGTAAGCCCAAGACTAGGGGAGCCTTACCCTTAGAGGGTATAGATGGTAGGGTACTAGCCCTCACTGGGGTAACATGAACAACTCTAGGATGAACTAGAACTGGAGCTGGTACTGCCGGTACCACTGGCATTGTAACAACTGAGGTCTATGGTACTGCTACAGCTTTCCTCTTTAGTGAGGAGACATCAAAATCAGAGGGTAAGTCAATCCTTATGACGGCTTCTACCTAGTCACCTTGGTCCCATTGACTGTAGTGAGGGGAGTGCCCTCACAAGTAATCCTGGCTCCCTCAAATCCCCAGCCAAAGTGAATCAGGTGGGTATGGTCTAGATGGGGAAGTCAGCCCAATCTAAAGCTAGATCCATACCGTGGGGGAAAGAAAAAACAAATTTTTGAGAACCAGCCATTTCCAAAACTAAGAGACTGAAATTGAACTGTACTACACTGACTATAAAGATCTGCAATGAGAAATAAACTTGTATTAGTTTTCTATCTCCATAGATTTTTTTAAATTTTGAATTAGAAAATTTGAACCCACATCAAACAACTTGGAAGTGTTAAGTGAGGTTCAAATGGATTTGAGAAGATTAATTGAAAGAGGAATTTGAATATGAATCGAACTTCAACAAATTTAGGTATATTGAAATATGGGTTCAAATTTTTTGATAAGGATGCTTCCATAGGTTCATTTTTATTTCATGAATTTGAATTTTTGATTTTGAGGATCCTTTCCTTTAACAAATTTGGGTATGTTAAAATACGGGTCAAATGATTTTTATTTTTATTTGATTTTTTTGGAATTTCACTTAGCAAATTTAGGTATGCTAAGTGAAGTATTTTGAAAGTGATTGTTTCAATTTTTTTTTTTTTTTGTGAATTTTGTTTTGATTTTGAAAATTTTGGAATTCTTACTAAGCAAATTTAGGTATGATAAGTGAAAAACCCAAGTGTGTTTTGTTTTTTTTTTTAAAATATGATTCTTAACAAATTTAGGTATGCTAAGGAAAATCCGAAGTGTTTCATTTTGCTTTGATGTTTTGATTTTTGAAAAAGGGTAGGATCCTTAGCAAATTTGGTATTCTAAGGGAATTCTAGGTGTTTCATTTTGTTATTTTTAGTTGATTGAAAGTGGAGATTCAACTTAGCAAATTTGGTATGCTAAAGAGGAAGTCCCACATGGTTTTGTGAAATAGAAATTCTAAATGATGTGTTCAAAATTTTGATTTCATTCTGGTTTTAAAAATGGAAACTTCTCCTTAGCAAATTTGGTATGCTAAGGGGAGAAGTTACAAAAGTGTTTGATGATTTTTTTTTGTTTTGGATTTAGAAACTTCACTTAGCAAATTTGAGTATGCTAGGTGAGGTTCCAAATGGTGTTTGAAATTTTGATTTTCGGATTTGGAAATTTCACTTAAAAAATTTGGGTATGTTAAGTGAGGTTCCAAATGTGTTTAGAAAATTTTTTGGATTTTGAATTTGGAGACTTCACTTAACAAATTTGGGTATGTCAAATGAAGTTCCAAGTGTGTTCTGAAAATTTTAAAATATGATTATTGATTTTGGATTTTTTTTTATTGGAAACTTCATTTAACAAATTTGGGTATGTTAAGTGAAATTTCAAAATGTTTTTTTCTTTAAAATGTTTGATTTTGGGATTTGGAAACTCCATTAAAGAAATTTGGGTGTGTTAAGTGAGGTTTCAAATATGTTTAGAAATTTTTTGGATTTTGAATTTGGAGACTTCACTTAACAAATTTGGGTATGTTAAATGAAGTTCCAAATATGTTTGAAATTTTTTAGATTTTGGATTTGGAAACTTCACTCAACAAATTTGGGTATGTTAAATGAAGTTCAAAAAAGTTGTTTGAAAAATTTTGAAATATGATTGTTGAAATTTTAATTTTTTGAAAAGGGGACTTCCATTCAACAAATTAAGATATGTAGAATGGAGATCAATCTTATTTTTGAAATGTAAAGATTTTGTTTTGTGTGTAATTGTTGCTTTTTGAATGAGAGGAATTCCAACTTAAAACATATGTGATATATGTTCAAGTGGGATTTCCTAAAAGATATTTATTTTTAGTTGGGAATGAAATCTTCATTTAATAAATTTGAGTATATTAAATGAAGATATTCATATGTGCTTTTTTTTTTAAAAGTTTAATTTTGTTTGGAAATGAACTTTCCATTCAATAAGTGTGAGTGTATTGAATAGAAAGATTCATGTGTGCTTTTTGAAAACTTTATGATTATGATTGTGATTTTTTTGGAAAAGAAGATTGTTCATTTTATTTTGAAAATGAAATCTTCATCAAAGTGAATTGGAAAAAGATATTCATTTGTGCTTTTGGAAAATGTTGTTTAGTTTTATTTTTGATAATCCTTACATGTAACAATTATGGGAATTATTAAATGAGGGTGATAAAATTTTGTGAAAAATATTTTATTAAGTGCATTTTGGAAAAGGTGCTTTTGAAAAGCAAAGTTCTTTTATGGAAGATTTATTTTTTAAGATGAACCTTTCCTTATCATGAAAATGATAAGGAGGAAGTCTTAAAAAAATGTTTTCTTTTTATTTAGATATTTTCATTTTACCCATTGGAGAACCCAAAGGGGGTTTTAAGACCAACAAGGAATGCGATCTTAAAACCTAAAGATGTTGGCTAACTCAACTTAAGAATGAAATGAGCTAAGTGCCAATAGAAAGGAAGATAGTCTTGGATTCATACCAAAGTACAAATCTACTATCGATACTCAAAGACAATGACCATTTACCAAAGATGGAGAGATGAACCATCCCCAGTGGAGTCGCCAGAAAAATCTGTGGAGAAAAATATAGGCGTAGGAGTCGCCTTTCAAATATGTTGTTGAGAAATGAATGAGGACAACACAAGCACTATAAAATTCATCTTTTTGGGATGCCACGCAGATCTGAAGATGTGCTTATTCAGGTGATCGAGTATGTCTTTAAGGAAATAATGTACTATCTTGAAAGATAGAAGTCACTACCCTTTAATGGACTTAATCACCTCAATAAGGACTCCTACAGACGATGGGTCTGCATATGTACCAGAGATTCTTCCGCTACTTTACATGGAAAAGTAAAGTAGGGTTTATTTTAAATCGAGTTCGTTAAGTTTCCTACAGGTGCAAGCCTCCATAATTAATTACATCTTAAGGGACGATCCCTTAGGAAAACTCTTGATTAAGGTAAATGATCATTGTCTTTGAAGATTTCAATAAGAAATGACTATCAATCGGTTAGTTTATTTTTGAAGATTAAATGGGATTGATCAAAAGAGGGAGTTATGATTGAAGCCAAAATGGGAGATAAGTAGGAGATGCCCATGATGCTAGAAACCTAACGAGTATCTCAAACTATCCTATAGTTGGGCTTTACATTTTTGAAATTAATTTTGTTTGTTTGAGTTACATTTTTCATTAGAAGTTAAGGACTTAAGATTCTTTAACACAAGAGTAAGGAAATGCCTAAGAGGTGAGGAATTAAGTTTATGGTCCATAAAGAAAAAGTAAACTTAGAACCTAAATCTAGGGAGCTTTGGCGAGGGATGAAAGCACAACCTAAATATAAGGTGAAAAATGGGTAATTGGTTTGTCTCCACAAGAGAGAACAAACCACCCAATAGCTTGGACTTACAACCACCTGGGGGTGGCTGACGACTAACTCCTCCTATGATTTTAAATACATGTAGGCAAGTCATTATGCTTATGCAAGATAGCTAGGCTGTTGTTTATTTAGAAAAAAAGACTAAGTCCTTAAGCTCACTCCCTAAAGAGACTAGATCATATAAATGACATGCTTCAAATGACCTAAATCTAATGCAATTCAAATTTCATTTTTTTATTTTCATTTTTGGACAATTATTTTTAACTCAAGCTAATAGGATTCATATGACTAATGCATGAGAAAGAAGGTTATTGGCCAAAATCAGCGAGAAGGGAGGAGGTGAGTTTCCACCATGACTCTCAAAGGTCAAGCCAATTTTCTCTAGAAAAGGTGAAAGCCCTCCAATCAAGAGTGAAATAAGATGCATTTGTGCATGATATTATAAAATAAATGCTCATCCAACTAAGGGGTTGCTAATTCTTTTATCTTGATTTTACATCTAAGCTTTAGGTGAGGTTATAAGTTCTTTAATTTTAATTTGAATTGTTAAGTTGGGTAAAAGATTTATTTTTTTCTAAAGAGCCTAATCCACATCCAAGCCATACATAAAGCAAGGAAGAAACTAGGAAAAGCATGCCACTTAATGCAAAAGCTAAACAAATCATCAGCCAATTTATAAAGCTAATCACAAAAAGAATAAAAGGTCATTGTGGTGGGCACCACCGCACAAACCCGAAAATATCAAATGTGGGTAGCCGAGCTCTACCCTTATACAACCCATATAACAAATGAATTAAATTAGAATTAAGCAAGGAATTCATTGTTATGGGGATCTTCAAGCTTTATTTCTTCTTTCTTCTTTTCTTCTTTCTTCTTTGGTTCCTTCTTTCTTCTTTCTTTTGGATGGTTGGAGGGTCGAAGCTCCAAGGCTTCACATGGTACATAAGATAGGATCTTATGACTAATGTTCATCATGATCCCCACAACAATCACTCCAAAATCTAATTGCAAAAATTTACATGAAAAGAAAAGTGGAAATCTAACACACACTCGTAAAACAAAGTTTAGCTTAAACAAACCACATAAATCCCAAGTATGTATATTGAACTTATCACCCCACACATGGGTGACTAAGTCCACCTGACCTGTGGATTATGCTTAGGAGTATAAAGCACTTGCAAGCAAAAGTATTTATATTTTTATTTATGATAGCGCCCCTTAAACACAATCCCCTGCAGAAAATAGTTAGACTAAAATGGTATTTCCATTCATTCTATGAGCATAGACCCTAACATCCAGTCTAAAACATATATCACAAAATAAAACAAAAACATCAAACCATGCATCGGCCTAACCTAAAGCTAGAAGTGGTGACTTAGTATAATGTGGGTGCTTTGAAGGCTTGTGTGGTATGCTTAGATATGGCTTTAGGTTCAAATTTTCTAAGTGTGAAGAAGATGTTCAACTTAGAGGAGGGTTTCATTTAAGTTGTTTAATTATTTTGAGTTGATTTTATTTCATGTTTTGATTTGGTTTAGGTGGATCCTACAATTAATTACTAAGTTATAAGAGAGGAAAAGAGAAGAGAACTTCTCTTTCTTTCCCTAACCTAAGTAATTTCTAAAGTAGATTCACATTTTAGTTTTATTTAGGTGAATATTTTAATTAAATCTTATAATTAATCCTAAGTTTAGATAAACTCTAAACAAACGTATTCAAAAAGAAAGGCATTTTAAGATTAAATAAAATGAATAAAAATTCACATAACACACATTACTTCATTTCTTTCCCAACATATATAACATGCATATGGATGGACCCTAAGCATATCTATACATACAAATGAGAGTATTTAATATAATTTATGATGCATGCTAAGTAATCCATTTAAGGAAATTTAGAAGTTGAATATGCATGATTTTTCTTAAGTAGAAGGGTTTTCCTTATCTAAATTTTCACATACACACATGAAAGTAAGAAAGCCATAAGTGAGTACAACACCATTATTAACCGGAGGTGTAAGGTAGAAAACCTACTTAGGGATACTTAATGCCTCGCAATCTCAGGGTTTTCCAGACTAATATATCACTTTTCTTAAATACAAACATATGTATAAAAGAAATGGAATAGAAAAGGAGAATGCAAAAATTGTTTAATAGATTCATTTTATTTTATGTAATTTATGTATGCAAGTATAGGTAACCCTTCTTAGGTGATAGCATAGGGATGAATAGGGTAAAGAACTAAGTAAGTGTTAGGTTCTTTTCAAATGAACCTTACATTTTACTAACTCCTATTCAAAACTATACCAACATAAGAAAGAAAGGGAACCTATACTAAGCATGCCTTTATAATCTATCACATGTAAACTCATAATTAAAATATACATAGCATACATTTAGATTTGGTATTTGAATTATATGTTTTGAAAATAATTTGGATTTAGTAGTGATAATAGCCACTCATATTTCTACTTTAGCCAACACATGCAAATTTGACATAAAGTAAACAATTCATTTTTAAATTTGAATTTGAAAAATATGAATGTATGAAACCACATGACATACAAATTTAACATGTTGGAGAAAGATTCAAAGTAATGAAAGCATGTAAACAAGTTCACTTCACTTAAATCCTAAAGACATTCTTATGGAATAAGAAGGTTTAAAATAAATTAAGTGAATTCAAAGTGATGTTTGTTTAGTTTAAAGTTTGATTTAATTTTGAAAAAGTGAGATGTGTTTCCTGTTCCAAACCCATTCCTACATGTGTTTGATATTTTTGTTTAATTTTTAGATAATTTGATCCATTTTTATGCATTAGTTTGGTTGGTATGAATTAAGTACCTTAATTAACCCTTACCTACACCACCTTAGAAAAATTAACCAAATAATTATGAGCCAATGAGATGACATAAAACTCACAAGGAATTTAAATTTGCAATGCACCTAATAAGAAAGAGGCCTAATGCAATTTGGCTCACAATTAAAAGTTAATTAAGCTGAGAGGTTTAGCTTAAGTAATTTCAAAACACCATTTCATACTTATGAATTGGGTTTTGATTTCTGTAATTGAACTTAGGATATTAAACACCTAAACATCTACTCAAAATAGATTAACTAAGTTCTGGAACTTTTTAGAATTTTTAGAAATTAATTAAGGGGATAATTAATTAATTAACCTTTCATTAAGAGGAGATTAAGGAGAGAAAAGGGAGTTTAGGGAATAGCTTAGGGGAAATGCCCCAAAAATATTTCATAAACCTCCTACTTACTGGATCTGATCTTAATCAACCCTAATAATGGATTAAAACCACTAATCATACCCAAATTATGTTTAATTACATATGGAGGGTAATTAGGAAATTCATATGCAATTCTTCTAATCAAGCTTTTAATAAACCCAAGAAAATTAGGGGAGGCAGAAGTCATCTTCAAACATGCCCAAGAAATTTGGGATTAATCAGAGGCTTAATTAAAAAGTAATTAGCAAAATAAACTTTCCAATAAAACCCAAATTCAGAAAACAAAAAATTTAAAACCCATTAAAATTAATTTTAAAATATTTTAGGTTGAATTATCTATCCATTGGATTTTATTTCTTAATTTTTTGAATTTTATTGAGAGAGTTATAAATTTTAAAAGATCCTTAAGTTAATTAAAAATTAATTAAAGCATTTAACTAATCCCACTCACGCGATGCGTGGCGTATACGCTTTACATGCATCATGTCATGAGGGGTTACTGAAACATCAAATCCTAGATGGTGGCTGGCGGTGCATGGGGTTTGATCTCTACCATCCGATCAAAGATCAGATGGCCACAGATGTCCCCATGATTTAAAAAGAATAAAAGAAAATCTAAACATGTGAAATTATCTCAGTCGTCCATCTAAAATGCATGGATGGATGGTTGAGATCTTCCAAGTTCTTCACCTGGATCAATAGAGACTACCCATGATCAAGGGGAAGATCCAAGCTCGATCTAGCATTGATTCAAACCAAACTCAACCCACACCATCTAAAGCTAAAGAGCATCAAATCCAATGATAAAAAATCTATGGGGTGAAATTTGTTTTCACAAAGCTCCACACCAAATTGAGTTTAATGGTAAAAAAATTCCATACCTCATCGAAGGTGATCACTGGCGCTCGATTTCCTTGGAGAAGCTCCATCTAGTTGAGATGAAGCCTTGCTAAAGTTTTGAGCACTTAAGGTTGAGTTGATCTTCCTATGGTCACCTCCTCCTTAGCTTGAGCGCCTTTGATCCACCCTTCCTTGCAGTGGGAACTCCAAAGGAAGCTTGGGTGCACTCGACTTAGCTCCTTGATGAAGTATGCAAGAATAATTGGATGGAGATTGAGTGAAGAGGAAGTTAGCTCTTCAATGGACTTCCCCTGTTTTCAAAGTCTGAGACTGAGAAATGGCTTTTTCAAATCTTCTCTAAGAAGCTTGGGAGTACTCTCTGATGATTGCTCTGAGTTCCTTAGCTTCAATCGACAGAGGGGAAGTGAGAATTGAATTGAATTAGGGGGAGTATATCTCCCCCTTGAAGGATAGAACGACTGACAATGCACTCGCCATTTTAATCCAATTGATCATAGGCAAACTGAAAGTCCCAGGGTCAGTTCTCACTCCAAAGTCACCCTTAGGTCTGGTTTAATCTATTTTGCCACAAATAAGTTGCCCCGACAGCCATTCTGCTTTGAAAGATATAAGACTCTGACGCATTGTTTCTAGCATGATTATCACAAACCGATGGCCAGCCCTATGTCGGGTTCAATTTGTTGCCCAAAGCAACCGATCACCCTAGTGGTCTTTTCTAGTGGAAGATGTGAGTCCCCAAGCTTTCTTCTCTTAAATTAATCATTGTAAACTAAAAGGAAATCCTTTGGTTGGATAGTTCTCCCATTGGCCAAGAAGCTACTCTCTTATGTTTAGTAAATCTAAGATAAGTCTAGGCTGATATAAGCTTTTTCTCAGTGTGATCCCTCGCAAACCAATAGAATCCATCAAAACAAAATAAATCTAAAAATGAAAATTAATCCTTGACCATTCTTGAGCTGATTTGAGTCCCCCAATGGCATTCACTCAATAGTCAGCCCTAGGTCAGGTTCTATTTGTTGCCTGAAGCAACTAATCACCCTAGTGGTTCCTCACTGTGGAAGATGTGAGTCCTCGCGCTTTCTTCTTAACTTGACCATTATATACCAAAAGGCATTTCCCCTTTGGTTGGATAGTCCTACCTTGTGGTTGGTAGACTACTCCCTTTGGATTGGTAAATCTGAGTTAGGTCTAGGCCTCCATGGCCCCTACTCAGTGCAGTTCATCGATGTGATCCATCATAATCAAAATAAATAAATCTAAAAATGAAATTAATCTTGACTATTCTTGAGTTGATTTAAGACCCCCAGTGGCATTCACTCAATAGTCAACCCTAGGTTGGGTTCGATTCATTGCCCAAAGCAACTGATCACCCCAATGGTTCTTTGTTTCTAGAAGATGTGAGTTCCCGTGCTTTGTTCTTAAGACTTGATCATTATATACCAAAAGGCATTTCTCCTTGGTTGGATAGTCCTATCTCATGGTGGGTAGACTTATCCCTTTGAATTGGTAAATCTGAGTTAGGTCTAAGCCTCCATGGCCGCTACTCAGTACAGTTCATCACAAACTTATGGGATCCATCATAATTAAAATAAACAAATCTGAAAAATGAAATTAATTTTTACTATCTTTGAGCTGATCTAAGTCTCCCAGTGGCATTCACTCAATAGTCAGCCCTAGGTTGGGTTCAATCTATTATCTTTTCAATAGATTACCCCAACGACTGGTCCTTACTTGGAGAATGTAAGTCTACTACGCTTTCTTCCTAGTACAACTACTATATACTGAAGGACATCCCTTTGGTTGGCTAGTCCTACTATGTGCTTAGTAGACTACCCCTTTGGATTGGTAAATCTGAGTTAGGTTTTAGCCTCCATGGCTCCTACTTAGTGCAACCCCTCGCAAACCAATAGGATTCATTTTAAAATTAAAACCTAATAAAAATTAAAATAAATTCAACCCTCTTCCCCAGTGGAACAAATCAAATCTTTCTATCCTCAGTGAGAATCAAATCAAACTCACATACCCTTGTGGATGACTTGAACCTGCTTCCCTAGTGGAAGGTTCACACTCTATCCCTTAGTGGATTTTTCCCTTTCTCTTATGTCTTGGACATAAGTAGAGCCACACTGCACTAAGTTCTGGATTCTTTTTATGCCTTGGGTTAAGGATAGATTATTTTTGTTAGTGCTTGTGATCTTTTGATGTTGTTGATCATTTTGGTCAACACCAATACGTGTGGTGTTCTTTATCAGTCACACCACACCTATTGGGCGCCTTTGTTGACCTCATTTTTAGAATGAGTTCTCAACACCTCCATCTTCGACATAGGACTCCTCTTAGACTTTAGGAGTTCCTTAGTCTTAAGACACATCTAGTGATTAGGTGGACACTCAACCTAACCCTAGAATACTTTTTTTAAAAACTCATTTATATTTTGAACCTTAATCAAACTAATTCAAATTCATGGATTTTTTAAAAACTCATTTATATTCTCATTTATATTCACATATATAAATGAAATATAAATATAGATCAATCAAATCAAAGGCAAAAAAAAGTAATCTCCAATTTAAAATCTTTCTTAAGTCATTAATTCTCCATTAATGGACTTAGCCTAAATCTTGATCAAACCAATTCAAAGTCATAGGATTTTCTCATAATTCATTTATATCCTCATTTATATTCACATATATAAATGAAATATAAATATAAATCAATCAAACTAAATTCAAAAACTTTTTATTCTAAACTTCAAAATTCTCTTAAGTCCTTTAAATCCTTCTTAATGGACTTAGCCCAAATCATGATTAAACCCCTTCAAATCCTTAAAATTTTCTCATAATCAATTTATATTCTCATTTATATTCTTATATATAAATGAAATATAAATTCAAACAATCAAAACCAAATCCAAAAATCAAACTCAAATCCACTCAATTCCACTCAAAATCCAACCTAAGCCTTTCAAGTCAAAATCTTGAACTTAGCCAAATCAATTTCAAATCATGCCAAACTCTAAATTTTCTCTCATGATTCAATCAACCCTATAATCATGAACTCATATATAAATCCAAACTTCAATCAGACAATCAAAACCTAGTTCCAAAATCAAACCCAAAATCCCCTCATATTCTTCCTTCGAATATGAAATTGTCAAATGGATCAAAATCCATTTGGCTTCAAACCACTTGTAAATGGATTTCAATTTCAATCATGAGTGCATATACAAGATAAATCAAGCTCAAATCAAGCTTTGACCAAGCCATTTGACCCACTTAGGCTCTCTTGACCCAAAGTGACCTAAAGTACTCTTATGAGCCAAATTCTAATCCTAACCAAATTGGATTGAATCAAACTCACTTATGCCTCTCATCATGATAAACAATCATTATGGGATGATCAATCAATCAAATTGGTTCAAACCAAGTCAAACCCAAGGGTTGGCCAAGTCAACACTTAACCCAAAATGAAACCTAACATAGCCAAAACCCATCGTAGGCTAAATTGATTGAAACCATTGATCTAAGTTCATTCATGACCTATGTTTGAACTTGACCAAGTTAACATTTGAGCCTAACCTAGCCCAATTGGCCACTTGACCCAAGTTGACCCAACTTGACCTAAAATGTCAAAATATGTCAAAACTTGATCTAAGACAAATTTATTGAAACCAATAGGTCAAGTTCATTCTAAATCACTTGTTGAACTTGACCAAAGCCTCAATTGGCCAACTAGACATAACCTAGCCCAATTGACCTTAGACCCAACTTGACCTAAAGGAGCCATGTTGAGCCAACTTTGAACTTAACCAAAATTGATTGGATACAAAGATGCTAATCCACTCCATATAACTAACCTAACCTAAACCTACCCTTGACCTAGCTCAAATAGGTCAAATGGATCAAATAGGTCAACTTGACCCATTTGACCTAAATGAAGTCATATGAGCCAAATTCAAAACTAATCCAAATTGAATGAAATCAAAGCCACCAAAATATTTTAAATGGTCATATGAACTTGACCCAACCCTTGGTTTGACCCAATTTGACTAATTGGTCAACTTGACCCAAGTTGACCCATTTTGACTTAAATGGGTCAACATGAGCCAAAACCTATCAAATGAATTCCAAATCTCATGAAACTTGGCCAAACCTAGTTTCTCCACATACCTAACATGCCCAAACTAAAATCAAGGTCAAATGGCCATTTTATCCATAGGCCATAGGGTAAATTTTGACCAAATCCACTTGGAATTTGGTCAAGTCATCTTCATAACCACTTGGCACCCTCTTAATGGATCAAGTAAACAATAAGGTGTGTGGTGCACCCAACCCAATGGGTTTGGGTCAGCCCAACCTAACCTAATGGCCATACCGACCACATGCCTTGAAATGGAGCACATGGAATTCTCCTCATACTCAATTCAAGCACATTGTCACCTCACCCACTCCTTCTTTGGCCAAAATCGAACCACATGCAATTCAAAACAACCTAACTAACTCATTGTATGAGGTGTATTGATCAAAAATGGCAAGGCATTGCTCGACCATCCGATTGCCAAAGGGGGAGATATACTCCTCTTAATTCAACAAAATTTTCACTCTCCCTCAGTCGATTGAAGCATAGGATCTCAAAGCAAGCCTTAGAGAGCCTTCCCAAGCTTCCCAGAGAGGGTTTGAAATCTCCATTCTCAGTTTTCAGAGCTTAAAAATAGGGGAGATCTATTAAAAAGCCAACATACTCAACACTCAACATTAACCCATTTACTTCTCAAGTTTCAATGAGGACTAAGTCGGTTCATCTAGCAATACGTTAAGCTCCAAAGGAGAGGATCTAAGATCAAAGACACAAGAGTTTAAAGGGGAGTTGGTCTCTAGAAACATCTACTCAATCTCAAGAGCTCAAACTCTCAATAAAGCTTCGTTTCAACTAGAAGAAGCTTCTCCAAGGGAATCAAGCGCTAGTGATCACCTCCGATGAGGTAAACCATTTTTTGAGCTTAATCTAGCCATAGTGTGGAGCTTTGTGAAAGAAAGTTTAATCCCATGGGATTTTAGCCATTAGATATGATCTACATTGCATAATGAAGGTGTGGGCTAAATTTTAGTCCAATCCGAGCTCAATCGAGCTCGGATCATGGCCCAGAACATGGACATATCTCCTTGCTCACAAAGAATGGAAAAGACAAATCTCTGGCCATCCATCCAAGCATTTTGGATGGACGATCGAGATTAGAACATGTAGCCTCCCATGATTCTCCCCTCCGATCCACGACTTTAATCTCAATCGATCCTTGATGGGCTGGAGAAAGCACATAGTCACGCACTTGCTACTATGTGATAGGTTAAGATCCAATCCCATCATGCCACATGGAATGTGCATGCCGTGTCAACCTCCCACATGGCGCTGACGAGATTAAATAGTTAATTGGGGTACTTAATTATTTTAATTAGTCAAGGAACTTCTAAAATTTATATCTATGCTTAAAAAAAAAAAAAAAATATGAAATAAATTGCATTGGATAGATAATTAAATATAAAATATTTTAAAATTAATTTCAATAGATTTTGGTAATATTTTTCCTGAATTTAGGTTTTATTGAGAATGTTATTTTACTAATTACCCTTGAAATACTCCTTTGATTAATCCTAAACTTTTTGTACTTAATTAGTGGGATGACTCGTGCCTCCCCTAATTTTCTTGGGATTTATTGGTGGCTTAATTAGGGGAATTTCTAATTTTTCTTTATTCACTCCCTTAATGTAATTAAGCTTAATTAAGGGCATAATTAGTGGTTTAACTCTCTGATTGAGTCAATTAAGTTTTGATTGAGTGAGTAAGAGGTTTAGAGAATAATTTTGGGATACTTTCCTTTAGGTATTCCCTAAACCCCTTTTTTTCCTTAATCCATCTTTAATTAAGGGTTAATTCGCTTATTACCCCCATTAATTAATTTCATAAAATTCTAAAACTTTTTAGAACTCAATTAATCTATCTTGGGTAGATGCTTAGGTGTTCAATAGTCTAAGCATAATTAAGAAAATCAAAACTCAACTCATATGTGTGAGAGGAGTTATGAAATTACTTAAGTTAAAACCGCTTTGTTTAATTATTCATTAATCATGAGCCAAATGCATTAGGCCCTTTTCTTACTAAGTGCATTGCTGAGTTAAATTCCTTGGGTGGTTTTATGTCATCTCATTGGCTTATAATTATTTGGTTAACTATGCAAAGGTGGTATTGGCAAGGGATAATTAACATGCTTAATTCATACTTTAACATAAGTAACATATAAAAATCATCTAATCACCTAAAAATTAAACTAAAACAACCAACACATGTGGGAATGGGTTAGGAACAACAAAATCACCTCACATTTCTCAAATTAAATCAAACTCAAAACAAAATCAAACCTTCTTTAAAAATAATTTGATTTACTTTAAACTTTCTTATTTCATGAGATTATCTTTAGGAATTAATTAGGGTGAATGTGTTTACATGCTTTCATCACTTTAGTTCTTTCCTAACATCCTAAATGTGTGTGTCATATGAATTTTATGCATTCATTCTTTTCAAAAATCAAAATGAAAGTGAAATATTTTTTTTATGTCAAGTTGCATGTTTTGGCTAAAGTAAAAATATGGATGGCTATTATCACTATTAAATTCCAAATTATTTTCAAATTACCAAAACTGAATGTGTGTTACTTTTATTTTATTAATAAGTTTGCATGTGAATATAAAAATGTGTTTTATATTTGCTTCCTTTCTTTCCTCTTAACATGGATTTGAATAAGATTTACAAAGTGTATAGTTCTTTTAAAAAAACATAACACTTGCCCAAATCTACTCTTATCCGCTTCCATGTTATAACTTAAGAAGGATCTCCACATTCACATATATAAATTGCATAAATAAATCAAACAATCAAGTATGACTTTTTGCATCCTTTCTTTTCTATTCACTTCTTTTGCACATATGCTTGTATTTAAAGAAAGTGGTATATTAGTCTGGACAACCCTGGGGTTGTGAGGCCTTAAGTAGTCCTAAGTAGGTCTTGTCTCTCACACCCTTGGTTAACAATGGTGTTGTACTCACTTATACCTTTCATACATACATGTGTGCATGTGAAGAATGGATAAGAAAACCTTTTTCCTACTTAATGAAAATCATGCATTATAAAGTATTCAAATTTTCTTAAGTAACCCACTTAGCATTCATCATAAAGTGTGCTAAACATTCTCATTTGTATGTATAGATATGCTTAAGATTCATTCATATGCATGTTATATATATTAGGAAAGAAATGAAGCGATGTATATTTTGTGAATTCAGTTCACTTTACTTAATCTTAAAATGCCTTTCTTTTTGAATAAGTTTGTTTAGAATTGATTTAAAACTTTGGATTAATTAAAATACACAATAAAACATTCACTAAACATGAATCCACTATAGAAATTAATTAAAGAAGGGAAGGAAAGAGAAGTTCTCTTCTCTTTTCTATCTCTTTAAAACTTAGTAATTAATTGTAGGGTTCATTTAAACCAAACCAAACTACAAAATAAAATCAACCCAAATAAACTAAATACTTAAATAAAACCACCCATCTAAGTTGAACATCTTTGTAATTAGAAAATATAACCTTATAACCATGGCTAAGCATACCACACAAACCTTCTAAAGCACATACATTAGACTAAGTCCCCACTTCTAGCTTTAGGTTAGGGCGGTGGTTGGCTTGATGTTTTTCTTTTATTTTGTGACTATTTTAGTCTGGATGTTAGGGTGAATGTGCACAGAATGAATGGTAGGGTGATTTAGTCTAATCATTATTTTTTTGCAGGGGATTGTGCTTAAGGGGTGCTGTAATAAATAAAAATATAAATGCTTTTGTTGTGCAGGTGTTTATACCCCTAAGCATAATCCAATAGGCTAGGTGGACTTGGTTGCTCATGTGTGGGGTACTAAGTCTAATATACATGCTTGGGATTTTTATGGTTTGTTAAGCTAATCTCTGTTTTACAACTGTTAGTTAGATTTACTTTTCTTTTCATGTATTTTTGCAATTAGGATTTTGGAATAATTTTTATGGGGGATTAGGATGAGCATCAGTCATAAGATCTTATCTTATGCACCATGTGAAGCCTTTGAAGCAACCACCTTCCAACCATGCAAAAGAAGGAACAAAAGAAGAAAGAAGAAAAGGAGAAGAAAGAAGAAAAGGAGAAGAAAGAAGAAAAGAAGAATGAAGAAATGAAGCTTGAAGACCCCCATAACAATGAATTCCTTACTTAATTATACTTAATTCATTTGTAATATGGGTTGTATAAGGGTAGACATCGACTACCCAATTTATTTTTGGGTTTGTATGGTGGTGCCCGACCATAAATGGCCTCTTATTCTTTTGTGTTAGCTTTATAAATTGATTGATGATTTGTTTAGTTTGTGTATTAAGATAACATTATTTTTTTAATTTCTTCCTTGCTTGATGTATGGCCTGGATGTGGACTAGGCTCTTAGGAAAATTAAATCTTTAACCAAATTTAACAATTCAAAACTAAAAATAAAGAACTCATAACCTCACCTAAATCTTAGGCTAAAAATCAAGATAAAAGAATTAACCACTTAGTGGATGTATTTCTTTTATAACATCATGCACAAATGCATATTATTTTCACTCTTAATTGGAGGGCTTCCACCTTTGCCAGATAAACTTGGCTTGACCTTTGAGAGCCATGGTAGAAACACACCTCCCTTCTCGCTAATTTTGGCCAATAATCTTACTTCTCATGCATTAGGCATATGAATCCTATAAGCCTGAGTCAAATGATTATCCAAAAATAAAAATAACATGTAATATGATTTGCATTAAATTTAGGTCATTTGAAGTATGCCCTTACATGATCTAGTCTCTTTAGGGAGTGAGTTTAAGAATGTAGTCCCTTTATAAATAAATAACAGCCTAGCTATCTTGCATAAAGCATATGACTTGCTTACATGAATTATAGGAGGAGTTAGTTGGCGGCCACTTCCAGGCGGTTGTAATTCCAAGCAGTCAGGTGGTTTTTCCTCTCTTATGGAGGGAAACCAAATACACATTTTCGCCTTAGATTTAGGTCGTGCTTTTGCCCCTAGCCAAAGATCCCTAGATTTAGGTTCTGAGGTTGCTTCTCCCTTCTATGGGCCATAAGCATAAATTCTCACCTCTTAGGCATTTCCATAACCTTGTATTATGGAATCATAAGCCCTTAACTTGTAATAAAAAATCAACTCAAATAAATACTTCAATTTCAAAAACATAAATCCCAACCATATGATAATTTGAGAGGCTCGCTAGGTTTCTTAGCATCACGAGCATATGCTACTTATCTTTCTTTGGCTTCAATAATAACTCCCTCTCTTTAATCAATCTCATTTGATCTTCCAAAGTATACTAATCGATTGATAGTCCTACTTATTAAAATCTTTGGAGACAATGATTATTTACCTTAATCGAGAGTATTCCTAAGGGATCTCATTCCTTAGGATGTAATTAACTATCGGGGCTTGTCCTTATTGGGAACTTAATGAACCCAATTTAAAATAAACCCCACTTTACCTTTCCATGTAAAGTAGGGGAAGAATAGTATACATGCAAACCCATTATCCTTAGAGTCCTTGTTGAGGTGATTAGGTCTATTGTAGGGTAGTGACTCCTATCTTTCGGGATAGTACACCTCTCTTTAATGCCATACCTGATCACCCTCAATAAGAATATTTGTGAATCTACGTGGTATCAAAAATGCATAAAAAGAAAGGGATGTATATTTCTGTCTTCATTTTTATCCCGCATAGAGTGAAGATGGAAGTATATATTTTATTTTTTTTAGAAATTACATGTAAAATTTCACCATAGGGAGTAAGTTTAAGGACTTAGTTTCTCTTCTAAGTAAATAACAACCTGACCATCTTGCAAAACATATGACTTAACCACATGGATTTAAAGCATAGGAGTTTGCTGGCTACCACTCCAGGAAGTAATAAGCCTAGCAGTCGGGTGGTTTATTCTCTTTTGTGGAGGTAAACCTTACACCCATTTTTATCTTAGATTTAGGTCATGTTTTGGCCCTCGCCAAAGCTCCCTAGATTTAATATTTGAGGTTATTATTTCCCTTTATGGGCTATAAGCATAAATCCTCATCTCTTAGGCATTCTCATAATCTTGTACTAATTATAAATCCTAGACTTCTAATAAAAATTTAACTTAAACAAATAAATCTTCTCAAATTCAAATGTATAAAGCCAAACCATAGGATAGATTGAGGTGCTCACTAGGCTTCCTAATATCATGAGCACTCCATATTTATCTCCCTTGGTTTTGACAAGAACTCTCCCCTTTTGACCTCTCCCACTTGATTTTCAAAAATACAACTAATCCCTTAATAGTCCTACCTTTGAATTCTTTAGAGACAATAATCACCTACGTTAATTGAGAGTATACTTAAGGGATTCATTTTCCTTTGAATGTAATTAACTATGGAGGCTTGCCTCCATAGGGAACTTAACGAACCTGGTTTAAATAAACCCCTCTTTACTTTTTCATGTAAAGTAGGGAAAAAATCTCTGGTATATCCGAAGACCCATCATGCCTTAGGAATCCTCATTAGGTGATTAGGTCCATTATAGGGCAGTGACTTCTATCTCTTGAGATAGTACACTATTCCTTAATGTCATACTCAATCACTCTAATGAGTGCATCTACGGATCTATGTGGTGCCCCCCCCACACAAACACACACAACACAAAAAATAAATACCACAAATTTTTTTGGCGACTCCGCTGGGGATGGTTCCTCTCTCCATCTCTAGTAGGTGATTGTTGTCTCCAAGCATCGATAGTGGACTTACATTCCATGTTAGTTCAAGATTATCTTTCTTTTATTGGAAGTTAGCTTATTTCATTCTTAAGCCAAGTCAGCTAACATCCTTTAAGTTTTAGGACCTCACTTTGTGTAGGTCTTGAAACCCCTATTGGGTTCCCTAATAGGTGAAACATAACTTATCAATGAAAAGGGGAGATAATAAAATTTTGGAACCTCCTCAGCACTAGCTTGGTGAAGCAAGGTTCATCATAAAGTTTAAAGAAAATAGTTCCTTTCAAAAGAATGACACTTTCCAAAAGCACCTTTCAAGAAACTCACAAAATCACAAAATCAAAACCCTCCATGATTGCTACATGGAGGTTCTTTTCAAAAGCAAATCATTCCATGTTGATTCCCACTTAATATATCCATATTTGTTAAGTTAGGATCCCTATTTGAATCAAACATAAGTTTGACCTTTACTTAACCATTTCAATTTGTTAAGTGGGGGTCTCATTTTCAAAATATAAAATTTGACTTTCACTTAAGAATTTCAATTTGTTAAGTGGGACCCACCTCATTTTTAAACATAAATTTGACCTTCACTTAATAATTTCAATTTGTTAAGTGGGGGTCTCATTTTCAAAACATAAAATTTGACGTTCACTTAACATACTTAATTTGTTAAGTGGGAGGGGTCTCATTTTCAAAAGATAAAATTTGACCTTCACTTAACATACTCAATTTGTTAAATGTGGGTCTCATTTTCAAAACATAAAATTTGACTTTCACTTAATAATTTCAATTTGTTAAGTGGGGGTCTCATTTTCAAAACATGAATTTGATCTTCACTTAGCATATTTAATTTGTTAAAGTGAGGGCCTCATTTTCAAAACATAAAATTTGACCTTCACTTAACATATTCAATTTGTTAAAGTGGGGGTCTCATTTCCAAACATGAATTTGACTTTCATATAATAATTTTGATTTGTTAAGTGGGGTCTCTTTTCCAAAAAAACATAAAATTTGTCTTTCATTTAACAATTTCAATTTATTAAATGAGGGTCTCATTTTCAAAAAAAAAACATACATTTAGACTTTCACTTAGCATATCCAATTTGCTAAGTAAGAGTCTCATTTTCAAAGCATATGATTGGTTCTATCTAACACATCAAATTTGTTAAGTAAGAACCACATAATCATGCCATATTGGATTCCAACTTAACATACCAAATTTGTTAAGTGAGAATCCTATTCTCAAGTCATATCATACTTTGATTTCCACTTAACAGACCAAATTATTAAGTGGGAGTCCCACTTTCAAAAAACATATCAAACACATTTAGGCTTTCGCATACCATACCAAATTTGTTAAGTGAGGGTCTCTTTTGAACACACATTTGATCCCTATTTTAGCATACCAAATTTCTTAAATGAGGATCCAATTTTTCATATCAACCACACTTGAGCATTCACTTAATATATCAAATTTATTAATTGAGAGTCTCATTTTTTTTTAAAGAATAACAAACAAATCTCACAAATCAAACACATCTATCCTTTACTTAACATACCAAATTTGTTAAGTAGGAAGCCTCATTTTTAAATCAAAATATCACACGATCAAATCTTTACAAGCAAATATATATATATATATTAAACATAAAATCCTAACCTCTTCTTAGCATACCAAATTTGCTAAGTAGAGGTCTTTCAAACTATCCATATTTTCAAACAAGAAATATAAAACATAAACAATCCTCAAAAGAAAGAAATCCCTCCCCAAACTTTTGAACCTTACCCAACCTACCTAAATTGGTTGAGTTTGGGTTCTAAAATCAAAAAAATCATATGTCAAAAGACTCTCCTCCAAAACATCTAAATCTCTCCAATGAACCACACTTAACATATTAAATTGTTGAGTGTTGGTTCAAAAGTCCAAACTTCTATTACTTGTGTGGAACGAATATCAAGGTAGAAATTTGATACAAGCTTTGTTTCAACAAATGCAGACGAACAACTCAGAGGAGTTAGCACAGTCTTAGCAATTCTCACACATGGCCTCCCTAGAAGTTTGTGTTCACTTTTCCGTTCGGGATGGATTTGCTTTGGATTAGTCTAGCCTCCCTCAGACTGAGTCCACCCATCTAGTATTTTTTGGCTGAGGATTTGAGGGAGCCCTCATCTTCTGTGAGGGGGCGACCCTCACTACTATTAGCCAGGATGAGGTGGCTAGGCAGAAGCTAGTGATCCAAATTGACCCGCCTTCTAACATTGAGTATCCTTCCCTAAAGAGGAAGGCAATTGAGGTTCTGCCAGTTAGTCCAGTTCATACTCAGTCAGTTGTTCCCACTATTGTTCGAGTGCATGCTAGCACCTCCTCGATGGTCCCCTCTAAGGCGAAGGCTATCCTAGCCTCAGAGATAGCCTTCCCTACCTTTGAGATAGGATATAGCTCTCACACAACCTTGCTTAGATGTACACAGCATCATAACAGGAGTTGCAAGATAAAGTGGCACCACGACCGTGTTGCCCGAGAGATGGATGTTGTATCCCATTGCAGAGGAAGGTTCCCCCCATGAGGTTTCCCTATTGTTAACTAGCAATCAGTTTCATCCTCTCAGCATCAAATGGAGAGGAGGACTATTAGAGGATAACTACATTACCTTTACCTCCAACATACCATGAGGCTCCAGCTAGGGACATGAGGAAGCCTTATGCCGATCTATGTATTATTTTATGGTAGGTAGGTAGGGTACATGGATGTTCAGAGTCTGGTATATTATTTGACTTAAGGTATGTCATCCCAAGAAGTGTTACCAGGCACATTCGCGATGACAAAGCATTCGAGGCGAGTTGGTGGAGCATAGCGGCGTTTACCAGTCATCGGCCTCCACTCTAGTCAATTTTCCCAATCATCGGGCCACCAGGGTTGATAACATTGATAGCATTGAGCTGACAGGTACAACCATTCATAGGAGAAAAGCCCCGATGAGGGTAGAGCTGGTGTTGTCTCCATCACATGGATACACTCCTCATCCAACATCACCAGTTCAGGTCCCACCATCCACCGTGCCTACAAAAGCACATAAGATAGTATCTGGCGAGAAGAAAGCCCCCTTGGTGATCCGGCTATGGCTCAAGGTTCCCACTTCATCTATTCCACCGACTGAGGTGATGATGAGTTCACCTACTTGACCTCTTGCTTCAATCTTGGTGAAGAAGAAGTGGCAACCCAGCAGTGTCGTAGTCATACTACTACCACCACCACCATCAGAGCTAGTGACATAGTAGCTATAGGGGGAGTAGGGAATAATTCTTCAATCCCCATGGTACTGGATCTCCCTAGGGACACTACTCTTCCCATGAGCAATCACGAGCACATCTCTTCCAGTAGTCATGACCATCCCAGAGCCAACACTCCAGTGATAGACAGTCTTAGGAGCATCTTTGTCAATGAGCACAACCCCTCCACCGATTAGTAATGCGTATTTGTACCGACATGGTTAGACCACTCCCTAGTGAGATTCTAGCATAATACTTTGCAAAGAAGAGGGACCTTCTAGGGAGTGACCGATCAAATTATGAGGAGGGAAAAGTTAACTTTGATCTAGATGAGGAAGATATCCTTGAGGATTCAATCGAAGTTCACATGGTCGATATTAAGGGATCCCTTCAGAGGGTTCAACACAGCTAGGAAGGTATTGTAGTTGAAGAGGATGATGTCATCCATTCAACTCAGCACCTCCTCCACCAACTTAGATAGAAGGATGATCATATTGATCAAATGGGGAAGAAGATCAAAGAGTTGATGGTAGTTGTGTTAGCATTATAGAATTTAGCTCTAGTTTCACAGCCTTCTCCCATAGTGGCCAACAAAGCAGAGTTGGCACATACTTTAGATCATTCTAGATGCATGCTTGTAGAGGAAGATAGTGGTAGCCTTCATAGGAAGGTGGCCGATAGCACCTCCATGCATGAAAGAGACATCAAACATATGGTGGAGCAACAGGTGAGGGATGCATTGTCCCAAGCCCGAGGTGGTTCATCTATTCCAAAGTGGTGTCCAATACCTTAAGGGCTTTGTGCCTCCATCCTTCAAGATTTTTGATGGTAGTGGGAACCCCCGACAGCATATGGCACATTTCAAAGTCAGATGTTGCAATGATAGTGGCAGCGATGCACTCTTATTGTGCCTCTTTGTTAGCAGATTGGTGGGCATTGCATTTGGTATGCTGAACTACCCAATGGTTCAGTGAAGACATTTGCTGAGTTGGAGCAGCTCTTCATTAAGATATTTATTAGAGCTCAGTAAAGGGTAACTATGGGTGATCTCATTGTAGCTCAACAACACCCTGGTGAGTCTTTTGTTGATTACATTCTTAGATGACATAATTTAAGTATGAAATGTGAACCACAACTGTCTGAACAACATGCCATTGAAATTATGCTCAAGAATATTCATGGCTGGTCACCTTCATGCTTAAAGGTTTCACCATTAAGACATCTGAGAAGTTAATCAACAAGTCAGTTATCTACAAAGAGAGGCCAAATAGTCACCTTTCCCAGATTAGTTAGTTAAGCCAAGACTGCAGAAGGCATTTGAGAAAAATCCAAGGGCAGTCACAACAGTTGACAAAGGGAAGTAGCCAGCCAGGGTCCAATCAGATAGACCTCAAGCACAACAGCCTCTTCTACAACCTCCTTTACGAACACCTTGACCATCGTATCAGCCACCTCAGTTACCACAGTGGCCTCCAACCCTGCCTGTTAAGTAGTATCCCCATCAGCAGCATCAACAACAACATTCTTATCTACCACCGGGTAACTACCACTTACCTACTTTTTTTGATAAAATGAACAAGCCTTATTCATCAAAAAGGGAGGTAGTCAGGAAGATCTTTAAGAATCTCTTGAAGAAGTCTAATTTGCAGTTACTAGAGTCTAGGAGGCCAGATGATATGGGCAAGAGTCATGATCCAAACTATTGCCCCTACCACCGCATGCTAGGACATGTCTTGGAAGATTGCATTACCTTCAAGGTCTAGCTTGCTACAAGTCGGGTGCCATTATTATCCCTAAGAAATACCTACTAGAACAACCCTCTAGTTCTGTTAGAGTAATCCTTAGGGATACACGTGATCTCCTCAAGATAGAGGAAGGTTGGGATATCTCCCAATCCCAAACCTCCAAGAAAGTAATTTTTAAGATCTGAAAGTTACCCTTGTAGATGCCTAAAGTAGCTCAAACCTCCAACTCTAAGGAAGGTTTGCAAGTTGCTAAAGACAACTTGAGGGAGGTAGAAGCCCAATAGTAGTAGCGACATCTTTCGTTTGCCTGGGTTAACACATTAGCACAACCATCGACTAAGTTCAGCACTCCTACCATAATTACAGCTACAGCTCCTTCAGCTAGTTCTTCTTTTAGTAGTTGTACTGTATCAGCGGAGGAGGGTTCCAAATCCCCCATTCCTCTTAGTGATGACCTCCCGTTGAATAAATCATGAACTTAGGGGACACTGGCATTCTCCATTGGGAGATGCACTTTGATGGTGCGACTTCCTTTCAAAAAGGAGAAGAACTACAATCTACTCTTCTGAGAAAGGCAGAGGTAGGGATAGTTCTCCTAACTCTGGACCGTGATGTGATGAGAATCTCATATAATCTGTCTAATCCATGCACTAATAATGAAGCCAAATATGAGGCTCTGATTATCGATCTGGAGTTAGTCATTACATTATGCATCCAGAGCGTCAACATCTTTGAGGATTCTTAGCTTGTCATCAACCAAATTGCTGGGTCCTAGAAAGTTCTAAAGCATAAGCTTCATCATTACCACAAGTACACCATGGAGTTGTTGGCTCAGATCCCAGAGGTCACTATCTACAAGATTTCTTAAGGAGATAATGTTGTGGCAGAGGCATTGGCCAAGCTCGCCAAGGAGTTAGCATGTCTAGAAGATGAGTCCATTTCAATAAGGGTCCAAAAATAGATAAGTCCTATCCTTTATTGATGCTGAATGCATCGAGAGACTCCCTCTTGAAGGGAGGTTGTTGTTGCCAAAGGGAATGATGAGTCATATTGGAGGCAACCATTCATGGATTACCTAAACATGGATAAACTACCTCAAGAGAAGTCATTAGCCCATCAGGTGAAATAGAGAGCTCTCTCATATGCTCTTGTGGATGGCACCTTGTATTAATGATCTTTCGATCATATGTGGTTATGTTATTTAGCCAAACACCAAGACCATAAGATTGTGATCGAGGTACATTCAAGTTTATGTGGAGCTCACTAGTCTTGTCTGAAGATGAAAGCCAAGATCAAAAGATTGTGATACTATTGGCATGTGATGATTACAAATTGCATCTATGTAGCTAGGAGATGCCACCAATGTCAGGTGCACGGCTTGGTCTTACATCACCAATATTTTACATCCTACTTTGGCTTCATGGCCATTTGAGTGTTGTGACACTGACTGGGTCCGATCGATCCTCCTTCTTCCAAGAGTCACCAATTCATTCTAGGTGCCACTGATTATTTTTCCAAGTGGGCGAATAGAATCCCACTTAGAGAGGTCACAGCTCAGCATGTGCTCCAATTTTTTAGGAACCATGTCGTATATAGGTTCAAGGTGCCTCAACGAATTATATCTGATAATGGTACTGCATTCAAGACCACCAAAATCAATAACTTTTCCTAAAGACACAACATAGATTAAAGATACTTTGCCATCTACTATCTAAGGGAAAATGGTCTAGTAGAAGCATTCAACAAAACTCTCATCCAAATACTGAAGAAGACACTCGATGATAATAAAATACAGTGGCAGGTGTAGTGGTTGAGGCCTTGTGGGCCTACCGCACCACATACAGAACTCTAACTCAATCTACCCCATTTTCTTTAGTGTATGGATCAGAAGTTGTTCTACCATTAGAAGTCCAACTCCCATCACTAAGGATTGTTATGAGTAGCAAGATTATTACAAAGCAGAATGCCAAGCTATGTTAGAAGAGCTTGATGGTTTATAGGAGATATGCCTCAGGGCGTGATAGAACCTCGAGTTATACAAAGTTAAAATGATTCAAGCTCACAACAAGTTGGTCTGTCCTAGAGCTTTTCAAGTAGGAAAGCTTGTTGTAGTTCTAAAGAGAGCAATTGTTGCCAATCGAAAGATGGGAGCCAAGTTCAAACCCACCTAGGAAGACCCTTTTTCCATAGAGAAGGCCTACCAAAGATGATCTTATTAGCTCATAAATTATAAAGGAGAGCACCCTATGCTTCTGATCAATGGGCTCTACCTAAAGAAATATTATCCATAAATATTTATGGTGAAATTTTTAACATGAGAAATTTCAAAAGAATAAGATATATACTTCCATCTTCACTCTTTGCAGGATAAAATGAGGATGTAAATATACATCTTCTTTTTTATGCATTTTTGACACCATGTAGATTCACATATGTGCTTATTGAGGGTGATCAGGTGCAACATTAAGGAGAGGTGTACTATCTCAAAGATAGAAATCACCACCTTAAAATGGACCTAATCATCTCAACAAGGACTCCTAAGGATAATGGGTCTATATGTGTACCAAAGATTCTTCCCATACTTTTATGGAAAAGTAAAGTATGATTTATTTTAAATCAAGTTCATTAAGTTCCCTACAGGGGCAATCTCCCATAGTTAATTACATACTAAGGGATGAGATCCCTTAGGAATACTCTCAATTAAGGTAAATGATCGTTGTCTCCAAAGATTTCAATAGGTAGGAATATCAATCAATTAGTTTATTTTTGGAAGATCAAATGGGATTGATCAAAGAGAGGGAATTATTATCAAAGCTAAAGAAAGATAAGTAGGAGATTCCCACAATGCTAGGAAACCTAGCGAGCATCTCAAACTATGCTATGATTAGGCTTTACATTTTTGAAATTGATTTAATTTGTTTGAGTTGAATTTTTCATTAGAAATTTAGGGCTTATGATTCCATAACACAAGATTATGAAAATGCCTAAGAGGTGAGGATTTATGCTTATGGCCCACTAAGGGGAGATGCAACCTCAGAACCTAAATCTAGGGAGCTTTGGTGAAGGCCGAAAGCAGAACCTAAATCTAAGGCAAAAATGAGTATTTGGTTTACCTCTCTAGAGAGGACAAATAACCCAACTGCTTGGACTTACAACCGCCTGAGGGTGGCTGCCAACTAACTCCTCCTACAGTTTTAAATTCATGTAGACAAGTCATATACTTAATGCAAGATAGCTAGGCTGTTATTTATTTAGAAAGAGATTAAGTCTTTAAACTCACTCCTTAAAGAGACTAGATCATGTAAGGGTACTCTTCAAATGACCTAAATCTAGTGTAAATCATTTTATATTTTATTCTTATTTTTGGACAATTATTTTGACTCAGGCTAATAGGATTCATATGCCTAATGCATAAGAAATGAGATTATTGGTCAAATTAGTGAGAAGGGAGGAGGTGTATTTCCACCATGGCTCTCAAAGGTCAAGCCAAGTTTTTATGGCAAAGGTAGAAGCCCTCCAATCAAGAGTTAAAATAATATGCATTTGTGCATGATGTTATAAAAGAAATACTCATCCAGCTATGGGATTGCTAATTCTTTTATCTTTATTTTAGCCTAAGCTTTAGGAGAGGTTATGAGTTCTTTATTTTTAGTTTTGAATTGTTAAATTTGGTTGAAGATTTAATTTTCCTTAGGAGCTTGATCGAGATCCAGGCCATACATAAAGCAAGGAAGAAAATAGGAAAATGATGCCACTTAATGGGCAAGCTAAACAAATCATCAATCTATTTATAAAGCTAATCGTAAAAGAATAAGAGGCCATTGAGGTCAGGTACCATCGCACAAAATTGAAAACAAATTGGGTAGCCAAGCTCTACCCTTATACAACCCAGATTACAAATGAATTAAATACAATTAAGCAAGGAACTCATTATTATGGAGGTCTTCAAGCTTCATTTCTTCATTCTTCATTTCTTCATTCTTCTTCTTTTCTTCTTTCTTCTTTCATTCCTTCTTTTGGATGGTTGGAAGGTGGATGCTCTAAGGGCTTCACATGGTGCATAAAATGAGATCTTATGACCAATGCGTATCTTAATCCCCATAACAATAATTCCAAAATTCTAATTGTAAAAATTACATGAAAAGGAAAAGTAGATTTAGCCAATACCTGCAAAATAGAGATTAGCTAAACAAATCACACAAATCTCAAGTATGTATATTGGACTTATCACCCCACACTTAGGTGACTAAGTCCACCTAGCCAATTGGATTATTCTTAGGGGTGTAAGCACCTACACAATAAAAACATTTATGATTATTTATCACAGCGTCCCTTAAGCATAATCCCCTATAGAAGATAATGGTTAGACTAAGATCGTCCTACCATTCATTCTATGCACGTACATCCTATCATCCAGACTAAAACATATATCACAAAATAAAAGCAAATATCAAACCATGTACCGTCCTAACCTAAAGCTATAAGTGGTGACTTTGCCTAATGTGTGTGCTTTAGAGGTTTGTGTGGTATGCTTAGCTATGGCTTTAAGTTAGAATTTTCTAAGTGTAAAGAATGTTCAACTTACAAGAGGGTTTCATTTAAGAGGTTTCATTATTTTGGGTTAATTTTAGTTTATGTTTTGACTGGGTTCAAGTGAATCCTATAATTAATTACTAAGTTATAAGGAGAGAGAAAGGGAAGAGAACTTCTCTTTCCTTCCCTAACCTAAGTAATTTCTAAAGTAGATTCATGTTTTAGTTTTGTTTAGTGAATGTTTTCTTTAAATGCTTTAATTAGTCCTAAGTTTAGATGAACTCTAAACAAACCTATTAAAAAAGAAAGACATTTCAAGATTAAGTAAAATGAACTAAATTCACAAAACATACATCACTTAATTTCTTTCCCAACATGTACAACATGCATATGAATAAGTCCTAAACATATCTATACATACAAATGGAAATGTTTAGCACACTTTATGATGCATGCTGAGTAATTCATTTAAGAAAATTTGAATATTTATAATGCATGATTTTTATTAAGTAGCAAAGAGATTTCTTATCCAATTTTCACATGCACATATGAATGTATGAAAAGCATAAGTGAGTACGAAACCAGTGTTTGGGTGTAAAAGATACAAGACCTACTTAGGGCTACTTAAAGTATCGCAACCCTGAGGTTGTCCAAAATAATATTCCACTTTCCTTAAATACAAGCATGTGTACAAAAGGAATGAATGGAAAAGAAAGAATGCAAAAGTTTATGTTGGTTGATTTATTTTTGTTTATGCAATTTATATGTACAAGTACAACTATTCTTCTTAAGTAATAGCATATAAATGAATAGGATATAGAATTACGCAAGTGTTAGGTTCTTTTCAAATGAACTATACACTTTGCCAAGTCCTACTCGAAACTATACTAAAAGAGAGGAGAAAGAAAACCTACACTAAGCACATCCTTCTATTTTATTCACATGCAAACTTATAAGTAAAATATAAGTAATACACTTTCAATTTTGATAATTGATTCATAGATTTTGAAAATAATTTGGATTTAATAGTTATTATAGCCACTCATACTTTTTTTACTTTAGCCAACACATGCAATTTGACATAAAAGAAACATTTTCATTTTAAATTTGATTTTTGAAAAGCATGAATGCATGAAATCATATGACACACATATTTAGCATGTTGGGGAAGAACTAAAGCAATGATAGCATGTAAACACATTCACTTCAATTAATTCCTAAAGATAATCTTATGAAATAAGAAAGCTTAAAGTAAATCAAAGTTTATTTAATGTGATTTTTATTTGATCTTGAATTTGATTTAACTTTGAAAATGTGAATTGAGTTTGCTATTCCTCACCCATTCCCACATGTGTTTGATATTTTTGTTCAAATTTTAGATGATTAGATTCATTTTATATTTTTTTAGGTTAAGGTATGAATTAAGCATGTTAATTACCCCTTACCTACACCACCTTAGCATAGTTAATCAAATAATTATGAGATAATAAGATGACATAAAACCTCACAAGAAATTTAAATTTGCAATGCACCTAGGAAGAAAGGGGCCTAATGCAATTTGACTCATGATTAATGATTAATTAAGCTAAGGGGTTTAACTTAAGTAATTTCAAAATCACCCCTCATACATATGAGTTGAATCTTGATTTGCTAAATTGAACTTAGGCTCTTGAAAACCTAAGCATCTACCCAAAGTAGATTAATTGAGTTCTAAAAAGTTTTAGAGTTTTAAAAAATTAATTAAGAGGGTAATTAGTAAATTATCTCTTAATTAAGAGAGGATTAAGAAAGAAAAGGTGGTCTAAGAAATAACTTAGGGGAAATGCCCCAAAATTATTCCCTAAACCTCCTATTCATTGAAATAAACCTTAATAAACTTCAACAGAAGATTAAACCACTAATCAAACCCTTAATCATCTTTAATTACATTAAGGGGGTAAATAGAAAATCAATTAGCAATTTCTCTAATTAAGCAACCAATAAAACCCAAGAAAATTTTGGGAGGTAGAAATCATTCCCCAAATGTACTCAAGAAGTTTGGGAATAATTATTGGACTAATTAAAGAGTAATTACCAAATTAAGTTTTCCAATAAAATCCAAATTCAAAGAAAAGAAGTATTCAAAATTAACCAAAATCAATTTTAGAATATTCTATTATCCTTCTAATGGAATTCATTTCATATTTTTCTGATTTTTCTAGGTTAAGATATAAATTTTAGAAGTTTAGGCAATTAATTAGAATTAAATAAACCCTATTTAATTCCTTAATCCTACGACGTGCTACGTGTGTGCTGATGCGGCTTCCCTTTACACACGACATGCTCTGATTGACCACTTAAACGTCCCATCATAGCGTCGTGTGGTGGCAGCGCTACGTACTTTTGCCTGATCAAGGATCGGGCTGAGGTTAAAGCCTCCATTCAGAGGGGAATAAATAGAATATAAAATGTGATTTAATTTTGGCCATCCATCCAAAATGTGCGGATGGATGACCAGAGATCCTCCTTATTCCTCTTTGTGAAAAATGGGGACCATCCACTTTTAAAGAGAAAATTCGAGCTCGATCGATCTTGGATTGGATTGGAAATTAACCCACACCATCTAAACCTAATGACAAGCACATCTAATGGTCAAAATTCCATGGGATCAAAATTTTTTTCACAAAGCTCCACACCACATTGAGTTTAATGGTCAAAAAATGGCATACCTCGTCAGAGGTGATCACCGATGCTTGATTCCCTTGGAGAAGCTTTGTTGAGACAAAGCTTTGGTAAAAGTTTTAGCTCTTGAGGTTGAGTGGATGGCTCTATGGACCAACTCCTCCTTAGCTTGAGCATGGTTTTGATTGAAGTGGATCTTCTCTTGATTCAAGAACTTGGAAGAGAGCTTAGGAAAGCTCGATTGGGTTCTATGATGAAGTGTGCAAAGGGACTTTGGTTGATACTGAGTATTGGCTAAGTTCAAAATCCTATGGAGCTCCCCTATTTTCACCTTGTGAAAATTGAGAAGATGAAGTTGGCAAGTTCTTGAGGGAGCTTGGGATCACTATAAAAAGACTCCTCTAGCTTTCTCACACTCAATCGATAATGGGGATCTGAAGATTCAAAAGAATTAGGGGGAGCATATCTCCCCCATTAGCAATTGGAAGGTTGAGAAGGGAGGAGCCATTTTGATCCAATTAAGCTTAGGCAATGGGTTTATTAGGCCATTTAGGCTATCATTGAGTTCATTTTAAGCTAGGGAGTGGATTAATGGAGTCCCATGCACTCCATTTGAGTGGAGACACGATTCCCATGTGCCCATTTCAAGCCATGTGCTCGATTTGGCCCTTGGGTCAAATTGGGCTGACCCAAACCCATTGGGTTAGGTGTAGCACCCTCCATAGTGTTTACTTGACCTATAAGGAGAGTATCAAGTAGGTATGAAGAGGGTTTGACCAAATTCCAAGTGAAATTGGCCAAAATTTGTTCTAAGGACTAGGGGTAAAATTATTATTTGGGTAATTTTTGAATTTGGATATGTTGAGTTTGGCCAAGTTTTATTAGATTTGGAGTTCATTTGGCATGGTTTGGCTCATGTTGACCTATTTAGGTCAAAATGGGTCAACTTGTGTCAAGTTGACCAAGTGGTCAAATTGGGTCAAACCAAGGGTTGAGTTAAGTTCATATGACCATTTGAAATATTTTGGTGACTTTGGTTTGATTCAATTTGGGTTAGTTTTGAATTTGGTTCATATGACCTCATTTAGGTCAAATGGGTCAAGTTGACCAATTTGACTCATTTGACCTATTTGAGCTAGGTCATGGGTAGGTTTAGGTTTGGTTAGTCATATGAAGTGGATTGGTATCTTTGTTTCCAATCAATTATAGTTATGTTTGAATTTGGCTCAACATGACCCTTTAGGTCAAGTTGGGTTCAAGGTCAATTGGGCTAAGTTAGGTCTAGTTGGCCAATTAAGGCTTTGTTCATGTTCAACAAGTGATTTGGAATGAATTTAACCCATTAGTTTTATTCAATTTAGCTTAGATCAAGTTTTGACACATTTTGACTTTTTAGATCAAGTTGGGTCAACTTGGGTCAAGTGGCCAATTGGGCTAGGTTAGGCTCAAATGTTGACTTGGTTAAGCTCAAACATAGGTCATGAATGAACTTAGATCAATGGTTTCAATCAATTTGATGTATGGTGGATTTTGGTTATGTTGGATTTTATTTTGGCTAAGTGTGACTTGGTCAACCCTTAGGATTTACTTGGTTTGATCCAATTTGAGTGATTGATCATCTCATGATGATTGTTGATTATGATGAGAGCCATAGGTGAGTTTGGTTCAATCCAATTTGGTTATTGTTAGAATTTGGCTGTTAAGGGGTACTTTAGGTCACTTTGGATCAAGTGAGCCAAAGTGAGTCAAATGGCTTGGTCAAAGCTTGATTTGAGTTTGATTGAACGTGTATATGGACTTATGATTGAAATAAAAATCCATTTGCAAGTGGTTTGAAGTCAAATGGGTTTTGATTCATTTGATAATTTCAAGTTCAAAGGGTGAACATGAAATGGATTTTTTCTTGATTTTTTTTAATTGAGTTTTGGTTAAGTGATTGAGGTTTGTATTTATATTTGGATTCATGATTGTAAGATCGTTTGAATCATGAAGGAAAATAAAGAGTTTGGCTTGATTTGAAGTTGATTTGGCTAAGTTCAAGATTTTGACTTGAAAGGCTTAAGTTGGATTTTGAATGAGTTTGACTTTGATTTATTTGAATTTTGGATTTAGTTTGATTGACTTGAATTTATATTTCATTTATATATATGAATATAAATGAGAATATAAATGAATTATGAGAAAATTTCAAGGATTTGAAGTGATTTGATCATGATCTAGGCTAAGTCCTTAAGAGAAATTTAAAGGACTTAGGAGGAAAGATTTAGAGTTTGGATTTGATTTTTTGAGTTTAGTTTGATTGATTTGAATTTATATTTCATTTATATATGTGAATGTAAATGAGAATATGAATGAGTTATGAGAAAATTTTATGAGTTTGAATTGGTTTGATCATGATCTTTGGGCTAAGTCCTTAAGAGGGGATTTAGGACTTAAGAATGACTTTGAATTAGGGATTTAAATTTTGTATTTAGTTTGATTGGTTTGAATTTATATTTCATTTATATATATAAAAATATAAATGAGTTATAAGAAAATTTTGAGGATTTGATTTGATTTGAAGATGATTTTGGCTAAGTCCTTAAGAGAGGACTAAGGACTTAGGAAAAATTTGGACTTAGGAATTCAAATTTGGAATTCAATCATGTGTTTCAATCATGGATTTCAATCATATGGTATTGATTTGAGTTTGGAGTGAATCAAATAAGATTGATTTGGAGTTTGACTTGAAGGAAGGAAGGTGAGGAGTGGTTCAAGCTAAGGGTAGGAAAATTTTCCTAACACCCCTAAGACATGGCCTATTCCTATGGCTAACTCTTCTAAGTCTCTAGGGTTCGGTTGAGTGTCCACCTAATCACTAGATGTGTCTTAAGACTAAGGAACTCTTAAAGTCTAAGAGAAGTCCTATGTCTAAGATGGAGGGGTTGAGAGCTTATTCAAACAATGAGATCAATAATCTTATTTGAAAATAATCATCAATAAGCTTCTTGTCATATTAAATTCCACCTCTTATGTGTTAGAAACATCTTTTGCTTACGTATTTTCCATGATGTGTTTAGGTTAGGTAAAAGAGAACCCAAGCATCATCCTATCCCTTCACAACACAAACACAAACCACATTTGATCCTCTGGTGCAATTAGGATAGGTGTAAGAGAATCCAAGTGGCATCATATTCCTTATTTCACAACACAAATAAATACATATCTTTTATCTCGAGCTACTTCGATGTGGTTGCAAGGCCCCCATGGCACTCACTCATTAGTTTCTCTAAGTCAGGCTGATAAACTACCTCGCTAGTATGTCACCCTAGTGGTCACTTGTTCGACATATGTGAGTCCCCACGCTTTCTTCCTGACTTGACCACTGCAAACCAAAGAGCGCCTTGTGAATTTGATAGGTCTTACTATGCAGTCAGTAGGCTACCCCATGTTGACTTCATTTAAGAAGATTTAAGCTTACATGCTTTCTTCTTGAACTAGCCATCATGCACTAACTAGGTTGAGTATGTTGGAGGTTTAGGATAAGTCCCCCAAAGGCTCTTTTTCTCCTGACTACTTCAAGCTTGGGATTTATCCTTACACATGCTCCTACTTAGTAGTCACCTTAGGTCGGATAGCCCCTGTCGAGCCGAAGACAGCCTATCCCGACGATCAGTTCTACTTTGGAGAGAGTTGTAAATCTACACGCCCTTTTTCTAGACTGATTATTGCAGACCGAAGGACAAGTTATTTTGGTTGGTTATCATCATGCTAACGATGACCCACCTGGTGGATACACCACTCTTGGTAGATGTGAGTCCCCGACACTTTCTCTTAGAGTCGGCCACCGAATACCTATCAACTTTCTTTTACAGGGTTTTGGATGATGCCCCTAGAGGCACCTCCCCTATGGGCACTCTGCTTGGATCACGTCCTTAGTGACCTCATTTAGACACTATCCCGATTACTCTTGGATTGGATAGCCCAGCTTTCCTGGTAACCACCCCTGTGGTTGGAGAATTTATTCAGCGGATGTGCATATTCACCCTTAGTCTAATAAGTCTGAGATAGGACAAGACTGATATAAGCCCCTTCTTAGTATGATCCCTCACAAACCAATAGGGTTCATGCAAACATAAAATAAACAAAATATATCTTTGCTTATGGATTAGGAATTCAAGCCCCCAGTAGCCCCTTTCCTAACCAGGCATCCCGTCTTTAGGGCAGTGTTAGTAAAACTCCATATAAGAATTGCCTGACTAGTTTGAGTTGAGATAATTCCCCTGGTAGACACTCTCTCAGTGGTCACCCTTAGGTCAGGTTCAACTTGTTGTGCCACTGACAAGTTACCCTGACGATCATCTTTGCTTTGAAAGATATAAGTCAATTATGCATTCTTTTCAGCATGATCATTGCAAACCGACGGGCAGCCCTAGGTCGGGTTCGATTTGTTGCACAAGTAACTAATCACCCTAGTGGTTCCTTATTTAGGAAGATGTGAGTCCAGGTATTCTTCTTAACTTAACAATTACAAACTGAAAGGAACCTCCTTGGTTGGTTAGTTCTACTTAACGGCTAGTAAACTATCCATTTGGATTTGTAAACCTAAGACAGGTCCAGGCTGATATTAGCCCCTTATTAGTGGATCCATCGGACACCAAGGGGATCCATTAAATTAAAATAAATGAAATTAAAATAAATGTGATTCTATAAAATAACATTATCTTGACTATTTTTGAGTTGATGTAAGTCCCCCAGAGGCATTCATTCAGTAGTCGCCCTAGGTTGGGTTTGATTAGTTGCATCCAACAGATCACCCCAACAGTTATCTCTTATTCTAGGAGATCTACTCGCTTTACATATACCAAAAAGGTAACCCCTTAAGTCAGATAGTTCTACCATGTGGCCAGTGTACTACCCATTTGGATTGGTAAATCTGAGATAGGCCAAGGCTGACATAACCCCTTCTTAGTGCGATCCATCGTAAACTGACAGGGTTCATCATAAAATCCAAAACTTAAACAAATATAAACTAATTTCTCCCCAGTAAGACTTCAATCATCCCGACTTCCCCAATGGAGTCAATTAAATCCAATTAAAACTTGCATTCCCTAGTGAGCACCCTCAAAATAAATCCAAACCCTCTTTATTCGTAGTGGTTAACTTGAACCTACTTTCCTAGCGGAAGGTTCACATGCTTGATCCCTTGTTGGATCCATTATTCCTCCCTTATGCCCTTGGCATGAATGGAGTTGCACTGCACTAAGATTGTGATTCCTTCTACACCTCGTATTTAGAAATAGATCATTTTTGTTAGTGCTTGTGTTCCTTGACGTGGTTGATTGTTTCGATCAACACCAATTCGTGCAGTATGCCTTGTCAGTCACACCACACCTATTGGGCGCCCTTTGTTGACCTCACTTTTGGAGTGAGCTCTCAACTTCCTCATAATAGATCTTGGACTCTTATAGACACTAAGAGTTTCTTAGTCTTAAGACACTTCTAGTGATTAGGTGAACACTTAACTAATTCTAGAGACTAAGAAGAGTTAGCCATAGGGATAGGTTGTGTATTTTATAGCCCAAACCCAATCATTGCTTCCTTCCTTCAAACCAAACCTCAAATTCAAAATTCTAATCTCCAAAATCAAATCCAACTATCCAATGATTGAAATCCATCACAAATTTTAAACTCCAAATCCCTTCCTAGGCCCATTGATTTTATCTTATGGACTTAGCCTTAACCAAATCCAAGTCAACTCCAACCCAATTAATTTTCTCAATTATCAAATCCAATCTCAAATCAAATTCTAAATCACAAATCAATTCTAGATTCCAAATGATTGAAATTCATGATCGACTCCAAATTCCAAATTCTAAAGATCTCTTCCTAAGTCATATGAGCCACCTTCATGTACTTAGTCAAAATTCCTTCAAATCAACTCAAACTTGGTTGATTTCTTTATAAATCAGTCATTCCTTCATTTATATTATATAATATGAAACTCACCTCCAATGACCAAAAATAAACTAAACTAAATCAAAACCACGATTAGCCCTACATCCCTAAGCTTAATCAAATTTGCTTCCAAATCACTCCAAACTCAAGTGATTTTCTCATGACCCATTTATATCTTCATGTATATTCACTAATATAAATTAAATGTAAATTCAAATGACCAAAACCAAACTCAAATTAAATCAAATTCCTAATTTTAGCCCTTTTAGCCAAATTTTTGAACTTTGCTAAATGAGACCCAAATCAACTCAAAACTCTTGGATTTCTTCATGATTCAAATATTCCTTCAATCATTGATCCAAATATAAATATGAACCACCATTATCAAACCAAATCCAAGTCAACCCAAATCAAACCTAAGTCCCTTTTGACTTGAAATTATCATATAAACCAAAACCCATTTGGCTCCAAACCAATTGCAGTTGGATTTATATTACAACCCTAAGTCCCTATGTGAGTTCAACCAAACTTGAATCAAGCCTTGATCAAGACAATTGACCCATTTAGGCTCACTTGACCCAAAGTGGCCTAAAGGACCATTTTTTGAGCCAAGTCCTAATCCAACCCAAATTGGATTGAACTAAGCCCATCTAAACCTGAACCATGACCAACAATTACCATGGAGTGATCAACCACATTGAATTGGGTCAAACTAAGTCAAACCTAGCCTTTGACCAAGTCAACACTTAGCCTAAATGAAACCCAAACTAGAAAAAATCCACTATATTCCAAATTGATTAAAACCAAGTCATTAATTGAGCAAAACCAAGCCTAATTGGCCACTTGACCTAAGCTGACCCAAATTGGCCTAAAAACTAAGATGGGTCAAATCATGATTTCATCCAAATTGATTGCAACCAATGACTCAAGTTCATTCCAAATTACTTGTTGAACTTGACCAAAGCCGTGATTGAGCCCAAGTTGACCAGTTGGTCAACTTGACCCAACCTAGCCCAAATTAACCTAAAAGGTCAAATTGGCCAAAACCCAAATTAATTCTAAATTAAACCAAGCTAAAGCCTACAATCATTTTCAATCAACCAATTGAAATTTGACTTAACACCTAATCCTAATTTGGTCAAATTGGTCAAATTAGTTAACTTGACCAATTTGACCATTTCAAATTCAAATGAGTCAAATTCAAACTTAAGCCAAACCATATCAAATTAATCAGACCAAAACATTCCAAATCATGATTTGGACCTAACCTAAGCCTTGGTTTGACCCAATTTGGCTAATTTAGCAACCCAACCCAATGTAAACCCAATTGAACCCTTTTGCCCAAATTGAGCTAAACCACTTCAAGCCATGCTCATATAACTCTATTGGCCAACCAAGCACACCCCAAACTAGCCTTAGGCAGCCCCCAAGTCATCCCAAAAGCCAAATAAGCTCACTTGAAGTTGACTACACAATGGATAAAGCCTCCACCTTGGATTCTTACTCTAAATAGCAAAATCCATTTTGCATTCCCCATGGTAGCCATCAAGATACCAAATGAGGTATTCTTAGAGTTCACTAGCCCACTCTAAGCACCCTAGAACTTACCTTGGACCAATGGGAACTCACCAAGCCAAGCTTACTCTTCCCCATCCATGGCCGAACCCGATGGGTGCAAGGAGAACCAAACCCCCTCCCACCTACCCATATCAAGCCTTGAAACCTCTAACATGGATTTAGCCACTCATGGTATGCCACCTCAGATTGACGGTGACCTCTCTGAAGACTTGACAATGATGAATTAATGGAATTCATGGGAATGATCTCGTCTGTCCACCCAGCTCAATTGAGGGATATACTCTCTCATTTCAACCGATTTGCATTAAATTCAATCCCATTCAGCTCAAGAGAGGATTTTGAAACTCCCCAGAGCTTCCCCAACTCCTCCCGAGCACCCTCTTCCTCAGCCTTTCCCTTTGTGTGTAGAACCGAAATAGGACACCTCCATTTCGGTCCTAACTTCATCCCCATGCAAGCATACTCTAATTGCTTGTGCATACACCATCTCATACTCAATCGAAGCCGATCGAATCACTTCTCGAGCTTCTTGAGCACTAGACATTAGAGTTCAATCAAGATCGATCACCATTGAAGAGGAGCTTGGTCGACCGAGCAACCCACTTCAAATCAAGAATTTTTCAGGGGCTTCCTACTATCTACCTACTTCATTGGAAGTGTCGATGATAGCCTTGGTGAGGTAATTGTTCAAAACTATAGCTATAGGAAATTTTTAGTTGGTCTTTTTCAAAGGGATTATCATCCCATGCAATTTTGACCATTGGATATACATCCCCCCTCCTTCCAAAGGTGTGGGATCGTTTTGATCCCAATCTGAGCTTGGGTGAGCTCATGAATGGGGAAAGATGAATGTTCAAATTTCATCACTCACGAAGGAGAAGGATCATGCACCATTTGTTCTGTGCAATTAGAATGGACGGGTGTGATTAAATCACGCTAGATCCACTATAATTCTCAGCCTAAATCATGGGATTAATCCCGACCTTCGATCTTAGATCAGACGGCCTGTAGAGAAAGCGTGTCCACCACCACTGAGTCAGCACACAGATGTGACAACACAAATAATCGATACTATCATGCCATGTGAAAAGTGCATCACGTCAACAACCACGTGGTTCGATGGGATTCAGGTTTTAATTAGGGTTATTTAATTATTTTTTAATACTGAAACTTCCTAAAATCATAACTAATTGTAGAAAATCCAAAAAATGCAAACTTAGGCTCATTTTGAAGATATTTCAGAGGAGAATCTAGGAAAATTATAATTAGTTGATTTTCAACAATGACTTTGGCTTAATTAAGATTTTATCAAAAATTTAATTAGCCTAATTATACCTTAATTAAGCACTCAATTAATCTCAAAATTTTTGTGGATGTTTAGAAGGATGACCTCTGCCTCCCCTATTTTTCTGGGAATTTATTGATTGCTTAATTAGAAAAATCATTTGAGCAAACCCTAATCACTCTCTTAATCTAATTAATAGTAATTAAAGGATGAATAGTAGCTTGATTAATCACTTGAACATAAGTATCCCTATTAGAGAGTAAGATCACTTAGGGAATATGGTTAGGGGACACTTTTATTAATTTATTTCCTAAGTGTTCCTCACCTTTGAAAATTAAATTAATTAATGGGTTAATGGAATGATTAGTTGATTAATCAAGTGATTAAATCTTCAAAATGAGAGAATCAAAACCTAGTAGAATGATTGAATGATTTAGGGATTAGGACTGAGGCCTAGCCCTTAATCATTCTCATAATTTAATTTCATCATTCAAATCAAAGCATAACTAAAACACTTAATTAATTCATTAATAGTCTAATGAAATCAAAATTAAAAATCAATTCATCCTAACCTAAACAACCTTTAATTAATCTTGGGTAGCTTTTTGGGTGTTCAATAAACCCAAGGTGGGAGATAATGAAATTATGATTGGCTCACATGTATGAGAAAATCATAAAAGTAATTAAGTGAGATCCCTTAAGCCTAATTAACTATTAATCACAAGCCAATTGCATTAGACCCCTTTCATTGCTTAGGAGCATTACAAATTTACTTTTCATGTGGTTACATATCATATTCTCTAATTATTAATTAATTAATTAACTTAAGGTGATATAGGTAAGGGATAATTAATTCATACCTTAACCTAATCAAAAAATAAAATCAACCTAATTATTCTTCATTAAACCAAACCAATTCACATATGGGGAAATGGGTTAGGATTAGCAAACCCTTCTCATATTTCCTAAGCCAAATAAAATTCAAAGATAAAAATCTCCTTAAAAAATTTTGATTTATTTTAAATAATCTTATTTGATATGATTGTCCTTAGGGATTAATTAGGGTGAATGAACTCATGTATTTTCATTCCTTTGTTTCTTTCTTGTTTTGCTAAATATTATTTTCCATATGAAATCATGCACTCATTTCTCTTAAAAATTAATCAAATAAAATATTTCCTTTCATGTCAAATTGCATGTGTTGGCTAAAATTAAGAATATGAGTGGCTATTATCACTATTAAACCAAAAACTATTTTCAAAACCTATAAATCAAAGATTATAAGTGAAGTGATGCTATTTATAAATATTTATAAGCTTGCATGTGACGATAATATAATATGTATAATGTGAAGTTCTCTTTACCTATTTCAATATGGATTCACATAGGATTTGAAAGTGTATAGTTCATTTGAAAAGAACATAACACTTACTTAAATCTACCCCTATGCATTCCCATGTTAAGACCTAGGAAGAATTTCACATTGCATATGTAAATCATACAATCAAATCAAACATAATCTCTTGCATAATTCTTTATCCATTTGGTTCTTTTGTACATTCATATGTATTTGAGAAAAATAGTATATTAGTCTAGACATCCCGGGGTTGCAAGGATTTAAGTAGCCCTAAGTAGGTCTTGTACCTTACGCCCCTACTGTAGAAAAAATAATGGTGCCGTACTCACTAAAAACTCTTATATATATGCATGTGTGATGTGGTTAATGAATAAAGAATCAAAAATCAAATAAATAGAACATAATTTTTTAATGGATTTTCTCATCCTTGTAGTTATTCATACATTTACATGTATCTAAAAAAAGTGGTATACCAGTCTGGACATCCTGGGGATGTGAGGAGTTAAGTAGCCCTAACGTAGGTCTTGTACTTTACACTCTTGGTATGCTAAGATTTGCATTGCATGTATAGGTATGCTTAGGATTATTCATATGCATGGTATGCATTATGGAAAGAAATGAATGGGTGTGTTATGTGATAGTAATCCACCCTGACTAATCCTAAGATGCCTTTCTTATTGAATAGGGCTATTTAGAATGAATCTAAACTTAGGGTTAATTAAAACACATAATAAATCATTCACTAAAAAAATCATTAATCAATTTACCTTAGAAATCACTTAAGTTAGGGATAAAAGAGATAGTCTCCTTTTATTTCTTCTCTTTATAACACTTAGTTGCTAAGTATAGGCTACATGAAATAAGAGAAAACACAAAGTAAAATCTCCAAATCAACTAAACCATTTAAAGAGGAATCAACCCATCATAAATTAAATACCTCACACTTAGAAAATCATAACTCTAAAGCCTAGTTAGGACATACCACACAAGCTCTAACACATGCACATTAGGCTAAATCACCATTTCTAGCTTTATGTTAGGGCGGTGCATGGTTTGATGAATGTTTAGTTTTGTGATGTATTATTTTAGACTAGATGTTAAGGTGTGTGTGCGTAGTCTAGATGTTAGGCTGATATTAGTCTAATCTTACTTTCTACTTGAGGTTATTCTTAAGAGGTGTTGTAATAAAAATATAAATATTTTTTTTGGTGTTGCTTATACCCCTAGACCCAAATTAGGATAGGTGGGCTTGGCTACCCATGTTTGGGGTACTAAGTCCAAATTATTCCTATAATTTCTTGGGTTGTATGGTGTGTTTAACTAACATTTATTTTGCAAATGTAGTTAGATTTACTTTCCTTTCTTTTAATGTAATTTTTGCATTAGGATTAGGATAAGTGTTATGGAGATTAAGAATAAGCATTAGTTATAAGACTATGTCTTATATACCATGTGATATATTTGGATCAAGCTACATACCACTCAAGCCAAAAGAAAGAAAGAAATGGAGAAAATCAAATGAAGGGATGAAGGACAAGGAGTGAAGAATGGATGATGAAGAATGAAGACCCCCATAACACTTGTCACTTAATAATTGTAATTTTTTCTTTCATTATACCCGAATGTATAAGGGTAGAGCTCGGCTACCCACATTTCTTTTTGGGTTGTACGGTGGTACCCAACCGCACTGGCCTCTTATTCTTTTGCGATAGTTTTATAAAATTATGTGATGTTTTATTTAGCTTGAGCATTAGAAATATCATGCCTTTTCATAGTTTCTTAATGATTGGTGATTGTTGTTCGGCTTGAATGCAATTAGGCTCCTAGGATAAAAATAAATTTTTTATCCCATTAATAACTCATAACTAAAATTTTAAAATAAGCCATATCCTCATATAAAAGCCTAGTAATTAAATCAAGATAATAAAATTTTTAGCAACCCCTTAGGAGGATGAATGAATGTATAATATCATGCATGACATATTCTTTCACCCTTGCTAAGAAAGGGCTTCCATCTATGCCAGAGAATAACGGCTAAACCTATAAGATCCTTTGATGAAAAAATACCTCTTTCTCTCTTGATTTAGCCCACAATCAATTTCTCAAGCACTTAGGCATACAAAATCCTATAACATGTGTCAAAGAAAAGTCCAAAAATCAAATAAAACTTAATAAAATTTACATTAGATTTAAGTCATTATTCATGCCTTTCATGATTCAGTCTCTTAGGGAGTAAGTTTAAGGACTTAGTTTCTCTTCTAAGAAAATAACAGCATAACCATCTTACAAAGCATATGACATACCTGCATGAATTTAAAGCATAGGAGGAGTTAGCTGACTGCCACTCCAGGCAATAATAAGCCCAGTAGTTGGGTAGTTTATTCTCTCTTGTGGAGGTAAACCAAACACCCATTTTCACCTTAGATTTAGGCCATGTTTTGGCCCTCGTGAAATCTCCCTAGATTTAGGATCTGAGGTTGTTATTTTCCTTTACGGGCTACAAGCATAAATCCTCATCTCTTAAGCATTTCCATAATCTTATATTGCAGAATTATAAGTCCTAGACTTCTAATAAAAATTCAACTTAAACAAATAAATCTTCTCAAATTCAAATGTATAAAGCCCAACCATAGGATAGATTGGGGAGCTCACTAGGCTTCCTAGTATCATCAGCACTCCCTACTTATCTCCCTTGGTTTCGACAAGAAGTCTCCCCTTTTAACCTCTCCCACTTGATTTTCAAAAATAGAACTAATCCCTTGATAGTCATATCTTTGAATTCTTTGGAGATAATAATCGCCTACTTAATCGAGAGTATTCTTAAGGGATTCATTTCTCTTAGGATGTAATTAACTATGGAAGCTTGCCTCTATAGGAAACTTAATGAACCCGATTTAAATAAATCCCGCTTTACTTTTCCATGTAAAGTAGAGAAAAATCTTTGGTATAACCAAAGACCCGTCAGGCCTTAAGGGTGCTCATTAGGTGATTAGGTCCATTATAGGGTAGTGACATATATCTCTCGAGATAGTATACTATTTTTAATGTCATACCCAATCACCCTAATGAGTACATCTGTGGATCTGCATGGTGTCCCCTCACACAAACACACACAACAAAAAAATAAATGCCACACCACTTAAAACTTTTATACACTTATGTTTGTATTTAGCTAATGAATGAAAATATCCCTTTCTATTAAGAAAGACATGCATTCATATTTGTTCAAGTGATTGAATGAATTGATCACATGGTTTCAAGTCTTCTTTCTTATGTTCATGTGTATAAACTTACATATGTTTGAATGTAATGGATATATAGTTTGGACATCTTAGGAACACTAGGTTTTAACTAGCCCCAAGGAGGTCATTTGATTACCTCACTTCCCTGGTTAACAATGAAACATACCTATTTAATTTCATTCATATGTATTTTTAAATAAGAATTTAGATAGAGCTTTAAATTAATATGGTAAATTAATTCAATCAAATGAAACATCCAAATTCCAAATGTGTATGCTTACATCAATCATTTAAGTGTGCTAAGACATATTGTATGTGTAGCTATACTTAGGATTTAATCATATGCATATTACATATGATGGAAGGAAATGAATGCACATGTGTCATGTGATAATAATTCATCCAATAAATCTTAAGATGCTTCTCTTATTTAATGAGATTACTTAAGGTGAACCTAAACTTAAGATTAATTTAAAATGTGTAATAATCCATTCACTAAAGAGAACTTAATAATTAACATGCTTTAGAAGTGGCTTACGGTAGGGATGAAAGAGAGCAAGTCTCTTTTCTCTTTTTATAACACTTAGTTACTAAGTGTTGGTCACATGAAACCAAATAAAATACAAATTAAAACTTGCAAATCAATTAAAGTACTTAAAGTGAAACCACCCTTTAGATTGAATTCCTTTCACACTTAGAAAATCATAACAAAGCTTAGTTAAGGTATACCACACAAGCCTTAATACATACACTTTAGACTAAGTCGCTACTTCTAGCTTTATGTTAGGGCGGTGCTTGGTATGATGTATGTTTTATTTTGTGATGTATTATTTTAGACTAGATGTTAGAGCGTATGTTCATAGATTGGATGTTAAGCTGTGATTAGCCTAATCATATTTTTTACAAGAGATTGTGCTTAAGGGTTGCTTAAAGTAAAAACAAAATGCTCTCTTTCTGTTGACCTCACTTTTGGAGTGAGTTCTCAACTTCCTCTTCTTATACTTAGGAGTCTTCTAGACACCAAGATATACTTAATCATAAGACACTTTTAGTGATTAGGTGAACACTTAACCTAAGCCTAGAGACTTAAAAGAGTTAGCTACTAGAATAGGTTGTACCATAGGGAACTTATGAAGGCTTGCCAATTATATAGCCTAAACCTAATCCATGCCTCCTTCCTCAAACCAAACATCAAATTCAAATACAAATCATAAATCAATTCCAAATCAAATGTTTGAAGCCCTTAATCAAATCCTTTCCAAGCCCTTTGATTTCAACTTATGGACTTAGCCTTAACCAAATTCAAATCAATTCCAACATTTGATTTTCTCAAATATCAATTCAATCTTTCAACCAAACTATCAAATTCCAATTCAAATCCAACTTCAAATGATTCAATCCTAATGATCAAAACTAAATCCAAACTTAACCAAATTTTCTTCTAAGCCCTTTTCACCTACATCCATGAGCTTTGTCAAATTTTCTTCAAGTGATTTTCTCATAAATCATTCATATATTCATTTATATTCTCAAATATAAATGAAATATAAATTCAAATAGCCAAAACCAAATACAAAATCAAACTAAAATCCAATTTATACCCTTTAAATCAATTCCTTGAACTTGGCCAAATCCTATCCAAATCAAATCAAAACCAATAAATTTTCTCTTGAATCAATCATTCCTTCAATCATCTATCCAAATATAAATGAAATATATAATCATCAAGTCAAATAAAAATCAACTCAAGTCAAATCCAACCTAGCCCATTTGACTTGAAATATTCAAATGAACCAAAACTCATTTGAACCCAAACCATTTGCAATTGAATTTATATGTCAATCTCAAATCCATTTATAAACTCAACTAAATCAAACTTAACTCAAAATCAAGCCAACTAAACCCAATTGACTCACTTGACCCAAAGTGGCCAATTTGACCTACATGAACCCAAATCCAATTTAATTCAAATCAAAGTGAATTAAGCCAATCCAAATGTCATGTCATAATTTTTTATCATCCTAAGTTAATCAATTATCATGAATTAGGTCAAACCAAGTTAACCTAACATGTTGACCAAGTCTCTTTAACTCATATGAACCCAAACTAGCTAAATTGTAACCTAAACTAAATTGATTGCAATGAATGGCTCAAGTTTAATTCAAATTGATTATTAAATTTGACCAAAGCCTTAATTGAGCCCAATTTGACCAATTGGTCAACCTAACCCTATTTAGCCCAAATTGATCTTAAGGGTCAAATCAACTTAAAACCTAATAAAATCTAAATTGAACTTAACCAAAGCTTACAATATATTTCAAATGATCAACCAAACCCAAATCGAGCCATGATTCAAGCCAATTTGGTAAATTGGGTCAAATTGGTCAAATTAGCCAAATTGACCTAAAGGATCAAATTGGCCAAAATCTAAATTAAATCCAAACTAAATCAAATTGATTAAAACCAATCAAACTAATATACTCAAATGATCATTTGAACTTGACCCAATCCTTAATTTGACCCAATTTGACCAATTGGTTAGCCTAACCCATTTTGACCCAATTTCGCCCAAATGGGTCAAATTGATCCAAATTCAACCAAATGAACTCCAAATGACATGAAATTTAGTCCAACTCACTTTTGACTCATTTCAAATCTGCTCAAATCAAATTCAATGTAAAATGGCTATTTTTCCCTTGGGTCAAGGGCATCCCTTGAGAAAAGACACTTGCCCAAGTGGTCATTTCTTTTCCTTGGCCACTTGGCACTCATCCATTGGTCAACATAGACACCATGCATACTAATCATCTGACCCAAGAGGTGGTTGGGGTAGCCATGACTCATGGGGAGGTGAGTTCACCTCACCTCTCCTATTAAAACACTTGGCATGAAGGATTGTCCTTCATGGCAGCCACTTTCTATGCCTTAGCCATCCAAAAGAGCCACCCAGGATGATTCTCTTCCATTCCTAACCACCCCAAGCCAAATGACACCCTTTTGGAGCCAAAAATCAAAAAATGAAGAAGATTTTTGGCCACATTTGAAACTAGAAAATTAGAGACATCAAAACTCCTCCTCCCACTCTCATTTCCTTCCCCTAGAGCTCCTAAACCAACCAGCCACCATTTTCCCATTCATCTTGAGCTAAAAACACCAAAACCAAGTAGATTTTAGCAAGGAAGCAGTGGCCACGGTAGATACATCATTCTAGAGCGAATCAAAGGTTTAGGCTCACTCCAAGGCTTCTTCCCCACTCAAGAGAGTGGTCAGATCATCACCGCCACTGAAAATCATCCTCGGTGAGGTAATTTTCAAAAAAAAAAAACCTGTACCTAGTCTTAGGAGTTCTTATTTTGTGATAATTTTCATTTGATTTTAGGAATTTTCTTAGAAATCCCTTGCATTCTTTATTTCATACAATCTTACCATGAAATATAAGTTTTTTGGCGAAGATTGATGCAAAATTGATCCCAATCGGACCTCATTTCCCATTTATTTTCATAATTTTTGCATTTTACCATTGATTTTGCCGGTCGAAGAGCAGCAACCATCCAATCTCACATTCAAGGAATTGGATGGCTGATCTCAGATCCATGTATGCGAATTTGATCCTAAGATGCTGCATTTTGGCTTGTCAAATCACGCAGGTCAGAACCGGACTGTCCGATCCGTGATCGAACCATGAATCATTTTCACTATTCACCCATGGTTTCCCACTCATTTCGACGTGGCATCGTTGGGCCCAACCTCTGCGATGTCGCATTGCATTAATGCCATGCTGAAATTGGGTTAAGTGGAAAATTTGGGTATTTTCTGGTTTTAAAAATTAACAAAATCACCTAAAACTTCAAAAATTCATAGAAAATAAAATACTTAACTAAAAATTATAAACAATGGCTTCGTCTTTCCAAGAGGAATATAATGAATCCAAAATCCCCAAATTACTGGATATTTTGATCTTAATTTGAGTTTTATTAAAAATTAAATTTCATTAATTAAACCAAAAATACACATCAAGTTAAGTTAATTTTTTTAAGGATTGAAATTGAAGTTCAAATATACCTACCATAAAAATTTCAAATCAAAATAGATTATGTATTGAAATATATTAAATTTCGAAGTTCAAATGATTTATTTTAATAAAATAAATTAACATACTTCATGAAAAGTCATTTAAATCAACTAAAACTTTGAGAAATCATAACTAATTATAGAAAATCTAAAAATATAAATAAACACTTATTTTAAAGGTATTTTAAAGGAGATTAATTTAAAATTAATTGTAATTAATTTTGAATAGTAATTAAAGCTTAATTTAGGTTTAATTAAAAACTTAATTAGCCGTGCATGGAAAGTAAATCAGAAATGCTATTTTGATTCAAAATTTTTATTAACCAAGTAATTAATTTTAAACTTTCTAAGGTTGCTTGGTTAATTAGAAAAATTAGTTATGCCTCCCATAATTTTCATGGGATTTATTGCCTGGTTAATTAGAAAAATTAGTTATCTTAACCTTAATTAATTTTTTAATTAATTAGGTGATTTAACATTCTAAACAGCAAAGAAACCATTAATTAAGCTTCCTAATCATTGTGGAATAGCGAATAGGCATGGGGAATGAGATTGTGACCTCTTTCCCATTCTTTTCCTTAAGTTCATTTCACATGACTTGAAACTAATTAATTTGGGATTAATTAATTGTTTAATTAATTAATTAATTGATTTAATTAATCAAATTAAAATCATAATTATTCCAGAGCTCATCTAATTAACTTTGGGTAGTTCTTTAGATGTTTAATAGTCTAAAGGAATTTAATGAAGTTATGATTGGCTTACATGTGTGAGAAAATCATAAAAGTAATTAATCAAATCCTTTAAGCTTAATTAATTATTAATTATGAGCCAATTGCATTAGGCCTCTTTTATTCTTTAGGAGCATTACTAATTTACTTTCCATGTGGTTGCATATCATGTTGGCTCATCATTAATTAGTTAGTTAACTTAAGGTGATATAAGTAAGGGTTTAATTAATTAGTTTAATTCATACCTCAACCTAATTAAGTCATAAAATCAATTTAATTATTTTTCATTAAATCAATTTAACTCACACATGGGGAATGAGTTTAGGGTTAGCAAACCTGTTTCACATCTCTTAAATCAAATCGAATATGAAATCAAAATGACTTTAAGAAACTTTAGTTTATTTTAACTAAGCTTATTTAATTTGATTGTCCTTAGAAATTAGTTGGATTGAATGAGATTATATGCTTGTGTTTCTTCATTTGTTTCCAATCATATTAAAGTGTTGTATGTCTCTTGATTCATGCATTCATTTCTTCAAAAATCAATTGAAAATAAATGATTTCCTTTATGTCAATTTGCATATGTTGATTTAATTAAAAATATGTGTGGCTATTATCACTATTAAATCTAAAATATATTTTTAAAGCTTCTTAATGAATAAGAATATGTGTTATGACTATATATATATATATATATATCATATATATATATATATATATATATATATATATATATATATATATATATATATATATATATATATATATATATATATATATATATATATATATATATATATATATATATATATATATATATATATATATATATATATATATATATATATATATATATTATGTATGTATGTATATAGAAAGTGCATGTGAATATAAACATAGTGTATGAAGTGAAGTTTCTTTCTTTCATTCATATGTTGATTTGCATAAGTAAGAATGTTAGTGGGAATATTTGTCTGAAGATCCCAAGGATGCACGCTTAAGTAAAGGAGGTTCCTACCCCTCTTGGTGCTAAAAAATGGTCACGCACTGCTTTGATTTCATTCTTATGCATTTTGACATTATAATTTAGATAAAGCTTTAATTCATTCACATAAACAAATCAATTAAATCAAACTCTACTTTTGCATAAATTTTTATTCTTATAGTTGTTTATACATCCATATGGATTTAAGAATAACAGGTATATTAGCCTGAACATTTCGGGGAGGCACGGCTTTAAGTAGCCCCAAGGAGGTTCCTACCTCATTCCTTTGGTGTAGAACAATGGTGACATACTTGCTTAAAACTTTTATACATTTGAGTGTGTATTTAGCTAATGATGAAAACCTTTTTTTCTTATTAAAAGATATGCATTCATATTTTGTTCAAATGGTGGAATTGCTTAATCATATGATTTGAAGCTCTTTACTTACACTTTTGTATAAGAATTTAGATAGAGCTTTAAATTAACATGACAAAATAATTCAACCAAATGAAACATCAATTCTAAATGCATTTGCTTACATTCATCATTCAAATATGCTAAAATATAAATTGCATGCATAGGTATGTTTAGGACTTAACCATATGCATGCTATATATGATGGAAATAAATAAATAAACATGTATAATGTGATGGTAATTCATTCCAATTAATCTTGAGATGCCCCTCTTACTGAATGAGTTTATTTAAAGTGAACCTAAATCTAGGACTAATTAAAATATATAATAAGCCATTCAAAAAAGAGAATTGTTTAATTAATTGGCTTTAGAAATAATTTAAGGTAGGGATAAAAGAGGGTGATCCATTATTTCCTTCTCTTTATAACACTTAGTTATTTTGTGTGGGTCAAATGAAACAAAAGAAAACATTAAGTTAAAACTTACAAAATCAACGAAGCAACTTAAAGTGAAACCACCCTTTAAATTGAATCTTTCTACACTTAGAAAATTATAACTTTAAAGCCTAGTTAGGACATACCACACAAGCCTTAATACACAACCATAAGATTAAGTCACCACTTCTAGCTTTATGTTAAGATGGTGCATGGTTTGATGTATGTTTTATTTTTTGATGTATTATTTTAAACTAGATGTTAGGGTGTTTCATAGACTGGATGTTAGGCCATTATTATCCTAATTATATCATTTATAGAGGGTTATGCTTAAGGGGCCACTTAAAAATAAATATAAATGCCCTCTTTTGCAGGCTACTTAGGCTCCTAAGCATAATCCAAGTTAGACAGGTGGGCTTGGCTACCCATGTGCAGGGTGCTAAGTCCAAATTATAAATATAATTGCTTGCGTGGAATGTATATCTAGCTAACCTCTATTTTATAAGTGTAGTTAGATTTACTCTTTCCAATTAAATGTAATTTTGTAATTAGGAATTAGGATTAGTGTTATGGGGGATTAGGATGAGCAGTGGCTAGAAGGATTTGTCCTGGGAGGCCCTATGATGCCTTTGAAGCAAGCACATCCAAATCAAGTCAAAGGCAGAAAGAAACAAAGAATGAAGAATGAAGATGAAGACCCCTGTAGCATGTATTCATCATTAATTGTAATTATTCTTTTATAATCCGGGTTTTATAAGGGTATAACTCGACTACCCATTTTTCTTTTTGGGTTGTATGGTGGTACTCGACTGCACCGACCTTTTATTCTTTTACGTTAGCTATAAAATGTTTTATGTTATGTTTAGCTTATGCATTAAAAATGGCATGCCTTTTTATAGTTTCTTTTAATTGGTTTTGTTGTATGGCCTGGATGCGATTGGGCTCTTAAGGAAAAATAAATCTTTTACCCAACTACAACTCATTATTAAATTTATAATTAACTCATAAACTCACCATAAAGCCTAGGTATTAAATCGAGATAATTAAAAGATTTAGCAACCCCTTAGCTATATGGTTGTATGCTTAATATCATGCATACATCTTCTACCACTCTTATAAAAATGAGGGCCTCCATTCTTGCATGCATGGGAACCACTTGACCTATGAGAGCAACTCCTACTAACGAGTTTCACCATCTTCTCTCTTTATTTGGCTTATAACTTATTTCAACATGCATTTAGGCATACAAAAATCCCAAAGTCTTTGTCAAAATGAAGTGTCAAATACAAATAAAATTTGAAAAGGATTGCATTAGACTAAGTCATTACTCTTACCACTCATGCTCTAGTCTCTTTAGGGAGTGGGTTTAAGGACTTTAGTCTCTTTCTAAATAATAACAACCTTACCATCTTGCAAAACATATGGCTTAACCACATGGTTTTAAATCATAGGAGGAGTTAGCTGGCTACCACTCTAGGCGGTTGTAAGTCCAGCAGTCGGGTGATTTATCCTCTCTTATGGAGTTAAACCATATACCCATCTTTGCTTTGATTTAGGTCGCACTTTGGTTATTGCCAAAGCTCCCAAGATTTAGGATTCGAGGTAGCTATTTCCTTTAGGCTACACACATAAATCCTCACCTCTTAGGCATTTCCACGTCCTTGTATTATAAGATTATAAGTCCTAGCTTTCTAATAAAATGCCAACTTCAATAAAATCAATCTCTTCAATTTCAAATATATAAAGCCAAATTATAGGATAGGTTGGAATGCTCACTAGGTTTTCTAGTATCATGAGCACTCCTTACTCATCTCCTTTTGGCTTCAATAATAAGTCTCTCCTTTTTAATCTATCTCATTTGATTTTCTAATATAAACAATTTATTGATAGTCTTATCGTTAAAATCTTTGGAGACAATAATTTTCTACTTTAATCGAGAGTATTCCTAATGAACTCACCTTCCTTTAGATGGAATTAACTTTGGGGGCTTGCCCACACAGGGAACTTTAGAACTCAGTTTAAATAAACTCTACTTTATTCATCCATATAGAGTAGGGGAAAAATCTATGGTATATTCAAAGACCCATCATGCCTTAAGAGTCCTTATTAGGTGATTAGGTCCATTGTAGAGTGGTGATTTCTATCTTTCGAGATAGTGCACCATTTTTTGATGTCGTACCAGATCACCTCAATAAGTACATCCTCAGATCTATGTGGTGTCCTCCATACACATATTAAAAAATAAACACCATAAATTTTTCTGGCGACTCCATTGGGGATAGTTCCTCTCTCCATCTTTAGTAGTCAATTATTGTCTCCAAGCATCGATAGTGAGCTTATATTTCATATGAGTCCAAGACTATCTTTCCTTCCATTAGATCTTAGCTAATTTCACTCTTAAGCGAAGCTAGCCAACATCCTATTGGTTTTAGGACCTCACTCATTGTAGGTCTTGAAACCCTATTAGGTTCCCCAATAGGTGAAACAATAAAATTAACTAATGAAAGGAGATGACAAAAATTTAGAACCTCCTTACCACTAGCTTGCTGAGGCAAGGTTCATTCCAATATTTAAGAAAATAAGCTTTCTTATAAAATGTCACTTTACAAAAGCACTTTTTCAAAATTCACATAACAAAATATTTTGCACAAAATTCACAAGAAATTTTCAAAATTTTAAAAAAAGCATAAAACTCATATAACCAAACCTCATATAACAATCCCCATAATTGTTACATGGAGGTTCTTTTGAAAATCAAAATCAAAATTCTTTTAAAATCCCTTTTTCAAAAGCACATTTTTGAAAATAGTTATCTCCATTGAACACACCTAAACTTGTTGAATAAATATTCTATTTTCAAATAAAATCATAGCATAAAATTGAAACTCCATTTAAAATATTTCACATATACTAAAGTTGGAGTTTCCCTTTTTTTTCAAAAGCACACTTTTGAAGATGACCACCTTCATTCAACATGTTCAAATTTGTTGAATGAAGATTCTATTTTTAAATAAAATCATAGCATAAAATTGAAACTCCATTTAACATATTTCACATATGCTAAAGTTGGAGTTTCCCTCTTTTTCGAAAGTACATTTTGAAAATGACCACCTCCATTCAACATACTCAAATTTGTTAAATGAAGATTCTATTTTCAAAAAAAAATCATGGCATAAAATTGAAACTCCACTTAACATATTTCACATATACTAGAGTTGAAGTTTCCCTCTTTTAAAAGCAAGAAATCACACACACAAAATCAAGACATATTTTGAACTCCATTTGGCATACCCAAATTTGTGAAATGAGAGTCTCATTTTAAAAAAATCACAAAAGCAAATTGAATTCTATTTAACATACCTAAATTTGTTAAATAGATTTCCCTTTTTCAAAAATCATAAATACACTTGGCTCCTACTTAACATGCCAAATTTGTCAAGTAAGAGTCTCATTTTTTAAATCACAATACATTGACTCCTACTTAACATACCAAATTTGTTAAGAAAGGATCTCATTTTCAAATCATATCATATTTGACTCCATTTAACATACCAAATTTGTTAAGTGAGAGTCTCATTTTTAAAATACAAATCATAAACACATTTGACTCTCACCTAACATACCAAATTTGTTAAGTGGGGGGTCTCATTTTCAAAAGCAAATAAGCAAAAATCAAACACATTTGACTCCCACTTAATATACCAAATTTGTTAAGTGAAAGTCTCATTTTCAAAATACAAATCATATCACATTTGACTCCCACTTAACATACCAAATTTTTTAAGTGAGAGTCTCATTTTTAAAACCAAATCATATCACATTTAGCTTCCACTTAACATACCAAAATTGTTAAGTAGGAGAGGCAGGGGGGAATCATAACACATTTGATTCCCACCTAACATACCAAATTTGTTAAGTGAGAGTCTCATTTTCAAACACATTTGGCATCTACTTAACATACCCAATTTGTTAAGTAAGAAGCCCCACTTTCAAATCAAATCAACATATATCACACATATAACAAACAACTAAGACACATAATGCAAATATCTTCAAAGGTCTCTCCAAATATTTGAACCCCGCCCAACCTACTTAAATTGGTTGAGTATGTGTTCTAAATCAAAATCATATGGCAAAGTCTCTCCTCACATCATAAATCTTTATAGAATCCCATTTAGCATACCTAAATTTGTTAAATGAGGGTTTTAATTCCAAAAGACAAATCAAAATCAACAATTCAAGTCAACATCAAGGCAAAAGCTTCTCCTCCAATTCTACAAATCTCTCCATGCAATTTGAACCCCATTCAACATAACTAAAATTGTTTAAATGTGAGTTTTGACTCTAGATCATAACATAAAATCAAGCAACAACAATTGAAGCAATCAAAGGAAAGGGATGCCAAACAGCTCTTAAGACAAAAGAAGGTTTGGATATAGCCTTATCTCGAGCCTATAAAAAAAGTAGTTTCTAAATTAAGAAACTCTCTCTACAGGTGCCTCAGCTCAAACCTCCAACACCAAGGAAGATTTGCATGTTGCCGAAGACAACTTGAAGAAGAGTGACCCCAGACATGCACACCTTATCTGCTGAATAGTCTAATAAGCAACCTTGTCCAAAGACTCTCATCCATAGTTGCATTTCTACGTCTTCCTCCAATGGCTCATCTTCTATCAGCAGGAGCATTGTATGAGTGGACATGGGCATTAAATACCTTTCCTCACTTACTTTATTAGCTTTCTATCATGTACTTCCACCTAAGAAGAAATCAATGAAGTAAGCTTTCACTTACATCTTGACCACTTCTGATACTTTAGAATTTATTCCTATTGAAAACTCTCCTAGTCTAAAAAATAATAATAGCTCTAGTCATTTTGATCCATTCTCTTCTGATTCAAAATTAGAATTCCTTTTCTGAATCAATCGAGTTCACCTCATGAGATTGACTTAGAGTCAACCTGGATCCCATAGAAGCTGTAGGTACCACGATGAAAAGTAGAACTTTTCACAAGTCCATCATTCCAAGAAGTCACTAAAGTCAATCTACACAGTGGCATAGTTCTACCTCTTAGGGTAGCACCTCTTGATAAGGGTAAACAAGTTATTAGTTCTAGTGAGCAAATATCCCCTCCATAGAATGCTCCACCCATGGATATGCTTATGGAGGATCCAGTCAAAGTTAATTATATTGTTCTAGCACTTCTTAGAAAGTTGCCAACTAAGTTAAGCATATATGATGCCCTTTTCTTATCCAAAGAGATCAGAGAATCTCTAGTCAAGGCTCTTCTTGATCCAGAGATATGCTTAGCTCATTGATATCAAGAGGAGGCACATAGCTCAAAGGATATATTAGGAGTTACATTCAATGATGAAGACTTGCTTCTAGTAACAACCAAACACAACCACCCTCTTTACATTACAGTGAATGTTGGCAGATACATGATATCAAGTTTTGGTTGACCAAGGTGTATCAGTCAATATTATGAGTTTAAGAACCCTTGCCTACATGAGGATTGACATCTCCAAACTCCAAAAAAAAAGATGATGTTGAGAGGATTCAATGAACAAGGTGAGAGGGCCTTAGGCTCCATAGTCTTGCCATTAGAGATAGATGACTAGAAGACTGAAGCTAAGTTTCATATCATCGACTCAAATACATCTTTCAATGCTTTGCTTGGGAGATAGTGGATATATGAGAACATCATAGTTCCATCCTTTCTACATCAGTGTATGAAGTTCATGAGACGTGGAATTGCATACTGTGTCAAAGGAGATCTCAAACCCTTCACAGTTCATGAGGTCGGGATATGAGAAAGCAACCTATTTTCTTCCCCAAACCCAATAAGTCCATTCTCGTGAATCTAGTCAAGATCCCCAAGAGGGTCAAAGAAAAAAAAAAAATAAAAGTAAAATAATTAGAAAATGAAAATAAAAAAGAAATAGAAAAAGAAAATAAAAGCGCGAGACATGAACTCAGGGGAAGATATAGAGCCAGACATTATATTCCACCCACAGTTTGTTACTCCATTAAAAGATATGGGTAGGATGACCTGACCTCCACCAGGTAGTGGCAGAGGACAGTTCATAGGCAGCCCTCGAGGTGGAAATCCTCCCTATTAGCCACCCAATGAGGTATGCACCAGCCACCAGGAGTACACCTACTATGCACATAGACTTAGAATCTAATTTAAATGATGAGTCTTATATGGTTAGCACACCTGCCAGCTCTTTTCAATAGTAAATCCCTTTCGAGGTGACATTGAAGCATGATAGTGATAAAGACTATGCTCCAAAGCAAAGCATAAATGTGTCCAAGTCTGCATATGAGACATTCAGGAGTCAGTTGGGAACCTTTGCTCTAACCCCACTCTCATCCCAAAAAGTTTAGGGTTTGGTAGTTAAGGAAGCCCCTAAGTCATCGACAGATGAGAAGATTCAGAGGTTCTTTTTGGGAGCATCATCCTCAAGTCAGAAAGCTAATGTAGAACTTAAGGATGATTCATATAAAGATTTAATATAATTGCCTTTTGATTAATACTCACCTTGTATTCTTAATCTAGCAAAGAAGGAATTAATCCCACATACTTGGTCTAAACATAGGTTGAACTACTTTGAAAGGTTATGGGATAACCAAAGTAGACATCCTCAATCAAGACTATGACTAAGATTTGATACAGTGGGTCCAGTCAATGATGATAACCATTGCTTAGTCATCACCAATCATTTGGAATCTAACAGGATCTTTTCAAACCACATTAACTCATATGAGGAGGTGTGTTTAAAAACTTCAGATGAAACAAATGACTTTGAAGTCAAGGATGCACCGCCAGAGTTTGAAGAGGAGACCAGATCAACCATTGACAAGCTCAAAGAAATCAACTTAGGGACTGAAGGCAATCCATATCCAACATACATCAGTTCTTTGTAGAGTGGTACTAAAACCAATGACTTAGTTAGGTTGTTTACTAAGTTTAAGGACTGCTTCGCATGGAGATATGAAAAAAATATCTAATTTATCTCCTAACGTAGCAGTCCACAAACTAGTAATATAACCTAATGCTAACTTTATCAAGCAAGCTCCTAGATGCATGCGATTAGATATCGAATAGCAGGTCATTTCTGAAGTAAAGAAATTGATCGATGCTGGCTTCATCAGGGAAGAAAAATATCCTATCTAGTTGGCCAATGTCATTCTAGTTAAGAAAAATAATCAAATTCGCATATGCATCAATTTTAGGGATCTAAATAAAGCATGTCCAAAAGATGAATTTCCACTACCAATCTCGAAATTGATGGTGGAATTTATCTCATCTCATGTAATTTTCTCTTTCATGGATGGCTCATCTGGTTACAACCAAATAAAGATGGCCACTGAAGATGAAAGAAACACTATGTTTTGAACCCCGATCGAAACCTTTTGCTATAAGGTCATGCCTTTTGGCCTTAAAAATGTTGGCGCTATATACCGGCGAGCCAAGACTTGGATCTTCGATGAACTCATTCATCATCAAGTCAAATGTTACTTCAATGATCACGTAGTCAAAAGTAAAAAAAAAGGAAGACCATCTCTTTGATTTGAGAGTAATTTTCGAATGGTAAGGTAATTTAACCATAAACTAAATCCTCTGAAGTGTGCATTTGGAGTAGCTTCAAGGAAATTCCTTAGGTTTGTTGTTTGGTATTGCGAAATAGAAATCGATCTGGAGAAGATCAAGGAGATATTATAAATGCCACCCCTACATGTCTAACTCAACTCAGATCATTTCAAGGGCGTTTGGCATATCTAAGATGCTTCATTTTCAACCTATCAGAGAGATGCCAACCATTTTTAGCACTTATCAAAAAGATGCCAAGTTCAAGTGGGGTGATAAGTGTCAGCATGCCTTTGAAGACATCGAGCACTCACGATGATGCTGCCATTTCTAGCAGCCCCTATCCCGGGCAAGCCACTCATACTATATTCTACCACATTAGATGACTCCCTTGGTGGTTTGTTGGCTCAAACCAATGTTGAAGGGAAAGAAAATGCACTCTACTATCTCAGCCATCATCTAATCCTTGAGGCAAATTACCCACCCATTAAAAAGCACTATCTAGCTTTAATCTTTGCATCTCAAAAGCTATGACACTATATACTTTCTCATAAGGTGAACCTGATCTCCAGGATTTATCCATTGCAATATGTCATGACACGGCAGATTTTATTTAACGGTTGGTGCGTTGGTCTATGATTTTCACTATTTGATCTCACATCCGTACCCCTCCATGTGGTGAAAGGATAAGCTTTTACGAATTTCTTAGCAACACATCCACTTTCTGCTGACTCTCTGCTTAGTGATGACCTCCCCGATGAACAAATCATAAACCTAGGGGACACTAACATTCCCCACTGGGGGATGTATTTTGATAGTGCGGCTTCCTTTTAAAAGGGAAAAGAACCATGATTTACTCTTCCAGGAAAAGTTGGGGTAGGAATAGTTCTCTTAACTCTAGACCACGATGTGATGAGATTCTCATATCATCTGTCCAATCCATGCACCAATAATAAAGCTAAATATGAGGATTTGATTGTCGGTCTGGAGTTAGCCATTACACTAAGTGTCGAGGGTATAAATATCTTTGGGGATTCTCAATTAGTTATCAATCAAATCATTGGGTCTTACAAGTTTTTAAAGCTAAGCTTCATCATATCACAAGTACACTATAGAGTTATTGGCTCAAATCATAGAGGTTACCATCTACAAGATTCCTCGAGGAGAGAATGCAGTTGCAGATGCATTAGCCAAGCTTGCCAATGAGTTGACATGTCCAGAAGATGAGTCCATAACAATAAGGGTCCAAAATAGACAAGTCTTACCCCTTGTTAATGTTGAACTCATTGAGAGACTCTCTCTTAAAGGGGAGGTTGTTGTTGCCAAAAAGGATATGGAGTCAGATTGGAGACAACCATTGAAGGATTATCTAAATATAGAAACCTACCTCAAGAGAAGTCACTAGCACATTAGGTGAAGCAGAGAGCTCTTTTCTAGGCTCTCATAGATGGCACATTGGATCAACGGTCCATCCTTCGATTATATGTGGTTACATTTTTTGGACAAAAACATGAAGCCCATAGAACCGTGATTGTGATACACTCAGGTTTATGCAGAGAGCATCAATATGGTCCAAAGATGAAAGCCAAGATCAAAACACTAGGATACTACTGGTCTTCGATGATCACAGACTACATGGTCGTAGCTAGGAGATGCCACCAATGTCAGGTGCATGGTGTGGTCCTACACCAACCATGCAACATTCGCCATCTTACCTTGGCATCATGACCATTTCAGTGTTGAGGTACCGACATAATGGGTATAATCGATCCTCTTTCTTCCAAGGGTCACCGGTTCATTCTAGCCACTACTTTTTTTAAGTATGGAGGAAATCCTCAGAGGTCACCGATGTTCTCCAGTTTTTCAGGAACCATACCGTATATAGGTTCGGGGTGCCTCGATGAATTATATTCGATAATATTAATGCATTCAAGAGCACTAAAATTAATAGCTTTGCCCAAAGACACAACATAGATTGGAGATATTTTACCATCTATTACCCAAGGGTAAATGGCTTAATAGAAGCCTTCAACAAAACTCTCTTCTAAATATTAAAGAAGACAATCGACGATAACAAGTGATAGTGGCATGAGCAGTTAGTTGAAGCCTTGTGGGCTTATTGCACCACATACATAACTCCAACTCAATCTACTCCATTCTCCTTAATGTAGGAGTATGAAGCAGTCCTATCATTAGAAGTCCAACTCCCATCATTAAGAATAGTTGTGGGTAGTAAGATCATAATGGAGTATAACGCCAAGTTGTGCTTAAAAGAGGTCGAAGGTTTAGAGGGGAGATGCCTCCTGGCATGCCAAAACCTCAAGTTGTATAAAGCCAAAAATAATTCAAGCTCATAACAAGCTGGTCCATCCTAGAGCTTTTCAAGTAGGAGAGCTTGTTTTAGTTCTAAGGAGACAAATTTTTGGTCGTCGAAAGATGGAAGGAAAGTTTGAACCCACTTGGGAAGGCCCTTTTGCTATAGAGAAGGCCTACTAAGAATGATCTTATCAACTTATAAATTATAAAGAAGAGCGCCCTATGCTTCCAATCAACGGGCTCTACATAAAAAAATACTATCCATAAATCTTATTTTAAATCAATCATCAATAAAATTTTATTTATCTCAAATTATATCTCTTCTGTGTTAGGAATATCTTTACTTGTGAGTCTGCCATAATGTGTTTAGGATAAGTGTAAGAGAACCCAAGTGGCATCCTATCCTTCATCAACACAAACACTAACTACACATGATCCTCTAGTGCTATTATGATAGGTGTAAGAAAATCGAAGAGACATCCTATTTTGACTAGTACAACTAAGTTAGGTGTAAGAGAACCCAATCGACATCCTTTCTTGGTGGAGTCACAACTGCCCTTTGTGGCACCATTTCATCCATTCTTTGATATGTTTAGATTAGGTGTAAGAGAAGCCAAGCAACATCATATTCTTTCTTCCACAACACACACACAAATATCAAACAAACACATATCTTTTATATAGGGCTATTTGATGTGGGAGCAAGCCCCTTGTGGCACTCACTCATTAGCTACTCTAGTTGGGCTGACATGTTATTTTTCTAGTGTATCACCCAGTAGTTACTTGTCTGGAGGATGTAAGTCTATAAGCCTTCTTCCTAACTTGACCATTGCAAATCGACGAGCCCCTTGTTAGTTTGGTAGGCCTTACTGCGCAGCCGGTAAGCTACATCATGTTGACTTTGTTTAAGAGGATATAAGTCTACACGCTTTCTTCTTGAACTAGCCATCATGCACTAACTAGATTGAGTATATTTAAGGCTTAGGATAAGTCCCCTAGTGGCACATTTCCTTCTGACTACTTCAAGTTTGGGTTTAGTCTTTTCACGGAATTCCCACTTGGTAGTCGCCCTAGGTTAGATAGTTTCTATCTTGTTGATGTCAGACTATCCCAATGATCACTTCCATCTATGAAGATGTAAGTCTACAAGCCTTCTTCTCAGGTTGATCATTGTAAACTGATGATAATCTTAGGTTGGTTGGTTATCACCATGCTAACGGTGACCCACCAGGTGGATACACCACTCATGGCAGATGTAATTCTACAAGCATTCTCCCGGAGTTGGCCACCGTATATCTATAAGCTTTCTTTTATAAAGTTCTGGATAAAGCCCTAGCGACACTTCCTTTATGGGCACTCAATTTGGATCACATCCTTACCGACCCCATTTAGACACTACCTGGGTTACTTTTGGATTGGACAGTCCCGATTTCCTAGTAGCCACCCCTATGGTTGGAGAATTTATCTTATGGATATGCAGATTCTCCCTTGGCCTAGTAAGTCTGAGATAAGACTAGACCGATATAAGCTCCTTCTCAGTGTGATCCCTTGCACCAGGGTCCACACATATATAAACAAAACAAATATATCTCTTCACTTGTGGATTATGAGCAAAACTCTCAGCGGTACCTTTCCCAAGCAGACATCTTATCTTTAGGAGCAGTCTCAGCAAAACTCCCTATAGGAATTGCCTGACTACTTTTGAGTTGAGATAATTCCTTGAGTTGACACTCTCTCAGAAGTCGCCCTTAGGCTAGGTTCGACTTGTTGTGCCATCAACATGTCACCCCAGTGATCATCCTTGCTTTGGGAGATATAATTCTATCATGCATTCTCTCTAGCATGATCATTGTAAATGGATGAAGCCTTAGGTTAGGTTTGATTTGTTGTGCTATCAACCGATCACCCTAGTGGTTCTTTATTTAGAAGTTATAAGTCTATAAGCTTTCTTCCTAACTTGAGCATTGCACACCAAAAGGCACCCCTTAGGTTGGTTAGCTCTACATTGCGACCGGTAGATTATCCCTTTGGATTTGTAAATCTAAGATAGATCTGGGCTGATATTAGCTCCTTCTTAGTAGATCCATCGCACATCAGCAGGGTCCATTTAAAATTAAATTTATCTTAATTATTCATGAGTTGATGTGAGTCCATAGCGATATTTGCTCAATAGTCGCCTTAGGTTGGGTTTGATTTATTATGCTACCAATAGATCACCCCAGTGGTTCCTTATTTAAGAGGATGTAAGTCTACAAGCTTTCTTTCTAACTTAGCCATTACATACCGAAAGGCAACCCTTAGGTTGGTTAGTCCTGCATGATGGCTGGTAGACTATCCTTTTGGATTTATAAATCTAAGATAGGTCTAGGTTGATATTAGCCCATTATTAGTAGATCCATTACACATCGAGAGGGTCCATTTCATCAAATCATCATCCTCCCTCCAGTGGAGTCCAAATGAAATCCATCCACTCTTATCCCTAGTGTATAATATGAACTTGCTTCCCTAGTGGCAGGTTCGTCCATCTTATCCCTAGCGGATCTGAGCTCATATCTCCAGCAGATGTGTCCTCAAAACCAAATCATATATTCTCCCCAGTGCAGCCTCGAATCATAATCAAATCAAACCTCTATCTTCAGTGGATAACCTGAACCTGCTTCCTAGTGGAAGGTTCATACATTCATCCCCAGTGGATCTTTTCATCCCAAATCATATCAAACCAACTCAAACTCTTATCCTCTCCATGGATAATCTGAACTTGCTTCCCTAGTGGAAGGTTCACATACCTGATCCCTCAGTGGATTCTTCCTTACTCTCTTATGCCATTGGCATAAGCTGAGTTGCATTGCACTAAGATCTTGATTCTGTCTACATCTCAAGTTTAGGGGCAGATCATTTTTGTTAGCACTTGCAATCCTTCTGACATTGTTGATCGTCTCAATCAACACTAATATGTGCGGTGTGCCTTGTCAGTTACACCACACCATTGGGCATCATATTGTTGACCTCACTTTTGGAGTGAGTTCTCAACTTTCTCTTTTTGGACTTAAGAGTCTTCTAGACACTAAGACTTCCTTAGTCATAAGACACTTCTGGTGATTAGGTGAACATTTAACCTAAGCCTAGAGACTTAGAAGATATAATTATTAGAATAGGTTGTGCCTTAGGGACTTAGGAAGGCTTGCCTACCCTATAGCCTAAACCCAATCCATGCTTCCTTCCTCAAGCCAAACCTTAAATTCAAATCTAAATAATAAATCAATTCCAAATCAAATGATTGAATCCTTTGATCAAACCCTTTCTAAGCCCTTTGATTTCATCTTATAGACTTAGTGTTGACCTCATTTTTAGAATGAGTTCTTAACCCCTCCATCTTAGACATAGGACTCCTCTTATACTTTAAGAGTTCCTTAGTCTTAAGACATATCTAGTGATTAGGTGAACACTCAACCTAGCTCTAGAGACTTAGAAGAGTTAGCCATAAGAATAGGTCATGCCTTAGGGGTGTTAGGAAAATTTGTCTACCCTTAACTTGAACAATTCCTCACTTTCCTTCTTTCAAGTCAAACTCCAAATCAATCTTAATTGATTTTCTCCAAAATCCAAATCAATATTATTTGATTTTCTCCAAACTAAAATCAACTCCATGTGACTGAAATACATATTCAAAATCCATGATTGAAATACATGATTGAAATCCATATTCAAAATCCATAAAAAAATTCCTAAGTCCAAATCTTTCTAAGTCCTTAATCTTCCCTTAAGGACTTAAGCCAAAATCATGATCAAAACCAAATCATACTCTTGGGATTTTCTCATAATTTATTTATATTCTTATTTATATTCACATATATGAATGAAATATAAATTCAAACCAATCAAACTAAACTCAAAATTTAAAATCAATTCATAAAAATTTTATAAGTCTTTTAATTTTTTCTTTAAGGACTTAACCTAAAGGATGATCAAATCTATTCAAATTCATGGGATTTTCTTAGAACTCATTTACATTCTCATTTATATTCACACATATAAATGAAATTTAAATACAAATCAATCAAATCAAATCCTCAAATTAAATTTCAAATCTAAAATCTTTCTTAAGTCATTAATTTTCCATTAATGGACTTAGTCAAAGTCACGATCAAACCAATTCAAACTCATGAGATTTTCTCATAACTCATTTATATTCTCATTTATATTCACATATTATAAATATAAATTAATCAAACTAAATTCAAAAATTCAAACTCCAAACTCCAAAAATTTTTTAAGTCCTTTAAATCCCTCTTAATGGACTTAGCCCAAATCATGATTAAATCACTTCAAATCCTTGAAATTTTCTGATGATCTATTTATATTCTCATTTATATTCACATATATAAAAGAAATATAAATTCAAACAATTAAAACCAATTTCAAAAATTAAACTCAAATCCACTCAAAATCCAACCAAATCCTTTCAAGTCAAAATCTTGAACTTAGCCAAATCAACTTCAAATCAGGCCAAACTCTTGATTTTACTTTATGATTCAATCAACCCTACAATCATGAGTCCAAATATAAGTACAAACTTCAATCACCAAATCAAAAATCAATTCAAAAATCAAACCTTAAATCCTTTCATTTTCTTCCTTTGAATATGAAATTGTCAAAAGGATCAAAACCCATTTAACTTAAAACCACTTATAAATGGATTTATATTTTAATCATAAGTCCATATACAAGTTCAATCAAGCTCAAATCAAGCTTTGACTGAGCCATTTGACCCACTTAGCCTCACTTGACCCAAAGTGACCTAAAGTACCTTTATGAGCCAAATTCTAATCCTAACCAAGTTGGATTGAATCAAACTAACCTATGCCTCTCATCATGATCAACAATCATCATGGGATGATCAATCAACCAAATTGGGTCAAACCAAGTCAAACCTAAGGGTTGACCAAGTCAACACTTAGCCCAAAATGAAACCTAACATAGCCAAATTCTATCATAGGCTAAATTGATTGAAACCATTGATCTAAGTTCATTCATGACCTATGTTTAAACTTGACCAAGTCAACATTTGAGCCTAACCTAGCCCAATTGGCCAATTGACCCAAGTTGACCCAACTTGACCTAAAGGGTCAAAATGTGTTAAAACTTGATCTAAGCCAAATTGATTCAAACCAATGGGTCAAGTTCATTCTAAATCACATGTTGAACTTGACCAAAGCCTCAATTGGCCAACTAGACCTAACCTAGCCCAATTGATCTTAGACCCAACTTGACCTAAAGGGGTCATGTTGAGCCAAATTTGAACTTAACCAAAATTGATTGGAAACAAAGATACCAATCCACTCCATATGACTAACCAAACCTAAACCTACCCATGACCTAGCCCAAATAGGACAAATAGGTCAAATATGTTAACTTGACCAATTTGACCTCAATGAAGTCATATGAGTCAAATTCAAACCAAACCTAAATTGAATCAAACTAAAGCCACCTAAATATTTCAGATGGTCATATGAACTTGACCCAACCCTTGGTTTGAACCAATTTGACCAATTGGTCAACTTGACCCAAGTTGACCCATTTTGACCTAAATGGGTCAACATGAGCCAAACCTTATCAAATGAATTCCAAATCTCATGAAACTTGGCCAAACCTAGTTTCTCCACATACCCAACATATCCAAATTGAAAAATAAGCAAATTAACCATTCTACCCCTAGGCCATAGAACAAATTTTGGCCTAATCCATGGGAAATTTGGTCATACTAGCTCAAGTGGACCCAATGAAGAGTGGTGCACCCAACCCAATGGGTTTGGGTCAACCCAAATGGACCCAAGGCCAAAATCAACCCCATGGGTCAAATTGGCTAATTCAAAATCCTTCATCCACCTAATTTGACGCACATGGGAGGTTGGAAATCCACTCAAGACCTCAAACTAACCATGTACAAAGATCTAACAGCCCAAACAACCCCTCCAATGTAGTCAATTGGATCAAAATGATAAGGGAGGTGTCGGTCATCTGATTGCCATATGGGGGATATACTCCCCCTAATTCATTTTGAAATCATCATTCCCACATTTTCTTAAAGTCGAGAGAGTGTTAGGAAAGATCAGAGAGCCATCCTAAGCTTTCTAAGAAGGATTTGAAATAGTTACTTATTAGTTTTCTCCATTAGAAAATAGGGGAGCTCCTTTGAATCTTCAACTTTTCCACACTCAAATCCACTCCAATTCCTCTTGCACACTCCCTCAGGGGATCAAGTCAAGTACACCTAAGCATTCATTCAAGTTCCCAAGGCAAGGAGGAAGTGAATTGGATCAAAGCAACAAAGGAGATCAAGTGGTGTTGGTCCATAGGGAGATCCACTCAACCCCAAGGCTTGAAACTTTCAACAGGGCCGTGTCTCCACTAGACAAAGCTACCTCATCGAGCTTGAGTGTCAGTGATCACCCTAGCGAGGTATGCAATTTTCTGACCACTTAGCTTAGGGGATGTTGGTCATTTGTGAAAGAAATTTTCAAGTCATGAGAAATCCATCGTTGGATAAGCTTCTCATTAGCTTTAGATGGTGTGGGAACAATTTTGTTCCAATCCAAGCTCAATCGAGCTCGAATCTTCCCTTAGATCATGGACGACCTATATTAATCATAAGGGAAGAACTAGAATGATCCTAGCCATCCATCCATGCATTTTGGATGGACGACCATGATTATTCCCTCATTTTAGAAATAAATTATCCCTTTAGAAACTGGGAGATGATCCCTAGTCATTCGATCTTTGATTGAACGACAGGGATCAAAGCACGTCCCACCGCCACGCCGCCATTTGGATGTGAAATTTAAGTGGATAGCTCAAGGCGTGATGCGTGTAAAGCATGCTGACGCCACTGTCGCGTGTCTTGTGAGCTGAGGGATTAGTTAGGGGATTTAATTAATGTTAATTACTCTCTTAATCTTTAAAAATTCATATCTCCTTCAATAAAATTCAGAAAAATATGAAATAAATTTCTATGGATAGATAATTTAATCTAGAATATTTTATAAATAATTTCAATGAATTTTGATTATCCTTTTCTCTAATTTTGGGTTTTATTAGAAATATCATTTTTCTAATTACTTCTTAATTAATCCTCAATTAATCCCAAACTTCTTGGGTATATTTTAGGAGATGACCTCTGCCTCCCCTAATTTTCTTGGGATTTATTTAAGGCTTTAATTAGGGGAATTGCAAATGTGTTTCTTAATTACTCCCTTAACTTAATTAAGAATAATTAAGGTTGGATTAGTGTTTTAAACCACCATTAAGGTTGATTAAGGTTAGATCCAGTGAATAGGAGGCTTAGGGAATAATTTTGGGGTATTTTCCCTAAGCTATTACCTAAATCCCCTTTTCTTTACTTAATCCTCTCTTAATTAAGGGTTAATTCATTGATTATCTTCTTAATTAATTTCTAAAAATTCTAAAATCTTTCAGAACTTAATTAATCTACTTTGAGTAGATGCTTAGGTGTTTAATAGACTAAGTTCAATTAAGAAAATCAAAACCCAATTCATATGTGTGAAGGGGTGTTTTGAAATTACTTAAGCTAAATCCCTTGTAAGATTAATTAAGGAAATCATGAGCCAAATTGCATTAGGCCCTTTTCTTTCTAGGTGCATTGCAAGTTTAAATTCCTTCTAAGTTTTTATGTCATCTCATTGACTCATAATTATTTGGTTAACTATGCTAAGGTGGTGTACGTAAGGGTTTATTAACTTGCTTAATTCATACCCTAACCTAATTAATACATAAAAATTAAACAAAATAATGAAACACATGTGGGAATGGGTTAGGAATAGCAAACTCAACTCACCTTTCCAAAATTAAATCAAACTTAAAGCTAAACAAAAATCACATTGAATAAACTTTGATTTATTTTAAGCCTTCTTATTCCATAAGAATGTCTTTAGGATTTAATTAAAGTGAATGTATTTTCATGCTTTCATTGCTTTGATTCTTTCCCCAACATGTTAAATTTGTATGTCATGTGGTTTTATGCATCCATATTTTTTTAATTCAAATTTAAAAATGAAATTGTTTACTTTATGTCAAATTTGCATGTGTTGGCTAAAGTAGAAATATGAATGGCTATTATCACTACTAAATTCAAATTATTTTCAAAATTATAAATCAAATACCTAAAACTAAAAGTGTGCTACTTATATTTTAATTATAAGCTTGCATGTGAAAAAATATAAGGATGTGCTTAGCATATGTTTCCCTTCTCTTTTATGTTAGTATAATTTTGAATAGGAGTTGGTAAGATGTATGGTTCATTTGAAAAGAACCTAACACTTACCTAATTTCATATCATATTCATTCCTATGCTATCACTTAAGAAGGGTTACCTGCACTTGCACACATAAATGGTATACACAAAATGAATCAACTAATACATTTTTTGCATTCTTTCTTTCCAATTTATTTCTTTTGTACATATGTTTGTATTCAAGGAAAGTGGTATATTAGTCTGGACAACCCCGAGATTACAACCTTTAACTAGCCCTAAGTAGGTCTTGCACCTTACACCTCTGGTTAACAATGGTGTTGTACTCACTTATCCCTTTCTTACTTTTATGTGTGCATGTGAAAATTGGATAAGAAATACCTTTTCTACTTAAATAAAATCATGCATATTAAACTTCCAAATTTTCTTAAATGATTTACTTAGAATGCATCATAAAGTATGTTAAATATTCTCATTTGTTTGTATAAATATGCTTAGGATTCATTCATATGCATGTTATACATGTTGGGAAAGAAATGAAGTAATGTGTGTTTTGTGAATTTGGTTCATTTTACTTAATCTTAAAATGCCTTTCTTTTTCAATAGGTTTGTTTAGAGTTCATCTAAACTTAGGATTAATTAAAAGACTTAATTAAAATATTTACTAAACAAAACTAAAATGTCAATTTACTTTAGAAATTACTTATGTTAGGGAAGGAAAGAGAAGTTCTCTTCTCTTTCCCTCTCTTATAACTTAGTAATTAATTGTAGGATTCACTTGAACTTAATCAAAACATGAAATAAAATCACCCCTAAAATAGTTAAACAACTTAAATGAAACCCCCCTCTAAGTTGAATATGTTTCACACTTAGAAAGTTCTAACTTAAAGCCATAGCTAAGCATAACACATGAACCTTCAATGCACACACATTAGCCTAAGTCACCACTTCTACCTTTAGGTTGGGGCGGTGTACGGTTTGATGTTTTATTTTATTTTGTGATATATATTTTATATTGGATATTAGGGTGTATGCTCATAGAATGAATGGTAGGATGCTCTTAGTCTAATCGTTATTTTCTGTAGGGGATTGTGCTTAAGGGGCGCTATCATAAATAAAAATATAAATACTTTTGCTTGCTGGTGCTTTAACCCATAAGTATAATCTAATAGGCCAGGTGGACTTAGTCACCCATGTGTGGGGTGATAAGTCCAATATACATGGTTGAGATTTGTGTGGTTTGCTTTATCTAATCTCTGTTTTGCAGGTGTTAGTTATATTTTCATTCTTTTCCCTTTTCATGTAAGTTTGTGCAATTAGGATGTTGGAATGATTATTATAGGGATTAGGATGAGCATTGGTCATAAGATACTATCTTATGCACCATGTGAAGCCTTGAAGCATCTACCTTTCAATCATCCAAAAGAAGGAACCGAAGAAGAAAGAAGAAAAGAAGAATTAAGAAATGAAGCTTGAAGACCCCCATAATAAAGAATTATTTGCTTAATTGTAATTTAATTCATTTTGTAATCTGAGTTATATAAGGGTAGAGCTCTACCCACATTTTCATTTGGGTTTTGTCGGTGGTTTTACCCTTGCCTTTATTATTTTCGTGATTAGCTTTATAAATTGATTGATGATTTGTTTAGCTTTTGCATTAAGTGGCATCTTTTCCTAATTTCTTCCTTTCTTTATGTATGGTCTGGATGTGCATTTAGGCTCTTTAGGAAAAATAAATCTTTTACCAAACTTAACAACTCAAATTAAAAATAAAGAACTCATAACCTCACCTAAAACTTAGGTTTAAAATCAAGATAAAAGAATTAGTAACCCTTAGCTGGATGAGTATTTCTTTATAATATCATGCACAAATACATCTTATTTCACTCTTGATTGGAGGGCTTACACCTTTGCCAAAGAAACTTGGCTTGACCTTTGAGAGCCATGGTGGAAACACACCTCCTCCCTTCTTATTGATTTTGGCCAATAACTTTATTTCTCATGCATTAGGCATATGAATCCTATTAGCCTGAGTCAAAATAATTATCCAAAAATAAAAATAAAATAAAATTTGAATTACATTAGATTTAGATCATTTGAAGCATGTCCTTACATGATCTAGTCTCTTTAGGGAGTGAGTTTAAGGACTTAGTCTCTTTATAAATAAATAACCTCATAGCTATCTTGCATAAGCATAATGACTTTCCTACATGTGTTTAAAATCATAGGAGGAGTTAGTTGGTGGCCTAGGCAGTTGTAAGTCTAAGCAGTCGAGTGGTTTGTCCTCTCTTGTGGAGGCAAACCAAATACTCATTTTTGTCTTAGATTTAGGTTGTGCTTTTGGCCCTCGCCAAAGCTCCCTAGACTTAGGTTTGGAGGTTGCTTCTCCCCTTTGTGGGCCATTAGCTTAATTCCTCACCTCTTAGGTATTTCCTTAATCTTGTGTTAAGGAATCATAAGTCCTAAATTTCTAATAAAAAATGCAACTCAAACAAACTAAATCAATTTCAAAAATGTAAAACACAACTATAGGATAGTTTGAGACACTCACTAGGTTTCCTAGCATCATTGGCATCTCTTACTTATCTTTCTTTTTGGCTTCGATAATAACTCACTCTCTTTGATCAATCTCATTTGATCTTCAAAAATGAACTAATCGATTAATAGTCCTTTCATATTGAAATTTTTGAAGACAACGATCATTCACCTTAATCGAGAGTTTTTCTAAGGAATCCCCATTCCTTAGGATGTAATTAACTATGGGGGCTTGCCCCTGTAGGGAACTTAATAAACCCAATTTAAAATAAACTCTGCTTTACTTTTCATGTAAAGTAGGGGAAGAATCTCTGGTACATATGCAGACCCATCATCCTTAGGAGTCCTTATTGAGGTGATTAGGTCCATTAAAGGGTAGTGACTTCTGTCTTTCGAGATAGTACATTATTTTCTTAATGACATACCTGATCACCTGAATAAGCACATCTATGGATCTGTGTGGCATCCCAAAAAGATGAATATTTATAGTCTTGCACTCTTCTAACCTAGATTTGAAAGTGACCAATATAGAAATCTTTATCCACACTTAGCCTTAACCAAATTCAAATCAATTCCAATTCACTTGATTTTCTCAAATATCAATTCAATCTTTCAAGAAAACTATCAAATTCTAATTCAAATCCAACTTCAAATGATTCAATTTAAATTATCAAAACTAAATCCAAACTTAATAAAATTTCCTTCTTAGCCCTTTTGACCTACATCCATGAGCTTGGTCAAATTTGCTTCAAAAGTACTCCAAACTCAAGTGACTTTTACATGAATCATTTATATCTTCACTTATATTCCCAAATATAAATGAAATATAAATTCAATTAGCCAAAATCAAATCCAAAATCAAACCAAAATTCAATTTATAGCATTTAAGCCAATTCCTTGAACTTGGCCAAATCCTATCCAAATCAAATTCAAAACCAATGGATTTTCTTTTAAAATCAATCATTCCTTCAATCATCTATCCAAATATAAATGGAATCTAGAATCATCAAGTCAAATCAAAATCAACTCAAGTCAAACCTAACCTAGCCCATTTGACTTGAAATATTCAAATGAACCAAAACTCATTTGAACCCAAACCAATTACAATTGAATTTATATGTCAATCTCAAATATATATATATATATAAACTCAACTAAATCAAACTCAACTCAAAATCAAGCCAACTTAACCCAATTGGCTCACTTGACCCAAAGTGGCAATTTGACATACATGAACCAAAATCCAATTCAATTCAAATCAAAGTGAATTAAGATAATTCAAACATCATGTCATGATTGCTGATCATCCCCGGTTAATCAATTGTCATGAATTGGATCAAACTAAGTCAACCTAGCCCGTTGACCAAGTCAACCCTTTAACCCATATGAACCCAAACTAGCTAAATTGCAACATAAACCAAATTGATTGCAATGAATGACTGAAGTTCTTTCTAAATTGATTATTGAATTTGACCAAAGCCTCAATTGAGCCTAATTTGACCAATTGGTCAACCTAACCTAATTTAGCCTAAATTGACCTTAAGGGTCAAATTAACCTAAAACCTAATCAAATCCAAATTGACTTAACCAAAGCCTACAACATATTCCAAATAATCAACCAAACCCAAATCAAGCCATGATTCAAGCCAATTTTGTCAATTGGGTCAAATTGGTCAACTTAGCCAAAATTGACCTAAAGGATCAAATTGGCCAAAATATAAATTAAACAAAATTGATTGAAACAAATTGAACCAATATACTCCAAATGATCATTTGAACTTGACCCAACCATTGGTTTGATCTAATTTGACCAATTGTTCAACCTAACCCGTTTTAACCCAATTTGGCCAAAATGGGTCAAATTGACCCAAATTTAACCTAATGAACTCCAAATGACATAAAATTTGGTCCAACTCACTTTTGACTTATTTTAAATCTGCTCAAATCAAATTCAATGTCAAATTATCACTTTGCCCTTGGGTCAAGGACATCCCTTGAGAAAAGACACTTTTTCAAGTGGTCATTTCTCTTCCTTGGCCACTTGACACTCATCCATTGGTCCACATAGACACCAAGGACACTGATCATCTAACCCGAGAGGTGGTTGGGGTAGCCATGACTCATAGGAGGTGAGTTCACCTCACCTCTCCCATTAGAACACTTGGCATGAAGGACTCCCACCTCCCCTTGCTAGGACACCCATTTGTCATTCATGACTACCACTTTCCATACCTTAGCCAACCAAAATAAGCCACCTAGGATGATTCTCTTTCATTCCCAACCACCCCAAGCCAAATGACACCATTTTGGAGAAAAAATCACAAAATGAAGGAGATTTTCAGCCTCATTTGAAATTAGAAAATTAGAGACACCAAAACTCCTCCTCCCACTCTCATTTCCATCCCCTAGAGCTCCCAAACCAACCAGCCACCATTTTCCCACTCCTCTTGAGCTAATAACACCAAAAGTAAGTGGATTTCAATGAGAAAGTGATAGCCACCGGTAGATACATCATTCTAGAGCGAAGGTGAAGGTCTAGGCTCACTCCAAGGCTTCTTCCCCCACTCAAAAGCATGCTCGGATCATCATCGCCGAAAATCATCCCTGGTGAGGTAATTTTCAAAAAAAAAACCCAAAGCCACACTTAGGATTTCTTATTTTGTGATGATTTTTAGCAATTTTAGGAATTTTTCTTAAAAATCTCGCATTCTTTATTTTATACAATCCCATATGAAGTATAAGTTTTTTGGTGAAGATCGACGAAATCGAGCCCAATCGGACCTTATTTCGATCTTATTTCTATAATTTTGCCATTTTTCCTTCGGTTTCATTGGTCGGAGAGCAGTAGCCATCTGATCTTGCGTTTAAGGGATTGGACGGCCCCAATCTCATCGTATCCATGTGTTCCAACCCCCAGATCCTACGTTTTAGTGCTCAGATCCTATGTTTCGACCCGTCAGATCTTGTGGATCGGATCGAGATTGTCCGATCCATGATTAGATGGTCCGAATCAAACCGCACATCATTTTCCCTATTCACCCGTGGTTTTCTGCTCATTTAATTGATGTGGCACCGCATCACTATGCCAGCCAACCGCGCGATGCCGCGTGCCACGTGGAACCATGAGGTCCAATCGTGCACCGCATTGCCTCATCAATGCCATGCACAGTATTGACTCGGTTAAGTGGGAAATTAGGGCATATTTTTATTTTAAAAATTCATAAAATCACCTAAAAGTTTAAAAATTCATAGAAAATAAAATACTTAACTAAAAATTGCAAACAACGACTTATTGGATTTGCCTTTTTGAGAGGAATCTATTGAATCCAAAATGCCAAAATTTTATTGAATATTTTGAACTTAATTTAAGTTTTAGTTAAAATTAAATTTCAAAATTAAACCAAAAATACACATCAAATTAAGTTGAATTTTTAGACATTGAAATTGAAGTTCAAATCTACCTATCATAAAAATTTTAAATTAAAATAACTTTTGGATTGAAAGATATTAAATTTTGAAGATCAAATGATTTATTTTAATAAAATAAATTAACAGATTTCATGAAAAATCACTTAAATCAATTGAAACTTTGAAAAATCATAACTAATTATAAAATCTAAAAAATACAAATAAACACTCATTTTAAAGGTATTTAAAAGGAGAGTAATTTAAAATTAATTTTAAGTAATTTTGAGTAGTAATTAAGGCTTAATGTATATTTAATTGAAAACTTAATTAGATTAATTACTCCCTAATTATCCAAGTAATTAATGCCAAACTATTTGAGGGTGATTAATGAGATGATCTCTACCTCTCATTTTTTTGGGATTTATTGCTTGTTTAATTAGGAAAATTGATAATCATAGTCTTAATTACTTTCTTAATTAATGAGGTGATTAATTAACATTTTAAATAGCAAGAAAACCATTAATTAAGCTTGCTAATCATTGCAAAATACTGAATAGGCATGAGGAATGAGATTGGGACCTCTTTCCCATTCTTTTCCCTTAGTTCATTTCACTTGAATTGAAACTAATTAATTTGGGACTAATTTGGGACTCTTCTAATCAACTTTGGGTAGTTCTTCAAATGTTTAATATTCTAAAGAAATATAATGAAATTATGATTGGCTTAAATGTGTGAGAAAATCATAAAAGTAATTAATCAAATCCTTTAAGCTTAATTAATTATTAATTATGAGTCAATTGCATTAGACCTCTTTTATTCTTTAGGAGCATTGCTGATTTACTTTCTATGTGGTTGCATATCATGTCAGCTCATCATTAATTAGTTAGTTAACTTAAGGTGATACAGGTAAGGGTTTAATTAATTGATTTAATTCATATCTCAATCTAATTAAGCAATAATTCAATTTAATTATTTTTCATTAAATCAAATTAACTCAAACATGGGGAATGAGTTTAGGTTTAGCAAACCTCTTTCACATCTCTTAAATCAAATCAAATATGAAATCAAAATGAATTTAATAAACTTTGGCTTATTTTAACTAAGCTTATTTAATTTGATTGTCCTTAGGAATTAGTTGGATTGAATGAGATTATATGCTTGTGTTTCTTTAGTTCTTTCTAATCATATTAAAGTGTTGTACGTCACTTAATTTATGCATACATTTGTTCAAAAATCAATTGAAAATAATTTTTTTCCTTTATGTCAATTTGCATGTGTTGACTTAATTAAAAATATGTGTGACTATTATCACTATTAAATCTCAAATATATTTTTAAAAGCTTCTTAATGAATAAGAATATGTGTTATGACTTAGTTATACATATATAGGAAGTGCATGTGAATATAAACTTAGTGTATGAAGTGAAGTTTCTTTCTTTCATTCATGTGTTGATTTGCATAAGTAAGAATGTTAGTGGGTATATTAGTCTGAAGATCCCAAGGATGCACGGCTTTAAGTAGCCTTATGGAGGTTCCTACCTCACTCCCTTGGTGCGAAATAATGGCGATGTACCTACTTGATTTCATTCTTATGCATTTTGACATTAGAATTTAGATAAAGCTTTAATTCATTCACATAAATAAATTAATTAAATTGAACTCTACTTTTGCATAGTTTTATATTCTTATAGTTGTTTATACATCCATATGTATTTAAGAATAGTGGGTATATTAGTATAGACATTCCGGGATGCACGGCTTTAAGTAGCCCCAAGGAGGTTCCTACCTCGTTCCCCTTGTGTAGAACAATGATGACGTTCTTTCTTAAAATGTTTATACATTTGAGTGTGTATTTAGCTAATGAATGAAAACCTTTTTTTTTCTTATTAAAATATATGCATTCATATTTCATTCAAATGGTGGAATTGCTTGATCATATGATTTGAAGCTCTTTGCTTATGCTTTTGTATAATAATTTAGATAGAGCTTTATGATAAAATAATTCAACCAAATGAAACATCAATTCAAATGCATTTGCTTACATTCATCATTCAAGTATGCTAAAATATAAATTACAGAGATAGGTATGTTTAGGACTTAACCAAATGCATATTATATATGATGGAAAGAAATAAACAAATATGTGTCATGTGATAGTAGTTTATTTTAATTAATCTTGAGATGCCTCTCTTACTGAATGAGTTTATTTAAAGTGAACTTAAAACTATGACTAATTAAAATATATAATAAACCATTCACCAAAGAGAATTATTTAATTAATTGGTTTTAGAAATAACTTAAGGTAGGGATAAAAGAGAGTGATCCTCTCTTTCCTTCTCTTTATAACATGTAGTAATTTTGTGTGGGTCAAATGAAACAAAAGAAGACAACAGTTAAAACTTGCAAAATCAATTAAGCGACTTAAAGTGAAACCACCCTTTAAATTGAATCTTTCTACACTTAGGAAATTATAAATCTAAAGCCTAGTTAGGACATACCACATAAGCTTTAATACACACATTAGATTAAGTCACCACTTCTAGCATTATGTTAGGATGGTGCATGGTTTAATGTATGTTTTATTCTACGATGTATTATTTTAGATTAGATGTTAGGATGTATGTTTAATAGACTAGATGTTAGGTTGTTATTAGCCTAATTATGTCTTTTACAGGGGATTGTGCTTAAGGGGCCACTCAAAATTAAATATAAATGTCCTCTTTTGTAAATTGCTTAAACCCCTAAGCATAATCCAAGTTAGGACAAGTGAGCTTGGTTACCCATGTGCAGGGTGCTAAGTCCAAATTATAAATATAATTGCTTGGGTGGAATGTATGTCTAGCTAACTTATGTTTTGCATGTGTTGTTAGATTTACTCTTTCCATTTAAATGTAATTTTACAATTAGGGATTAGGATGAGATGTGGCTAGAAGGATTTATCCTGGGAGACCCTATGATGCCTTTGAAGTAAGCACATCAAAATCAAGTGAAAGGAGGAAAAAAATGAAGAATGAAGAATGAAGATGAAGACCCCCGTAGCATATATTCATCTTTAATTGTAATTTTTCTTTTGTAATCTGGGTTGTACAAGGGTAAAACTCGACTACCCATTTTTCTTTTCGAGTTGTATGGCAGTACTCAACCGCATCGGCCTTTTATTCTTTTGCATTAGCTATAAAATATTTGATGTTATGTTTAGCTTATGCATTAAAAATGGCATGCTTTTTCATAATTTCTTTATGATTGGTGTTTGTTGTATGACCTGGATACGATTAGGCTCTTGGTAAAATTAAATCTTTTACCCAACTACAACTCATAATTAAATTTCTAAATAACTCATAACCTCACCATAAAGCCTAGTCATTAAATCAAGATAATTAAAATATTTAGCAACCCCTTCGCTGTATGGTTATATGCCTAATTTCATGCATGCATCTTCTACCACTCTTGTAAAAATCAGGGCCTCCATTCTTGCACGCATGGGAACCACTTGACATATGAGAGCAACTTCTACTGAGGGAGCTTCACCCTCTTCTCTCTTGATTTGACCTATAACTCATTTCATCATGCATTTAGACATACAAAAATCCCAAAGCCTTTACCAAAATGAAGTGTCAAATACAAATACAATTTGAATAGATTTGTATTAGACTACGTCATTAGTCATACCACTCATGTTCTAATCTCTTTAGGGAGTGGGTTTAAGGACTTTAGTCTTCTTAATATCTAGCATGACTTGATCACAGCCATCCATTCCAATCACACAGAATGAATGGCGCATGATCCTTCTCCTTCATGAGTGATGAAAGATGAACATCATTCATTTTTCCCTATTCAATCTGAGCTCACCCGAGCTTGGATTGGGATTAAAATGATCCCACACCTTCGGAAGGAGGGGGAAGCATATCCAATGGTCAAAATTGCATGGGATGACAATTCCCTTCAAAAAAGATCAACTAAAAATTTCCTATAGCTATATTTTTGAATAATTTCCTCACCAGAGGCTATCACCGACTCTTCCAACGATGGAGCTAGCTTTATCTAGTAGAGACAAAGTCCCGTTGAAGAAATCTGATCATGATTTGAAGCCGATTGCTGGTCAACCAAGCTCCTCTTCAATGGCTATCGATCTTGATCGAAGTTGCACTTCTCATTGCTTAGAAGCTTGGGAAATGATTCGATTGTGCTCAACGAGGTGTTTTGAGGGCGTGGGTAAATGGAATTTGGGTTTGGTGAAGTGAGGAGGGAGTATTGCTTCGAATGTTGATGCCCTATTTTGGCTTTGCATGCAAAGGAGAAAAGCTGATTGAGGGAGCTCGAGGAGACCTTAGGAAAGCTCTATGAAGATTCAAAATTACTCTTCAGTCAAATGGGATTGAATTTAATGCAAAAATTGATTGAAAAGAGGGAGTATATCCCTCGATTGAGCCAGGTGGACAGACGGGATCATTCCCATGAATTTTGTCAATTCACCATCGTCAAGTCATCGAGAGGTCACCGTCAATTTGAGGTGGCATGCCATGAGTGGTCAAATCCAAGTCAGGGGTCTCAAGGCTTGATATGGGCAGGTGTTAGGGGATTCGGTTCTCCTTGCACTCGTTGGGTTTTGACCATGGATGGGGAAGAGTAAGCTTGCCTTGGTGAGTTACCTTTGGTCCAAGGTAAGTTCTAGGGTGTTAGAGTGGGCTAGTGAACTCTACGAATACCTCATTTGGTCAAAGGAAGGCTGCCATGGGGAGTGCAAAATGGATTTTGCTATTTAGAGTAGGAATCCAAGGTGGAGGCTTTGTTCATTGAGTAGTCAACTTGACATGAGCTTGTTTGGCTTTTGAGATAACTTGGGGGTGGCCTAAGGCTGGTTTAGGGTATGCTTGGTCAGTCAATAGGGTTCCATGAGGATGGCTTGAAGTGCTTTAGCTCAATTTGGGCAAAAGGGTACAATTGGGTTCACATTAGGTTGGTTGACCAATTGGCCAAATCGGGTCAAACCAAGGCTTGGGTTAGGTATAAATCATGATTTGGAATGTTTTGGTGTGATTAATTTGATATAGTTTGGCTTAGGTTTGAATTTGATTCATTTGATTCAAAATGGTCAAATTGGTCAAGTTGACCAATTTGACCAAATTAGGTTGGGTTAGGTGTTTAATAAAGTTCAATTGGTTGATTAAAAATGATTGTAGGCTTTGGTTTGGTTTAATTTAGAATTAATTTAGGTTTTGGCCTATTTGACCTTTTTGGTTAATTTGGGTTAGGTTGGGTCAAGTTGACCAATTGATCAACTTGGGCTCAATCATGCTTTGGTTAAGTTCAACAAGTTTTAGAATGAACTTGAGTCATTGGTTGCAATCAATTTGGATGAAATCATGATTTGACCCATTTTGGTTTTTAGGCCAATTTGGGTCAACTTAGGTCAAGTGGCCAATTAGGCTTGGTTTGGCTCAATTGATGACTTGGTCATGTTCAATCATTGGTTATGAATGGGTTTGGATTAATGGTTTTAATCAATTTGGAATATGGTAGATTTTGGCTAGTTTGGGTTTCATTTGCTAAGTGTTGATTTGTTCAAAGGCTAGGTTTAACTTGATTTGACCAAATCTAATGTGGTTGATCACCCCATGATGATTGTTGGTCATGGTTGAGGTTTAGATGGGCTTAGTTCAATCTAATTTGAGTTGGATTAGGACTTGGCAGAAAGAGTCCTTTAGGTCACTTTGTGTCAAGTGAGCCTAAATAGGTCAATTAGCTTGATCAAGGTTTGATTCAAGTTTGGTTGAACTCACATAGGGACTTAGGATTGAAATATAAATCCAACCGCAATGGGTTTGAAGCCAAATGGTTTTGGTTTATATGATAATTTCAAGTTAAAAGGGTCAACTTATGTTTGATTTAGGTTGACTTGGATTTGGTTTGATAATGGTGGTTTATGTTTATATTTGGATCAATGATTGAACGAATACTTGAACCTTGAAGAAATCTAAGAGTTTGAGTTGATTTGGGTCTCATTTAGCCAAGTTCAAAAAATTGGCTAAAAGGGCTAAAATTGGGAATTTGGTTTAATTTGAGTTTGGTTTTGGTCATTTGAATTTACATTTCATTTATATTTGTGAATATAAATGAAGATATAAATGGGTCATGAGAAAATAACTTGAGTTTGGAGTGATTTGGATGCAAATTTGATTAAGCTTTAGGATGTAGGTTGAAAAGGATAATTTGGGTTTTGATTTGGTTTGGTTTATTTTTTATCATTGGAGGGTGAGTTTCATTTATATTTATGAATATCAATGAAGGAATGATTTATTTATAAAGAAATCAACCAAGTTTGAGTTGATTTGAAGGAATTTTGACTAATCACATGAAAGTGGCTCATATGACTTATGAAGAGATTTTTGGAATTTGGAATTTGGAGTCGATCATGGATTTCAATCATTTGGAATTTGGAATTGACTTGTGATTGGAATTTGATTTGAGATTGGATTTAATAATCGAGAAAATCAATTGGGTTGGAGTTGACTTGGATTTGGTTAAGGCTAAGTCCATAAGATAAAATCTAAGGGACTTGGAAGGGATTTGGAGTTTGAAATTAGTGGTAGATTTCAATCATTGGATAGTTGGTTTTGATTTTGGGGTTTGGAATTTTGAATTTGAGGTTTGGTTTGAAGGAAGGAAGCAAGGATTGGGTTTGGGCTATAGGGTATGCAAGTCTTCCTAAATCTTTAAGGCACAACCTGCTCTTATGGCTAGCTCTTCTAAGTCTCTAGGGTTAGGTTAAATGTTCACCTAATCACTAGAAGTGTCTAAATACTAAGGAACTCTTAGTGTCTATAAGAGTTATAGATCTATGATGAGGAAGTTGAGAGCTCACTCCAAAAGTGAGGTCAGCAAAGGGTGCCCAATAGGTGTGGTGTGACTGACCAAGCATGCTGCACGTATTGGTGTTGATCGAAATGATCAACAACGTCTGAAAGATCACAAGCACTTAACAGAAATGATCTATTCCTCAACCCAAGGTGTAGAAGGAATCACGATCTTAGTTCAATGCAACTCCACTCATTCCAAGGGCATAAGGGAGGAAGAAGGGATCCAACAAGGGATCAAGCATGTGAACCTTCTGCTAGGGAAGAAGGTTCAAGTTATCCATGGGGAATAAGGAGGATTAGAATTTCTTTTGAGGGTGCACTCACTAGAGAATGCAAGTTTGAATTAGATTTAATTAACTCCACTAGGGAAGTTAGGATGATTGATGTCTCACCAAGGAGAAATTGATTGATTGTTTATTTAAGTTTTAGATTTTGTGATGAACCCTATAGATTTGTGATGGATCACACTAAGAAGGGGTTATGTTAGCCTATGCATATCTCAGATTTACTAATCCAAAGGGGTAGTCCACCAGCCACATGGTAGAACTATCCGACCTAAGGGGTTGCCTTTCGGTGTGCAATGGTCAAGTTAGGAAGAAAGCATGGACTCACATCCTCCTAAATAAGGAACCACTTGGGTGATCGGTTGCTTGCGCAATAAATCAGACCTGACCTAAGGTGACTACTGAATGAATACCTCTGGGGGATTTACATCAACTCAGAAATAGTCAAGATAATGTCATTTGATTGAAATGCATTTATTTTAATTTCATTTATTTTAATTTGATGGATCCCCTCAGTGTGCGATGGATCCACTAAGAAGGGGCTAATATCAACCTAGACTTGTCTTAGGTTAAATCCAAAGGAATAATCTACTAGCCATTAAGTAGAACTAACCAACCAAGAAGGTGTCTTTCACTTTGTAATGGTCAAGTTAAGAAGAAAGCATGGGGACTCACATCTTCCTAAACAAGGAACTATTGGGGTGATCAGTTGCCTGTGCAATAAATCAAACTCGACCTAGGTTTACCCGTTGGTTTGCAACGCCCATGCTTGAAAGAATGCGTAATAGACTTATATCTTTCAAAGCAAAGATGATCGTCAAGGTAACATATCGGTGGCACAACAAGTTGAACTTGACCTAAGGGCGACTACTAAGAAAGTGCCGACCTAGGGACTTATCTCAACTCAAAGTAGTCAAGCAATTCCAATAGGGAGTTTTGCTGACACTACCCTAAAAATAGGTTGCCTGCTTGGGGCTACTAGGGGATTGAATTCTTAATCCACAAGTGAAGATATATTTTGTTTATTTTATATTTGCATGGACCCTATTGGTTTGTGAGGGACCATACTGAGAATAAGCTTATATTTGTCTAGTCCTATCTCAGACTAACTGGACCAAGGGAGAATCTGTGCATCCGCTGAACAAATTCTCCAACCATAAGGGTGGTTACTAGGAAAGGGGTCCAAATCCAAGAGTATCAGAGGGTAGAGTCTAAATGGGGTCACTAAGGATGTGATTCAAGTAGAGTGCCCATAAAGGAGGTGCTACAGTGGGCATTATCCAAAACCTATAAAAAAAGCCTATAGGTATTCGGTGGCCAACTCTAAGAGAAAGCGAGGGGACTTACATGTACCAAGAGTGGTGTATCCACTGGTGGGTCATCATCAGCATGGTGGTAACCAACCAACCTAAGGTGCCCATCGATTTGTGATGATCAGTCTAGAAAGAAGGCATGTAGACTTACATCTCTCCAAAGCAGAACTGATCATCGGGATAATCTATCTTCAGCTTGATAGGGGCTATCCGACCTAGGGCGACTACTAAGTGGGGAGTCCTGTGTAAGAATAAAACCCAAGCTTGAAGTAGTCAGGAGAAAAGGAACCTCTGGGGGACTTATCCTAAACTTGCAATATACTTAACCTAGTTAGTGCATGATGGCTAGTTCAAGAAGAAAGCATGTATGCTTACATCTTCTTAAATGAAGTCAACATGGGGTAGCCTACTGACTACACAGTAAGACCTACCAAACTAATAATGTGCTCTTTGGTTTGTAGTGGTCAAATCAGAAAGAAAGCATGGGGACTCATATCTACCGGACAAGTGACCACTGGGGTGACATACTAGCGAGGCAACATATCAGCCCAACCTAGAGTAGCTAATGAGTGAGTTTCACAAGGGGCTTGCTCCCACATTGAAGTAGTTTAAGACAAAAGATATGGGTTTGTTTTTGTAATGAGAGAAGGAATATAATGCCGCTTGGGTTCCCTTACACCTATCCTAATAGCACTAGAGGATCGAATATGGTTTGTGTTTGTGTTGTAAAGGAATAGGATGCCACTTGGGTTCTTATACCTACCCTAAACACATCGTGATGAATTCACAAGCAAAATATGTTTCTAACACATAAGAGGTGCAATTTGATATGAAAAGAAGCTTATTGATGATTATTTTCAAACAAGATTTATGGATAATATTTTTTAGGTAGAACACGTTGATTGGAAGCATAGAGCGCTCTCTTTTATAATTTATGAGCTAATAAGATCCTCCTTGTAAGCTTTCTCTAAAAAAGAGCCTTCTCAAGTGGGTTCAAACTTGCCTCCCATCTTTTGATGGGAAACAATTGGTCTCCTTAGAACTAAAATAATCTCTTCTACTTGAAAAGCTCTAGGACGGACCAACTTGTTGTGAGCTTGCATCAATTTGGCTTTGTATAACTCAAGGTTTTAGCATGCCCTAAAGCGTCTCTCCTCTAAACCTTCGAGCTCTTCTAACCCCAGCTTGGTGTTCTACATTATAGTAATCTTGCTACCCACAGCTATCCTTATTGATGAGTTGGACTTCTAATGGTAAAATGGCTTCAGATCCATACACTAAGGAAAATGGGGTATATTGAGTTGGAGTTTTGTATGTGGTGCGATAGGCCCACAAGGCTTCAACCAACTGCTCATGCCACCATCTTTTGTTATCGTTGAGTGTCTTCTTCAGTAATTGGATGAGAGTTTTATTGAATGCTTTTGCTAGACCATTTTCCCTTAGATAGTAGATAGTGGAATATCTCCAACCTATGTTGTATATCTGGCCAAAGTTGTTGATTTTGGTTATCTTAAATGCAGTACCATTGTTAGATATAATTCATCGAGGCACCTCAAACCTATATACGACATGGTTCCGAAAGACTAGAGCACATGCTGAGTTATGACCTCTCCACCCACTTAGAAAAGTAATCGGTGGTAGCTAGAATGAATAAGTGACGCTTGGAAGGAGGATTGATTGGACCCACTATGTCAGTGCCCTAACACTCAAATGGCGACGAGGCCAAAGTTGGATGTAAAATGTTTGGTGGCTGATGTAAGACCACCGTGCACCTGACATTGGTGGCATCTCCTAGCCAAATCCATGCAGTTTGTAATCATTGTGAGCCAATAGTATCCTAGTCTTTGATATTGGCATTCATCTTCCGACTGGACTGATGAGCTCCACATAAACCTGAATGTACATTAGTCACAATCTTGTGGGCTTCATGTTTGGCTAAACAACATAACCACATATGATATAAAGATCGTTGATACAAGGTTCCATCCATGAGAGCATAGGAGAGAGCTCTCTGCTTCACCTGATAGGCTAATGACTTCTCTTAAGGTTGTTTTTCTGTGTTTAGGTAATCTATGAATGGTTACCTTCAATCTGACTCATCATCCCATTTGACAACCAAAACTTCCCCTTCAAGAGAGAGAGAGAGTCTCTCGATGAGTTTGGCATCAATAAGGGATAAGACTTATTTGTTTTGGACCCTTATTGAAATGGACTCATCTTCTGGACATGCCAACTCCTTGGCGACCTTGGCCAATGCATCTGCTACAACATTATCTCCTCGAGAAATCTTGTAGATAGTGACCTCTGGGATTTGAGCTAACAAATCCATGGTGTACTTGTGGTAATGATGGAGCTTAGGCTTTAGAACTTTGTAGGACCTAGCAATTTTGTTGATGACAAGCTAAGAGTCCCCGAAGATGCTAACGCTCTGGACACATAATGTATTGACTAAGTCCAGAATGATAATCATAGCCGCATATTTGGCTTCATTGTCAGTGCATGGATTGAACATATGATATGAGACTCATCACATTGCAGTCTAGAGTTAGGAGAACTATCCCTACCCCCTGCCTTTCTTGGAAGATTAGATCATGGTTCTTCTCTTTTTTGAAAGGAAGCCACACCATCAAAGTACATCTTCCAATGGTGAATGCTAGTGTCCCCTAAGTTCATGATTTGTTCATCGAGGAGGTCATCACTAAGCGAGGAATCAGCAGGAAGTGGGTGTGCTACTAAGAAATCTGTTAGTGCCTGTCCTTTCATAGCACAGAGGGGTATGAATGTGATGTTGAACTATGATAAAATCATGGAACATCATGCCAATCATCCAGATAATGTTGGTTGTGTCATGAGATATTACAGTGGATTTATTCTACATATCAGATTCACTTTATAGGAAAGCATGTAATGTCATAGCTTTTGAGATGCAAAGATTAAAGCTAGGCAATGTTTCTTAATAGGCGAGTAGTTTGCCTTAGTAGGAATCAGATGAAAACTAAGGTAGTAGATAACATTTTTCTTTCCCTTCATCATTGGTTTGAGCCAACAAAGTGCCAAGGGAGTCGTTTAATACAACGGTGTAGAGGATTAATGGCTTGTCCGGGATAGGGGCTGCAAGAACTAGCATCATCAAGTAGTGCCTGATGTCTTCAAAAGCATGCTGACACTTATCATCCCACTTGAACTTGGCATCCTTTTTGATAAATGTTGAGAATGGCTAGTATCTTCCTTATAAGTTGGATATAAACCATCTTAAATTTGTCAACGCCCTTGAAATGATCTGAGTTGAGTTAAACTTTTAGGGGGTGACATTTTTAAGATTGCTTTGATCTTCTCCGGGTCGATCTCTATTCCCGGTGTTGAATAATAAACCCAGGGAATTTTTTTGAAGCTACTCTGAATGCACACTTCAAGGGATTCATTTTGAGGTTAAATTGTCTTAACAGCTCAAAAACTACTCTTAAGGAAAAGAGATGATCTTCTTTTCTTTACTCTTGACTACTTAATCATCAACATAGAATTCAACTTGATGATGAATGAGTTCATTGAAGATCCGAGTCATGGTCTGCTGGAATGTAGCTGGTATGTACACCAGCATTTTGAAGGCTGAAAGGTATGACCCTATAATAATAGATTTCGATCAGGGCTCAAAAAGTAGCATTTCTTTCATCCTCGGGGCCATCTTGATTTGGTTGTAGCCAAATGACCTATCCATAAAGAGAATATTGCATGAGATGAGGCAATGTCCACCATCAATTCCAATATAGGAAGTGAAAATTCATCTTTTGGACATGCCTTGTTCAGATCCCTAAAGTTGACACATACGAATTTGGCCATTCTTTTTCTTAACTAAGATGACACTGGCTAAGCAAGTAGGGTAATTTTTTTCCTTGATAAAACCAACATCGATCAATTTTTTGATTTCAAAAGTGACTTATTGTTCAATTTCTATTAACATCTGTCAAAGAGCCTGCTTGATAAGGTTAGCAATATGATCTATTGCTAGCTTTTGGATTGCCACATCAGGAGATAAACTGGGCATTTTTTCATAACTCCATGCAAAGTAGTCCTTAAACTTAGCTAATAGCCCAACTAAGTCATTGGTTTCTTCTTCATTTAATAAAGAACTGATGTACGCTAGGCGTGGATCTTCTTTCATTCCCAAGTTAATTTCTTTGAGTTCGTCAATGGTTGATCGGATTTCTTCTTCAAACTATGGTGGTGCATCTTTGACTTCAAGCTCATTTGGGTCATCTAAAGTTTCTAAACATGCTTCCTCATAAGAGTTAGCATGATTTGAAAAAGCTATCAGACTCTAAATGAGTGGTGATGACTATGCAATTGCCATCGTCGACTGGACTCACTGTGTCGAATCCTAGTTCTGATCTTGATTGAGAGTATTTAGTTTGGTTGTCCCATAATTTTTCAAAGTAGTTCGACATGTGTTTATACCAAGTATGTGGGGTTAATCCCTTCTTTGCTAAGTTAATAACATAAGGAGAATACCAATCAAAAGGTAGTGGTATTAGATCTTTATAGGAATCATCCTCAAGTTCTATATCAGCTTCTTGACTTGAGGATGATGCTCCCAACAAAAATCTCTTCGGCCTGACATCTATGGATGACTTGGGGGCCTCCATAACTACCAAATTTTTAACTTTCTGAGAGGAACGTGAGGTTAGAGCTAAGGTTCCCAACTGATGTCTGACTATTCTATGATGATTCGGATACATCCATGCTTTGCTTGGAGGTATGGTCTTCACCACTGTCTGGCTCGAATGTCACCTCCAAGGGGACCCGCTGAGATGGGTTGGTCAGTGTGCTAACCACATGAGACTCATACTCCGAATTGGACTCTAAGTCTATGTGGATAGTGAGGGTACTCATGTGAGATGGGACATAGCTCTTACTGGTTGGCCACCAGCAATGAGGTCTTCCACCTCTAGGACTGCCTCTGAATTTTCCTCTTCCTCTACCTGGTGGAGGTCGAGTCATCCTACCCATGTGATCATATGGAGGCAGAAATTGTGGGTGGAATGTAATATCTAGTTCTACCTCTTCCTCAATGTTTGATTCTCGCTCACTTGTGCTTTCTTTTTCTTTTTCTTTTCCATTTTTCTTTTCTTTTTCTTTTTCAATTTCTTTTCCTTTTTCTTTTGATTTTGAACTTTCACCAAGTTCATGAGAATAGACTTTTTGATTTGGAGAAAGATAGTAGGCTGCATCTTCATAAATCTCGACCTCTCTAACTGAGAATGGCTTCAAGTCTCCTTTAACGCAATACTCGATTCCACCTCTTCTGAATTTGATGCATTGGTGCAAAGAAGATGGAACCATGTTGTTTGAATGTATCCAAGGCATGCCGAGCAAAGCAGTGAAAGATGTATCTGAATCAATTATGTAGAACTTGGCCTCTATCTTTCAGTCATCTATCTCTAGTGGTAACATTATGGAACCTAAAGCCCTCTCGCCTTGTTCATTGAATCCTCTCAACATCATCCGATCTCCCCAGAATTTTGAGATATTGATCCTCAAGTAGACAAAGGTTTTTAGGCTCATAATATTCATTAATACACCTTGATCAACAATGGTAAAAATTTTATATTATATATTTTTGCCTTCATCTATCCCCTCTTTTTGGGAAAGAGAATAAATGAAAATAGAAATATATATAACACATTTGTCAAGAAACCATGCAAATTTGTAGATGTTCTTATTAGGGTAATCGGTATGGCATTGAGGAAAGGTGTACTATCTTGAAAGATAGAACTCACCACCCTACAATAAACATAATTAGTTTAATAAGGACTCCTAAGAACTATGGGTCTTTGGAATGTACCAGAGATTCTTCCCCTACTTTACATGGAAAAGTAAAGCAAGGTTTATTTTAAACTGAGTTTGTTAAGTTCTCTATAGGGGCAAGCCCCCATAGTTAATTACAATCTAAGGAAGAGGATTTTTTAGGAATACTCTTGATTAAGATAAATGATCGTTGTCTCCAAAGATTTTGAAAGGTAGGACTATCAATCAAATGGTTTATTTTTAGAAAAATCAATCAGGATCGATCAAGAGGAGTGAGTTCTTATCGAAGCCAAATAAAGATAAGTAGGGGATGCTTAGGATACTAGGAAGCCTAGTAAGCATCCCAAACTATCCTATGGTTAGGCTTTATATTTTTGAAATTGAATTGATTTAATTGAGTTGAATTTTCATTAGAAAGTTAGGACTTACAATTCTATGATACAAGATCATTAAAATACCTAAGAGGTGAGGATTTGTGCTCGTAGCCCGCAAAGGGAAGTAGCAACCTCTAAACCTAAATCTAGAGCTTTGGTGAGGACCAAAAGCATGACCTAAATCTAAGGCAAAAATAGGTATTTACCTCCATAAGAGAGGAAAAACCACCGGACTGTTGCACTTAGAACCACCTGGGGGTGTCCTCCAACTAACTCATATGGTTTTAAATACATGTAGGTAAGTCATATGCTTTTGCAAGATAGCTAAGTTGTTGTTTATTTAGAAAGACACTAAATCTTTAAACACACTATTTAAGAGACTAGATCATGTAAGACATGATTTAATGATTTAAATCTAATGCAATTTTTGTCACATTTTATTTTTATTTTGGACAATCAATTTGACACAGGTTTTAGGATTCATATGCCTAATGCATGAGAAATTAAATTATGGGCCAAAATCAGCAAGATAAGGAGGGGTGTTTCCACCATGGCTCTCAAAAGTTAAGCCAAGTTCTCTGGCAAAGGTGGAAGCCCTCCAATCAAGTGTGAAATAATATATTTTTTATGCATTATGTGAGAAAAGTAATACAACATCCAACTAAGAGGTTGCTAATTTTTTTTATCTTGATTTATGACCTAAGCTTTAAGTGAGGTTAAGAGTTGTTTAATTTTTTAGTTTAAATTGATTAGTTGGATAAAAAATTTATTTTCCTAAGAGCCTAATCGTCATTTAGGTCATACATGAAAGCAAGGAAAAAAATTAGGAAAAGATGTCATCTTAATGCACAAGCAAAATAAACATCAATCAATTTATAAAGCTAGCATAAAAGAATAAAAGGCCATTTATGGTTGAGCTCTACTTCACAAACTCAAAAAATAAATTGGGTAGTAGAGCTCTACCCTTATACAACTAGGATTACAAATGAATAAATTATAATCAAGCAAAGAATTCATTATTATGGGGGTCTTCATTCTACATTTCTTCTTTCTTCTTTCTTCTTTTCTTCTTTTCTTCTTTCTTCTTTTGGTTCCTTCTTTTGATGGTTGAATGTGGTTGCTCCAAAGGATTCACATGGTACATAATACATAGTCTTATGTCCAATGTTCATCCTAATACCCCATAATAATCATTCCAAAATCCAAATTGCAAAATTACATGAAAAGGAAAAAGTAAATCTAACTAAAACCTGCAAAATAAATATTAGCTAAACAATCCATATAATCTCAAGCATGTATATATATAAATTGGACTTAGAACCCCACACATGGGTAACCAAGCCCACCTAGCCTAATTTGGATTATTCTTAGTGGTATAAGCACCTGTACAGCAAAAGAAGTTATATTTTTATTACAGCACCCCTTAAGCACAATCCCCTGTAGAAGACTAGTTAAACTAAGATTGCCTTACCATTTAGTCTACGCATAAACACCCTATCATCCAGACTAAAATATTATATCATAAAATTAAAGCAAAACATCAAATCATGCACCACCATAACCTAAATCTAATAGTGGTGACTTAGCCTAATGTGTGTGATATTTAAGGTTTGTGTGGTATGTTAAGCTAGGCTTTAAGGTTGGAATTTTCTAATTGTGAAAGTTAACTTATAGGGTGGTTTCATTTAAGTGTTTTAATTGATTTGGTTGATTTTATTTATTTATTTTGTAATTTGATTAGGTTTGAATGAACCTACAATTAATTACTAAGTGTTGTAAAGAGAAGAAAAGAGAAGAGAACTTCTCTTTCCTCCCTACCTTTAGTAATTTCTAAGGTAGATTCATATTTGATTTTTGTTTATTAAATGTTTTATGATGTGTTTTAATTAATCCTAAGTTTAGATTTTTCTCTAAACAAGCCTATTCAAAAAGAAAGGAATTTTAAGATTAAATAAAGTGAAATACTATCACAAAACACATAACACTTCATTTCTTTCCCAACATGTATAACATGCATATGGATGAATCCTAAGCATATCTATACATACAAATGAAAATGTTTGGCACATCTTAATGATGAATTCTAAGTAGTGTTACTTAAGAAAATTAGATGCTTTATGATGCAAAATTTTCATTAAGTATAAAAGAGTGATTATTTTATCCATTTTTCATATGCACATTTACAAGTATAAAAGACATAAGTGAGTACGATGCCATTGTTAGCACTAGGGGTGTAAGGTATAAGACCTACTTAGGCTATCATAACCCCAGGATTGTCTAGACTAATATACCACTTTTCTTAAATATGTTCATGTACAAAAAAGAAATGGGTGGAAAAAGAAAGATGCAAAGGTTTATGTTAGTTTGATTTTGGTTTGATTGTTTAATTTTTATGTGTGATGTGGAATTCCTTCTTAAGTCATGAAATAGGAGTGTATATGAATGGATTTAAGCAAGTGTTTTGTCCTTTTCAAATGGACTATACACTTAACAAATCCTATACAATTTTATGTTAAGAAAGGAGGGGAATCACAGAACACATTTTATGATTCACATGCAAGCTCATAAGTACTTATAAAAGCATACCTTTCAGTTTTGATGTTTAATTCATAGGTTTAAAAAAAATTAAAGTGATGAAAGCATGTAAATTCATTCACCCTAATTAATTCCTAATGACAATCTTATGAAATAGAATTATTTAAAGCAAATCAAATTTGGTTTTAAAGAAATTTTGTTTTATTTGAGTTTGATTTGAATTTAAGAAATGTGAAGAAGTTTGTTGGTCCAAACCCATTTCCACATGTGTATGATGTTTTAGTTTAATTTTTAGGTGATTAGATCAATTTTATGCTTTGGGTAGATAAAGATGTACCTTAACTTCATTAATTACCCCTTACCTACACCAATGTATGACATAAAACTACACAAGGAATTTAATCAGCAATATACTTAGGAAAGAAAGGGTCTAATGCAATTGGCTCACAATTAGTGATTAATTAAGCTAAAGGGTTTAATTTAAGTACTTTCATAACCCTTCCCACACATGTGGGTTAGATTTTGATTTCCTTAAGTTACTTAGGTTATTGAACACCTAAGCACCTACATAAGATGAAATGGTTAAGTTCAAATTGATTTGATTTTAAAATTTTGATTAATTAAGCCATTTAATAAAGTGATTAAGTCATTTAATTAATTTGTACCTTAATTAAATTTTTATTCAAATGGAATAAACTTAGGGAAAAGATATGGGAAAGAACCTCTAATCTCATTCTCTAAGTACACTCAATGTTCTAAGGTGATTAGTAAACTTAATTAGTGAATTTATTATTATTTAAAAGGTTAATTGATCATTTAATTGATTAAGAGGGTAATTAGGAATGAATCAAGCAATTCCCCAATTAAACCATTAATAAATTTCAAGAAAATAAGGAGAGGAAAATGTCATCCCCCTAAATGCACATGAGAAGTTTGGAATTAATCAGTGGGATAATTAGAGAGTAATTAACCTAATCACATTCCCAATAAAACCCAAAATCAAAAAATATCACTCTTCAAAATCAATTGACATTAATTTTAGATTATTCCCCTTTGAATTATCTTCACAATGCTTTTTATTTTGTGTTTTTTTATTTTTCTATATTTAGTTATAAATATTTGAAGATTTAGTGATTAATAATTAATTAAAAACCTCTAATTACTAACTAATCTTGTTAGTGCCATGTGGACTGCTAATGCGGTGTGCACTTTCCATGTGGTGTGATTGGGTTGGTTATTTAAGTTATCACATCCGAAGCCGCGTCAGTGACGGTGTTATGTGCTTTCTCTCTGAATCATCCGATCAGAGATCGGATGGTAGAGATCAAGCCCCTGATTCTTAAGGGATTAATCCATGGATCCTACTCGGCTTGATCATGATTGTCCATCCAAAATACAAGGATGGATGCCCAAGATCCATCATTGAGCTCACTTGTGGGAGATGGAGATCATCCTCTCCTTAAGGCAAGATCTGAACTCGATTGAGCTCGAATCGAGCTCAAACTCAACCCACACCATCTAAGAGCAAGCACAAGTAAATCTAATGGTCAATTTTGCATGAGGTAGAAATTTCTTTCACAAAGGACCAAGAACTCCTATACCTAAGCTCGATTTGAAAACATACCTCGTCGGAGGTTGTCACCGATGCTCCAACCGTCATGGCAACTTTATCTAGTAGAGAAGAAGCCATGTTGAATATTTTAGGCTTTGGTATTGGGTAGATCCTTCTATTGGCCAAGGTCACCTTCAAATGGATTCAGCCTTGGTCAAGAGACCACCTCCCTTGCCTTTAATACTTAAGAGAAGCTTTGGATCAACTCGATTGACTCCTCTGAAGATGCTTGCAAGAGGAATTGAGCAGATTTTATGTATTGGGTAAGTTGGAAATATGGTGGAGTTCCCCTATAATCAATTTGAAGAAACTGAGAATTGGAGAATTGGAGATGGCTCTAGGAAACTTTGGGAGACTTGCAATTGCTTGCTCTGAGTTTCCTAGCTTCAATCGAGTGTGAGAGTGTTGGAATGAAATGGAATTTGGGGGAGTATATCTCCCCTAGTTGAATCAGATCACCTAGCTTCCCTTTGCCATTTTGATCCAATTCACCCTATGCAATGGGTTTTTCAGGCCGTTTAGGGTTACATGTGATTCATTTTTGGCTAGAGGAGGTAGTGAAGAAGTTGCCATGTGCTGATTAGGAGTGTGGGAGTGATCCCATGTGCTCAAAATGAGAGGAGTGGTCGGTTTTGGTCTTGGGTTGGCTTTGGCTGACCCAAACCCAATGGATCAAATGCACCATGCTCACTAGTGTCCACTTGGTCCACTAAGAGAGTGCCAAGTGGCCACTAGAAGGATATGGCCAAATTCTAAGTGGAATTGGCCATAGGTTACTCCTTGACCTAGGGGTAAAATAGTCATTTGGCTTGGATTTTAGTTTGAATATGTTTGGTTTGATTGAAAAATGGTTTAGGCCAAGTTTCAATGAATTTGGAGTTGGTTTGATATGATTTGATTCATGTTGACCCATTTAGGTCAAAATGGGTCAACTTGGGTCAAGTTGACCAATTGGTCAAATTTGGTCAAACCAAGGGTTGGGTCAAGTTCATATGACCATATGAATTGATTTGGTATCTTTGTTTCCAATCAATTTGGTTTATATTTGGATTTGGTTCATTTGATTTCATTTAGGTCGAATGGGTCAAGTTGACCAATTTGACCCATTTGACCTATTTGAGTCAGGTCATGGGTTGGTTTAGATTTCATTGATTATTTGAAATGTATTGGTATCTTTGTTTCCAATGAATTTTTGTTTAGTTTTATTTTGGCTCAATTTGACTGTTTAGGTCAAGTTGGGTTCATGGTCAATTGGGCTAGGTTCGATATAGTTGGCCAATTGAGGCTTTGGTCAAGTTCAACAAGTGATTTGGAATGAACTTGACCCATTGGTTTCAATCAATTTGGCTTAGATCAATTTTTGACACATTTTGACTTTTTAGGTCAAGTTGGTTCAACTTGGGTCAAGTGGCCAATTGGGCTAGGTTGGGCTCAAATGATGACTAGGTCAAGTTCAAACATTGATCATGAATGAGTTTTGATCAATGGTTTCAATCAATTTGGCCTATGGTGGATTTTAGTTAGTTTAGATTTCATTTTCACTATGTTGACTTGGTCAACCCTTAGGTTCGACTTGGTTTCATCCAATTTGAGTGATTGATCATCTCATGATGATTGTTGTGCACAATGTGAGGCTTAGTTGGGCTTACTTCAATCCAATTTGGGTAGGATTAGAATTTGGCTCAAAAGGGGTATTTTAGGTCACTTTGGGTCAAGTGAGCCTAAGTGGGTCAAATGACTTGATCAAGACTTGAATCAAGTTTGATTTAACTCACATATGGACTTATGATTGAAATATAAATCTATTTACAAGTGGTTTAAAGTCAAATAGGTTTTGATTCATTTGATAATTTCAAGTTCAAAGGGTGAACAAGAGTTTGAGTTGGGTTTGATTTCTGAATTTAGTTTTGGTTTGATGATTAGAGTTTTGTATTTATATTTGGATTCATGATTAAAGGATTGATTGAATCATGAAGAAAAATCAAGAGTTTGGCTTGATTTGAATTTGATTTGGCTAAGTTCAAGATTTTGCTTGAAAGCTTAGGTTGAATTTTGATTGAATTTAGATTTGATTTATGAATTATTTTTTGGATTGATGATTGAAGCTTGTATTTATATTTGGATTCATGATTGAAGGATTGATTGAATCATGAAGAAAAATCAAGAGTTTGGCTTGATTTAAATTTGATTTGGCTAAGTTCAAGATTTTGACTTGAAACGCTTAGGTTGAATTTTGATTGAATTTGAGTTTGAGTTTTGAATTGATTTTTTGATATTTGAATTTATATTTCATTTATATTTATGAATATAAATGAGAATATAAATGGGTTATGATAAAATTTCTTGAATTTGAATTGATTTTGATTTGATTTAGGCTAAGTCCATAGGATTGAATCAATGTGACTTAGGAAGACTTTTTGAAATTTGGAACTTCAATCATAAGCTTCAATCATTTGGAATTGATTTGAGTTTGAGAAAATCAATTAAGTTGGAAATGATTTAAGTTTGAAGTTGATTTGATTTGGAGTTTGGAGTTAGTTTAAACTTGACTTGAAATTTGACTTGAAGGAAGGGAGGAGTTAGTTCAAGCTATAGGGTGGGTAAGTTTTCCTAACACCCCTAAAGCATGACCTATTCACATGGCTAACTCTTCTAAGTCTCTAGGGTTAGGTTGAGTGTCCACCTAATCACTAGAAGTGTCATAAGACTAAGGAGACTCTTAGTGTCTAAGAGAAGTCCTATGTCTAAGATGGAGGGGTTGAAAGCTCATCGTAAAAATGAGGTCAACATTAACTAACACCCTGCAGATCAATCTTCCCATATCCACTGTGATGTAGAGGTGACGGTTGTGCTCTCTTGTCCCCAAAAAAGGTATTCATCGATGAATGTAACTCTCCGGGCTTCTCTTGAATAATATGCCTCCTCTCCAACAGCGGTCAGGTGAGCTAAGCATATTTCTGGATCAAGTAGAGCTTTGATCAATGACTCCCTCATCTCTTTGGATAAGAAAAGGGCATCATATATGCTTAGTTTAGCTGGCAACTTTCTTAGGTGAGCAAGGATATTGTAGTCAACTCTGAGTTGTTCCTCCACAAGCATATCCATAGGTGGAGCATTCTGTGGAAGGGCTTCCTGACTGCTAGAATCAATGACTTGTTTATCCTTATCCTGAGGTGCTACCCTAGGAGGTAGAACTTTGCCACTATGAAGGTTAACTTCAGTGACTTCATGAGATGGTTTACTGGAAAGTTCTACCTGCTCATCAGGTTCACCTACAGCTTCTCCTATAGGATCATCAGAGTCAGATGACTCCAAGTCTATCTCAATGGGTGAACCCGGGTGATTTAGAAATGGATAATCCATTTCAAAATCAGAAAGGAGTGGATCAAAGTTGTTATAATTATTAGTACTTGGAGAGCTTTCTATAGGAATAAAATCATCGACATCATCAAAAGTAGAAAGAATGTAAGTGGAATCAGTCTTCTTCTTCATTGATTTTTTAGATTTTGATGAAGGTACAAACAAGAAATCAAGAAGTAAGAGGAGGATTTGGCACCCTCTCCCGACATAAAGACCGCTATAAGAAGAATTGGTCAAGGAGTCAGAATGCAAGGTAGAGTCTGACTCTCCGTGGTTTCCCTAATGTGCTATCCGGGGCAAGTGGAAGCTTTCGATGTTGCTGTTGGGCTTCTACCTCCCTCAAGTTGTCTTTAGCAACTTGCAAACCTTCCTTAGAGTTGAAAGTTTGAGCTACTTTAGGCACCTACAAGGGTAACTTTCTGATCTTAAAAATTATTTTCTTGGAGGTTTGGGATAGCAAGATTTCCAACCTTTCTATGTCTTGAGGAGATCACGTGTATCCCCAATGATTACTCTAATAGAACTAAAGAGTTGTTCTAGTAGGTATTTCTTAGGGATAATAATGGCACCTGACTTGTAACTAAGTTCAAGCCAGTCCTTGAAGGTAAAGCAATCTTCCAAGACATGACCTAGCATGCGGTGGTAGGGGTAATAGTTTGAATCATGACTCTTGCCCACATCCTCCGGTCTCCTAGGCTCTGGTAACTGAAAATTAGGCTTCTTCAAGAGGTTCTTGAAGATCTTTTTAGCTGTCTCTCTTTTGAATGAGTATGGCTTGTTCATTTTGTAGGTAAAAGTAGGTAAGTGATAGTTACTTTGTGGTGAATAGGAATGCTACTACTGATGTTGTGGACAGGGATACTGGTGAGCTGGCAGCGGTGGAGGCTGGTGTGGCAACTGAGGTGGCTGATATGATGATCGAGGCGGTGGCAAAGGAGATGGTGAGAGGTCACTGCATCTGAGGTCTTTCGTTGGACCTTGACCGTCGCTTTCCTTGTCAACCGCAGGACTACCTGAATTTTCAAATGCCTTCTACGATCTTGGCTTGGCTGATCTAGGAAAGGTGACTATTTGGCCTCTCCTTATAGACTAGCCACATTATTAATTAACTTCTCAAATATCTTAATGGTGAAACCTTTAAGCATGATGGGGACCTAGCCATGGATATTCTTTAGCAGAATTTCAATGGCATGCTTCTTAGACTGTTATGGTTCATATTTCATACTTAAATTGCACCATCTAATAATGTAATTAATAATGGACACACCAGAGTGTTGTTGAGCTACAACGAGATTTTCCACAGTTATCCTTTGCTGACCTCCAGCAAATCTCTTAATAAAGAGCTGGTCCAACTCAGCAAATATCTTTAATGAATCATTGGGTAGTTCAGTGCACCAATTGAATGCAATGTCCATCAAGCTGCTAACAAAGAGGTGAAATAAGAGTGTATCGCTGCCACCAACATTGCAACATCTGGCTCTGAAATGTGCTATATGCTGTCGGGGGTTCCCACTGCCATCAAAAATCTTGAAGGATGGAGGCACAAAGCCCTTAGGATATTGGACACCATCAAATTCCTTTGGGTAGGTCTACCATTTGGAATAGATGAACCACCTCGGCTTGGGCCAACGCATCCCTCACCTGTAGCTCCACCATATGTTTGATGTCTCTTTCATGCATGGAGGTGTTATCCACCACCTTCCTATGCAAGCTACCACTATCTCCCTCTGCAGGCATGTATCTAGGATGATCTAAAGTGTGTGCCAACTTTGCTTTGTCAGCCACTACGGGAGAAGGCTGTGGAACCGGAGTTGAATTTTGTAATGCTGATACAACTGTCATCAACTCTTCAATATTTTTCCTTATTTGATAAATATGATCATCCTTCTATCTAAGCTGATGGAGGAGGTGCTGAGTTGAATGGACGGCGTCATCCTCTTTAATTATAATACCTTCCTGGTTGTGTTGATCCCTTTGAAGGAACCTCCTAGTATCGATCATGTGAACTTTGGTTGAATCCTCAAGGAGATCATCATCATCTTGATCGAAGCTGACCTTTCCATCCCCACAATCTGATCAATCACTCCCTAGAAGCTCCCTTTCACTACAAAGTACTGTTCTAGAATCTCATCTAGGGAGCGGTCTAACTATGCCGGTATGAATACACACTGCTGACCGGTGGAGGGGTTGTGCTCACTGATAGAGATGCACCTAACACTGCCTATCACTAGAGTGCTGGCTCTGGGAGGGTCATGACTACTGGAAGAGATGTGCTCATGACTGCTCATGGGTGGAGTAGTGTCTCTAGGGAGATTCATTGCCATGGGGACTGTAGAACTATCCCCTTCTCCCTCTACAGCTGCTGCCGTCATTGGCTCTGATGGTGGTTGCGGTGGTGGTATGACTACGACACTGTGGGGTCGCCACTCCTTCTTCACCAAGACTGAAGTAGGAGGTCAAGTAGGTGAACTCATCCTCACCTTAGTCGGTGGAGTAGATGAAGTGGGATCCTTTAGCCGTAGCTGGATCAACAAGGGGGCTTTCTTCTCCTAGATACTATTTTATGTGCCTTTGTAGGTACGGTGGATGGTGGGACCTGAACTGGTGATGGTGGGTGAGGCGGATCGGTGTGGTGGAGATAACACCAGCTCTACCCTCGCCTGGGCTTTTCCCTTATGACTGGTGGTACCCGTCAGCATAATGTTATTAGTCCTATCAGCCCTGGTGGCTTGATGACTTGGAAAATTGACTAGGACCACCGATTGTCCGAACCGCCTTCGCCTCCCTCCCCGACTAACTCTAGGGTTTCTAATGCTCTATTATTGAATGCTGGTAACACTTTTGGGATGACAGATCGTAAGTCAAATAATGTACTGGACTCTGAACGTCCGTGTACCCTACCTACCTATCGTAATACCATATGTATACTAGCATAGGACTTCCTCCTATCCCTAGTCGGAGCCTCGTGGTATGTAGGAGGTGGAGGTAATGTAGTTATCCTCTAATAGTCCTCCTCTCCATCTAATGCTGAGAGGGAGTGAAACTAGTTACTAGTCAATAACAGGGAAACCTCATGGGGGGAACCTTCCTCTGCAATGTGGGATGCGGCATCCATCTCTCGGGCGGCACTGTCGTGGTGTTGCTTGATCTTGCGACTCCTATTTTGTCACTGTGTGTGGCACTATGTATGGCTAAGCTAGGCGGTGGGAAAGCTAGATCCTACCTCGAAGGTAGGGGAGGCTATCTCTAAGACCAGGATAGCCTTCCCCCTATAGGGGACCATCGAGGAGGTCCTAGAATGCACCTGAGCGGTAGAGAGAACAACTAACTGAGTATGAACTGAGTGACTGGTGGAACCTTGACTTCCTTACCCTTCAGGGAAGGATACTTAGTATTAGAAGCCAGGTCAATCTAGATGGTCGGTTTTTTCCACCATCTCATCCCTGCACAAGATGAGGGTCACCCCTCACGGATGCAGATCCTCAATCTCACCAAAAAATACTAGATCGATGGAGTCAGTCTAAGGGAGGTTGGCCTGATCTAGGGCCAAATCCATCCCGAATGAAAATGTGAACACAAACTTCTATGAGGCCATGTGTGAGAACTATTAAGACTGTGCTAACTGCTCTGAGCTATATGTCTGCATTTGTTGAAACATAGCTTGTAGCAAATTTTTACATTGATATTCATTCCACACAAGGAATACTTAGAAAATAAATTAGAAAAAATGTCCCCAATCATATTCTCTAAGTGATCTTACTATTTAATAGGGATAATTATGTTCAAGTGATTAATCAAGCTACTATTCATCCCTTAATTATAATTAATTAGATTAAGAGAGTGATTAGGGCTTACTCAAATGATTTTCCTAATTAAGCAATCAATAAAATCCTATAAAAATAGGGGAGATAGTGGTCATCCCCCTAAACATTCACAAAAAATTTGAAATTAATTGAGTGCTTAATTAAGGTGTAATTAGGCTAATTAGATTTTGATAAAATACTAATTAAGCCAATGTCACTATTCAAAATCAACTAATTATAATTTTCCTAGATTATCCTCTGAAATATCTTCAAAATGAGCATAAGTTTAGATTTTTTTTATTTTTCAACAATTAGTTATGATTTTAGGAAGTTTCAATATTAAAAACTAATCAAATAACCTTAATTAAACCCTTAATCCCTTTAGGCCACGTGGCTGCTGATGCGGCATGCTTTGCACGTGGCACGATAGAATTTATTATTTAAGTTTTCACATTTGTGGGATGGCTTAGCAGTGGCAGACGCGCTTTCTCTGTGGGTCGTCTGATCTAAGATCAGACAGCCTAGATTAATCCTGCATTTTAGGCTAAGAATTACAGTGGATCTAGCATGATTTGAACACAATCATCCATTACAATCATTCATTTTTTCTAGAATGGACGACACATGATCTTCTCCTTCATGAGTGACGAAAGACAAACATCATTCATTTTTTCCATTGAATCCAAGCTCGAATTGGGATGAAAATAATCCCACACCTTCGGAAGGAGGAGGATGCATATCCAATGGTCAAAATTGCATGGGATGATAATTCCCTTTGAAAAAGACCAACTGAAAATTTCTTATAGCTATGACTTTAAATAATTACCTAGCCGAAGGCTATCACCAGCGTTTCCAACGATAGAGGTAGCTTCTTCTAGTAGAGATGAAGCCCTCTTGAAGAAATTCGTCGTGATTTGAAGTGGGTTGCTTGGCCGACCAAGCTCCTCTTCAATGGAGATCAGTCTTGATTGAAGTTGCACTTCCCGTTTCTTAGAAGCTTGGGAAATGATTCGATTGAGTTCGACAAGGTGTGCTGAAGGCATGGATAAAAGGAATTTGGGTTTGGTGAAGTGAGGAGGGAGTATTGCTCGGAATGGAGATGCCCTATTTTGGCTTTGCACATAGAGGAGAAATGTCGATTGATGGAGCTTGGTGAGACCTTAGAAAGGCTCTATGAGGATTCAAAATTACTCTTCAGCTAAATGGGATTGAATTCAATGCAAAAACTGAATGAAATGAGAGAGTATATCCCTTAATTGAGTCAGGTGGATGAACAAGATCATTCCCATGAATTTTTCAATTCATCGATGTAAAGTCATCTGAGAGGTCATCAATCCAAGATGGCATGCCATTAGTGGCCAATGTCATGTCAGGGGTCTCAAGGCTTGATATGGGCAGGTGGGAGGGGATTTGGTTCTCCTTGCACCGGGTTCAACAATGGAAGGGGAGGAGTGAGTTTGGCATGGTGAGTTCCCTTTGGTCCAAGGAAAGGTCTAGGGTGCTTAGAGTGGGCTAGTGAACTTTGGGAATATCTCATTTGGTCAAAGGAAGGCTGCCATGGGAGTGCAAAATGGATTTTGCTATTTGGAGTAAGAATCTAAGGTGGAGGCTTTTTCCATTGGGTACTCAACTTGAGGTGAGCTTGTTTGGCTTCTGGGCTAACTTGGGGGGTGGCCTAAAGCTGGTTTGGGGTGTGCTTGGTTGGCCAATAGGGTTCCATGAGGATGGCTTGAAGTGGTTTAGCTTAATTTGGGCAAAAGGGTTCAATTGGGTTCATATTGGGTTAGGATGACCAATTGGCCAAATTGGGTGAAACCAAGGCTTGGGTTAGGTCTAAATGATGATTTGAAATATTTTGGTGTGATTAATTTGATATGGTTTGGCTTAGGTTTGAATTTGACTCATTTGGGTTCAAAAGGGTCAAATTGGTCAAGTTGACCAATTTTACTAATTTGACCAAATTAAGTTGGGTTAGGTGTTTAGTCAAGTTCAATTGGTTGATTAAAAATAATTGTAGGCTTTGGTTTGGTTTGATTTAGAATTAATTTGGGTTTTGGCCAATTTGACCTTTTAGGTTAATTTGGGCTAGGTTGGGTCAAGTTGACCAATTGGTCAACTTGGGCTCAATCATGGCTTTGGTCAAGTTCAACAAGTGATTTGGAATGAACTTGAGCCCTTGGTTGCAATCAATTTGGATTAAATCATGATTTGAACCATTTTGACTTTTTAGGCCAATTTGGGCCAACTTAGGTCAAGTGGTCAATTAGGCTTGGTTTGGCTCAATTGATGACTTGGTCAAGTTCAATCATTGGTTATGAATGGGTTTGGATCAATGGTTTCAATCAATTTGGCATATGGTGGATTTTGTCTAGTTTGGGTTTCATTTGGGCTAAGTGCTAACTTGGTCAAAGGTAAGATTTGACTTGGTTTGACCCAATCCAATGTGGTTGATCACCCCATGATGATTTTTGGTCATGGTTGAGGTTTAGATGGGCTTAGTTCAATCCAATTTGGGTTGGATCAATACTTGGTTCAAAAAGGTCCTTTAGGTCACTTTCGATCAAGTGAGCCTAAATGGGTCAATTGACTTGATCAAGGCTTGATTCAAGTTTGGTTGAACTCACATAGGGATTTAGGATTGGAATATAAATCTAACTGCAATTGGTTTGGTGCCAAATGGGTTTTGGTTTATATGATAATTTCAAGTCAAAAGGTTCAACTTAGGCTTGATTTTGGTTGAATTGGATTTGGTTTGATAATAGTGGTTTATGTTTATATTTGGATAAATGATTGAAGGAATACTTGAATCATGAAGAAATCCAATAGTTTTGAGTTGATTTGTGTCTCATTTAGCCAAGTTCAAAAATTTGGAGAAAAGGCTAAAATTGAGAATTTGGTTTAATTTGAGTTTACATTTCATTTATATTTGTAAATATAAATGAAGATATAAATGGGTCATGAGAAAATCACTTGAGTTTGGAGTGATTTTGAAGCAAATTTGATTAATCATAGGGATGTAGGTTGAAAGGGCTAATTTGAGTTTTGATTTGGTTTGATTTATTTTTAGTCATTGGAGGGTGAGTTTCATTTATATTTATTAATATAAATGAAGGATGATTGATTTATAAAAAAATCAACCAAGTTTGAGTTGATTTGAAGGAATTTTGAATAAGCACATGAAGGTGGCTCATAGGACTTAGGAAGAGATTTTTAGAATTTGGAATTTGGAGTCGATCATGGATTTCAATCATTTGGAATCTGGAATTAACTTGTGATTTGGAATTTAATTTGAGATTGGATTTGATAATTGAGAAAATCAATTAGGTTGGAGTTTACTTGGATGGTTAAGGCTAAGTCCATAAGATAAAATCAAAGGGCCTAGGAAGGGATTTTGAGTTTGAAATTAGTGATGGATTTCAATCATTGGATAGTTGGATTTGATTTTGGGGTTTGGAATTTTAAATTTCAGGCTTGGTTTGAAGGAAGGAAGCAAGGATTGAGTCTGGGCTATAGGAATGCAAGTCTTCCTAAATCCCTAAGGCATAACCTGCTCTTATGGCTAACTCTTCTAAGTCTCTAGGGTTAGGTTAAGTATTTACCTAATCACTCTTAAGACTAAGGAACTCTTAGTGTGTATAAGAGTCCTAGGAGGAAGTTGAGAGCTCACTCTAAAAATGAGGTCAACAATAGGACTATCAACAAATTGGTTATATTGGAAAGTCAAATGGGATAGATCAAAAGGAGAAAGACTTATTGTCAAAGTCAGGGGAGATGGGTAAAGAAGGCTCGTGATACTAGAAAACTTAGTGAGCATTCCAACCTATCTTATAGTTGGGCTTTATATGTTTGAAGTTTAGGAGTATTATATGTTTGAATTGGAATTTTATTAAAAAACTATGACTTATAATCCCACAACATAAGGTTGTGGAAATGCCTAAGAGGTGAGAATTTATGCTTGTAGCCCAAAGAAAATAGCAACCTCATATCCTAAATCTACAGAGCTTTAGCAAGGGCCAAAACACATCATAAATCTGAGCGAAGATGGGTATATGGTTTACTTACACAAGAGAGAATGAACCACCCGACTGCTAGACTTAGAACTACTTGGAGTGGCAGTTAGCTAACTCCTCTTATGTTTTAAAACCATGTGGTCAAGTTATATGATTTGCAAGATAGTTGGGTTGTTGTTATTTAGAAAGAGACTAAAGTCCTTAAACTCACTCCCTAAGAGACTAGAGCATAAGTGGTATGAACAATGTCTTAGTTTAATGCAAATCTTATAAGATTTTATTTATTTTTTGACTCTTTATTTTGACAAAGGCCATGGGATTTTAATTTGTCTAAATGCATGATGAAATAAGGTTATTGGCTAAATTAGAAAGAATGAGGTGTTTTCCACCACATAGGAGACACTCAAAAGTCAAGTCTTCCCTTATCGTGCAAGGAATAAAACTCTCTCCTAGCAAGAGTGAAGTAATATGGATGCATGATATTAAGTATACAACATTCAGCTAAGGGGTTATTAAATCTTTTAGTTATCTTGATTTAATGCCTAGGCTTTATGTGAGGTTATGAGTTATTTATAAAATTTAGTTATGAGTTGTAGTTGGGGTAGAAAATTTATTATTCCTAAGAGCCGAATCGGATCTAGGTCACACATTAAATTACCATATAAATAAGAAACTAAGAAGAGGCATTCTATTTTTATTACGTAATTATAAATAAAACATCAAACAATTTATAAATCCAATGTAAAAGAATAAAAGGCCAGTGCGATTGGGTACCGCCGTACAACCCAAAAAGAGAAATGGGTAGCCAAGCTCTACCCTTATACAACCTAGTATATGAAAGAATAATTATAATTACAAATAAATAAATTCCATGGGGATCTTAATTCTTCATATCTTCTTCATTTCTTCATTTGGTTTGCTTGCTTTAAAGGCACAGTGGCCTCCCGTGACAAGGCCTTCTAGCCACTGCTCATCCTAATCCCCCATAATATTAATCCTAATTCTAATATAAAATAAACTAAAAGTAAATAAAGTAAGTCTAACTACACCAGAAAAATAAATGTTAGCTAAACACCCCATATAACCCAAGTAGTTATATGAATAATTTGGACTCAACACCCTGCACATGGGTAACCAAGTCCACCTATCCTAACTTAGATTATGCTTAGGGGTTAAGCAACTTATAAAAGAGAGCATTCATATTTATTTTTAGCACCCCTTAAGCATAATCTCCTACACAAAATATGATTAGGCTAATCACAGCCTAACATCTAGTCTACAATAATACATCATAAAACCAAACATACGTCACTCCATGCACCACCTTAACATAAAGCCAAAAGTGGTGACTTAATTCGAAAGTGTGTACATTAAGCCTTGTGCGATATACCTTAACTAGGCTTTGTTGTAATTTTCTAAGTATGAAAGGATTTAATTGTAAAGGATGGTTTCACTTTAAATGATTTAGTTAATTAGGAATTTTCACTTAATGTTTTCTTTTGTTCCACTTGACTTACTCTTAACAACTAAATCTTATAAAGAGAAGAAAAGAGAGGATCACTTTCTCTTATCCCTACCTTAAGCCACATCTAAAGCATATTAATTAATCAATTTTCTTTAGTGAATAATTTATTACATATTTTAAATTAATCATGAGTTTAGGTTCATTTTAAATAGACTTATTCAATAAGAAAAGCATCTTAAGATTAATTCAAATTAATTACTATCACATAACACATGTTTATTCATTTCTTTCCATCATATGTAACATGCAAATGATTAAGTCATAAACATACATATACATGCATTATGTGTTGGCACACTTAAATGATGAATACAAACATGTACATTTAAAGTTTATATTTGCTTTTGATTGAATTATTTTATCATATTAATTTAAAGCTCTATCTAAATTTTTATGCAAAAATACATAGGAATGAAGTTAAACAGATACGTGCCATTGTTAACCAGGGAAGTGAGGTAATCAAATGAACTCATTGGGGCTAGCTAAAGCCTCATATTCCCAGGATGTCAAGACTAAATACCATTTGTATTCAAACACATGTAAGTTTGCATACATGAATGTAAGAAAGAGAGCTTTTGATCACATGATTACTTAATTCTGTCACTTAAATAATTGCAAATGCATGTATTTTGGTAAAAGAGAGAGGGGTTTTGAATCCATAATTAAATACATGCACACATGTATGAGAGACATGAGGTAGTATATGCCATTGTTAACCAGGGAAGTAAGATAATCAAATGACCTCCTTGGGGCTACTTAAAGCCTCATATTCTCGAGCTGTCCAGACCAACTATTTTATTTTCTCACAAATGCATATGAATGTACATGTGGTGAAAAATTTCTATAGAGGGAGTCGCCTTTCAAATCTATGGGGAGAAAAGAAAGAGGAACCCTTACAAAATTTCATCTTGGTAAGACGCCACGCAGATCTGTAGATGTACTTATTTAGGTGATTAGATATATCATCAAGGTATAGTGTACTATCTCGAAAGACAGAAGTCACAACCCTTTAATGAAACTAATCACCTCAATAAGGACTCCTAAGGATGATGGGTCTCCATATGTACCAGAGATTCTTCCCTACTTTACATGGAAAAGTAAAGTAGGGTTTATTTTAAACTAGGTTCATTAAGTTCCCTACAAGGGCAAGCCCCCATAGTTAATTACATCCTAAGGGATGGGACCCCTTAGGAAAACTCTCAATCAAGGTAAATGATCATTTTCTTTGAAGATTTCAAGAGGGAAGGACTATCAATCGATTGATTTAAGTTTTTGAAGATCAAAATGGGATTGATAAAAAAAAGAGTTATTATCGAAGCCAAAATGGGAATAAGTAAGAGATTCTCATGATGCTAGGAAACCTAGCAAGCATCTCAAACTATCTAAAATTGGGCTTTATATTTTAGAAATTGATTTAATTTATTTGCATTTTTCATTAGAATTTTAGGACTTACTTATTCCTTAACATAATATTAAGAAAATGCCTAAGAGGTGAGGAATTATTCTTATGGCCAAATGGAGAAGCTAGAGAGCCAGGCTTAATAATAACCTAAATCTAAGGTGAAAAATGGGTAATTGGTTTGCCTCCACAAGAGAGAACAAACCACCCGATAGCATGGACTTACAACCGCTTGGGGGTGGCTGCCAACTAACTCCTCCAACAAATTTAAATATATGTAGGCAACTCATTATTCTTATGCAAGATAGCGGTTTTTTTTTTTATTCAAAAAGAGACTAAGTCCTTAAACTCACTCCCTAAAGAGACTAGATCCTGTAAAGGGCATGTTTCAAATGACTTAAATCTAATGTATTTTAAATTTCATTTTATTTTCATTTTTGGACAATCATTTTGACTCAGGCTAATAGGATTTTTATGACTAATGCATGAGAAATCGATTGGCCAAAATCAAAGAAGGTATGAGATGAGTTTCCACCATGGCCCTCAAAGATCAAACTAGGTTTTCAAAATGATGAAAGCCTCCAATCAAGAGTGAAAAAGATGCATTTGTGCATGATATTATAAAGAAATGCTCATCCACTAAGGGTTGCTAATTCTTTCATCTTAATTTCAATTCTAAGCTTTAGGTGAGGTTATGAGTTTTTTAAATTTATTTAGAGTTGTTAAGTTGGGTAAAAGATTTATTTTTTCCTATAGAGCCTAATCCACATCCAGGTCAAACATAAAGTAAGGAAGAAACTAGGAAAAGCATGCCACTTAATGTAAAAGCTAAACAAATCATCAAATAATTTATAAAGCTAATTGCAAAAAGAATAAATGGTCATTTGTAGTCAGGCACCACTGCACAAACCCAAAAATATCAAATTGGGTAGCCGAGCTCTACCCTTATACAACCTGGATTACAAATGAATTGAATTGCAATTTAAGCAAAGGAATTCATTGTTGGGTGTCTTCAAGCTTTATTCTTCTTTCTTCTTTCTTCTTTCTTCTTTCCTTTTCTTCTGCTTCTTCTTGGATGGTTGGAAGGTAGATGTTCCATGGATTCACATTATACATAAGATAAGATCTTATGACCAATCCTCATTCTAATCCCATAACAAATCATTCCAATCCTAAATATACAAACTTTTACATGAAAAGGAAAAGAAGGAAATCTAGCTAACACTTGCAAAATAAGGGTTAAATCACACCACAAATCCCAAGCATATATATTGGACTTATCACTCCACACATGGGTGACTAAGTCCACTTGTCCTATGGATTATGCTAAGGGGTATAAGCACCGCAAGCAAGAAGCATTTATATTTTTTTATTTATGATAGCCCTTTAGCTTTGCCTGCAGAAAATAATAGTTAGACTAAACACGCCTACCATTCATTCTACGAGCATACACCCTAACATCTAGTCTAAAATATTCATCACAAAATAAAACATAACATCACACCATGCACCGACCTAACCTAAAGCTAGAAGTGGTGACTTAGGCTAATGTGTGTGCTTTGAAGGTTTGTGTGGAATGCTTAGCTTAAGACTTTAGGTTTGAATTTTCTAAGTGTGAAAGACATATTCAACTTAGGGGAGGGTTTCATTTAAGTTGTTTAAGTATTTTGGTTTATTTCTATTTCCTATTTTAATTTGGTTTGAGTGAAACTTACAATTAATTACTAAGTTATGAAGAGAGGGAAAGAGAAGGAGACTCTCTTTCCTTCCCTAACCAAAGTAATTTCTAAAGTAGATTCACATTTTGGTTTTATTTAGGTCAATGTTTTGATTAAATTTTTAGTTAATCCTAAGTTTAGATAAACTTTAAACAAGCCTATTCAAAAAGAAAGGCATTTTAAGATTAAATAAAATGAATCAAAATTCACATAACACACATTACTTTATTTCTTTCCCAACATATATAACATGCATATGGATGGACCCTAAGCATATCTATACATGCAAATGAGAGTAGTCAACACTCTTTATGATGCATGCTATGTAATCCATTTAAGGAAATTTAGATGTTGAATATGCATGATTTTTCTTAAGTAGAAAAGGTTCTCCTTATCCAAAATTTCACATACATGCATGAAGGAAAGAAAGGCATAAGTCAGTACAGTGTCATTGTTAACCAGAAGTGTAAGGTACAAGACCTACTTTGGGCTACTTAAAGCCTCGCAAACTTGGGGTTGTCTAGACTAATATACCGCTTTCCTTAAGTACTAACATGTATATAAAAGAAATGAAATGGAAAAAGAATATGCAAAAGTTGTTTAATAGTTTCATTTTTGTTTATGCAATTTATTCATGTAAGTATAGGCAGTCCTTCTTAGATGATGGCATAGGGATGAATAATGCATAGAATTAAGTAAGTGTTGGGTTATTTTCAAATGAACCCTACATCTTACCAATCCTTATTTAAAACTATACTAACATAAGAAAGGAAGGAAAGCTGCACTACACATGACTTTATAATCCATCACATGCAAGCTAACAATTAAGATATGAATAGCATTGTTTTAGATTTGACATTTCATTTATAAGTTTTAAAAATATTTTGGAATTAGTAGTGATAATAGCCACTCATAGTTTACTTTAGCCAACTTAGGCACATTTGACATAAAGTAAATAATTTCATTTTAAAATTTTGAAACATAAAATTATGAATGCATGAATCACATGACATATAATTTAACATGTTAGGAAAGATCTAAAGCAATGCAATCATGTAAACAAACTCACTTTACTTAAATCCTAAAGACATTCTCAAAATAAGAAAATTTAGAATAAATCAAAGTGAATTTCAAAATGATTTTTTGTTTAGTTTGAGTTTGATTTAATTTTGAAAAGGTGAGATGATTTTGCTATTCCTAACCCATTCCTACTTGTGTTTTATATTTTTGTTTAATTTTCAAATAATTAAATCCATTTTAAGTGTTGATTAGGTTAAGGTATGCATTAAACTTAATTAACCCTTACCTACACCACCTTAGAAAAATTAACTAAGTAATCATGAGCCAATGAGATGACATAAAACCCACAAGATATTTAAATATTCAATGCACCTAGTAATGAAAAGGCCTAATGCAATTTGTCTTACAATTAAAAGTTAATTAAGCTAAGGGGTTTAGCTTAAGTACTTTAAAACACCCCTTCACACTTATGAAAGGGGTCTTAATTTTCTTAATTAGACTTAGGCTATTAAACACCTAATCATCTACCCAAGGTAGATTAATTAAGTTCTGGAGATTTTTAGAATTTTGAAAATTATTTAAAGGGGTAATTAATGAATTAACCCTTAATTAAAAGGGAATAAGGAAAGAAAATGGGGTTTAGGGAATAGCTTAAGGGAAATAACCCAAAATTATTCCATAAAAACATTACTCACTAGATCTAACCTTAATCAAGCTTAATCCATGGGATAATCCACTAATCATATCTTAATTACCCTTAATTACATGAAAGGGGTAATTAGAGAATGAGTTGGCAATTTTCCTAATTAACAATAAATCTCAAGAAAATTAGGGGAGGCAAAGGTCATCTCCTAAAATGAACCTTAGAAATTTGAGATCAATTGGTGATTTAATTAGAGAATAATTAACTAATTAACATTCCCAAAGAAACCCAAATTTAGAGAGAAATCAAAATGCATTGAAAATATTTTTAAAATATTATGGATGAAATTATCTATCCATGGCATTTTCCCTTATATTTTTTTGATTTTTCTATGAGAGTTATGCTTTTTTAAAGTTATCTGAATTAATTAGAAATTAATAATAACCCCTAACTAATCCCTGGCTAATACACTCACGCGGCACGACGTGTGGTGACGGTGGTCAGCGTGCTTTACACACATCGTGTCATGAGCCCCTTACTTAAGTTTTCAAATCAGGGGAACGGCAGCAGCGCACGTGCTTTTATCCTTAGCCGTCTAGTCAAAGATTGGACGGCTAAGGATACACCCGCGGTTTTAAAAGGAGAATTAATTCCAAAAATGTGCCCAATAATCTCAGTCGTCCATCTAAAATGCACGGATGCATGAGATGGGCATTCCTGAGATGAATGTGAACTGCTCATCCAAGAGGAGATTCAAGCCCATCTTTCATAGATTCATTCAAGACTCAACCCACGCCATCTAAAGGACTAGAGATGCCAATCCAATGATGGATTTCACATGCAATGAAAACTCCTTTCACAAAGGACCAACACCTATTAATCTAAGTGGTCCAAAAATCACTAACCTCACCTACGCTCGGGATCAATGAGGTAGCTTTGTCTAGTGGAGACTAAGCCCTGTTGAAGTTCCTAGGCCTTGAGGTTGAGTGGATGAATGGGTGGACCAATTCCTCTTGATCTCCCTTGCAGTTTTGATTGAATTGAGTTCTTCCTTACTGTGGGAACTAAATTGGATTCTTGGGCAGGCTCGACTTAGCTTCTATACCAAGTGTGCAAGAGGAATTTGAGTGGGATCAAGTATAGAAGAAGTTGAGAATTCATTGGATCTCCCCTGTTTTGCACTGTGCAAAACCAAAGAAATAACAATCCAAATCCTCTCTATGGGCCTTGGGAAAGCTCTTTGATGTTTTCTAACTCTCTCAAGGCTCCAATCGATCAAGTAGCAAAGAAAATTTTAGTGGATTAGGGGGAGTATATCTCTCCCTATGGCAATCAGATGGCCAGCAATGAGCTTTCCATTTTGATCCAATTGACACCATGGGATGGGTTTTTTGGGTTGTTAGATCAATGCACATGGTCAGTTTGGCTAGAGGAGTGGAAGGCTAACTCCCATGTGCATCCAAATGAGCTTTGGGGGGAGTTTGAAAATTGAATTTCAAGCCTAAGGGTCGGGTTTGGTCTATGGGCAAAATGGGTTGACCCAAACCCATTGGGTTGGGTACACCACTCATCACTAGGTCCCTTTGAGCTTTTAGGAAAGCCTCAAGTGATTGTGATGAGTGTATGACCAAAATACCCATGGATTAGGACAAAATTTGTTCTATGTCCTAGGGTTAGAATGGTCATTTTGCTATTTTTTAAATTTGGGTATGTTTGGTATGTTAAGAAAATAAGTTGGGCCAAATTTCAATGGATTTGGAATCCATTTGATAGGGTTTGGCTCATGTTGACCCATTTATGTCAAAATGGGTCAACTTGGGTCAAGTTGACCAATAGGTCAAATTGGGTCAAACCAAGGGTTGGGTCAAGTTCATATGACAATTTGAAATGTTTTTGTTCCTTTGGTTTAGTTCAATTTGGATTAGATTTGGTTTTGGCTCATATGAGTCATTTAGGTCAAATGGGTCAAGTTGACCTATTTGACCCATTTGATTTGGGTTAGGTCAAGGGTAGGTTTAGGTTTGGTTAGTCATATGGAGTGGATTGGTATCTTTGTTTCCAATCAATTTGGGTTAAGTTCAATTTTGGCTCAACATGTAGGTCATGTTGGGTCTAAGGTCAATTGGGCTAGGTTGGGTCTAGTTGGCCAATTGAGCTTTGGACAAGTCCCACAAGTGATTTGGGATGGACTTGACCCATTGGTTCCAATCAATTTGGCTAAGATCAAGTTTTGCACATTTTGGCCCTTTAGGTCAAAGAGGGTCAACTTGGGTCAAGTGGGCCAATTGGGCTAGGTTAGGCTCAAATGTTGGCTTGGTCAAGTTCAAACATAGGTCATGAGTGAACTTAGATCAATGGTTTCAATCAATTTGGCCTATGGCAGATTTTAGCTATGTTAGGTTTCATTTTAGGTTAAGTGTTGACTTGGTCAACCCTTAGGTTTGACTTGATTTGACCCAATTTGATTGATTGATCATCTCATGAAGATTGTTGATCATGATGAGAGGCAAATATGAGTTTGGTTCAATCCAGTTTGGTTAGGATCAAAAGTTGGCTCATAAGGGTACTTTAGGTCACTTTGGGTCAAGTGAGCCTAAGTGGGTCAAATTACTTGGTCAAAGCTTGATTTGAAATTGATTGATCTTTTATATGGACTTATGATTGAAATATAATTCCATTTACAAGTGATTTGAAGTCAAATGGATTTTGATCCATTTGAAAATTTCATGTTCAAAGGAAGAATATGAAGGAGTTTTGGGTTTGATTTTTGATTTGGGTTTTGATTGTTTGATTGAGGTTTGAATTTATATATGAGATCATGATTGTAGGATTGATTGAACCATGAGAGAAAATCAAGAGCTTGGCTTGATTTGAAAGTGATTTGGCTAAGTTCAAGATTTTGACTTGAATGGCTTAGATTTGATTTTGATTGGATATGAATTTGAGTTTTGGAATTGGCTTTGATTGTTTGAATTTATATTTCATTTATATATGTGAATATAAATGAGAATATAAATTTATCATGAGAAAATTTCAAGAGTTTGAAGTGTTTTAATCATGATTTGGGTTAAATTCATTAAAGGGAATTTAAAGGATTTAAGAGAATTTTTAATTTAAAATTTAATTGTTGAATTGGATTTAATTGATGTATATTTATATTTCATTTATATATGAGAATATAAATGATAATACAAATATATTTTGAGAAAATCACATGAGTTTGAAGTGGTTTGATCAAAGTTTAGGTTAAATCTATTAATGAAAAATTAAGGGATTTAAGGAAATTTCAGGGGTTTTAAATTTGGAATTTAATTTTTGAGTTTAATTGGATTGATTTATATTTATATTTCATTTATATATGTGAATATAAATGAGAATATAAATAAGTTTTGAGAAAATCCCAAGGTTTTGAGTTGATTGGATCAAGGTTTAGAGTTGACTTTAGCTAAGTCCTTTAATGGAAAATTAAAGCAACTTAAGAAAATTTTCAAGAATTTATTTTGAATTTTAAATTTTATTTGATGGGTTTGAATTTATATTTCATTTATAAATGTAAATATAAATTAGAATATAAATGGATCATGAGAAAATCTCAAAGGTTTGAATAAGTTTAGATCATGATTTTGGCTAAGTCCTTAAGAAAGGGTTAAGGACTTAGGAATTCGAACTTAGGAATTTTTTATGGATTTTGGTTATGGGTTTCAATCATGGAGTTCAATCATGGAATTGAATTGAGTTTGGAGAAAATCAATTAGAATTGATTTAGAGTTTGACTTGAAAGAAGGAAAGTGAGAAAAGGTTTAGGCTAACTGGCTAAGGGTAGGAGATTTTTCCTAACACCCCTAAGGCATGACCTATTCCTATAGATAACTTTTCTAAGTCTTCTAGGGCTAGGGGAGTGTGTCCACCTAATCACTAGATGTGTCTTAGGACTAAGGAACTCTTAAAGTCTAAGAGAAGTCCTATGTCTAAGGTGGAGGTATTGAGAGCTCATTCTAAAAATGAGGTCAACTGTACATACAAATAAAGAAGAGCAAACCATGCAAATGTTATATTTTATTTTATTAAAAAGATTTATGTACATGGAGTAAAGTCTTATTTAAATTCCAATATTGAAATGTGTAAGAATGAAATCAAATGGAGTACATGCCATTGTTAACTAGGGAAGTGACGTAATCAAATGACTTCCTTGGGGCTACTTAAAGCCTCATATTCCCGAGATGTCCAGACTAAATACCCATTAACATTCTTATTTACATAAATCATATATGTGGATGAAAGAAAAGAAATTTACTTAATGCATTTAAGCTATAATCATATGTATTTCCTATGTATTCATAACTAGCATTTATAGCATATGTAATCACTTGTTTATAAGATTTGAAAAGTAGATTTGAATTTAATAGTGATAATAGCCACACATATATTAATTTAAATCAACACATACAAGTTTGACATAAAATAAATCACTAATGTTTAATTAATTTTGAAGAAATGAATGTATGAATCAAGTGGCATTCAACATTTTAATATGATTGGGAAAAAATAAAGAGATGCAAGAATGTAATTTCATTCAATCCAACTAATTTCTAAGGATAATCATATTAAATAAGCTTATTTAAAATAAACCAAAGTTTCTTAATGTCACTTTTGATTTTATGTTTAACTTGATTTAAGACATGTGAGAAATATTTGGTAATCCTAATCTTATTCCCCATTTATAAGTTAATTTTATTTAAGGAAAAGCAATTAGGTTGATTTTTTGGATTAATTAGGTTAAGGTGTGAATTAAATCAATTAATTAAACCCTTGCCTATATTACCTTAAGGTAATTGATTAAATAATTATGAGCTAATGTAATATGTAAATATATTGAGAAGTAAATAGTAGTGCTCCTAAGAAATGAAAGGGGTTTAATGCAATTAGCTCATAATCATTTATTAATTAAGCTTAAGGAACTATTTTAATTACTTTCATGATTTTCTCACACATGTGAGCTAATCATAATTTCACTAACCTCTTTAGAACACCTAGAGCTCTACCCAAGATTAAAATAAGAAAATTAGATTCTTAGTTAGGTGATTAGTTTATTAATTCATTTCTCTTTAATTAATTAACAAAGTTAAACAATTATCTTGGAAATAAGATGGGATTAAGGGAAAACGATAGGAAAAGATGTCCCAACCTAATTCCATAAGCCACCTACCTGACCAAGCATGACTTAATGTGATTTGGATTTTAACTTAGCTAATTAGGTTATTAATTAATTAATTAATTAATTATTAATTAGCACTTTGGTTGAAAAGAGAGGGAAAATTAGGCAAAAAGATTAAGAGGGAGGCTCCAATCCACTTCCCTAAGTCTTCTTACTATTCAACAATGATTAGAGATTCCAAATAATTAATTAATTATTGTCCATATGTTTAATTATCCATTAATTAAGTTAAGAAGGTAATTAGGGCTTAATTAATCAATCTCCTAATTTAACAAGTAATAAATCTCAAGAAAATTAGAGGAGGTAAAGGTCATGCTTTCAAATAATCTCAAAAATTTTGGGATCAATCACTTGAATAATTAAAGAGTAATTAAGCTAATTAAGTTTTTAATTAAATCCTAATTAAGCTATGTTTACTGTTCAAAACCAATTCTAAATAATTTTATTAAATTCTCCTCTGAAATACCTTTAAAATGAGCTATTATTTATATATTTTTTGAATTTTTTACAATTAGTTATGAATTATGGAAGTTTTAGTCTTAAAATCCAATTAATAATCCTTAATTAAACCTAATCCCACTGGCACCATGTGGTGTGCTGACGCGACATACTTTCCACGTGTCACCGCAGGATTGATTATTTAAGTTGTTATGTCCGCTAGCTGTCAGCTGACGATGGACATGGCATCGATCCCCACCGTTTGATCTCATATTGGACTATGCGGATCAAACCCAAGGTGTAAGGGGATAATCTCATTTGATCTAGTGCAATTTTATCAGAGTCATCCATTCCAATCAAGTGAAATGGATGGCCAGTGATCTTCCTTCGTGCAAGCGACAAATGATAACATCCATCTGCCATGGATCGTTCGATCTAAGCTCAACCGAGCTCGGATGAACTTCAAAATCAACCCACACCATTAAGGGAAGGAGATGAGCGCATCCAATGGTCAAGATAACATGCAATGGAAATTCTTTTTGAAAAGGACCAACCACGCCTAAGCTAGAGATCAATTTTCATGGAAATACTTCATTTGAGCTAAGACTGATTCGCATGCTTGAGGAAGCTTCTTCTAGTTAAGACAAAGCTCTGTTGATTAGCACGAGCCTTGATTTAGTGTGAATTTCCTTGGAGACCAAGATCCTCCTCTTTTGCATTTGGCTTTCACCGAACTCAAGCTTGGAGTTGATTTTAAGCTCATGAAATGATTTGGGTGGCCTCGATAAGGTGTAGACATGGTGTAGGAATGAGAAATTTGATTGAGGTGGGGTATTTTGGCAGTTAGGATCGAATCTAGCTTCCCTATTTAGTTTGCATGAGAAGAGAGAATGTTGAATGTGGGAAACTTAGAATCACTCTAGAATTCACAAGGAAGCTTAGCTTGGTGTTAGAAAGCTTGCATGAATTGAATTGGTGTGTTTCCCATTCAAATTGGGAGAGTATACCCCCTTGATTTACTGAGTTGGATGGATAGGATGGTCTCTCATTTTTTGGCTAGCTAGCTGCCATCAGGGCATCGGACGTGTCTCAATCGAGACCACATTGCTCGATTGGGTTGGAGGAAGTCATGGGAGGTGGCTTAAGGCTTGATCTTGGCTGATTTGGTTTCCTTGATCCCTTGGGTGCTCGACTTGTATGGGTGGTGATTTGGCTCACCTTTCGTCGGTCCATGGAAAGTCCTATTCCCTCTAAGGTGGGCTAGGAGGCTTAGGGATTCCTCATTGGAAGTTAGATGGCTGCCAAGGTGATGGGAGAGTGGACTTTGCCATTTATGGGTGGAATCCTATGTGAAGAGGGCTTAACCAATAGATTATGGCTTGGATGGGGCCCACTTAGCTTTTGGGATGACTTTAGGCTGACCTAGGGTCAGTTTGGGTCAGTTTTGGTCAGCCACCAAAGTTTCATGGGTTGGTTTTTATGGGTTTTGGCTTCATTTGGTCAAATGGGTTCACATGGGTTCATGTTAGGTTAGGTTGACCAATTGGTCAAATTTGGTCACTTAGATTCATATAGGTCAAATGGGTTAGTTAATTTGACCAAAATTGGTTAGGTGTTAGTTCAAGTTCAATTGGCCAATTGAAAGTAATTATTATCTTTGGTTTGAATTTGGATTTAATTTGGATTTTGGTCAATTTAACCCTTTAGGTCAATTTGGGCTAAGTTGGGTCAAGTTGACCAATTGGTCAAATTGGGCTTAATTATGGCTTTGGTCAAGTTCAATAATTAATTTGAAATGAACTTGAGCCATTGGTTGCAATCAATTTGGGTTAGATCATGATTTGACCCATTTTGGCCTTTTAGGCTAATTTGGGTCAACTTGGGTCAAATATTGGACTTGGTTTGGCTCAATTGAGGATCAAGTCATATTCAATCACTGATCATGAGTTGGTTTGAATCAATGGTTTCAATCAATTTGGTGTATGGTAGGTTTTGGCTTGTTTAGGTTTCATTTGGGCTAAAGGTTGACTTGGTCAAAGGACCAAGTTGACTTGGTTTGATCCAATCCAAGGTGGTTAATCATCTTATGGTGATTGTTGATCATGATATGAAGTTTGGATGGGCTAGGTTAAATCTAATTTGGGTTGAATTAGAACTTGGTTCAAAAAGATCCTTTAGGCCACTTTGGATTAAATGGACTAAATGGATCTATTAGTTTGTTTTAGCTTGATTCAAGTTTAGTTGCACTTATATGTGAGCCTAGGATTGAAATATAAATCCAACTACAATCAATTTAGAGTCCAATGGATTTGGCTTATTTGAAGTTTTCAAGCTAAAAAAGATTAAATTGGGCTTGACTTGGGTTGACTTGAGTTTGGTTTGATAATTATAGTTTTTTATTTATATTTGGATAAATGATTGAAGGAATGATTGATTCAACGAAAGTCCATTGATTTTGGCTTGATTTGGATATGATTTAGCAAAGTCCAAGGAAATGGTTAAAAAGGCTTGAATTGGGCTTTAATTTGATCTTGGACTTGGTTTTGGTCATTGAAGGGTGGGTTTCATTTATATTTATGAATATAAATGAAAGATTAATTGGTTTATAAAGAAACTAATTGATTTTGGGATGATTTGTATGAGAACTGGCTAAGCTTATGGAGGTGGGTCCATAAGACTTAAGAAGGGATTTGATTGGATTTGGATTTAGTTTGATTTAGTTTTGGCTATTTGAGTTTATATCTCATTTATATTTCAGAATATGAATGAAGATATAAATGATTCATCAATCAAGTTTGGGTTGAATTGGTAGATGGCTTAGTTTATGAGAATGGGTCATATGGCTTAAGAAGGAATTTTGATTTCAGATTTGATCTTAGGATTGAATTATTTGGTTTGAAATTTGGATTTGGATTTGGTAAATGATTGAGAGAATGAATTGATCTTTGACAAAATCAAATGAATTGGGATTGATTTGGATTTAGTTAAGGCTAAGTTCATAAGATGAAATCAAAGGGCTTAGAAAGGGTTTTGAAATCAATCATAAGATTCATGGAGAATCTTGAGCTTGAATTTGATTATGAGATTGATTATGAGTTTTGGAAATTTGGTTTGGATATGGTGTGAATTTGAGGTTTGATTTGAGAAGGAAAGCATAGGTTCGGTTTAGTCTATAGGGTAGGCAAGTCTTCCTAAGTCTCTAAGGCATAACCTATTCCTATGGCTAACCCTTCTAAGTCTCTAAGGATAGGTTAAGTGTTCACTTAATCACTAGAAGTGTCTTAAGATTAAGGAGCTCTTAGTGTCTGCAAGAGTCTTAGATCTATGATGAGAAAGTTGAGAACTCACTCCAAAAGTGATGTCAATAATATTCTTACCCTTGAAATCTTTGGAGATAATAATTGCCTACTTTAATCAAGAGCATTTCTAAGGAACTCACCTTCCTTAGGATGTAATTAACTATGGGGGCTTGCCCCATAGGAAACTTTAGAACCCGATTTATTATAAACCCTACTTTATTCATCCATGTAAAGTAGGGAAAAAATCTCTAGTATATTTGAAGACCCATCATGCCTTAGGAGTCCTTATTAGGTGATTAGGTCCATTGAAGGGTGATGGTGATGCCTCTATCTTTCGAGATAATACATCATACCTCAATGTTATACTAAATCACTTTGATAAGTACACCATCAGATCTGTGTGGTGTCTCTTATACACATATCAAAAATAAACACCATAATCATATGACCAATCAATTCAATCACTTGAATAAATATGGATGCATGTCTTTCTTAGTAGAAAAGGAGATTTTCATTCATTAGCTAAATGCACATATAAGTGTATAAAAGTTTTAAGCGGATACTTCTCCATTGTTAAACCAGGGAGTAAGGTAAAGACCTCCCTTAAAGCCTTGCATCCCCATAATGTCCCTAGATATACCCACTATTCTTAAATACACATGACTGTACAAATAACTACAAGAATGAAAAAATATGCAAAAGTTGTATTTCATTTAATTGAATTATTTATACATGCATGCTGAAGCTCTATCTAAGTTCTAACATAGAGGTACATAGGAATGAATCCAAACAAATATTATGTCCTTTTCAAATGAGCTATACACTCATTAACATTCAAACTTTATGTAAATCCATGAAGATTAAAGAAAGAGAACTCCATATCACATGTTCTAAGTTATAGGCACATGCAAGCTTATGAATATTTATAATGATCATTACTCCACATATTAATTGATTTCTATGCTTTTCTTGAAAATAATTTTAATTTAATAGTGATAATAGCTACACATATTTTAATTTAAATCAACATGTGTAAACTTGACATAAAAGAAATCATTTCAATTAATTGATTTTTGAAAAAAGATGTATGCATGACTATAAGTGACATACAACATTTAATATGATTGGAAAGAAATAAAGGGACATAAGCACATGATTTCATTCAATCAAATTAATTCTTAAGGATAATCATACTAAATAAGCTCATTTAAAATAAACCAATGCTTCTTAATGTAAATTTTAATTTCATGTTTTATTTGATTTAAGAAATATGAGAAGGGGCTTTCTAATCCCAATCTTGTTCCTCATGTGTGAGTTAGTTTGATTTAAAGAAGATGAATTAGATTGATTTTATGGATTAATTAGGTTAAGGTATAAATTAAGTCAATTAATTAAACCCTTATCTATGTTATCTTAAGATAATTAATCAAATGATTATGAGCCAATGAAATTTGCAAATGATTAAAAAGTAAATAATAATGATCCTATGAAATGAAAGGGGGCTTAAGGCAATTAGCTCACAATCATTGATTAATTAAGCTTAAGAAACTCACTTAATTACTTTTATAGTTTTCTCACACATGTGAGCTAAACATAATTTTATTAATCTCTTTAAGCTATTGAACACCTAAAGTCCTACCACTAAATTAATTAAGAAAAATCAGATCAATTTTAAAACATTAATTAAGCTAATTAAGTAATCAATTAGTTAATTAAACTCTAATTAATTTTTCTTGAAAAGTAAAGAAAATTTAGGAAAAGATTAGGAAAAATTCTCCAATCATATTCCTTAAACCTCCCTATTGTTAATCAATGCCAAATAAGTCCAATTAATTAATTTATTGTTCCCATACTTAATTAATCTTTAATTAAGTTAACAAAGTAATTAAGACTTAATCAATCAATTTCCCTAATTAATCAACCAATAAATTTCCAGAAAAATGGGAGAGGCAGAGGTCATCCCCCTAAGCAACTTCAAAAAATTTGAAACTAATTGGATGATTAATTAGGAAGTAATTAGGTTAATTAACTTTTTAATCAAACTCTAATTAAGCTAAAATTACTATTCAAAATTATTTAAGGATAATTTTAATGGATTCTCCTCTAAAATACCTTTAAAATGAGCCCTCACTTATATTTTTGGATTTTCCTACAATTAGTTATGAATTATGGAAGTTTCAGCTTTAAAAATTAATTAAATAACCTAATTAAGCATTAATCCCATCGGCACTATGTGGCGCGTTGATGCGGTGCGCTTTCCACATGGTGCCACAAGATTGGCTATTTAAGTAGTCACATCTTCGGCTAAGTCGGATGGTGGCGGGATGGGCTTTCTCATGGATCGTCTGATCTAAGATCGGATGGCCATGATCAAACATGTAGCTAAGGAGGGATCAAATGACAGATCTTGCATGATTTGATCAAATCCATTCGTTCCAATCACGTAGAATGGACAGCCCGTGATCTCTCTTCCTATGACCGATGAACGACGGAGCTCGTCAACCATGGATCGCTCAATCCGAGCTTACCCAAGCTCAGATTCACTCCAAAATCAACCCACACCTTCACGCGAAGGATCGACAAAGGTCCAACAGCTATGATAGGCTCACATGTGAATTTTCTTCAAAATTCTCCTACCCACTTTAAGCTAAAGCTCGAGTTTAATGGAAATACCTCAGCTAAGACCGTGGTTCAATGCTTAAGGAAGCTTCGTCCCAGTAGACAAGGGCATGTTGAGTAATAATTAGATTGATTCCACTCGATTTCTTGGAAGGCCAAGGATCAAGCTTTGTCCATTCGGCTTTGGTCAAAGTCCATCCTCTGGTGGTTTTGGAGCTTGGGAAATAACTTGGGTGGCTTTGACGATGTGCGTGGAAGGTGTGTGTAAGAGAAATTGAGTTTTGGTTGAGAAATGAAGAAGTTGGAATAGGATGTGAGCTCCCTTACTTCGGTTTCATAAGGGAAGAAGAATTTCAAAGTGGGGAAGACTTGGAAATGCTCTGAGGAGTGCTATGGCATTTCGTTTCACTCCTAGGGGCTCAAATGAATTGAATCCCTTGATTTCCCATGAGAATTGAGGGGGTATACCCCTCAATTGGCTGAGGTGGTCAGACGGGATTGCTCCCTCAATTTTGAGCAAGTCACCAGGCGTGAGGGTCGCCATCAAGTCCACGTGGCATGCCATGAGTGGAGGAATGCACAGGGGGTGGCCCAAGGTGGGATGTGGGCTGATGGCTTCTTCCCTTGTCCCTTGGGTCTTGACTTATAAGGGAGGTGAGTTAACTCACCTCCCCTTGATCCTATGACTAGGCCACTTAAGATGGGCAAGGTGGCTTGGGTAGTGTTTTATTTTGGTGCTTGATGGTGCTAAGGATGAGGGAGAGTGGACTTTACTAATTTTGGCAAAATTCCACATGGGGAGGCATATCCAAGGGAGATTTTCTTTGGTTTCGCTCTAATTGGGTTTGGGCTAGTTTTGGGCTAGCATAGGATAAGTTTGGGTGGTTGGTCAACTCCCAAAGTATCATGGGTTTTGGCTCAATTTGGTCATATGGGTTCAATTTGGGTCATGTCAAGTTAGGCTAACCAATTGGTCAAATTAGGTCAAATTAGGTCAAATTAAGACTTGGGTTAGGTTCAAATGATGATTTGAATAGTTTTAGTTCAAGTGGTTTCAATCAATTTGGCTTAGGTTTGATTTTGGCTCATTTGGATTCATATAGGTCAAATGGGCTAAGTTGACCAATTTGACCAAATTGGCCAAATTGACTTGGGTTGGGTGGTGTTCATGTTCAAATGGTTAATTTAAAATGATTGTAGGCTTTGGTTTGAATCAATTTGGATTTAATTTATATTTTGGCCAATTTGACCTTATAGGCCAATTTGGGCTAGGTTAGTCAATTAGGCTAGGTTGGGTTCAAATGACCAAATTAAAGCTTTGGTCAAGTTCAACAATAAATTTGGAATAAACTTGTAGTATTGGTTACAATCAATTTGGGTTAGATCATGATTTGCTTATCTTGGCTTTTTAGGTCAATTTGGGTCAACTCGGGTCAAATGAACAATTGAGTTTGGTTTGACTCAATTGATGGTCAAATATTCAAACATTGATTATGGGTTGGTGTGAATTAATAGTTTTAATCAATTTGGTGTGATGAGTTTTGGCTAGTTTGGGTTTCATATGGGCTAAGGGTTAACTTGGTCATATGACCAAGTTGACTTGGTTTGACCTAATTAAAGGTAATTGATCATCCTAGGGTGATTGTTGATCATGGTATAAGGCTTGATGGGCTTGGTTCAATCCAATTTGGATTGAATTGAACCGGCGTCCTTTAGGCCACTTTGGGTCAAGTGGACCTAAATGGGTCAATTGACTTGATTTTGGCTTGATTCAAGTTTAGTTGAACTTACATGAGCCTGATTAAAATATAAATTCAACTGCTATAAATTTGAAGTTTTCAAGTTAAAAATGCTAACTTGGGCTTGACTTGGGTTTACTTGAGTTTGGTTTGATGATTTTAGGTTTCATTTATATTTGGATAGATGATTGAAGGAATGATTGATTCAAGAGAAAATCCATTGATTTTGGCTTGATTTAGGTGAGTTTTGGTCAAGTCCAAGGAATAGGTTTAAAGGGCCTGAATTGGGTTTTGATTTGATCTTGGATTTGGTTTGATCTATTTGAGTTTATATTTCATTTATATTTGTGAATATAAATGAAGATATAAATAATTCATGAGAAAATTACTTGAGTTTGGAGTGATTTGGAAGCAAATTTGACTAAGCTAATGGAGGTAGGTCAAAGGAGCTTAAGTACGAAATTGATTTAGTTTGGTTTAATTTTGATCATTGGAATGTGAGTTTCATTTATATTTGTGAATATAAATGAATATATAATCGATTTTGGGTTGATTTGAATGGGATTTGGCCAAGCTTAGGAGGTAGGCAAAAGGCTTAAGAAGGGTCTTGGTTGGATTTGATTTAGTTTGGTTTAGTTTTAGTCATTTGGTTTATATTTTATTTATATTGTGAATATAAATGAATATATAAATGATTCATGAATGGATCAAATTTGGGTTGAATTGGGTGATTTAGCTAAGTCTATGGAATTCAATCATAAAGTTCATGAAGAATTTTGGACTTGAATTTGATCATGGGATTGAATCATTTGAGGTTGGATTTGAATTGAAATTTGATATTTTGATTGAAGGATTGAATTGATATTTGATAAAATTAAATGAATTGGGATTGATTTGAATTTGGTTAAGGCTAAGTCCATAAGATGAAATCAAAGGGCTTAGGAAGGGTTTTGAATTTGAGTTTGATTATGAATTTCAATCAAATGATTTGGAATTTAGATTTTTATTTGGAATTTGAATTGAGATTTGAGATTTGGTTTGAGATTGTAATTTGGATTGGATCTGAGAAGGTGCATATGGATTAGGTTTAGGCTACAGAGTGGATGATTCTCTTAAGTCTTAAGGTATGGCCTAATCCTATGGTTAATCCTTCTAAGTCTCTAGGTTAAGTGTCCACCTAATCACTAGAAGTGTTTTAGGACTAAGAAAATCTTAGTGTCTATAAGAGTCCTAGATCTATGCTGAGGAAGTTGAAGACTCACTCTAAAAGTGAGGTCAACACATCACCAACAAGGTTAGTGTAAGACATGCACAATGCTTGATACATGATGCTACTAACATGGCTAACACCAAGCATTATCAATAATGTTGGCTCCTAACATTTATATCAATGTCAATGTCTAATATCAAAAAGAATGCTAATGTCTAACATCGACATAAAATTCAATATAAAATATCCATACTGGTGTTTACAATAATACTTACATTATCATCATAAATAAAATAGTGGTCAATGCTATCACTCACAAAACCAACAAGATCGCCAACTAATGTTGTTAACAACATCGATGATTGCCTCATCAATAAGGCTATTTGATGCCATTAAAATTAACATTATTCATCGATGCAAATAATGTTTAATGTTGACATAATGCCAAATATTTCTAATGAAGCACATAAACACAAATGTCGATACAACTCATTAACACTAACACCAACACCCAACATTATTAATAAGTAAAATGACTAACTTCAACACTAACATCAATGCTCAATATCAAGATGAATTTTGATGGGTGGTACTAATTTTGACATTATTTTTGTTGATGCCAATAAGATAACATTCACCATTAAGACCAAAGTTATGTTTGCTACTTCCAACAAGGTTAGCATCTATTATAGACACCAATACTGATATCCATGATCCCAATAAGATTCATCACCTACCTCCACAAATATGCTAAACTCCAGGCTAAGTTGTGATATCATCACCAACATCGATTGTCAATAATGCCATCAAGATTGTTGCTCATTATCAACATCAATGCCAACATAGTCAACTTGATGCTCATAATTGCTAACAATATCATGTTTGATATCAACAATAATGTTGGCATTCATTATTGCCAATAAAGTTAATATTTATCATCGATATTAATGTTGACACCAATAAATTGTAGCAAGGTTATCTATGATTACCAATGATATCAATGACTATAGTCTCAAAAAATGCTAACACTTGTTGACACCAATAAGACTATCTCCAGACGTTGACCCCAACATCGATATTTGATGTTGACACCAATACCAATATTCAATGTTGTCACCATTGTTAAAATCCGACATCAACGCCAATACTATTGTTTGCCATCAACATTAATATCAACACCAATCAACAATAAAGCTAGATGGCGTCTACCATTAACATCATTGTCGATGACATCACCATTTAAATTGAATTCCATTATTGCCAATATGATTGGCACATTGCATTAATATTAATGATGATACTTATCATTACAAGTAATGTTGATGCACCTTCTTGTTTGAAGGTCTCTCTAGTATAAAAAGAATAGCCAGGCATGCCATTATTGATCACTTGATTATATCTCTAATATTGTAAGGCTCCTCACATTTCTATCATGGCTGTCATCTTCTACAATTCATATACCACTTTCTCAGCGTAATTTTCAATTTCCACTTTTAGGTAACGACCTATTTTATAATCTATGACTTCCAATTATAAAATTACTTCAACAATGCTAAACCTTGTGATTTATCTCCTTCCATAATTCTTATATAAAAAATTAGTTTCTTATGAGTAGTTTTCAACTTATCTATAGGTGTGCGAGATTTTAGTTTAATGTTAAGATGTTTATGATAAATTCTCTCTATGATTACAAATTTTTTTGCATGCAAAAATAAGAAAAATAAATAAAATAATATTCCATAAAAATACTAAATCAACTAACCTCAAAGTTGAAAACTTTATTATTAGTCTTAATAATTTTTCAGCGTTCAACTTCAATTTCATTAACTCATTATCCTAATAAGTTCATTCTCTTCTTCCACAAATCAACTAAACTCCCACAATCCGCCATAAGGCTAAGCCATGATGTCATCACCAACATTGGTGTTTCCAATGCCATCGATATTGTTACCCAGTATCAACATCAATGCTAATATAGTAAAGATGATGCTCAGTATCACCAGCAATATCATGTTTTATATTGACAAGAATGCCAACACTCATTGTCACCTATAAGGTTGATATTTGTCATTGATACCAATGTCACCACCCATATATTGTAGCAATGTTATATTATTGCTAATGATGTTAATGCCTATAGTCACAAATAAGACGAACTTATGTTGACACCAATAAGATCATCACATGCTATCGACATCAATACTAATATTTGATATTGACACCATTGTTAATACTCAATATCAACACCAATACAAATATTCGTGGTCAACAAATCACGTAATTATATCTCTAACATTGTAAGGCTCCTCATATTTATTTCATAGATGTCATCTTCTACAATTCATATCTACCACTCTCTATCAATATATTTCACTTATAGGTAATGACATCTTTTATAATCTATGACTTCCAATAATAAAATTACTTCAACTATGCTAAACCTTGTGATTTCTCTCCTTCTATAATTCTTATATAAAAAATTAGTTTCTTATGAGTAGTTTTCAACTTATCTATAGGTGTGTGAGATTTTAGTTTAATGTTAAGATGTTGATGATAAACTCTCTCTATGATTATGAATCTTCTAGCATGCAAAAATAAGAAAAATAAATAAAATAATATTGCATAAAAATACTAAATCAATTAACCTCAAAGTAGAAAACTTTATTATTAGTCTTAATAATTTTTTAGTGTTCAACTTCAATTTCATAAACTCATGATGTTGCCCGTCATAAATGAAGAATAAAATGTAAGGCAACGCAAAAGCTTGAGTGAATTAGAAGTTCCATGACATCACGACAATATGCTCGGCAAGTAGACATAATATGATAAAATAAAATGGTTTGTTGGAACCCTAACTTCCCATGGACTTTTCGTAGGAGCTAATATTAGTTTATTTCGGGGGGAAAAATATTCGTTCAATATAGCCGTTAGCAGGCAGGTCTCCATCAGTTCAAATTTGTTTAGTCCAACGGCTACATTCAAAGGCATAAACATAACTAAAATGGAAAAGAAAGTGGTGAGGAGACGCCGAGGCTGGTGCTTTGTGGCTGGAGAAAATGGGGATTCTGTTCATTTTGGTTGCTTGTAAGAGCTCTTTTGATTGCTTCGACTTAAAAATATTTTTTTAAAAAATAAATCTATTCATGTTTTGATTTGGTGCAGTTAGATATCTCTTGTGATGGACATCTTAAGATTATAAAAATATCTTATGTTATAAAGGATGACTTATAATGTTACACTATAACAAAATTTCTTTCAAACATATATAAATATCAATGCAATATTTAAATTAATTTTTGTTAATTAATTTTAAGACTATTCATCTTTAATTTTAATAAATTTATAATTATTTTAACAAGAGTGGTCAAAAATGTCAACAAAAAAAAGAGTTCTAATCCAAATCCAAATGAGCAGAAATCAAATACTTAAAATGAGATTGAAAAAGTTATGATATTTGCTGAACCAAATAATCTTTGAATTTCTTGTGTTTATGATCAAAATGAGCAACTCGATAAGTAAAATTCAAAGAATTTTGGAATGCTCAATTTTAAAGTTATTAAAGCATTTAAATATTTAAGTAATGGTATATTATTGAGGGAATTAATTTAGGTCATTATTACTATTTGAAAACTTTGGTTAAAATTATCAAAATTTACTCTAAAAAATATAAACATAATCTTTTCTCCACATAAAATGGATCTAAGATTAGAAAGAGCTTGGAGATTTGAGATATTTTAGTCTTGTCTAATTGATCTGCATATCTACCAATATCATTTTGTTTTACATTATCGGTTATCATTTGATCATTGCTCAATCAATGTTAACTAACGGCGTCATTTGATCTCAATAATCTAACTTTCGTAATTCAACCATTATTGCCTGATCGCCCATCATCTATTAAACATTGCTGATTATCATCATAATCCCCTCACTTCTTATCTAAAATTATGGCTTCTTATATTCCATAACTTCTAATACCATTATAAAACTTTTCATATCATGAGTATAATAGAGTTGATTAATCAAAGTTTTAATGATCTATGAAATTGTAGGATCTAAATTTATTGATGTGTATTAATATATACATCTTAAGAGACTAAATCATCAAGAAATAAAGGACTATTCATCATGGCGCTTAGCTAAATCAACTCAAGATGAGTTAGATCTAACCAACTTTACTTGAGAAGAACTCATCTCAAGACTTACTCAACCTCCTCAGGGTCTCCATTCAAGGGTTACTCACTCGTCTTATAATAACCCACTAAATCAAAGGCAAACTTGCTCAAAGTGGCTAAAGGAGTAGGCCGACTTCACTTTATAATGACTAGTTTGATCATTTAAGCTACATCCCTCTTTAGGCATTCAATGTTTTATATAGCTCCATAAAAGCCCAATTACGATGGGCATTTAGGTCCAGGAGATCTTTGCTGGAACATCTACCATCAAGAAATTTTTAACGGAAGTACGTACAAAACATTTAAGCTAAACATGATAAACTTAATATTATTTTAAATTTTTTTATAAGACCTATACAAAATATGATTACAGTTCTCATATTTATCCAAAAATGTTAGATTTATATCTTCAAGCGTTTTCTTTGCTGGCTATAATATTTTTTTTAATTTAAAAATTCTTATTAAATCTTATAATTGATTATATATTTTAAGGGATTGTTTGGGATCAATTTTATTTTGTATATTTTAAATTTTTTTATGTTAATTTTAAAACATGTTTGTTTAGAGCTATTTGGGATCACTTTATTTTATTTTATTTATATTTTGTTTCAAAATAAAATATATTTTATGATACTTTTATTTTAAAATACTCAAAATATTTAAAAGCTATTTAAAGTATTTTTTTTAAATAATGTTTTTATTTTAAAAATATAATATAAAAACACATCTAACAAACATATTTTTAAAAGTAGTATAAAAATAAAATAAATAGCACAAACAAAAGTTTATCTTAAATAGCCCTTTAGTATGTTTTTTAAGTGTCTTTACTTTTTATTTTCAAAAATAGATAACATTATTTCTAAAAATATTCAAAACAATTTTTAGATATTTTGAATATTTTTAAAAATAACAATTACCAACTAAAATATTTTATTTTGAAATAAAATATAACCAAAAGGAAACAAAGCATTAAAAAAAATTTAAAATAAAGGTGATCCTAAATGGCCCCTAAGAATGCATATATTATTATAACTATAAAAAGAATCTTAAAAGAAGCATTTGGCATCCCCATAGCTCTAAATGAAATAAGATGAGAGTGTGGGCTCCGAAAATTCATCACCGAACTCTCGACAATTTATTGTTGTGAAGAGAGTATGATTTGAAGTGTGAGTGTAATTCTCAGAACACATATGAGATAGTAGATAAGACACTATCCAGAGATTTCACCCTCAATTTGCGAGGACTTTAGATCTGGTTCCAGGTTCCTATAGGCGCAAGCCATTATAGTTAATTACCCCTCTCAATAAGTGAGAGAGAACTTTCGATTAAGGCTAGTCATTGGGTCGCTAAATACGTAGCGTATAGTAGCAGCATATGGAGTTTCAGAATTTAGATTATGAAATTTATCATTTCTTCTTAAACCGGATAGTTGGGGAATGATGACGTGCCCAATCTAGATCCCATGGTTACGTCATCGACTCCTGATCTACTTAGTTAAAGGTAGTGCGTGAAGATCCTCATCAAGACATGGGTTGTATGTCAAAATCCTTGTAGAGGTGGTGTTTGTCAAGGAGATACTTAAGTCTTTAATAGAGGGTTGTTTGTCCTATCAAGTATACCCTATGATTCACAACTCAAGGCGAGTCATTGGGCATACGGTAGTGATAAATAATGGAATAATGGCCACCACCACCCGTCGGAGGACTCGTCATAGCTTCTACACATGTAGCTATTGGTCAAACCACCGTCGGAGAACACGGTCCGTCCACTAGCGTGAGATTGAGTGAGAGTGAATATAGTAGAATACTTGATTTGACATTGGCTCCTTTGTGATAGTTTTTTAATTTGTCACCCCAAACAAGCATGAAGGTGGATGGATTGAGTTTGATTTAAGTTTTTAATGATAGATTTCATTTAAGTAGTTTCAGATTGTTATTTAATTTGATTTTAAAAATTAATTAATGATAGATCTTATCAACTCTGTATAGCTGTTAACAGAGAATTAGATCTACTTTCACCTGACAAAATCAGTTTCTCAGATATTTCACTGATTTGAAACTCTTATTATAAGTTTTTAGGTTTTGTTAACTCAAATCCAGTCTTAAGACTAAACCAAGAAGCAACCATTGCAACATCCTCGGACACATGAATTTAAGCACTCAGCATTGTGTCGGGGCCCATGCGGGTGTATAGTACTTTTAGGTAATTTATGTTTGAATTATGAGATTGATTTTGTAATTTTATTTAATCCGAGCTAAGCCTGCGCAGCCTTTTCAGACATTAAAATTTACACTTGAAATCTCTATGTCCTAGTACATGCAGGTGTTTATAGCTTAGATAATTTCACCTGATTAGTGATTTCGTTGTTTTTAAAAGTCATAGTTGAGAATGAAGTTCCTTAAATTTTGATTAAAGGAAGCCCTATGATTTTTGGTAGATTTAGATTTAGTATCGCCTTCTGTCTGCTTGTACAAAGAGTTGCGGATTCGGTGGCGAAGAAGGTATTTTGATTTAGATTGTAGTTTAAAATATTATTTACACTTAATTTACTTGTTGAGTTTTTGTAATTCTCCCAGCTTGATTATGTTCAGTTTATATCACTTTTGATAGGTTATGCCGATTTTAGCGTTTATTGCTTTAGCCCTACTCATGCTTATTAGCTAGCATAGTAATCATCTCCATATTGGTATAAGAGTTATTAAACCCAATTTGGATTCATCCTTAGATTTTAGGTTTATTGCAAATTTGTTATGAGTTTAGTATTAATCCCCCCAAATTCCTATTAAAGCTTGCTTAATTTTGAGAAATTTTTGTAAGAAAAGAGAACTCACTTTATCGCTTTAATTTAAACCATAAAGAATCACTATTAGAGTTTGTGAGTTTAATATTAGCCTCCACAAATTTTACTTGCATTTTATATGAGTGTTTCATTCTTTCCAAAATTTTCTCATATTTCTCCTTGATTTAATATTTATCTTCATATTTATCACATATTCTTTTGTTTGACTTAAGTTTAGGTAATTCTCATTTGAATTTATTTAAGTCCTGAATTTTAGTCTAAATTTTGGCAGCCTCTCGACATCATCCCCATGTAAGGGGCTGCATCGGGGTTATTTTGGCCTACTCGGTATGCCCTCTTGACCGTAGCGAGCTATGTCTTGCAACACCATAGCCGGGTTTTCATCTCATCGTACCCTCTTGAGCACGGTGAGGCCTTCAGACCTGAAAGAAGACATACAATGCAATATATATTCATCCCCTTTCACTTTTTTTTTCTAAGTCTAGAAATTAAACAAAATTTCGGCAGCATTTTGTCTACGAGAAGTGGCATCTAACAAGTGTTGGCTTACTCAGTACGCCCTTTTTAGATTAGCGAGCGATGTCTTGCAACACCACAGCCTATTTTTCATCTCGTCGTGCCCTCTTGAGCACAATGAGGTCTTCAAACCTGCAAAAGATATATATATATATATATATATATATATATATATATATATATATATATCCACATCCACAGATCACACATGTTATGACATATTTCTTCATCGCGCTGCAATGCTTGGCAAAGGAACAAGATTGGGTATGCAATTGAGAATGTAAGGCAATGAGTGGGACACCGGAAACTGAAAGAAGAATTCGCATCTTGATGATATTCTTCCCCGATTTACGGCGAAGCAGAAATTGGATGAGTTATGCAAGGAATGCGATGCCGAAAATTAAAAGAAGAATTTACCTTTTGACGATGTTCTTCCCCAGTTTGCGGCGAAGCAAAGGTTGAAAGGCTAAAGCGAGGAATGCGATGCCGAAAACCGAAAGAAATTTGCCTCTTGACGATGTTCTTCCCTAGTTTGCAGCAAAGCAATGGTTGGAAGGCTAAAGCGAGGAATGCGACGCCGGAAACCGAAAAAAGAATTCACCTCTTGACGATGTTCTTTCTCGATTTGCGGTGAAGCAAAAATGAGATAGTTGAGGGCTGTAGGAAGGGCCGACGGGCTGGCTGTGGGGCAAGTTTTCACTGGCTGGTGGGCTGGTTGGCTGGCGGGTCATTGGTTTGAAGGCTGGAATGGGTTGTGTGCGGGGCCGGCGGGACGGAGCGGGTCGGAGCATTAGCTGGAGCGGGCCGAACAATGGCAGGCGCGGATGCGGGTCAGTGGGATGAAGGAACGGCGCAACGGGCCGGCGGGCTATGGAGGCGATCCAGAGTGGGAGCAGCGTCTGCATACGGAACGGAGGTGACTGCAACGGCAGTCTAAGATGGCACAAACGGGCCGCGGTGGGATACAGTAATGTGCGTGCAGAGTAAAGCAGGCCAGAGCGCAGAACGGCCGGAGGGACAAATGGGCAACGGGCCGGAGGCGCGAAATGGGACAAAGGATGGCACCAGCGGTGGCAGGTGTTTTGCGTGGAACCCAGGGGCTCATGCGACAGGCCACGGATTCAGTGGGTTTGGCGAGATGAGCGGGCGAAACAGTTGGAGTGGGATGGTGGAGAGCGATGTTGCTGTTTGCACCGGCAGACGGAAGAGAGAGAGGGTAGAAGGAATAGAAGGAGAAGCAGGAGAACGTTTCGAACGAGAGAGGGATGAGAAGGAGGAGAGTTTTCAGTTTCTTCTTTTTTGGAGAAGTTGGCAAAAAGAAAAGACGTGGCCAATTTTTTTTTGTGTTGTTAAGGGAAGAGAGTGGAGGGAACGGTTGAGCATGGGGAGGGTAATTTAGGAATTTTAAAAGAATTTTAAATTGATTAAATGATTTTAATTTAAATTTTGCACTAGTAAATTTACATATCCAATATATGTATATCAATTTAAGGTAATTTTATTATTCTGAATGCAATGGCGCAGTCCATTTCACGATCGGATGCCATTTGATTCAAGTCGACGTCAAATTGAGTCCATTTCCGCTCAAAATGCACGTCATCGCTTTCAACCGCTTGATTTTCGCACAGACTCGCCCAAATTGAGTGTGAATAGTCTTACTTGATAGATTTCAATATTTTGAAGCCAATGGCATGATCAATTTCATTAACGGAGGTCATTTGATCCTCGGTGCCTCCTGACCTCGATCCTTATCGGTTGATCATCAAGTTGTATAATATTTATATCCTAGCCAATTTTGATGTTCTAAACATGATGGCAAAGTCCGTTCGTCAATTGGAGGTCATTTGAGTTGATTTTAGTGACATCCTGTGCATTTCAGCCTCGATTTCTGCACTGTCACTTCAAATCATTCGACATTTGCATAGACTCGTTTAAATTGAGCGCGGATAGTCTCATTTCATTGATTTCAATGTTTCAAAGCTAACGGCGTAATCAATTTTGTGAACGGAGTCATTTGGCTTGCGTCAGTGCTTCTTGACTTCGATATATGTGCAAGCATGTTGACGACTCGAGTGTTTGATCAGTTGATCATTAAGTTGTGCAATATTTGTATCCTGGCCAATTTCGATGTTTTGAATGTGACGGCGAAGTACGTTCATTGATAGGAGATCATTTCGATCATTTTCAGGGATGTCCAGTGCATTTCAGCCTCGATTTGCATTCACTGTTGATTATTTGACATTTGTATAGACTCGTCCGACTTAAGTGTGAACAGTCTCATTTGATTATTTTTAATATTTTGAAGCTAACTCCATGATCAATTTCATGAACTGAGGTCGTTCGGACATCATTGCAGCCTCAACTCGACTTTCAACACATTGATAGCTCGAGCGAATTGATCGTTAATTTGCAATATTTTAATTTCATTCAATTTTGACATTGAATGCAATGGCTAAGTCCATTCATCGACGGAGGTCCATTTGACATTTATGCGAAGATATGGAGTAGGTCAACAATGGCACACATATGGATTTGGTAAATGGAGGAAGCGTCACATTTGTTGAAAATTGGTTTTTGCAGCTACAAACTTGGGTCATTTTAGCTTGAATAGCTTATGAAGCTTTTTGTGATTCATATGATGCCTTATTCAAGACATGCTAAATGACGAGGATTGATCGATTTGTCAGAATCGACTTATCGGAGAGATAAGATTTCTTACACTATCTACTATCTGCTTCAATGGCTTTGCTGAAGATCTCTTTCTTTTATGTCATTGCAGATTTGACTTTTCTCTAACCCTAGTTTCATGCTTAGTTAATTTTGATGGAGGAATTGGTTTATTTATTTTGATGAATGATTCCGCTGGGGAATTAGCTTATCTGTGCTTGGTTGGATTTAAAATTTTTTTGTCCTAGCTTTGAGCTTGACGGACTTGTTGAAGGACTGACCTGATTTTTACAAATTGACTTGTCAGGAAGTGTACGCCATGAATTGTGTGCTTCCTACTTTGACAGATTCATTGAAGGGTACATATAAATGACCTAGCCTTCCGCTTATATAGGGTCAATGTTGAGTTATCAATCTAGCAAGGTATGCTTTAACAGACTGAATAACCATAAAATTCCTTTAGTTCAGCCATCGGCTTTGTATGACCTATGAAATTACTTCATCGGTCATGTGCTTTCTGCTTTGATGGACTTGATGAGGAGATTGGCTTTCATCTGTGCTTTAAGCTTGATCAGATCATTTGAGAATAAATTGAGATACCACTCTGTGGATAATATATAGATTGATTTGAGGTAGCCCTGAATTGAGCATTTTCTCTGCTTGCCTTGATCTATCGATCAAGTAGAGAGATCTCTTGGATCATGGTTACTTGTAATCACTAAGCTAGATTGGGTTTTAGATTGAACAACCATCATCATTGGACTAATGAGCGGGCCTCTTTCACTACAGCCATTTCTTGTGGCTTGTTGAGTGAGGAGAACGTCAGCAACTCGGCCATATTGGGCTTGTTGAGTTCAACCTTTAAAACCTACTCGCGTCTCGACTTAAGTTATAGTAGGTTGGTTTTTTTGTCACGAATGAGGGCACTTTCACTGGCCTTTTCTTGTGGCTTGTTGAGTGAGGAGCGTCGAACTCCATTTGTGAGCTTGTTGAGTTCGACATTTAGAACCTAATCGTGTCCTAGACTTTAGGATGTAGAGGTTGATGTTTCTCCAACTTAATTGATTGAAGCTTCCAAAATCGGGAGTTCTTTTGACTTGATCTCCAAAATTTGGCAAATCTGAGAGATAAATTTCTTGCCTTTTAGGGTTGTCTTTTCATGTATAGAAATAGATTTGTTTTGTTCCTGCAAGAACATGCAACTTAACAATGATAATTATAGATATATTTAGGGATTTTGGCAGCTGATGTCAACAATCATATATTCGAGGATCTCATCTTATAGCACAATGTCAACTCAAATAAACTTAACAAAAACTAAAAAAAATGCTCCCTGCCTTGCATGGGGAATTCTAAAGTACATTTAGAAGAATTTTCAAGATGAAAATATCAAATACATCAATTTTGAATTGATGTACTCTAAAAAGGAATTTTAACATACAACATTGATTCCATCTGTATATAAAAATCTAAAAATGCCCCCTATGTACTAAGGGAATTTTCACGAAAAAGTTCTTCATCTGGAGTATGATTATTTAGGGATCTCGGCATGAAGCACGATGTCATCCTAAATAGATATACAAAAAAATTTCCCCCTGTCTTGCAGAGGGATTTCTATTATACCTCGAGAATGTGGTCGCCAAGTATACTTTTTCAATTTGACCATTAATTATTGGTCTTTCACCATTTATGATCGATGAGTTGGTATGCCCCTCCTTGGTATACTTTTTCAATGATAAAGGGCCTTCTCGGTTATGCGAATTTGCCACCAAATTTTCAATAGGGGAAAATTTGTCTTCTCAGCACCAAGACCAATTCTCCTTTTTGGAATGTTCAAGGTCGCACCGTGTGGTCAAAAGCCCTAGACATCTTTGCTCGATAAACTTTCATATTTTGATGAGCTTGTAATCTAACTTCATCAAGCGTCAAGTTTCTCCATTCTCAGACGAGTATTTTGATCTTCAACTAAATTGTATTGGATGTCTACTCAAAGTGAAGGCAACTTAGCTTTAAGCGAAAGAATTGTTTTAGTTCCAAATACCAATGAATAGGGAGTGGCTTTAGTCGGCATCTTGTAGGTAGTTCGATACACCCATAGCCTCTACTAGCTTGGTATACCATTCTTTCTTATTTTTAGTGAGAATCTTCTTGAGCAGTTTGACTAATGTCTTGTTGAAGGCATCCGCCAAACTATTTGCTCTTAGATTATATATCGAAAAGTATTGACAATCAATTTTATGTCGATCGATGAATTTATAAATCATTGCACTTTTGAAAACTGTGTCATTATCAAAAATTATTTGGCGCAGCACTCCAAATCTATAGAACACATTATGCATAAAGAAGTTAATCACTCAATCAACAGTAATTTCTTTAAATGGGGTAGCTTCAGCCCACTTAGAGAAATAGTTAGTCGTTGCTAGGATGAAGTGATGTCCAGCTGACGACGGTGGATCAATTGGTCCAATTACATCTATACCCAACATTCGAATGACAGGATGCTATTGTTGGGTGTAATAGATTTAAAGATTGATGGATGAGATTCCAATGTACTTGACACTCATAACACTTCTTAGTGTGATTAATCTGATCTCACCATAGATGGCCAATAATAACCCATCCTTTTGACATTTACTGTCATCTTGGGACCTGACTAATGTGCACCACAAAGTCCTTCATGAACTTCAATCATCACTTTTCTAGCTTCATCTACACTTAGGCATCATAGCCACATTTGTTCAAAGGATCTATGATATAAAGTGTTGTTGACGAAAGAATAGCGTAGCATTCTCTTTTCGATTTGAGCTGCCAGTGATTTATTACTTGGTAATTAGCCTTCTTTAAATTAGTCGATGAAGGCTTGCCTTAAATCACATGACTCTTCTACAATAAAGGCTTCTTGCTCGAGGCAATGTCATTCTTAGCTCTTATTGGTACAACTTTCTGTTGATTTTGGGGAGTATGAAAAGCAACCTGAGTTGCATTCTGCTATGTCAAATTTGGTGTGGGATTGATACTTTACTGGCTCTAAGACTAGTAAATATCCTGATCATGACATAATCACCATTCATACTTGTCATTTCCTTAATTAATTTTTCCAAGTAATCGGCTTTACTATTCTCGGATCGAGAGACTCGAGTTAGTGTGATATTTGGTATCTATTTCATAAGCTCGAAAACTCGCTTGTGATAAAAAGCAAACTTAAGCTTGTTGATTCTATAGATGCCAAGTACTTCATTTATAAAAAGCTTAGAATCACCAAAAATGTGCAGGTTTTGAATGCCTATAAAAACTTCTTGAGACACGCCTTAATGCTTCATATTCGCCTTCATTAGTTCTTAGCGGTCAATCCATATGATCATCTCATTATTCCTCCTTCTAGTGTTATGAAGATGATATCGACCGCTTTGCTCTTGGGAAATCTAGATGTTGGACTTGTTTGATCGATGAGGCTCCATCAAAGTATATTTTCCAAATTTATGATTTTTTTCTTTCATGAATGAGCATAATTTGCTCATCGGGCGAATCGTCATTAAGAGAAGAGTCGGTAGGGATGGGATGTGCAGCTTGAAAATCTACTAAGACTTGTCCATTCGCTATTTTTTGCGAAACGTATGTGATATCAAATTGCAAAAATAGTACTGCCCATCTTGCCAAGTGACCTGTCAACATAGGTCTTGTCACCAAGTACTTCAGCGGATCAATCCTTGAGATGACGGCAATCTTATGAGATAACATATAGTGATGAAGCTTTTAAACTGCAAAGATCAATGCTAAGCAGTACTTCTCTATCAGAGAGTATCTTATTTCTGCTCCAATCAGCCACCGACTAATATAATAAAGAACAATCTCTTTGCTTTCTTCATTGTGTTGTGCCAATAATATTCTGAGAGACTCTTCTAACACAGCTGTGTATAGAATGAGGGGCTTCCTAGGAGCAGGCGTTGCAAGGATTGATGGATTTAACAGGTGGCTTTTAATGCTATTGAAGCCTTCTTGGCACTCCTTATCCCACTTGAATGGAGCATCCTTCTTCATCAACCTTGCAAATTATTGGCAGCGTCCTGATAGATTTAATATGAATCGATGGATGAATGTAAGTTGTCCTTGTAAAGAAAGAAGTAGACTCTTGATGGAGGCATCTTCACAATTGCCTTGATTTTGGTAGGATTTATTTCAATACCTCTCTGACGTACAATATACCCAAGGAATTTTCCAAAGGATATCCCAAATGCACATTTTAGAGGATTCATCTTGAGCTCATATTTTCTAATTCTCTCTAGTATAATTCTCAAGTCTTCGAAGTGATTTCCACGATTTAAGCTCTTCAACTTTCTCATCAAGCAGAAAGGCACTGACGAAACTTGGACGGGGATCATCCTTAAGTCATAGGTTGACTTCTTTAAGTTCATCCATAGTAGCTATTTGTCCACCATCTTCAAGTTCTTTGTGCTTGGCTTCTACTTCTTCATAATTTTTAAGAAGACTTTCACGGGACTCATCTTCTTCATCACTAAGACTCTCGATATCAGCTTCTATTATATTACAACAGGCTCTATCTTGATGAGATTTGTGAATGAACCCAAGATCTTTACTGATAAACTTATCACTTCTTCGTGACGTCTGAGGACTTCTTTGGCTCCACATCTTGTCAAAGATTTGTGTTCTATACTTAGTAGTCCCAATATGAATTCCAATCTTATGCACCATTCTTTGTAATTTTTGTGAATAGTATATTGGTATCCTTGTTGGTACTATCTCATCAAAACTTTCATGTTGAGCAGGCTGCTCAAAATTGTGAGGCTGAGACTCTTCAAGTTTGGAAAATAGAGTTCCTGTTCTGCCATTCTCACTCAACGGTGGCACATAGAATGTTATTGATTCTTTAATATTGTGAACCTCCAGTGGACTGATTTTTTTGAAGCACTGTTGAGGGATGGGTATAATTTTGAGTGAGTCATCTGACTCAGCCAAGTGAGCTATCCTCCTTGATGCAGTCATCTGAACTCTATTTCCATAAGTAGATTCAAAATCATAGTCTGAATCAGAATCACTTATTTTATACTCTACCTTTCTTGAAAGCTTTTAAGTTCCCCTAGGTTTGACAGGCATATGTTTTTCTTCTTCTGTGTCACTCCCCAAATGAGAAACTAATTTGCTTGACTTAGGTGCAGAATCGAGTGCTTTAGGGAGAGTCAGCATTTCTTTCTTTCTTCTCCTTTGCTTCTGCTCTTTCACTTTGTGAAATTGCTTTTTAGTTTTTGAAGTGGATGCTACCGCGTCAAGAGGCTCTACTAGCTTAAGCTCTTTGAGGATGAAGTACTTTACATCTTCCTAGATCTTTGCTTCATTGATGGAGAATGATTGTAGGTTACTGGGAATTCTGAATTCTTCTCCACCTTTCAGATACTTCATACATTGATGCATAGTTGATGGGACCATGTCATACTCATGCGGCCATGGCCGCCTAAAAGAGCTCTAAATGATGTATCGACATCGATTACATGAAACTTGGCTTCTGTATATAAATCCTTGAACTTGAACAGAAGAATAAAAGAACCCAGAGTTTTTTTCCCTTTTTCATTAAAATCATGAACCATCAACTTGTCTCTCCCAAGATGTTGGATATCGAGTGATAATCCTCTTAATACCTTTAGACTCATAAGATTGATAGAAGAACCTAGATCAATCAATATTCGGCTGATCGAGATGGCATCACTCTCTGCAGTAACATATAGAGGACGGTTGTGATCTATCATTTCTAGCATAAGATCTTCTTCAGAAAATATGAATACTGGGAGATCTTGAATTTGCAATGCTTCAATCATGCATTTTTCAGCAAAGTAACCTTCATAACTCCCTGGATCTTTGAGAGCCTATCTCAAAGTTTCTCAAGGATCTTTTGACATCAAGAGAGCTTTGTACACACTTAATTGTGTGGATCTTTCTCATGTGATAGAATACTATAAATCTTCTCTCGCTCAATTTAGGCTTTATCTAGATTTGGAAGGATATCCTCGTTGACTTCAATTTGTTTACTTTTGTCTTTATTTGTATTTCCCTTCTTTGATGAAGGGTAAGACTTTACCACTTCTCAAATGAACTTGAATCACCTTTTCTTGCTCAGATTCTTCTGAATAGGTAGTTTCTTTAAACTTTTTTCTTATTCTAGATGATTGGCCAAAAGGGTTAGACTCATTTTTTAACATCAAATGTTCCATACGTGATGATATTGATGAGTCTGACTCTTCTCCGTCAGAAAAATCTAGATCTTCATCTGAACTGTTATTATCTTGTTCAGTCATTAAACAAAATTCAAACATTAGCTTCTCAGGCTCTTCTTGCTTTCCTGATAAAAATTTTGACAGGTTGGTCGAGTTTGTCTGACATCACGCAGATGATTCGACATGTCTCTACTGGAAAAGATTCACCATTATCTTCTTCATATGATTCAGCAATGTGAAGTTTAGGCATGAAGTATGCAAGCCTAAATGGTTGTCTTGCTGACTGGTGATACTCCGCTAGATTGTTAATGATCTTTTGAGTTGTAGTTCTCCTCTTGATCTTCCTTTCCTTAGCCAGCTTCTTTGATTTATGAGGCCTGCATTTATTAGACTGCTTATCATGTTATGACGAAGTAGCCTTATCAAAATGCCACTGAGAAGCCCAAATACTTGGTTTAGGCATCTCTCTTAAGTCCAATATAGGTTCAAGTGGTGATTTTCACTTAATACTAGGGACATCTTTTAACTGCTTCAGCATCTTCATTGTCTTTTTGGATACTACCGTTTGTCATTCTTTAGTCTGAACAGATTTCTCCTTATGTTTGTCTTTGCTGGATGTTACGGAAGAGGACGTAATCATCCTTGTAGACTCTCTTTTTGGGTTGACTAGAACATTGTCCAATAGTGTTAATTTACCTCGTCGATACTTTCTTTCTAGTCAATATTTGAAGATATACTTGAATAGGTGAATGATCATTTGATGATAGGAAAAGTAATTTGGATTACGAACTTTGACTTCTTCAAGCCTTTTAATTTTTTGGTAGCGTAAAACCGCCTTTGACCGCTGTCAAATAATTTAATCACAATGTCCCTTCTAAAGGAATATTCTTTATTCATCTTTTATTTAAGAGATGGCTGCATTCGCTCATCATCTCTTGTTGCTTGTTTTGGATGCTCCCCATCACTTGGAAAAGTCTAAGATTTTTCATTACCTCTTAATACCAATTTTAGCTATGGATTAGAATAAATAGGCTTTTTACCATTATCATCATTGTACATCAGCTGCTTTCCTTTATCCACATTGTATATCACCTGCTTTTCACCATTTGAGTTATAGGAAGCGGCATGAATTTCATTTCTTCTTGAGTTTGAAGGTTTGTTTCTCTTTGCTTTATCTGCATAGACTTCAGACTTAGGGCGATTCAACTTTTTAAATTTATCCACTCTATCGAGCAAGTCTTGGAATGTTACAATCGACGCCATGCATAGAAATGGTACCATTTTATCATCAATATTGCCCATTAGCAATTGGATCGCATGTTCTTTCTTCCAATTGTTGCTCAGACTTCTACCAGTTGCCAATGACTTATGAATTTTGTCACTCACTCATCTTTCCTTCTTTTTAGTAAGGCAAGGTCAGCGATTATGATTTTCTTGGTTGCACTGACAAATCTCTTCATAAATATTATCTCTAATTCAACAAATATTTTAATTGAATCATTCGATAATTCTATGTACCATTCAAAAGCAGCTAAAGTCTTACTGAATTAATAAAAAGTGATCGTTCCCTCCTTATTACACAAGTAGCCTTAAATTGGGCTAGGTGTTGCTTTGGATTACCAAGCCCATTGAAAGTATTAAATTTTGGCACTGAGTAACCTTTCGAGTATGACACTTGGTCATATTCAGCTGGGTAAAGGCTTACTCACCGACTTTTTCTTTCACAGCTATATTTGTCTTTATTCTTTCATTGATTATTATTCTTAGGAGCATTTTGTTCCGTTCAGTGCTTCTTGATTTTGAATTATTAATTTTGGAGAGTGGGCTAACTTCGTTCATCACTTCTTGCGTAACATGTACTACAGGAGCTTGAGGTACCATAATGGCTGGTGGTATAGAAGTTGTTTGATTAGCTACCTGTTGATTAGCAGACAAAATAGGTGCTGCACTTGATGTGATATTCTTCTACAACATCTTCATCATGATGTTCATTTGTATCATCATATCATTCATTTTAGTACCAAGCTGTGCAATCTCTTTGTCTTTGACCTCCATTTGATGCTGCATTTCTCTTTGTTCTCTAGCTAGCATCATGGCGTCAATCAGTACAGACTCTTCTTCTTCTTCTATTTCTTATCGCTGTTCTGCTCCTTGCTCATTTTTAGGATTAGAACTTGTCCTTCTCCTTTGCATTTATAGAGATGGTTGTTGTTGCATCGATGATATTGATTATAAAAGCGTGTACTAGGCTGATCATTTCCTAGTTCAACCATATAGACAGCTTCGACACTCATGATCTCTTTCTCATTCTGGTCTTCTTCTTCTTCATCTTCAAAGATTGAAGATCCATCCTCCCTTACGTGAAGACTCTTCTTCATAAATGTCAAAGTTGATTCCCTAGATTTGCATTCTTGGCGATGGTCTTTGGCGGAGAGTTCATCTATATCTCGATCATATAGACAACTTCCACTTCCATAGTGTTCTCTTCTTTATTTTCTTCTTGCACATGAATTTTTTGATCGATGTTTCCGTGGATCTTTGGTTCAATGTCTTTGAATACTTCTTCAATTAAATGATCAAAGTCAACCTTCTCTTGTGGGGTAAAACTAATCGATGATGGGATCCCAGAGGATTCTCGTGTCGACCATCATATCTTTCATCAATATATCCCTTCTTTTGGGTATCCACTGATGAGTTGGTTTTGAGGCATTTTTGAGTATATGTATCGATGTCACACCTCTTCCATTCTTGGGACTTTAATATGGGGTCTTGGCCATATTTGCTTATCTTTCACGGATCTTCGACGGATTCTTGGACATGAGGTCTAAGTGTCATGCTCCGATGCTCACCATGCAAAGTGTAATGGGCTTGATGGCTAGATCAAGAGATGGCAACTTTGGTAGAGCTTTAGTATTTTCCATCACCAGGCCTCAAATCTTCTTTCATTAGCCATTGTCTGCTACTTTGAGAACTTTATGTATCCTCAAGACGATTTTAGTGTCTTCTATGATGGAGCTTGACGTGGTTGGTTCCAAGGACCGCTTTTATTTCACCAATAGAGCTATTTCTCTTTATCCACTTTAGATTGCCAAAGTTATTATGGGAATACTCACTCGTGACATTATTACTTGTCTAGGTCGCTCAAAGAGGATATCGAGCCCTTAGCTTTTCTCCTTCTTCTCTGTCTTCTGATTAATTTGCTTCCTGATGAGGAAGCTTCATGTCCATGCTTTCCAAGTACAAAAAGTTCAATCGATGCAGCAGCTATACCACAAGGCATTAAAGACACAGTTTGCCCACTGACGGTTCTTTTTATCACGGGAGCTTTAGATTGACCTAGCCTTTTGAAAATTGATGTTCTCTATCAAGAGAACTCCTTGATAGCAGTTGGCTATTGAACTAGTTGGCACACGTGGATAGAAGGAGCTTCAGTAACTTGAGGCCTTCTAGCATGGCCTTAAACGAATGTACCACGGGTGGGTACATCAAGAGTTGTTGCTATGATAATCAAAAAATTCAAGCTACCAAATTGAATGGTAGCCGACATCTCTCTGTGTTGATGATGCGCTAAGCTAATGTTCGTGTAGATCCATTCTACAAAAGGGAAAGATGGGGATTAGTAATTAGCAATTATTATTTCACCTCATACTTTCAAGATGCGAGGTACTAGAACAAAATAATGGTGTCATAAATAAAGATATACTCTAATGATTCATTCTACATAGAGCCTCATATTGAATTTATTACACACTTAAATCACTATTTTTATTCTGAATTTTCAAAAATTTATTGCTACTGTAGCACATATATGACTAGCCAAAGATGAAAAGAGAATCTTGTCCCCAGCTGAGTCGCCAGAAATCTGTGTGCTCCAAAAATTTGCCACCGTCCTCTCGATAATTTATTGAATTGAAGAGAGTATGATTTAAAGTGTCAGTGTAATTTTTAGAAGGCAGATGAGATAGTAGATAAGACACTACCCAAAGATTTTGCCTCATTTTGCGAGGACTTTAGATCTGGTTTGTTTTATAAAGCAAGCCCTATAGTTAATTATCCCTCTTAATAAGTGAGAGAATAAGGCTAGTCATTAGTCGCTTAAATGTAAATATAAGTAGATCATATGGAGTTTCATAATTTAGATTATGAAATTTATCATTTTAGCTTAAATCGATAATGGGGAATGATGATGACGCCCATCTAGATCCCATGGTGCCATCCCGCAATGCGGGTCCCTAGTCTAGTGAGGAGGTACGACCCAACTGATAAGGATCCTCATCAACAACACATGGGTTACGTCATCCAAGAAATTCTTGTAGACCTGGGTGGTGTTTGTCAAGAGATAAACTTAAGTCTACCTGATGAGGTTATTTACCCTATCAAGTACACCCTATGATTCACAACTCAAAGGGTAAAGCCATTGGGGGAGCATATACGGCCGTGATTGTAATATAATGGAGCTCGACCGCCAAACCACCCGATCGAGGACTCTCATAATCCTATCCTATGGCCAAGCCACGCAATGAGGACAATGGCCACGCCCTACTAAGGAGAGATTGAGAGGAACATAGTAGAACACTTGATTTGACATTTTCTTTATGAGCTGTAGTTTTAATTTATCACCCATAAACATTACAAGGTGGATGGACTGAAGTTTGATTTAAGTTTTTAATGATAGAGTTTCATTTAAGCAGTTTCAGATTGCAAATTAACTTGATTTTAAAAGTTGATTAATTTGATTATATTTAAGAGCTTTAGATCTTGTCAACTCTATTTAGGCGATATTAGATCTCACGTGAGAATCAGTTTCTCTGATATTTCACTGATTTGAAACTCTTATTATAGGTTTTTAACTTTTGTTAACCCGGACCCAGTCTTAAGACAAAACCGGGAAGCAACCTGTGTAGCATCCTCAGACACTTGAATTTAAGCACTCTGCATAGTATCGAGGCCCATGCGTGTGTATAGTAATTTTAGGTAATTTTTTGTTTGAATTATGAGATTGATTTTGTATTTTTATTTAATCCCAACTTAGCCTGTGCAGCCTTTTCAGACATTAAAATTTACACTTGAAATCTCTATGTGCACATGCGGTGTATTTATAACTAGATAATTTCACCTAATTAGTGATACTGTTGCCTTTGAAAATCATAATTTAGAATGAAGTTCCTTAAATTTTGATTAAAAGAAGCCCTATGATTTTGGTAGATTTTGATTTAGTATTGCATTACTCTTCTTACAGAGTTCTGATTCGATGTGAAGATATTTTGATTTAGATTGTAGTTTAAAATATTACTTGCACTTAGTTTACTTGTTAAATTTTTGTAATTCTCCCAACTTGATTATGTTCAATTTACATCACTTTTGATAGGTTATGTCGATTTCACTGTTTATTGTTTTATCCCTACTCATGCTTATTAGCAAGCATAGTAATCATTTTCATATTTGTATAAGAGTTATTAAACCTAATTTGGATTCATCCTTAGATTTTAAGTTTATTGTAAGTTTGTTATGAGTTTAGTATTAATCCCCTCCTAAATTTCAATTAAAGCTTGTTTAATTTTGAGAAATTTGCAAGAAAAGAGAACTCACTTTATCGCTTTAATTTAAGATATAGAGAATCGCTATTAGAGTTTGTGAGTTTAATATTAGCATCCTCAAATTTTACTTGTATTTTATATGATTGTTTCATTCTTTCCAAAATTTTCTTTAAAGGCTCTGCCCCCCCTCCTATATCTCTTTGATTTTACATTTATCTTCATATTTATCACATATTCTTTTGTTTTACTTTAATTTAGGTAATTCCCATTTGAATTTGTTTAAGTTTTGAATTTTAGTCTAAATTTCAGCAACCTCCCAACGTCATCCCCATGTAGGGGGTTGCATGGGTGGTGTTATGTTTAGTCGGGTGTTCGTTTTCATCAAAAAATGAGGCCAACAAAGACATATAATGCAATATATATCTCTCTCACAAAATTATTTCCTGACATCCCGCCTCTTGAGTGTAGCGGTGTCTTAGAAAACTTTCATCTCGTCCGCCCTCTTGAAAGCGAGGTCTTCTCATACAAGCATATATATATATATATATGTGTGTGTGTGTGTGTGTGTGTGTGTGTGCAATGGAACAAGGTTGGGTATGGTGGGAATGTAAGGTAAGTAGTGGGATGCAGAACCGAAAGAAAAATTAGTCTCACGATGTTTTTGAGTTATGAAAGGAATGGACGAATTCATCGACAACTGAGAAGAAGGGTCAGGTTCTTGAATCTACCGCCTCTTACTTCCAATTCTTAAAAAATTGGCAGAGGAAAGAAATCTTAAAATGGCAGCTCTTGCGGCGAGTTTTGCTGGAAGTAAATGAAACCATAAATTTAAAACTTGTGTATCTTTTCCAGCAGTAAAAAGCCGAACCTAACAGCTATTAATTCAACAAATAAAAACAGCCCCCCCCATGGGAGTGAGCGGGCGAAAGGGGCGGTGAAGAGTGACGGGGCGGATAAGGATGGCGGCGGGTAGGCGAAGCTCGTTGTTGGGTGAGCGACTGGTGTTTAAACGTGATGTAGCTCATGTTACTCGTTCATTAACTAAGCCAAACACAACAAAATTTCGATATATCGAGCGAATATGTCATTTGTTTGATCGATTATTCGATTTAGCTTCGAAATAAAAAAATATTATATTATATTATATTATATTATATTACTATTATTATTTATTACTATTATATTCTTATTATTATTATTATTATTTTATTACTATTATTTTTATTTATTTATTTATTATTATTATATTACTATTATTTTTATTTATTATTATTATTTATTACTATTATTATCATCATCATCATCATCATTTTACATATCACAATATAAGCGTAGCGTATGGTTAAAACTTTTGTTATCGATTGGCAGTTGAATCCTCATTATTATTATTATTATTATTATTATTATTATTATTATTATTATATTATCACATTTACATATCATGTAAGCATAAACTACTTTTGTTATCTAAAATTCTGGTTGAATCCTCCATCTGTCAAAAAGTCGTTGTTCATGAGCAATTTGTGTTCGACTCGTTAGCTCGTTTAGTTAAACGAAGAACACACAGAAATTTAAATTTCGATATATATGAAACAAAATAAATTTTAAGCAGCCGAATCTAACAAAGTCTTCGCTCGGAAACTCGTTACCGCAGGAACCAGCGGTGGGATGGCGTGGCGGAAGGACGGAATGGGCTATAGGCAACGGGCCGGAGGTGCGGAATGGGCCGGAGGAGGATGGCATCGGCGCGCAGGTGCGATTGCAGTGGAATGGGTCGTGGGTGCTCGCGGCGGAACGGTTCGTGTGGGCCACAGGATTGCGTCGGAGTGGGTTTGCAGGCCGTGGGATTGTGCCGGAGCGGCGGAGTGGTTCAGAGTGGGACGACGGACTGGAGCGAGACATGTGTTTGCACGCTTTTGCGCCGGCGGGACGGCCAGAAGAGAGTGAGAAGGGAGAGGGAATTCTGAGAAGGCGAAATTACCTGTGTGCAGAGAACGTTTCGAACAAGAGAGAGAATGGGAAGGACGAGGGTTTTCAATTTTTTTTCTTTTTTGGAGAAGTTGGCAGAAAGAAAAGACGTGGGTAATTTTTTTTTTTTTTTTTTGCGCGGTTAATGGAAGAGAGTGGAGGGAACGATTGAGCCTGGGAAGGATAATTTCAAGATTTTAAATGAATTTAAATTGATTAAATAGTTTTAATTTGAATTTTCGTCTAAATTCACATAGCCAATATATATTAATTTAAGGTAATTATACGAGCTTGCGTTTGGGTTTGGTTGAGTTGAGTCATTTAAAAAATATATCGCATTTGACATTTTCATCAAGACTTGTTTGAATTGACAACAATGCTACTGATATTTTAATATTTCAATTCTAATCAACTAATCATCATTCTCCTCAACTCCTCTATCGAGCGTTGGCGTCTCGGCGTTGATCGGTTGATCATCAAGTTGTATTTATATCCCAATTTCAACGAATGCGATGGTGTCCATTTGTCCATCAAAGTCATTTGAGTTGATTTTGGTGGCGTCTTTATGATTTTCGATTTGCTTCAAATCATTCGACATTTATGCACTCGTCAAACCTGACGATCTCATTTGATAGATTTCGGCGTTTCAAAGCTAATGACACGCTTAATTTTGTGAATGGGGTGCGTTTGGTTTCGTCGGTGCCTCTAACTTTGATATGTGCGACATGTTGCGACGGCTTGATCATTGATCGTTAAGTTGTGCAATATTTATATCCACGACCAATTTTCTAAATGCGACGGCGAAGTCCGTTCGTCTATGGAACTTCGTTTCAATCATTTTCAAAGACGCGTCAGTGCATTTCATTCTTTATGCGCGCTGCGATTATTATTACAGATTCACGCGCGTAAACAATCTCATTGATTTTTTTTTTTTTTTGAAGCTAACGGCATGATCAATTTTATGAACTGAGGTCATTCAGACATCGTCCCAGCTTTCCGGCTCCGATATATGCGTCGAGACATTGATAGGTCAAGTGCTTAATCTATTGATCATTAGATTTTGTAATATTTATATTTTGATCAATTTCGACGTTCTGAACGTGATGGCGAAGTCCGTTCATTGATCGGAGATCGTTTCAACCATTTTCGATGACGTCTAGTGCATTTTGAGCCTCAATTTATGCATTGTCACATTCGAAGTCCGTCGAATTTGATATGTAGGCTTGACTTTAACTTATGGCACACATATGGAGGTCAACAGAGAGAGAGAGAGAGAGATAGTGAAAGGGCCTCTAAAATTTTCTAAGTGCTTACAATGTTCGTCTTCAACTTCGTTAAGAGGGAGATCTAATAAGCCTTCCATATGTGCACATAGATCAACAAATAAGTAATTAGATTGGCCCGAAATCAAAAAAAGTGGTGCATTAATAATGACTTTGAATATAATTTTTATCATATTAAAATAAAAAATACTTATAGAAATATTATTTTCTTATGAAAATTTAACATGCAAAAGGCATGTTGATTACAGAGCAAGATAGTTTAGAAAAAGCCTACTAACATTAAGTAGAAATGGAAGACACTACAAAAAGAGCAAAATTATATATTATGAAATCTTGATATCAAAGGGGAGGTGATTGCTAGGGCTAAGGTCCCAAAAATACTGACTCCTAAAATGTTTATAAAAAGAAGATAAAATAGGTCACATGCTATATTAAAGGGTCGATGAATGTTACTAGCCATATAAACAAAAGGTTACACCAAGTATATGAATCACATTTCGGTATAATGGATGGAGTTTTACCAAGAAATCTATAGTTAAAAATCAGATCGAGTATTCTTTGAATGTACAACCTAGTGGGAAGTTGAACTAAAAAAGATAAGATAGTGTAGTAGATTGTATATAATTCAACTTGAGTTAAACCTCCGCATGATGTGTGGTTTATCGATAAACAAGCAGAAGCTAATGGGCCTCAATACCCCAATTTTTTGCTCTCTTCATAGGTTCTAGAGCTAAATCACTGGATCCCTATTTCTCTTAGCTTAAAATCTTTTTTTTTCAGCATCAAG